>JARCFY010000011.1:19869244-20507681 GCA_029233225.1 Lepidodactylus listeri | reverse complement strand
CTCCTCTGAACTTTTTCAGCTCTGCAATGTTGTTTTGGAGAGACAGTAGTCAGAGAACTGTACACAGTATTCCAAATGAGGCCGCACCATAGATCTACACAGGGGCATTACAATATCGGCCGTTTTAATCTCAATCCTGTTTCTAATAATCCCTAACACAGAATTTGCCTTTTTCACCACTGCAGCACACTGGGTTGATACTTTCATTGAGCTGTCTCAGGCAAATTAGTAAAAACTGTAATCAAAGATGGAACTATTAGGCATATGGAGGAACAAATGCTGCTGAGGGGAAATAAGTACGGCTTCTGCAAAGGGAAGTCCTTTGAAACATGCAGATAATGGTGACTGGCAGACAATTTATACTTGGACTTTCAAAAGGTGTCTCACCAAAACCTCCTGAGTCAATTTAGCAGTCGTTGGGTAAGAGGACGGGTCCTTTTATGGATTAAAAATTGACTAAACCAAAAGAAGCAGAGACCAGAAACAAATAGACAGTTCTGGTCGGTAGGAAGCAAGCAGTCAGTTTCCCACAACGATTGTTACTGAGGCCAGTGCCATTTAATTTGTTCATAAATGATCTGGAACTAGCGGCCAAGTTTGCAGACATCACAAAATTATTCAGGATTGTGAAAACCAAGGCTGACTGAAGAGCTCCAGACAGATCACCACAAATTAGATGAGTGGGCAACAATGTGGCAAATGTAGTTGAATGTAGATAAGTGGTTGGAATAAAAAAAATCCCAACTTTAAGAACACTCTAATTGCTGCTGAGTTTAGGGGCTGAATTTACAGAGACTGAGAGGGAAAGAGACCTTGGGGTTGTAGTGGAGAGTTCAAATAGAGGACTCACGAGGACTTGCAGGGAGCACCTCATCCCTCCCTCTCTGTTTCCTCTTCCTATCCACCTGGCAGCTCTCACTTTCTCCTGCTTCCTTCTCTCCTTCCCAGTCAAATGGCCAACCTACTTTTTTTTTTGCCCTCATCTCATAATATTTATTATTATTTACTGCACCTTCCTCCTCCATAAAGCAAGTCTAACATACTTCACATGGTTGTAAGGATAAAATGGAAGACAACCGTGTGAGGTATGTTTTTTTTTATATATAATTTTTTTTATTGATTTTACATTTATTTCTACATTTATACGCTAAATTCTATACTAAATTACCTTATACAGAAAATGCTGATTAAAATAATCATTTTTAGTAGATTAGTCAGTTTGAGAAACAAAAAATCTTGGTTTAACTAGTTACATATGTTACTGCTTCTAAAAATCACATAGCTGATTTGTGGTACACATAACTTTGGAGCACACTTATTTTCCATTAACATATACATAGTGCTCGACATTTAACAACAATACAAAGTTTATTTCTTCTTTTGTCCTCTTCTTTTCTTTTTAGTCTCTTCCATAGGTTTGGGAGCCGCAGCTCCCTTCTCCGAGTCTGAGTTTTCTTCTTCGCTTTCTGAGCTATCCAAGCCATATATACTTTCCTGCTGTGCTAGCGAATCGTCAGAGTCTCTCTCTTTTTTCTTTTTCTTGCATTTTTCCAAAAAAGCTTTCACTTGATCAACAGAATAAATTTTAACATTCTTTTCTTGATAGCTGAAACACAGTCCCTCTGGAGTATTCCATCGGTATATAATTGATTCAGACTGAAGCCAGGTAGTTAAACTTCTGTAGGCTTTTCTTCTTTTTCTTATTTCAAATGGAATGTCCTTTAATATCTTGATGTCTACCTCCTGGATCTTCAGCATTGTTCTGTTGGTGGCTTTTAAAACCACATCTCTTGTTGATCTTTTGGAGAATCTTATCATAATTTCACCTGGCAGGTTTTTCTTTTTGACTAATTCAGGATAGGTCCGATAAACCAAATCCATGTCGCTTATTATTTCTTCCACTTTTAAACCTGTCACTGGTGCCAGAGCTTCACTCACTAGCTTTTTAAGATCCTCCCCTTTTTTTTCAGGAACGTTCTGAAGTCGAAGGAAGTAACTTGAGCGTTCCATCTGCAATTTCAATACATTATCACATTGAAAAGCCTTTTCTTTTTCAATTTTTTGTAGTCTTGAATCATGCTTACTAGTTGTCGCCTTAACTTCCAAGAGATCCTGTTGCAGCTTTTCTGTTCATTTACCTGATTCTTTCCATTCATTTTGCATTAAGTCCATTTTGCTGTTGAGAGTAGTCATCTGATCCACCAGCGGCCACAGCAACACTGAAAACATTGAGCTCATCTCTGTGGTATCACCCTTTGAACTCGGAGAACCGCTTCCTAGTTTAGGGGAGGGTTTTGGCCGCCCCGTCATTGTTGCAGTTTCGCTTTTATTTACACTTAGATAAGAAGGACCGTAGAAGAAACAATTGTAGTCGCACTAATGTCTCTCAAAAGGTCTTTTCTCCATGTATGCGATCCCGCCCTCCAGCATTTTTAAAATGCTTTTATAGTTGCAGTAACGCCGTGGGAAAGTCTCAGCTGCTTCGGTAAGGAGAGAGGGGGGGGGAATACGATCCTCCCTTTCCCTCCCCGTCGCTTTATTTGCCGTTATATTTTGCAACTCACGTTTTTCACCATTGCATATCAGGTGTGTTAACTGCTTCTCCGCCAAGCATTTTCTGCTGCTTCTTGGTCATGCTTACGTAGCCCGAAGGCTTCCTCGGCAGGGGAACCTATGGGGGTGATAAGGGGGGTCTCAATCCTGCTGTCGCCACCATCAGGAGAGTCTCCCCCTCGTGCCACCCCAGGCAGAGCCCCTTCGCTAGGGTCTCTGGGGGTTCGGCACCCGTCCAGAACCCCTTCACCCTACCGGGCACAGATCGCCTCTCCCGCATATGCGGAGAGAGGCGTCCACCATTAGCACGTCTCTTCCGGAAGTCCAACCATGTGAGGTATGTTAGAGTGGCCCAAGGTCACACAATGAACTTCCGCAGCAGCGTGGGGATTCAGACTTCAGTGTCCCAGATCCTAGTTTGAAACTCTAACCACTATACTACACTGGCCTTCAACAAGTAGCTGCAGTTGAACAGTAGCAAGCAATCCGGCCTAGGTGAGTCACAGAAGTTGTGTGGTAGCAATTCACCTAGTGGTTGCTGGTGGGCCTGGCCCCAGTGAGTCCTTCCCTCAAAGACCAAAAAAACCTGGGAAAGGATCTCTTCCTGGCATTTACTGCCAGAAACCAAAACTTGGAAGGGTGTCAATATTCTTGGGATTAACTAGCAATCCCAGCAATGGCCACTGCAGAGGCCATTTGTTTCTTAAAGGTACAGCTGCTGCTTCTATTATTTCTTGTGACATTTCTTCCCTAGAGTGCCTAGTCCTACCACCCTCTAAAACCTCTCTCTCAGATTCTGGGTTACAAGTAGGTCAGGATGTCATATTCACCACCCTTATAGTCTCTTTTAATATATAAAGAGTGCCTTGACCATTTCCCTTCTCAGGTCCTCTGTCTCACTCAGAGACATCAGCAAATGGGTAGCCCAGCCCCCTCACTCACACAGTTATCAGGGCTGGGAGCTCAAACACTATTCCATTCACATGCTGCCACTATTTATTCATTAGATGGAAGACAGACGATAGATGACAGATACAAAGATACTGTATTGGGGGGGGGTGTCTTTCCCTTAGACACACAGCACATAGGGTCAAACAAAACAAGAAGTTAATTTTTATTTATGGTATCTGAAGAAGTGAGCAGTGACTCACAAAAGCTCATACCCTGCCACAAATGTTGTTAGTCTTTAAGGTTGTACTGGACTTTTGCTCTTTTTTATTTATGGTATTAACATAAATTTTAAAAAATTCACTTCCATTGAACTTTTGAATTGTGGTCACACCCCCACAACTGGGATCCTTTGGTTACAAAGTGACTATTTTCAGCCCACTATAAGCAGCTCTTGTCCATGACCCGCAGATTGCCATGACAGAGGGGGTTTTGGATCAAGATGTGTAGGTTGCCCTGCAGGGATTGTCATCGGGTTCAGAGAAGAGGCCTGCACAAGAAACCAAGTGTTTAGGAGTACTTGGGGGAACTGGAATGGTTTCTAAGTTGGAGTTGGAGTCCTTAATTTGTTCTGGTCATTTCGTACCTTTGGTTATTGAGCTGGACTTATCCCTATGCTTCAACTTCTTGTGTTTTTTTAGCTGGAAGCTCAGAGTGCGGTCAAGCTTTTGTAGAGGGTCCTGGATTGTGGATATCTTTGTCCTGCCTCAAAGGCGACAGATGCAGCCCTTTTAGGAGACATCAGAGTTGGTCTCATGATCAGAACTGTTGGAACACAGTGGACTGGCGGAGCCAGGGTGTGGTCAGATGGTCGGAGCCAGGGGTGGAACGTTGATGCAGGTCTAGGAGCTGGTTTAGCTGGAGTTGAAGAGGCTGAGGACTTCTCCCATAGACTGGCTTAAGTCTTGAGGCTCTACCAGCCTGAGCCTTTAGCATGAAATGCTGACAGGTAGGGCAGGTTGTCACCTTATGGGCTTCTCCCAAAGAAGACAGAGCTCATACTCCTCAGTTTGAGCCATTTTGGTGCCACATTTTGAACATTTCTTAAATAGTGCCTTGGCCACCATTATGGAGGGACCACAAGCACACGGCAACCAAAGAAAAGAGACCTTGGTTGACAAGAAAGCTTTTCACTCGCAAATAAAGAACAGGCGACAACCACAAGTCCCCGTAATGATGGCTATCTGGTATAGAATGAAGACATTATTGCACAATGTCTTGGTATGACACCAAACAAATGGAATGGAACTGGAAAGCATCCTAGTCTTGCAGTGGTGAAAAAGGAATGGAGGAAAGGGGGGTGACTTGCTGCTGGAGCATGTGTTGCATTTGGCGGTAAATGGCACACAGGCACCGCATGTGCCCCCATTTTAGAGTTTTAAAGCTTGAAAGAAAACATCTGTGGCCGGCCTACGCAAGCGCAATCCCAGTGTGAGGCTGCACAGTGTTAGCCAAATTGCCTTAATTTGTTATTAATATTGGGGAAATATGAACTTTATTTAACTGGCAATAGGCAAAATGGATCACCACCTGTGTATACAGAGGTTGCACCTATTCCAGACAAACCGAGGAGTAGACACAGAGACTGAATTAAAAGATGAAGCAGTGTTTCTTTACTAAGAAATTATATCTCATTCAAACAATACAGAATCACACACACACACTTATACAGATTCTAGGAAATTAGATTAAGAGACGGTTGCATTAGCAGGAAATTGTTGGTATCTGACGAGGGCAATAATTACCTGTCCGGAGAGCTGCTGTGATTCCGCTGGAAAAATTAAGGGGAATGCTAGGAGGAAGGTAAGGGACACATGTACTGAACCTGCAATAACGTGGAGGCCCTTGGCTGCACAGACCAAGAACCGGGAGGGAGGTTGGAATAAAAATAGTAAGGTGAGAGAGAGAGAGCTCCGTGTGCTGGGAGCCTTCTTTTATTGGGGGTCTCTGGGGGGGGGGGCCTGGCTTGGCCAAATACTTCCCTTGGGAACACCCCTTGGCTGGTTAACAAACAAAGTAATGGAAGCTGTAAAATGTAAGAAAGATTCCTTTAAGCGGTGGAAAGCTCATCTCAGTGAGGCTGATAAAAGGGAACACAGGCTGTGGCAAATAAAATGCAACTCTGTGATCAGGCAGGAAAAAGGGAATATGAGGAGCATATCACAAAAAACATAAAGACCAACAATAAAACTTTCTTCAAATACATTAGAAGGAGGAAACCAGCCAGGGAAGCAGTGGGGCCCTTGGATGACCAAGGGATAAAAGGTGTACTGAAGGATGATAGGGAAATGGCTGAGAAGCTAAATGCATTTTTTGCCTCTGTCTTCACTGTGGAAGATGAGAAGTGCCTGCCCACTCCAGAACCACTGATTTTGGGAGGGGTGTTGAAAGACCTGAGTCAGATTGAGGTGACAAGAGAGGAGGTCCTACGACTGATAGACAACTTAAAAACAAATAAATCACCGGGCCCAGATGGCATACATCCGAGAGTTCTGAAAGAACTCAAACGTGAACTTTTGGATCTCCTGACAAAAATATGTAATTTTTCCTTAAAATCTGCCTCTATTCCTGAGGACTGGAAGGTAGCGAATGTAACTCCTATCTTTAAAAAGTGTTCCAGAGGAGATCCGGGAAATTACAGGCCAGTCAGTCTGACATCAATACTGGGTAAGTTGGTAGAAACTGTTATTAAGGAAATAATTAGTAGGCACATTGATGAACAAAACCTCTTGAGGAAGACTCAGCATGGGTTCTGTAAGGGAATATCTTGTCTCACTAACCTGTTATTGTTCTTTGAGGGAGTAAACAAACATGTGGACAAGGGGGACCCAATAGATGTTGTTTACCTTCTAGAAAGCTTTTGATAAAATTTCTCATCAAAGGCTCCTAAGTAAGCTCATTAGTCCTGGGATAAAAGGACAAGTCCTTTTGTAGACCAAAAACTGGCTAATTAAAAGGAAACAGAGAGTGAGTATAAATGGGCAATTTTCTCAGTGGAGGGAGTACCACAGGGGTACCACAGGGATCAGTACTTGGTTCGATGCTTTTTAACTTGTTTATTAATGATTTGGAGTAGGGAGTAAGCAGTGAAGTGGCTAAATTTGCAGATGACACGAAGTTGTTCAGGGTGGTGAGAACCAGGGAGGATTGTGAGGCACTCCAAAGGGATCTGTCAAGGATGGGTGAGTGGGCATCAACATGGCAAATGGGGTTTAATGTGGCCAAGTGCAAAGTGATGCACATTGGAGCCAAAAATCCTAACTATAAACACACATTGATGGGGTCCAAACTGGCAGCGACTGACTGAGAGATCTTGGAGTCGTAGTAGATAACTCAATGAAAATGTCGAGACAGTGTGTGACTGCAATGAAAAAGGCCAACACTATGCTGGGAGTTATTAGGAAGGGAACTGAAAACAAATCAGCCAGTATCATAATGCCCCTGTATAAATCGATGGTGCGACCTCATTTGGAGAACTGAGTAGTTTTGGTCACCACACCTCAAAAAAGATATTATAGAATTGGAAAAAGTGCAGAAAAGGGCAACTAGAATGATAAAAGGGTTGGAACACTTTCCCTATGAAGAAAGGTTGAAGCGCTTGGGGCTCTTTAGCTTGGAGAAACGACGGCTGAGGGGTGACATAATCGAGGTTTATAAGATAATGCACGGAATAGAGCAGGTAGAGAAAGAAGTCCTTTTCTCCCTTTCTCACAATACAAGAACTCGTGGGCACTCCATGAAATTGCTTAGCAGTCAGGTTAGAACAGATGAAAGGAAGTACTTCTTCACCCAAAGAGTGATTAACCTGTGGAATTCACTGCCACATGAGGTGGTGGCGGCTACAGGCATGGACAGCTTCAAGAGGGAATTAGATAAACATATGGAGCAGAAGTCCATCAGTGGCTACTAGCCACAAAGTATAGCTAGGAACTCTCTGTCTGGGGCAAGTGATGCTCTGTATTCTTGGTGTTTGGGGGGGGGGGCAACAGTGGGAGGGCTTCCTGCCCCCACTGCCGGACCTCCTGAGGGCACCTGGTGTTTTTGGCCACTGTGTGACAGAGTGTTGGACTGGATGGGCCACTGGCCTGATCCAACATTGGCTTATCTTATGTTCTTATGTTGGTCCACCCACTAGGTCCTATCCAGTGGGAGAGGGGCTAGAAAGAGTGGTCAATATTACAATCTACCTAGCAGGGTCAGAGATACTTGGCAGCAGGAAGATGACTCATTGGCCAGAGTCTTTGTCTTGCAGATAGGGCCGTCTCTCTGGGCAGCCAAACCGGTTTTTAGCTGGTCAAGTCCATTGTTTCACTGGTCAAGGAATGTTGGAGGAAGGGGAGGGGGAGGAATGTTTCCTGCAACAAGTAGGAGAAGCTACTCCTTAATGGAGTCTGAAAGCACATGTCTCAGCCAAAATGACAAGATGGCTATTTCTGTGTGAGTCTGTGTTAAGGGAGCTCTGGAAGCTGGCAGCCTTGGGAGTCATTGGAGCACCTTCTCAAGCATCTGCTGGGGTCATTTGCAGCTGGTTTTTCTCCCTGGCTATTCAGCATCATATTCCCTCTTACACTTAACAACACAGTCCATTTTATTGTCACTTATGGGTCTCCCATCCATAAGAGTGCAAAAACTCCTTGCAGGGCCAACAGGAAGATGGAAGATGAACTTTTGGTCACAAATTGACTATTTTCAGCTCACTATAAAGCAGCTCTTCTCCACAGTTTCATTCAGTCGGTGACTTTTAAACCATTTCAATATATATATTTAAACCTTCACTGTTCTCTTCCTCTGCCATTTTCTCTTTCACCTCAGTACTACCTCCTCCTGTCATTCTGGAGTCATTCTAGTGCCAGGGTCCTCTTGCTAGCACCAACTCCTGGAGCTGCTTTGACTCACTCAACTTAGTTGAGACACACATGAATTTAGTAAACCAAGTAACTGCTACTAGTAAACTCAAGTAACTGCTACTAACATTTCTGTCATTCCGGCCTTTTCTGCCTCAGCTCCTGTGCCTTTCATAGCTGCATATCAGCCAGTAAGAAAAACTTTTACTTGCAGTGTCCAGGCTAAGAAAAGTTTTACCTGATCAGATTTTTCTTGTACACCTTTGCATGGCCCCCTTCTACAAGGCAGATCAGGGAAACTGTTGATTATTGTCCTCAGATAGGGGGAAAGCCTTTGCATTTTCAGCAGCCCTTATACATAGGATTTATATATGTCCACAGAACTAAAATAACAGTTAAGATGGAAATATAGAAAAGTAAGTATACTTGTTAAAATCCATATAAGTAATGTCTTGTGAAAATATGTAAAAGGGATTATTTATTCTTCACTGTTAATTTTGTTATCATGTAGTTTCCTATGTGCGAATGGCTATAGGGATTTTGGTTCATTATTATTAAGGAAGGACAACTGAATTAGGGTTGCTTCTGATAACTGCCGGGAGATTGGGGGGGCACCGGGGTCATGTGCACTGTGACATCACTTCTCGGAAAAACTGGGAGAAATATGGTGTCGTTTTAAGAACTGCCAGAAATTCAGTGGTAAAACCACAGTGTTTCTGGCCATTCCTAGAGCACCGCAACATCACTTTCAAGTTTAAGCACTTAAAAATATATATCTGTCAAATCCTAGAGTGAAAGTACTTCTGGGCTCCAAATATATACATCTATATCTATCTCCCACCAGCACTCCAAGGTTGCCACTGAGAGGCCTCCTGCAACAGTGGGAGACCTGGCAACCCTGGTGAAACTTAGTGGTCCTGTTTATACAAGGAGAATACTTGATAAGCATGGCTTCCTGTTCAGGACCAGGTAGAAAACCTTCCGTCTCCTCCCCAGGAACACAAGCCCAACCTAAATCCCTTATACCTACTATACCACAGATTTCATTAAATGACCTAAAAATAATGATTCAGGAAGCAGTAGCGCAAACAGAGAAGGAAACTGTGGAAAATACTCTACCACAATGATTAAAGACTGAAATTGAGCCTATACAGATGAAAATGGACCAGATATTTACTGAAATGGAGAAAATTAAAAAAACATATAGCTGAGAATAGACAAGAAATTCTAAAAATTGCCAACAACAATAAAAAAAGTAGAGGGGAAAATAACGAAAATAGACGAAGAGCTACAGGAGCTCAAAATCAAAACTGAAAGAATGGAGGACTCCCTAATTACACTGGAGATGGATAAAGCAGCTACAGTGATTAGATGCCAAAACATTTCAGAATCTTTGGCGAAAAACTTGAAAGAAGAAATAGCACAACTGATTGCAGAGCAGCTAGAGTTGGGAACCAAGGAAGAAATGGAAAAGGAAATAGAATCTATCTATAGAAAAAATATAGCTTATGCTAAAAGGAACAAAACCCCAAGAGAGGTTCATATAAAATTTAATAAAAGGAAAATGTGTGACAAAATACTAAGAATGGCATATGACAAAAAAAATGATTGAGCAAGCTGAAATTAGATTTCTAAAAGAAACACCATGGAGGGTGAGAGAAAGGAGATGGGACTATGCAGTCTTGACTAACCTCCTGAGAAAGAACAAATTTTTTTATAGATGGCTGACACCGGAGGGGGTCTTATTCACACCTTGGGAAAAGGTATAACTTGTACTCTGTATTTAAAGCAGAAGAATTTTTAGAAAAACAAGATCACAACTTAGGTTGGCAAGGGAATGACAATCTGATGTCGGAAGAAGGTCTAGTAGAAGAAGAGGAAGAAACTAACATAGCCACTGCAAAAAAACAAGAATTGAGAAAAGGTAAAAAGAAAATGGAAAAGACACCGTCACAGATCATGACGAAGTACAGAACTAAAGAAAAGATAAATATAGATAAAAATAAAAATGGAGAATCCAAGAGTTAAGATTCTGTCAGTTAATGTAAATGGATTAAATGGCCCACAAAAGAGAAATAAGATGTTCCATCAATTTAAAAAGTTAAATACCAATATTATTTGTATCCAAGAAACTCACATTAAAAAAAAGATGAGAAGTATTTAATAGCTAAGAAATTAGGTAATTTTTTTTTCAGCTTCAGATGGGAAGGGGAAAAAAGAGGGGTAGCAATATATGCAAAAGAGTCTTTGTATCCGAAATTGCAATTTAAATCAGATGATGGACGAATTCTAGCAATTTCAATTTGGAATCAAAATAAAAAAATGTTGATAGTGAACATATATGACCCTAAACAAAATCAAGAGAAATGTTTTGCTCAACTACATCAATTATTGACAACAAATACAATTGAGGATATCTGTATAATAGGTGATTTTAATGCAGTATTCCAACCTGATTTGGATAGGAAGAATTATAATAATGCGAAAAAGAAAATGAGAAACAGTCTACCAAAATCCTTTTTATTAATAGCAGAATTTACGCTGATAGATGCTTAGAGAGTGAGAAATCCGGAGAAAAAAGATTTCACGTTCAACTCAGTAAGATATAATATGTGGTCCAGAATAGACATGGTTTGGACATCAGTCTCTAAATTGCAGGACGTTTGTGAAGTAGACATATTGCCATACACATTCGCAGATCATAGTCCAGTAATGTTATCTCTGCAAACAACACACACAAAAAATAGATGGACCATGAATATGAATCTGCTAAAAAACCATGAGATAGTGGAAAAAACAAAAATAGAAATCAAACCTGAGATGCCAATTGACACAGTGTGGGATATGTTCAAAGCTTATATACGAGGATGGTTTATGAGCCAGGGGGCCTGGAAAAGAAAACAAGGAAGAAAAAAATATGAAGATTTAAAAAACCAAATCATGGAACAAGAAATGAAAATGAAAAAAAGGACCTCAAAAGTAGAAAAAATAAAGTTTAAATTAACAACTTTGCAACACCAATTAAACCTACTGTTAACTCAAGAGATGGCAAAATTAGAATGTACTAGACATTTTTCCTTTGAGAACGCAAATAAACCTTCAAGTTGATTAGCATATAAACTCAAAAAAGAAAGAGAAAAAAGAACAATTAAATCACTTAAGAATGAGGAAAAAAATAGAGAAATTTGCACTTCAAGATCTAAAGACTATAGTAGAAAATCAGTACCCAAATCTTTATAAACAAATGGACATTGATAAACAGGATATGGAGGAATATCTGCATAAATGGAATAAAAAATTTCAGAAAGATCAAATTACCCAACTTAATGAGCCAATTACTATGTACAAAATAACAGATGCCATAAAAAACACAAAGAAGAAAAAAACGCCAGGTCCAGACAGATTCCCTTCAGAACTCTTATCAAATTTTCGAAGAACAATTGACACTGCCCTTCAAAGATGTACTACAAAAGATTAAGACAACAGGAAAACTCCCTGAAACATGGAAGGAAGCGCTGATAACACTAATGCATAAGCTCAATACCGATACATCCAAAATTAAGAATTATAGGCCAATTTAGTTACTAAATAAGATTATAAATTGTTTGCTAATATATTAACAAATAGATTTTAAAAAGTACTAGGTCAAGTGATACACCAAGATCAAGCAGGGTTTCTACCGAAAAGACAGATTAGAAATAATATCAGAACTATAATCGATGTCTTAAAGTATTATGAAATGTACCCTAGTAAATAAATGGCACTGATGTTTCTTGATGTAGAAAAAGCTTTTGACAACATCAACTGGGCATTTATGTTTAAAAAATTAGAGGCATGGGATTGCGGTTTATACTTTTTTACAATAATAAAAGCAATATATGACACACAACAGGCAAAAATAGTAATAAATGGTGACACGACCCAGAACTTCAATATTCAGAAGGGCACCAGACAAGGGTGCCCGCTATCACCACTTTTATTCATTTTTACATTAGAAACGTTGGCAGATAGAGTGAGAGAGAACGATCAAATAAATGGCCTGAAGATTCAAGGAGTCTTTCAAACTGCAAGCATTCACAGATGATTTGGCATTCATAACAGAAGATCCAATTGAGACACTCCCTTTCTTATTATTTGAAATTCTAGAATATGGTAAAAGAACAGGCCTAAAAATTAATTTACAAAAAACAAAAATCCTCCCCAAAAACTGCACAGAAATACAAGCACAAAGAACATAAGAAGTTGCAAATATAGAGTTAATAAAAAAGATACGATATTTGGGAATAATATTAACAAACAAGTCAGCAGAATTGTACGAAAATAATTATAAAACATTCTTATCAGAAGTTTAAAAAGACCTAGATAAGTGGAATAATTTGAAGCTGTCACTAATGGGAAGGGTTGCAGCAATTAAAATGAATATTTTGCCTGGGTTCATATTCCTGTCACAAAACCTGCCAATCATCAAAACATTTCATTTCTTTAACGAGCTGGATCAAATTACTAGAAAATTTATTTGGCAATCTAAAAAGGCAAGAATGAAATGGAAAATACTGCAAGATAAACAAGATAGAGGAGGTTTGGCGATACCTAATTAGCAATTATACTACACAGCAACAGCTTTAGGTTGGATACGTGATTGGGTAACATTAGCAGATACAAGAACTTTAAAATTAGAGGGCTTTGATTTGAAGATGGGCTGGCATATGGTACAAGAAAGAGAAAGTGCATAGAAACTTTCATGAACACTGTATAAGAGGCCCTCTTATAAAATTTGGATGTATTTTAAAAATAAATTTTATATTACAGTCCCAAAATGGGTATCACCATTGGAGGCATTTGTCAGACAAACGTTGCTTACAAAAAGTAATAAAGAAACCTATGAAAAATTATTAGAAAAGAATAATGAATTAAATTCAGAGGAGTCATTACAAAAACAAGGAATACAACTGACATGGTGGGAGAAGATTCAATTAAAGACAAGATTTTCGGAAGATAAAAAAATAAGATTCAACAGAAGTCAAAATGAACTAGATAAAATATGGTTACCTTCAGGAAACAAACTAACTCAAAAACTTTACAGGTGGTTGATTAATGAGTATTTGCAGGATGAAACAAAGTTCCTACGATTGCTCGGATGAAAGACTTTGGTCATCCTTTAGCAACAGATGATTGGCTTAAAATATGGAAATCTGCAAAAGTCTTAAGGTCTATCCCCTATAAAGAAAATATTTTTAAAATGTTTCATAGGTGGCTCTGGGCCTCGGACAAGATAGCTAAATGTTATCCGAATGCGTCTAAGAATTGTTGGAAATGTAAGATGAATATAGGATCTTTCTTTCATATATGGTGGAAATGCGTCAAAACACAGAAATGTTGGGAAAATGTTCACAAAATGATTTTAGAAATATTTAATGTAAACCTGCCAATTAAACTCGAGATATTTCTACCAGTACCAAGATATTTCTATAGTACCAGACAATCTTAAAGACGAGAAAAGGATAATTTTATAGATTATAAAGGCAACTAGAATTTTATTTGCTAAATGTTGGAAAACTGAAAAAATACTGTCTAGAGAAGAAATAATTCATAAACTGTTTAAGTTGGCAGAAATGGACAAACTGTAGGCAAACTTGTTAAATTTAAATGAAGACATTTATTACAAAAGATGAAATAGAGTATAAATGGATTAATCATAAAATGTAATACTAGACTATAAAATATAAAACTGTGCTAAAATGGAATTTCTTGAAATGTAAGTTATAGATAATGCAATGGAAGACTGGAATTTATAGTTACTGTAAGATGGAATATCCAATAAAATATGAAAAAACCAACAAACCATGCAGCGTAAGAAGTTTCATCAAATGTTTTTTTTTTTAAAGAATTTATTTCATCCTGTGATCTTGTTCTACTTTACATTTACTTTCTTTTTTAAAGAACTTGATTTTCATTAGCCTTGCCTTAAATCACTTTCTAGTCTGAGACTTTATTTCCGTGATTACTGTGCTTCGCAGGTATTAATGAAACTGAATGACAATTGGGCGGGAGGGGAGGTGCACGCACAATACTGCCTAAAATTCAGGTGCTTAATAAATAACAATAACTTTTTAGTCCGAACAGGAGAACAGTTCAGCGCCAAGTCCTCACACAGCACCCACACACGCCATAAGCACTGGCATAGTGCACTGCAAGCATTTAACTCCTGTAATGCAGAGCTTAACCACAAAGAAGCCCTTCTGATTATCACCAGCTGGTGTCTTATAACTCCAGCTGACATCAAGTAGCGACTCCCTGCCAAGTATTTACATGATTAATGAAGGGAAAACACTCACAAATTATGTTGTATGTACCCTTTGGACTAACAGATTTGGCTGTTTATATGAAACCTTAGAACAGGATGTCACACTATAAAACTAGAAACAGATTTTGAGAGGTGGTATAGTGTCGTAGCCAAGACTGAGCCATACACCAGGAGTTCCCCAGTTTGAATTTCATCTTTCCCCTAAATTAGCTGAGAGTTACATGCTTCTAAACCCATTGACTCCAATGGACTTGGAAGGGTATAAGATTACTGTTATGTTTCTTATGTTGTTTTACATTGCATCATTATGGCTCTGGTATTCTAGCTCCCTCAATCTTATTGGCTGCTGAATAAAGACTTCTTATTGGTCCTTAAGCCAATCCTAGGAACCAATCAAAGAGCCCTGTTTAGGTCCAATCAGATTTAGTATCCTTAGTTACAATGTATATGCGTTGGAACAGTATAAGTTCAGTGCCGCTCTTGCCAGAGCTGTCTTTTGAGCTGAACGATGTTTAGAATACAAGCCTGCATTGGATTCATCGCCTCCTGACTCAATACATAATATCGTGGCCAAGACTGAGCCATACACCAGGATTTCCCCAGTTTGAATTTCATCCCTCTCCAAAATTAGCTGAGAGTTACATGCTTCTAAACCCACTGACTCCAATGGACTTGGAAGGGTAATAAGATTACTTTAGGAGTACACTGTAGGCGACTACTAGCAAGTAACTTTTCCCCAGGTTTACAACAAGGAAATTGTGTGGGATGAACCATAATTCTCTACTGGAACACAAGCCCAGCACTAGCGGTTGCTATGGCAGGAATGTGGCAGACTGGCCAGCTTGATATTGCCACAGAAGTCGCCATTTTGATATTGCCACAGAAGTCGCCATTTTGTTTAGACTTATGCTCACACTCCAACATATGCACTAAGGCTTGAGGCCACTGTCTGCTAGCCTACTATGTACCTTTTAGTGCCATCACCCTCTCAGCTCACCAGTTGGTCGCAAAAAAGAAAAAAGGAACCAACAGGCTCTTCCCTGAAGGTAAATACAGCACACACACTCTCTCATTCATGTTGGCGGTAAAAACGGCTGTCTGGTACAGGGTCCATTTTGCATAATGTCTCAGGATCAATTCCTAATAGTTCTAGTTAGAGGCTCTTAGGCGGCAGGCTGGAAGGACTTCCATCTGAACCCACTGCAGCTGCTGGCAAGGGCAAGGGCAGACGATACTGAGCTTTTTTAAAATTAAGAGACTGGATTTATACCCCGCCCTTCACTTGGGAGTCTCAGAGCAGCTTACAATCTCCTCTCCCTTCCCCTCCCCACAACAGACACCCTGTGAGGCAGGTGGGGCTGAGAGAACTCTTTCAAGAACTGCTCTTGAGAGAACTGTTCTGAGAAAACGGTGACTGACTCAAGGTCACCCAGCTGGCTGCATGTGGAGTGGGGCATCAAACCTGGTTCTCCTAAAGTCTGCACTCCTAACTACTACACCAAACTGGCTCTCTATATCTATGAATTTTTAATTTAAGGTTAGACAAGATGGAGCTAGATGAGCCATACCCAGGCCTGAAGCAGTTTAGTGAAGCACACTATGTGCACTATTATTCTTTATATTAAGTTCTGGCACATGAACATGTGGAAATTTAGCTTCCTGTGCCAGGGTGACCGTTTGTAGCTGTTGTAGCTCCAGGACCCATATTCCTGTAGATGTTCTAAGTCTTTGCTCACACTACAGCCCTTAAAATAGGATCCCTTTTTCCCTGTTAAGCTGGTTGTTCTCAGCTCTCAAGACTTCAGAGGGAAGCTTTAAAAACAAACCTGTAACTATCCAGAAATCCCAAAGTTAAAAAAAAAGCTGCTAGCAAAAGAAACCTCTTTAAAAAGTTCACGCTATAAGCTAATTTTGTGATTTTGGTGGCCTAGTTTTGGAACATCTGAGGCTTGCGATCATGACAAGTTCTTCATAAACCTGTTGTTTCACTGCTGGCAAGCCAGACCTCAAACCCTAAATAGCTCAGGCCAAAGGAAACCAGCGCAATCCAAGTTAAAATGAGTTGGAAAATGTGCTTTAAATGTGTGGAGCAATAAAAAAGTGCCAGTTCTGGTGCGCTGGCCAACAAAAATACGGAGCTCAGAATGCTGAAACAACATCCTCCTGATCCGCAGCGCGGTAGAACCCTCCCGGGAGACACCGTTGGCCTGAAGATTAAGCCAACTTTATCTCTTTATTTTGTACACTTTGGGATTGTGTTCCCAAGAACCAAATTTTATTCTTTCTGCAGATATTGGGGAAATAAATTCCAGGGAACTGTGACAATGAGGTAGGAATAGAGCTCTACAGAGCACTGAAATCACATCCCTCCTGCCATGGAGTCATACAGCATGAAGGTTCCTGCTCTATTATCCTGACATATTCTCTATTATATTCTCAATCATCTTCACAGCCATGAGGACCAGAAATTTGCGTTCAAGGAATGAGGTGGAAAAACACAGGAGAGAGATCTGGATGTTTTCACAACCCTGAGTTCTGTTCCAGGTTCAGTCTTCTGATTTGGCAACCCTGGAGGCATGCTATCCAGTCATATCTACAGCACACTATGCGTGAGAACAAGAACATCAACAAAGTATTCCTATAGGATTATTCGCTGTCTTTGGTGTAATGCTGTGTCCAAATAAGAAGACGTAGAAGAAGAAGAGATTGGATTTATACCCCGCCCTTCACTTGGAGTCTCAGAGCGGCTTACAAACTCCTTTTCCCTTCCCCTCCCCACAACAGACACCCTGTGAGGTAGGTGGGGCTGAGAGAGCTCTGAGACAACTGTCCTTGAGAGAACAGCTGGTACAGAGCTATGGCTTGCCCAAGGTCATCCAGCCAGGTGCAAGTGGAGGAGTGGGGAATCAAACCTGGTTCTCCCAGATTAGAGTCCGCGCACTTAACCACTACACCAAACTGGTTCTCACTCCATTGTCCTTGCAGCTTACAAAACACACAATGATGACCACTTCTTTGCTTATCTGTTGCAGTAACATGACACCAACTACATAACCTGTGGTACAAACTGAGAAGCAGGAATGAAGGCAATTCAGGGAAAGGATGCGGGAGCACAACTATATTCCCCATATCCTCTGTCTTGCATAGTACCAGAAGAGCACTGGGGCAGAACCAGCTACTAGTGTTCAGAAGCAGGGGGCATTTCGAGCTGGAACGCACAGGAATGCCATTCCAGGAGTAACAAGCCCAGGAGCGGGCACATAAGGTGATGCGCTGTGGAAAGAAGCAAAAACATACTAACTTGATCTGTCCTTTCATGCTTGTTGTAGGGCAGCTTCCCTGCAAGAGCAAAGGAAACCTAAAGTGTCTTTAGGCAAAGTGTCAAACTGGCTCGCCAGCTCTGAGTGGGGAAATACCTGGAGCTTTTTGGGGTGGAGCCTGAGCAGTGGGCGTTGCCTTCTGACACACTTCCAGAGATGCCAGGGGGTGTGGCATATGCAAATGAGTTATGGTAAGGAGTTATGATAATGACCTCCTGCACCGCTTCGTCTACGAAAGGACCCCTGTTCAGAAGTAACCCTCGAAGCGTACGGCGATGACAGTATGCAACAGGAGGAGATTTCATTAAACCTGAGGCTAGATTTTTCTCTTTTTCCTAAATCAAAAAGTTTAGTAAAGGACAGACAGACACATAAAGCTGACCATTTAAAATCTTACTGAACGTTGTATACCCCACTGTACTAATTGTAGAACAAAATATCAGCTTTCAATCTAAAATAAACACACACACGCTGAAACTTAGGCTGCCCTCCAAAAACCACCAGTAAGAACAACAATCATAAAGAAATGGGAAGGATGTTTATAGGTCTCTTAGGCTCACAAAGCAGAGTTTTGCAGGCCTAAAAAGTCAGGATTCCTGGTAATAACCCGGTGTCCAGTTCTACAATCCCTTTTTAATGTCGCACAAATGCTGAGCTGGCAGCAATATAAAAATATCTTCTGAACAGCACTGCTGCGTGCAGTACTTTTTAAATGCTTCAGGGCTCTCCTCTCCAAGGTACACCTTCCTCTTAGCTTTCAGTCATTCGCTTTATAAAAAGAAGCCGGATCCACCCACAACAGGAGCTCAGGCTCCACATGTTGATTTGGGGGTCATTTCTTCCACTTTTGCTTGGGGGCTTTGCCCTTGAACTTCTTCTCCTGTTTTGGTCCCATTACAGCTTCTGGTTTTCTTTTTTTGTCACTGAAGAAAACATAAAAAGTGAAGTGAATATACCACCACGGGTATTCTGCACTCGCGGCAACATTCTGCACCAAAGTTCTGCATTTAAAAAAAAAATCTGCAACCTATATAAAAATCATGGCAGTAACGAAAGCTTGGCTTTTTCCCCTTTATGGAACTAGCTGTTTCTTACTAGGCCTGTGAAAGAGCAAAGAGCTCTGCAGGGCCCTTCAGTCTTGCTCTTAACTACTGGAAGTCCCTCAGGATGTCTGTGTTCAGTGCCCATGCATTTTCAAACACATCTCGTAATTTAAAAAAATATTCTCAGGATAATGATTACTTAGCAAATACCATGCAGCCATGACTAAAGCTACGCCACACAGGACAAAACAGTAACAGCCAGTTTGTTATTCTCAAAGTTTCCTTAAATTAGATGAATTTAGCTTCATGCCATTATTTATTGCCTGTACTATCATGCCTCTATCGCTCTTCTCGCCACATCTGCTGTCCTGTTTCATGGCTTGATTGTTGTGTATATTTTGCTATTATTTTTTTGCATTCTCTAATTTTGGTAATCCAGTTTTTAATGCATTGTTTGCGTTATACCGTTACATTACTGTTACATTACATTACTTGAGTCTCTGTGAAAAAAAATCAGAATATAAATGAAGTAAATACATACATACAAATTTAGCAGGGCATATTTAAAGAATCTAATATTACAGTGCCCAAGTCAGTCATACACTGTATTTAACCAGCAAGAAGTGTCATGGAGGTTGCTCCAGCCAAGAAACAGGTACACCAGGTTGGCTTCATGGAAACAAAATACTGGCAAAAAGTTTCTTGGGAATCAACCATCACCACCAAGAACCCCTAGGGAAGCCAAGGTGGTATATACCTTCCCCCTAAACTGAAGGACAGGAATCATTTCAAGACAGTGTGTTAACATCCAATTCTCCCAAGTGAACTTTCACAGAACAGAGACCACCCATCTTACTACAGAGGCTGGGAGGAAATTTGACAAACAGCTCTTCAAGTCAGTAACTTGCATATGAACTGATTTTGGCTACTATTTAATAAGCCAATATTTCATAATAGGCACAGCTAAAGGAGTTCTACAGCACAACAAGGAACATAATTCTTATGCTACAGAATAATCCCAGTTACTTCACTATCTTTCTCTGATGAGGAAAGGACACAGAGCGGGGAATGAATCCGTTCACTTTCTTCACTGCTGTCCGTTTAATTCTTCAGTTGTATATTACTGCTGAGATGCCAGATATACTAGGTAAGGCACACCCCTGAATTTCCTGCTGCACTAACCTTTTCAGACTGACAACGGAAGCATCCTGTCCTGCTTTGGTCAGCACTTCATTCCATTCTTCATCATCGCCTCTGATTACATACCTGAATGGGAAGCAGAGATTTTAAAAATCATCCCAAATGCTTTCCAGAAACAAAAGGCTCAGCAAAAGGGATCAAAGCTAGCAGCTGTATATGCAACAGGCGAAAAGAATCTCATTGGTACTTGTTTTTCCTCCAAGGGGGCTACCACTGAGCAGGGGATATTGTGCAGAATGATTACTGAAGAGTGAAGGGACACATTCTCCAAATTAAACTAAATGTAACAGATTAAGACTGCTTAGACACACAGGACGTTCAACTTCAGTAGCCTCTGAAAGGGGAGAGGAAAGCCACGGATCTTCATTTAGGCTCTCCTGATATTCAAGCTGTGTTTACGTGCTACAAATGACCTTCCAGAACTTAAGAATAATTCAAGACCCCTACAAAAGAGGGGGGGGGGGGAATCCGCAGCAAGAGTCACACAGCAGTCAGAAGGACAACATTTATTTATTTAACGTCTACCCTGCCCTCCCCGCCGAAGCAGGCTCAGGGCGGCTCATATAAAACCAATAAAACAGTAAAATAGTGTATGTCTCAGTATAATAATATACAAATGCATCTCAGTACAAAACTACATAATAAGCAATTTATATCGATAGCAGTATGTTCAATAAATAAAGTGCGTTTAACGTGGTCAGTTATACTACCACTCTTAAGTAGCTTCTGGTCTAGGTTGGCCCAGGGCATGGCTGACACTGTGGCTCCTACTGAAAAGCCTGCCGAAAAAGCTCCGTTTTCATGGCCCTGCGAAACTGTGAGGTCCTGCAGGGCCCTGATCTCACCAGGGAGCTCATTCCACTAGGTTTGGGAGCCAGTTTAGTGTAGTGGTTAAGTGCGCGGACTCTAATCTGGGAGAACCGGGTTTGATTCCCCACTCCTCCACTTGCACCTGGCTGGATGACCTTGGGCAAGCCATAGCTCTGTACCAGCTGTTCCCTCAAGGACAGCTTGGGAAAGAGCTCTCTCAGCCCCACCCACCTCACAGGGTGTCTGTTGTGGGGAGGGGAAGGGAAAAGGAGTTTGTAAGCCGCTCTGAGACTCCAAGTGAGTGGAGGGCGGGGTATAAATCTAATCTCTTCTTCTTCTAGGTTGGAGCCACTGCAGAAAACGCCCTGGTCTTGGTTGATGTTAATCTAACATCCTTCAGACCCAGGAGGCCAGGCGATTTTGTAATCCTGATCGAAGTGCTCTCTGGGGTACATGCGGGGAAAGGTGGTCCCCTCAGGTAGGCAGGTCCCAGACCATTCAAGTCCAGGAGCACCTTAACTGACCCACCAGGTTTTGTGGGTAAGAAGCTTTCGATGGTCAAAGCTCTCTTTCTCATGAAGGGAGCTCTGACTCTCAAAAGTTTATACTCCAACCATCCTGTTGGCCTCTAAGGTGCTCCTGGACTCCAATCTTGCTCTTGTACTGCAGACCAACACAGCTACCCAGCAGAAACTATCTTCAGAATAGCCAGGAGAGAGACTTATTTAACATCCCTCCCCCCCCCCCCAAAAAAAAGTGGCCCCGGCACCCCCTTTCCAGTGAAACATTAGCTCTGTCCTGTCTTGGTATGGCTTCGTGGAAAACAGTGGAGATGTAACTCTTTGGCACTAGCAAACCTACCTCAGCAGTGCAGCAGAAGGCAACATGCCTCCTGCTAGATACCTTTTGTATACGGCAAGAGTTCGAGTGTAACATGAACTTTCTCCAAAAGTTGGAAAAACAATCAAAGGCCGTCCTGAATCACTTGAAGCCTATCAGGCTGGCTTAATGAAGCCTCTGGCTTCCTAGTCTGTTTAGAACCCGGTATCAACATGTTAGTCTGCCTTTGCAGTGTAGTGGTTAAGTGCGCGGGCTCTAATCTGGGAGAACCGGGTTTGATTCCCCACTCCTCCACTTGCACCTGGCTGGATGACCTTGGGCAAGCCGTAGCTCTGGCACAGCTGTTCTCTCAAGGACAGCTTGGGAAAGAGCTCTCTCAGCCCCACCTACCTCACAGGGTGTCTGTTGTGGGGAGGGGAAGGGAAAGGAGTTTGTGAGCTGCTCAGAGACTCCAAGTGAGTGAAGGAGGGGATATAAATCCAATCTCTTCTTCTTCTCCCCATTTGCAATCAATTGTTGATACCAAAACAAGACTTGTGTTCCATGTAGCAGTCTTGATCTTAAGTGGATGCTTTGGCAAAGTGGCTTAGGCCCATCAAGCCCCATCTTCTGGAAACAAACTATTTAGCGCAAGGGAGGGGTGGAAGGGGCACTTACTGTGAAAGGTCGAGGTCCTTCAGCTTCCCAATCTCTTGCTTGTGTTTCTCCTGAAACTCTTTTGCTGCTTCTTCCTACATGGCCGGGGGGGGGGGGGGACGGGGACAACTTTACGTATAACATACACTGAATAGTTCTATCTTATCAAGATCATACAAAATCCTTCAGGCAACAGCTAGTTGGCCACTCAGCGTTAACACCCCAGGAGATATTTGCTGGTTAATGTATTTTATATACCAGCCTATTCTAAGTGAAAGCTGATCAAGCCAAAGAAGACAGTCCTACCAAAATGCCTCCAACACTACAAACTAAATTACATGCCTTATAAGCAAGAAGGCCGATGACATACATTTTTTACAGAAGAAGAGACCAGCATTCTATTATGCAGAATGACCAGCCAGATGTCTCTGGCCAGGATGGCAGCAACTCTCCCAGTTGCCCCAGTACCTGAAATTCAGATAGCAGGTGCTTCTGGACATTTTCATCATGAACAACCACCAGTGATCGACTTACTGTCCATGGACTGTGAATTAAAGAGCTGTTTCTCTGGTCTGAGGGGGGTTAAAAAAAATACCAGTCTCCCTGAAGCTCTAATATCTGAAATTTTAAGGGAATAAAATTACCAAATCTTCATTCAATGATTTCAGGGTTGGCTCCATTACAACTTCCTTTGTTGCTGCCATCTGCTCTTCCACAGCATTTTCCTGGACAGTGTTGAATAACTGAAGAAAAGAACAACCAAAGAGTGATGGAACTTACTCCCCTCCTCTGCGTAAAATGTTTTACATAACGTACAGGCCACGTGCTATAAGACTTCTGCAGCAGCATTTCCCCTTCCCATTAGTTGACATTCTGCAGCATTTCACCTTGACCAATGACACTTTAGAAGTCAGTTTCATAAAGATGAAACCTGAAGGGCTTGACATCGGTCGTACTACTGTCCCTTGAGAATTACCAGTTTGCAGCCAAAATGCAGCTCCCTAATCAGCAGAAAGCCAGGATCTCAGTTTATATAACCAACTTGGGGAACAGGAATCCTGCTTTCCAATTTCCCATTCAGGCTCAAATTAAGTCATGTGCAAGTTCCCTCCAACGACCCTCTAGCCAGTAGGAAAGGACTTGTGGGAAGCATTTTGAGCAGATAAACAGCAGGAAGGAAAATGGGTGAGCAACTCCCCCCCTCATTCCAGCTCCCCACCCCCCCAAAGGCACAGAGGAAAATTAAATGCAGCTGAACACTTTGGCTAATTAGAGCTCCAGAAACAATTTATCCACATCTTAATAACCACTGTGGCAAACCCTGAGGTACACTGCTGATGTAAAGTGTATGATCAAAGCAAATTCCAAGTTCTACCCAAAATTTCCATAGCTCTAATGATGGATCCTTCCTTCATTACATTTCACTGGTGGACTATGCCTCTTCCACTGAAGCCAGACACCTTGCATTAGAAGGTGGCTCTATATTGGACAGGGTCTTTCCGCACCGGATCTTGACACTACCATTATCTACCACTTGGCTAATCTTGAGATTTCACCAGTCCACCTAAAAATGACTGTTACCTGAACAACTTTGCGGATGATCCTGTTAAAGAGACCCATCAGCTGGCCATCAGGCAGTTCTATCTCCTTCGCCAACTGATCCACAGATTTGTGCTGCAAGCCAATTCCAAGAAGAAGAGCCTGTAAAAAAGAGTCCTTTCTTTGATTCAATATGACAAAAACACTGCATTAGGGCTGCCTCATTTACTGACGCATACAGTGTATTGAAACAATTCTAATATTGGCACCCTACTGGGAGGACACTGACTGGAATGTAAGTATGCCATTATCAAGTAAGAGGAGCTACCGTATTTTTCGCTCCATAAGATGCACTTTTCCTCCCCAAAAAAGTGGGGGGGGGGGGAAGTGTGTGCGTCTTATGGAGCGAATATGGAGCTTTTCTTACCTGTAACAGGGCTCTTTCTTCAGCAGGAACGCAGGGGAACGCCATTCAGGCTGGCATCCCACCTTCCCCACCCCTCCCTGCTGGGCCTGAGCTGTTAAGACTTAAAAGGGAAACGGCAGGAAAACCCCCACCAGGCTAAGTACTCTTTCCCTTTAAGTGCTTTTCCCCTTTAAGACAGCCAGCAGCAGAAAGCCCCGCCCACAGATTAAGCTCCGTGGCTACTTTGCACAGAAAGGCCTGGCTTTGCATGGCGTGCCGACGTCTCTCTTCTTTCCTTTCTCTATCTTCCTTCCTTCCTTCCTTTCCTTTTTTCTGTCTGTCTGTCTGTCTTTATGTCTCTCTCTCTGTCCCCACCTTTCTTTCTTCCTTTCTCTTTCTCTCTCTCTCTCCTCCTCCTTCCTTCCTTTATCTCTCTCTCTCTTTCTTTCTGTTTCATTTTTTCCTGTTTTCCTCCTCTAAAAACAAGGTGCGTCTTATGATCAGGTGCGTCTTATGGAGCGAAAAATACGGTAAATTAATATGGCTATCAGGAGGAAGAACTGGTGTATAGATAAAAAAGATAAGATACCTACAGACTGTGTAGCAGAAAGGGTTAAGTCTCCAAGCTGGCTGAGAAAGTACATCCTCGAGATAGTAGGGATCGTGTCCATAATTAGATGATAATCGACCATGTTCCTTGAGTACATCTCTAGTCTCTTCAGATCATATGGAATAAAAACAGCTTCTAATTCACTACGGCTGATTGCTGTGAGACATGAATTGTTTGAAAAGTGGAAAGAAAAAAAAACAAAGATTATATTTGCTACACAGAACAGGAACCAGATATTCAAAAACATACCACTCCCTCAAAATATTTGGATTTCGGTTGTTAGGAAGAGGAGAAACAATTCCTTAAAGGAAGAGCAAGAAATAGGGAAAGCAGAGAGCAGATAAGTGAGCATATGAATGAAATTTTTTTAAGTGGGGCTACTATTATTTGTTAGGGTTAATGTGGATACTGGACCTGAAAAGTTTGATGACCTCTGGCAAAAAAATATCAGGGTATAATGGAGAATTTCACCAGCTTTTATTCAGGCATGGCTATTTCGGTAGCCAAATAAAGATCTCTGAGGTATTTGGGGGGTATTTCTTTGGCTCAGGATACCCCTACAAAATCCTATGAAAACCTATCAACTGCATTTTCCAGGGCTCAGTTTTAATTACTTATTTTACAAAATACCCCTACGCAGCACACCCCTACGAAATACTATGAAGACCTATCAACTGCATTTTCCAGGGCTCAGTTTTAATTACTTATTTTACAAAATTTATCCTCCACCTTTCTGCTCTCATAAAGCCCAACAAGATGGCTAGCAGATTAAACATACGTAATAAACTCACATCTTAAAAACAACTAAAGCACATTATTACATATAGAATTTGTATATAAGTATATAGAAACAACACTAAAAACATTGGGCAGGAAGGATAAGTTCAGCAAGGGAACACCAAATGGAACAAAAAGGTTTTCACTTGCTGGTGGAAGATGGCAATGGAAGAGGCCAGACAAATCTCCCTGGGAGAGAGATCCAGAGTTCTGGTGCCATGACTGAAAAGGCCCTCTCCTGGGTTGCCACTTGCTGAATATCAGAAGGCAGGGGCACCTGCCTCCAAAGATCACTGTAATGGTCACATAGATTCATGAGAGAGTAGGCAGTTCTTCAGCTATGTGAGTCCCAAACTACACAGGGCTTTAAAGGTCAGCACCAGTGTTCCCTCTAAGCTGAGTTAGTGTGAGCTAGCTCAGTTTTTAAGCCTCCAGCTCACACCTTTTTGCCTTCGCTCAGGAAGAATGGCTCCAGAGCAAACTAATTTATGCTCCCAACTTTAATGCCAGTAGCTCACAAAGTAGAATTTTTACTCACAAGACTCCACAGCTTAGAGGGAGCATTGGTCAGCACCAGCATACTGAATTGCACCCAGAAACATATTTGGAGCCAGTGTAGATGGGCTAAGACTGAAGTGATATGGTCCCTATGACCCACTCTGGTCAACACCCTGGCTGCAGTATACTGTGCCAATTACAGTTTCCAAACACTTCTCCAGGGCAGCCCCACATAGAGTGCCTTGTAGTAATCTAATCTAGTTGTAACCCGGGCCGGGGAAAAACTGCCGCTGGCTAAAGCAACTGAAACTGAAAAAGGCGCTCCCAGCCACCACTTCCACCTGCTTATCCAGTGGTGGCCCCTGGGTCCAAGAGCACCCCCAGACTACAAACCTGCTTTTCAAAGAAGTGTGCAACCCCATCCAGAATGGGTGACACCTTAAACCATGGGTCAGACCTTCTGCTCACTTTAATCTTGCCGGGGTTTCAGTTTATTAAGCCCACATCCACTTCAAAACTGAAGTGGTCAGTTCAAATACTTTTGTAAGTAGCCCAAAGGAACATACTTACGGGGTTGTGACTGCTGCTTGATATTCCGATTCTGTAAAATATTCAAAGCTAACGAAGGAGAGAAAGTGCTAAACTGATATGACAAGAGAGACAGAAACCTCCTCCTGAAATCTGCAAAACAGGTGGGAAAATAAAACATTACCGCTTAAGCCTTCAAGGATAGTTTATAACACTTGATCACAAACAATGCAGCCACTTCAGAGACACTCAGATCCTCTTAAGATGACCTTGCTACTTTGATGTCATGTGGAGTTACTGGTCTGAAATCACCACTATGGAAAAATCCAGAGAGCTCAATCTGTCTGACAGAAGCTCAGACTCCTGGAAGTACCACTTCCCACATGCCACTAAGGCAGCAAAAGCTCCAAAATTTCCTGCTCCAAAATCAGTGTAAACCAGCCCCCAAATTTGTCCTTAACTTGGTCACCTTTCCAGAAGGCAGTCAGCCAGCTCTCCTGCTCATTCTCCTCGTCTTCATTCAGCATCTTCAGCATGATGCAGGAATGCTCCCCAGTCAGATCATTCTAGAAATCAAGGCACAGACCTTTGCTGCAGCATTGTATGAGGCGCTGTCTTTTCAATAACCAACTGCTTTCAAAAAAGGCTGCTCTCAGGGAGAGGATCAGCATCAGTAGATGTCAAACAGTTAACCAGCATTTCACAGTAAAATGATAGCTGCAAAGAACTTATAAACCACTACTGAAGTGACTGAAAGGAACTCCCCCCCTGCCCCCCAAAAATAAACCAGCAGTTCTGATTCTAACACATTTATAAGTAAACCTGTCAATTGCTTAAGATATTTTTTAACTAAGTAGTCTGTTAAAGGGAAATAATATGCATGTTACCAAGACCTCCAAAATACTAAAACAAGGCAGTGTGCAATTACCTATAACTTGATGCACAAAAGTTACCACATTGTTAGACAAGCTATTGCAGGGACAGGTCAGAACCACAACAGCCTCAAAAATAAGCAGACTTGTAACCCTACCGCCCATTAAATTGCACCACCACAAATCAAGTTACGTGATTAATGTTAACTAATCCGCTGGTCAAACTGAGTAATGATGGCAATCCTAATTTAGACTGTCACTCTGTAGGGAAGGTATATTGGGGATTCTATGGACCAGGAAATCAGACTTACTGGAGTCTGCCTCAGATAAACTGGTACAAATCCAGCTCGTTTCCAAAATCTAGTAAAAGGACAAACAAAGGAAATTTGATTGTATTTTAAAGCATAAAGTTACTTTGAAGGTTATATAATCCATATATATTCAAGTTACACACTCCGTTTTGCGAACTTCTGTGGCAGCCCCAGAAAATTGCATTGCCTATTTTTCCCAATACATTTTTGGCACTGCTTCCAAAGATGGCTTGCTTAGCTCTCCCTCAGTGTCAGCTGCCCTCACTGATGCCATCCAGAACCATGTGTGGTTGCCTAGAAAGTGCTCTGGCATCTTCATATTCGTTATGCGGTCCCTGACTGAGTAAAAGCAATCATGGGGCTAATGCAGGAAGGAAGAGTGGCAAGAAGAAACAATGGTCATGTGAGTCACCTGAAGCTGCCTTATACGGAATCAGATCATTGGTCCATCAGGACTAGCATTGTCCGGCAGCAGCTGTCCAAGGTCTCAGGCTGAGGTCTTTCACATTGCCTACTACCTGCTCCTATTAACTGGAGATACTGAGGGCTGAACCTGGGACCTTCTGCGTGCAAAGCAAAGACTCTGCCACTGAGCCATGACCCTTCCTCCAAAGGGGACTGTGACGAAATGGAACTTAACGGGGCAGAGTAGAATGCCTGGAAAGTCACATGACTTGAAAAGGTGGGGGCCCAAGGGCTCGGAACCCACTGTTGATAGACAGATAACTGTCGGAGGGGTCAGTTAGGAACGGACAGTCAGAGAACTGCGAGGGGGAGAGGGAGTCCAGCCTGGGACGTCAGAGAGAGCAGAAGGGCAGTCGGTGTCCCTCGGTGCTCTGTGGGAGCAAACAGTGTGTGAAAGCTCAGTGAGAAGAGCTAAGGTGTCTGACTTGCCAGAGTGGGAGCAGACAAGTGAACTTAAGAATACACCCAAACGCTATTCAGTACTGTCAACCAAAGGAACCTGACTGAGAGGGAGATTAGTGAGGCTGAGGGGCAGGACGGTCAAGAGCCCACGGGGGCTAGTGTGAGACCGGGGTGCCAAGCCAAGAAACTGTACATCTCCACGCAGCAGGACAGGAGGGTGAAGTCTGAGTGTTTAGCGAGTGGGTGCAAAGTGTATCAAAACATCCCATCTTCAACAAAGTAACGAGTCTGTAAAACAGTAAAGCTTAATGTGACATCAGAAACAGTAACATCGTGACAATTTAAGCAATCTCAGCAATATCCCTCCACTTACACTCAATTGTACCAATAAAGTTGTATTCAGTAAAAGAAAAGCTGTGGTGCCTTTTGAAAAGGGATTTCAGACCAAAGTACACAGGGTCCCAAATATTTACCTCAGATACTAAACGCAGAGACCAAATATCAACAAACCCCGAGGAGACTATATTGTAAAACTGTAGCTACTTTAATTGGAGGAAACTGGTCAGCAGGTTTATTATTAGATAGAGAGAGGCTGATCCAGGTTACCTCAGGGACCCCGTCACCCAAAGTAAGACAGGAGATCCGCTGGCTCGCTGTCGATCAGAGTTAGGGGACTGGTTGGTAAATAGGTGAGGGGTCGACTTTGTTATAGGGACCCAACAAGATCAACTACAGGTAAATACTGCCACAACTTCTGCACAGAAATTTCCAAAGGACCACTACTTCTGATTTAAAAACTGAAAATATCCCGACTCAGGTGTGCTTATAATCCCCAGATATATGGGAGCTGCCCCCTCCATGCAGTATCAGGCTCCTGTGCCGTTCTCTTTTGTTCCAGTAGGTCTTGCACTAGAGAGCCGATTGTCTCAGCATACATTTATTCCATAAAAGCCAATCCAAGCAATTGTCCCAAGGTAAGATATTGGTATATATACACCTTGAATTAATTGGGTTTTTTCTCAGCAAGATTCATAGCTATCGTAGCAGCATTAGCAAAACACTGCTGACCTGTTGCCTCTCGCACACTAGAGCACGAATACCGCCGAACTCTTACTTGAGTAGCCTTGGAGTCAAGCCATAAGACACCCCGAGGTAGTCGAGATTCTCTGCCTGCCTCTCGCTCAGTTTGAGGAGGAGAGCGGGCAAGTCCTTCCGAGGCATCACAGCTTCCTCCAATAAACTGACAGCCTAAAGCAATAAGAGACCAGTCAGCTTAGAGAACGAACAGGAATCACTTAAGATCTGCTCCCCCCCCCCCCCCCCATAGTTCTATGGAAATGTGATACTGCCGTGCATCAAGAAACGCCAGGCATGCACAGAGTTTCCATACCTCGCCGCTCACAGTCGCAATTTCTTTTGGCTTCCGGGAAATCTCTTCTTCCAAGCAAGGAAACTTGCCTTCGTAGTACATCTGCAGCAAGCGCAAAGCTCTGCTGCCGTAACCCATCTGGTGAAAGAAGTTTTGCATAAAAGGAGGGCTATGAAAAGAGAAGCGCTCTGAAAGGACGACGACTTAAGACAGTCCAACATTCCTTCTCCACACACAGATGAAGGATCACTCTTGCTTTACAGAAGCAGCAAAGCCACTCGATAAGCACAGACTGTTGGACGTCAACAAGTTACAGGAGATGCATCCACTACTTAACTGCCCAGCATCTAAGGATGCAATTTAACGTTTGGAGTGGGCAATTCCACTAAGACCCTGTTTCGGAATGCCATTAATGACTTTTAAATAATCATTCCAAAGACCGTTTCTACAGGACCTGACAGATGCTTGATACCTGCAGTAGGACACCTCAGAAATTTTCACAATCACTGACTAATCTTCCCAGTGACTAGTTGTGCACGAGTATGTATGGCATACATTTATTTCTCTCGTCCCCATATTTCTCTATACACACCCTGATTTATAAACTCTGCCTCCATCTGTTTTCTCACCTCTTTCCCCATAACAAGGGCTCAACTTTTGCAAGAACAGAAGTCCCATCATGGGGCCTTCTTCTCTGATGCTTTTCTCCTACCACTCCAGCAGGTCGAAGGAGGACTAGGGAAGGGAGTCTTTCCTCTACTTCACTACCTGACCATGATCCAAGCAAAACAGCCCAAATTTCACAACACAAGTTATTCACTAGCCATTATGAGCCCCAGAGATGGATCCACATAAATTGTGGAGAATGGCTTGGTCACCCTGTTGTGATCAAAGAGAGTTATTTGTGAGCAATATAGTGTGCCTGTGTGTGTTTTTATTTCATGTAGCCACCTTGTGGGTCATTCTGACAGGACGAAGGCATACAAACAATTTTTTTATTTACGCCTTAACCTGTTGCTATCGGGCTGCCCTCAAAATATTAACGTTTTCTGTACAAACCAGCCGCACCTCCTGCAATTATTTTGATCTTTCTCTGTCCTGCAACAGGGTAAGTTATAGGAGGCTGTAATACATTACCCCTTGATAATCGGGATGGACGGAAATGCGGACAACTCTCCCTCCAGAGAGGCTACCAAAATCTGGATCTTGGAACTATAAAGAGATAAAGGGAGGAGGGGGGAGTCATTCTGACTGAATTGAAGAGCCTTCATGATTTAAGAGGAGCCAAATAAGTAACAACTGAGCTGCTGCTTTGTTACCTGCTCTGAAATGGTCCATGGAATAAGATCTCCAGCTGCTTTCTTCCCTCTGGACAGACTGTTCATAATGGACTGACGAGAGATCTCACCCTCTAAGCACACCTGCCAACAGCAGAGGGGAAATAAAGCAGAGAGGGGAGAACAGGTGCTGGAGTGCTGTGTTGCAATCAGCCGTTGAACAGACTAGGACAGGGGTGGGCAGTTGTTTTGGCTCGGGGGCCGCTTTGTGGGAGCGGAGGTTAGCGGAGGGCCGCACCTTTTAAAATGATTGCATTCATTAGTTAACTTTGCATTTCAGAAAAGGTATAAATTGTATCATAAAAATCAATAAATATAAATTAAATAAAATAGTGGTAGTTTTATTCAATTTATTTATTGTGCTAATTTCATATCATCTGTAGCTGCAAGCACATTTAATTTTAGAATCAGTTTAATGAGACAAATGTACCCTATCACACTTTTCTACAATTTTTTTAAAATCAGGAGTGAGATTGCTTGTTGAGATTCTCATCACAGCCTACAAGTTAATGTCTGTCAAATGTCTGTTAATGTCTATATTTACTCTTGTTGATCTTCATGCAAGAAAAACTTTGCTCACAAATATATGTAGACCCAAATACAGAGAACATTTTCCCAGCAAATTTCTTCATACATGGAAACTTTTCAGCAGACAAAGATTTGTAAAAGTCAACTAATGTCACAGCGTTAAACATTTCTTTCACAGTGGGATCTGACTGCATGTCAATAAGTTCAAGCTGCAGCCCCTCAGGTGCTGACAGTGGCCAACTGTCTTGGCGGGCCGCAAAAAACTCTGTGGCGGGCCGCATGTGGCCCCCGGGCCGCCATTTGCCCACCCCTGGACTAGGAGTATCTGATTGAACACAGCTCATCTGGAGTAATGCTTATGGTACGTCTCGGCCAGTTCAGATTCCACTGAGTTCCCATAAGAGAAGAGTTAAAATGTTAAACCTGCTTGAAACAGGTTTTAATGAACAGGCCGTTCTGTTTCTGTTACAAATTCTACTAAAGTTATACATGACTGCAGATCTGTATTTCATTGAGCCTTCAAAATAAACATGTGTTGCATCTAGTCAGGAAATGATGCGCCCCTCTAGACTCAGCTCATCTGACCATGCAAACCCATGCTGTGTAATCGCTAGGATTTACTGTTGTAACATATTCTGTATGCACTGACATTGAAGGCAACTAAAAAGCATCAGCTGGCATAGAATGCAGCCTCACATTCCCTCATGGAGTTGAGCTGATGTGGCCTTCCAACAACTGCACTGAGACAGCTGCACTGGCTGACTCTTTGGCCCCCTGGGCAGAATTCAAGATGCCAGCTTAAAGCCCCTCACAACCCAGTGCCCACTTGTTTGAAGGACTGCCTCTTCAGGTTATCAACCCTTTTAGATCTGCCTGGGACAGAACAACTGATGGATATCCCTTCTTTGTATCTAGTTTGATTGGCCTTTGTTAGGAACTGAGCCTTTTCAGTTCTTATACCATCACCCTGGAACGGCCTTCCAAAGACCAGACACCAAGTCCCGTCACTATCAAGAGAGAGCCACTATCGAGAGCCAGTTTGGTGTTGTGGTTAGGAGTGCAGACTCTAATCTGGGAGAACCAGGTTTGATTCCCCACTCCTCCACATGCAGCTGCTGGTGTGACCTTGGGTCAGTTACAAGTTCTCTCAGAGCTGTTCTCTCAGGAGTAGTCCTCAAAAGAGCTCTCTCAGCCCCACCTACCTCACGAGATGCCTGTTGTGGGGAGGGGAAGGGAAAGGAGATTGTAAGCCGCTCTGAGACTCCTTCAGGTAGGGAAGGGCAGGGTATAAATCCAATCCGCCCCCCGGTTTAAGAAAGGCCTATAAAAACTTACCGTGTCTGGAGGCGTTTGTTTAAAGTAGTTGAAACTTTGATAGAATTTGTCGAATTTAATTAATATATTTGGATTATCTGAGAATACAGTATCTAAGGGTTCCATCCTTTTGTTGAGTTTCCTCCTATTTAACTGGCCACTGTGCATTCTAATTACTTACTGTTAGTCACCTTTAACCTTACTGTGCAGGCAAGATACAAATATTTTAGATAAAAACATGAATTGCAACTGCAGCAACCTTCTGAGTTCCTCATCAGTAAGAAATCAATTTCTTCTAAACTGATATTGGAAAAACTGAAACTTAATGTACATCCTAATTTAAACACACTATGAATAAAGGCAGCATGTGTTGTGCTTCCTAGATTGCTACAAGTCTTGTAGTTAGCTCCTTCAATATACAAAACCAGACGTTCCGGTTTCAGCTGCTTTAATGGCGGGGGTGATCTCCCGTCATCTCGGGGATCACGACCTGGACCTGGTGGCAAGAAGGGGATCCGAACTGGATTCAGACCCCCAGGAGCCCTTGGAGGGGCTCCTGCTATGAGGCGCGAGGGATAGCCTCTCCCGGGGTGGCGACCCAGGGATTGAGGCTTCCCTTTGCCTCCACGGTTCTACCGCCGCGGAGCTTTCGGGCTAAATGAAGCGCTCTCTGGATGGCTGCAGAAACTAACAAAGCGTCAAGAAAAGAATTCCTACCTGAGACGCACAGCAAAATTGTAAGTGTAGCAAGATTCTCTGATGTGATCTTAAAGTGAGGGGGATTTAAAGTTTAACCCCCCCCCCCTTTCTGGCTTAAAGAAACAGCACACCCGAGAATCTCTCTGTATGCTGAATGGCTGGAAACCAAATGGGACTATTCTAATTGCTTGGAAAGAGGAAAAGAGTGACTTTTAACTTCTTTTTGTGAGCTTTCCTAACTGTAAACAAAAAGCAATGACTGGACGGCGAGAAAAGATGGCAGGGAAACCAAAACCTTCTCCCAAAGCTCCATCAACACTTCCTGCCACAAAGTCTGAGTCAAGTACAGACCTAACTGCTGCACTGGCAACAGCTTCGCGTCCCCTGATGGATCAGCTGACTGCTATTAATTCTAAACTCGATGCTTTGCAAAAGCAAATTTCAGATGTAAGCTTGAAGTCTGACCAGACAGCAAAAGCAGTGGCAGAGGTCAAAATGAAAGCAGAAAAAACTGAGTTAAGACTGGATGGGATGGAGAAAGAGAGGATTTCTGACAAAGATAATTCATTGAGACTTCAGATGGGAAGATCTGCTTTCTTCTTGAGGTTCCAGGGTATTGTTGAACAGAAAGATGAGAATCTCAAAAAGACTCTGAGTGATGCTTTGGCTCCAATGACAGGTTTACAAGCGGATTATCTGCAAAGCGATATGGATATGGTCTATAGGACCTATCCTGAATTTGTAAAGAAGAAAAACCTGCCTGGAGAAGTGATGGTGAGGTTCTCAAAGAGATCAACTAGAGACGTGGTGCTCAAGGCCACAAATAGAAATACCCTGAAGATCCAAGAAGCTGATATTAAAGTTCTAAAGGACATTCCATTTGAAATAAGGAAGAAGAGGAAACCCTACAAGAATTTAACCACTTTTTTACAAACAGAGGGTATCATTTACCGGTGGCTTACTCCCGAAGGCCTGCTCTTCACCTACAAGGACAAGAAGCAAAGGACTGACACAGCTGCGAAAGCTAAGAAATTTCTGGACTTTTGCAAAGAGGAAAAAGATGCAGCTGCCGCAGGGGACTCTTTAGAACTACAAGACATCATCTATGGACTGGAAAGTTCAGATACAACTGGAAGTAAAAGCGCGGAAGAAGGAGAGTTGGAGGAAGATTTGGGAGCAACGGCGGCAAAACCCCAGAGAGAAAAGAAGAAAAAGAGGAAGACATAAAGAATAATGAACTCTATTTTGTTAAAAGTCATATATGATTTATTGTGTCCCATTTTGAATTCCAATCATTCTTTTACTGTTTGTAGTCTTTAGATAAGCAATATATAGCAAATTATTTTTTAGCCTACATAGTTTATCGTTTTCTTGAACTCTGAAGTAAGGTTGTTATATTAGCATAGTATTCTGGTTTCTGTATACCTTAGGGTAGTGTAGGTTTTTAGTTTTTTAGGTTATTGTAGTGGTTTAAGTTGTGATGTAGTTATAGAAAATAAAATAAAATAAATTCAAAAAAATATATATATATACAAAACCAGACAACCAAAGTATGCTTCCAAACGTCTTTCTGCTGTTCCCTTCCCAAATTAGTACGGGTCATTTAAATGCATAAATTTTCTTTCTCTTACCTGAACAACAGCAAGCACTTCTGGCAAAGAATTCTGGGTAGGTGGAACTGGTGGCAGAAGGCAAAAGAGATGATGGGCAGGAGCATCTGAAAGCATCTGGAGGTCATTGGGAGAATTCTGGAACGACACAAGCACACTACAGAGTGAGTTCTCTAGCATACATTCCTCTTTGTTAGCCTATAAAATGACAAGCAAGTACCCAGCAGTCCACAAATGCATAGATCAGAGATCCTTCCCATATTCCCCACCCTCCAGCAGTCTCTTCTGACTCCAAGAAAATTGGTTTGCTGGTGGATCCACACAGAGTAACAACTATGCCGGTCACAGGGCAACATAAAGAAGGTTGAAGAAAGTAAAATTACCCCCCCCCTTTTCTCCATTGACTCAGCTGCTGAGAGAGCCAGAAGGGCAATTTTGCCCTTTCCCCCATGCAGCCCCCCCCCGACCCACATGGCTATTAGACTACATGGATCCTGCAACACTGGGAATCAGCCTTCCCAGGTCAGAAGCAACTGGGGAGGGGGGACTCCATGACTGCCAGTGCCTTCTGCTAATGGACTGTTGGATCCAATCCATAGTAACAATGTTTTTGCATAAATAATTGTCTCACCAAACCTATAATCGTCATTTACAACAAAGATAACAGCAGTTATCCAGACTTATAAACACAATATTTAAATTGGGTTGGCGCATATGGAACAGATCGCTCTCCCTGAGGTCTCCTGGGCCCTAAGAAACTGTTTCAGAAGGTCACGGAAGCCTTGGGAATTGAGTGGGATGTGGTGCCAGGCGGCTGCAACAAAGTAAAACGGACAGAAATCCCTCCCCCGATTTCTTGCATCAGTGCTTGCATTGTTCATAAACAACCTCAAGTAAGACGGGAAGGAGTGATTTCTGCTGATTTTGTCTTCATGTTGCAGCTCACTCCCCCCCTCCACCCCCACTCCCAAAGGTACCTTCCCCCCGGCACAGACTTTATGAATAGATTTCGGGGAGCTCAGGAGGCTGTGGGAGAAAGGAAAGAGGGAAAGGTCTGTTCCGTGAATGTCTTCATTCAGAGGTGGTAGGATTTAACCCTTTTTTTAAAAAAAAATGAGCTTTTCACAGCTTTAGACCTTTCAGTAGCCTTCGTCTAAATGGAGTGCCTTCCGATCAACTATTTCTTCAATATGTACAGGAAGCCTTAAAACCAGAATCCTAAACTAAACTGGCAAAGCCATCTTAAGCAGATTCACACTAATCTAAGTCCTTTGACTGTTACATTGAAAGCTATAAGAAATAAAATCTTGACAGCGCCCTGGCAATACATGCTAGTTACCAAGTGAGAAGTGACAGAAGGCGACAGAGCGATCGGTGACCTGTGTTTCCACTTATTTATTTAAATATATATGCCCATAAAAACATTCAAGATGGCTGGGCTCGTGTTGGAAGTTATGTTGGCCGCCATATTTGTGGCATCTTGTGAACTTGGTTTTTATGTTTTAGCTGTGATTTTATTGTGATACATTTTAGATGAATATTGGTTAATGTTGTAAGCCGCCTAGAGCCGGCTCACGCTGGCTAGGCGGGATATAAATCTCAAAAGATAAAATAAAAGATATACTGCCTATGCTTCACTGTTCCTTGATCCACTAATCTATGACTCCTCTAATTCCTGCCTAATGTTTCCTAAATGCCTTCTATAAATTGCGTATCGTCTTCTGAAGGCAACTTGACATCATGTTAGGCAACATCCTTCCTTCAGAAGTTACAGCAGGTCCTAGTTATCAACCCCACGACAGCAACACTGAATATCCGCTGAGTGAAAAGAAAAACAAGGACCTTTGTTCTCAGTAGATTTAACATTATAGGTGGGGATTCTTTCTAGCTATGCAAACAGTTGAATTTGGAAACAAAACCCGGGGGGGGGGGGGACAACTTATGCCAAACATTTTATCTCACAGAGCTTTTACAGGAAAGTCACAAATCGCCATTCCCCATAGGATTCCAACACAGGAGAAGAAATAGCACCACTAACCTTGTAGTGAGAGGCCACGTACAGAGCCATCAGCCTCTGGAGAAAAGCTTCCGATGCTCTGTGATAGCAGAAGAGAGTGTCTCTGTTCACATAATACCTAAGTGCTGTAGGTTAAGGGGAAACACTACTGAAAGAGGCCGTGCAGGGACATATCAGACTGTATCTGATCTATATCTGCTGTACTGCTGTGCATTGTACGAAGTGCCTTTGACAATAATCACTAGTAGACCATGGGAGAAGGTATTCTGGCTTAGGAGCCTGTTCCATTTCCAGCAACCTTTTCTTGGTGTTGGAAGTCATACTGAAACATCAGTCGTGAATGCAGAGGTGCTTTAGCCAACACACACAGTGAAGAAGAAGAAGAAGAAGAGATTGGATTTATACCCCGCCCTTCACTACCCAAAGGAGTCTCAGAGCGGCTTATAAACTCCTTTCCCTTCCCCTCCCCACAACAGACACCCTGTGAGGTAGGTGGGGCTGAGAGAACTCTTTCCCAAGTTGTCCTTGAGAGAACAGCTGGTACAGAGCTATGGCTTGCCCAAGGTCATCCAGCCAGGCGCAAGTGGAGGAGTGGGGAATCAAACCCGGTTCTCCCAGATCAGAGTCCACGCACTTAACCACTACACCAAACTGGTTCTCCTTAAGAAAGAGGTAACGCACACATACACACAAAAACTAAGAGACAGCCTACAACTAAAGAGTCAAGGAGCATTTGAAGCGATCATCACTCCATGCTGCTCAGCCTTTAAAATTTTCAAGGTTTGGAGGAGCAGACGATGTTTCCTCCCCTACTGGAAAGGCTATAGCAGTCAGAATGCCTACCAATACACCAGTAAGACAAACAAAGCTATCAGGCAGTCTACCACTGTAGCTTAGGTTTACTGCTATGCCCATTTTAATATAAAGGACATCATCATCATAACAGTTTGGTGTGTGTGGGGGTGTTTTTACAATAAAAAGGATGGAACTGGCCTCAAAGCCTAAGGAGAGATTGTTCCCAGCACAAACACTCTCCATGTGGTTCTGGAAGGCAGTAAAGATTCAGCTGCAATCCCATGCATATTTATCTGAAACTAAACTCACTGAACATAGTGGGACTTATTCCAACTAGACAGGCTTAGGACTGTGCTACATACCTTGAATGCTGGCTCCCTACGTGCAGTCTGCAATGCTTACCCAGGCACATACATGTATGTTTCACACCCACCATCCACATCCTTTCTGTAGCGGGCAAATCACATGAGCAAAAGATACACACATAGGGATTATCACGGTGCAACTGTGCTAGGGTTGCACAAACAGCCCAAATGTGCCATGTGGATGTGCCATGTAAAGTCTGCCTGGCAGCCGCCAAGCATAACAGAGTGGAAAAATAAATGCTGGAAAAATAACAGAGTGGAAAAATAAATGCCATTTTATCGTGGATAAAATAGCGGACATAGTTGAAGGGCAATCGTCTATATCTACAAAAAGGCGCTCATCTTTTGTTAGCAAGTGGTTCTCCTTTGTTACATATATGGCAGAACATACCGTATTTTTCGCTCTATAGGACGCACCTGACCATAAGACGCGGGGGGAGGATCGCACCCTCCGCGCTGGTCAGGAGGCCTCAGCTGGCAGCGGCGGCCTCGCGCAAGGCGCGAGCAGCAACGGCGGCCCAGAGAGAGCGGCAGGGGCAGCCCAGAGAGAGCCGCGAGCGGCGGCGACAGCCTCGCGCGAGCTGGCAGGGGCGGCCCAGAGAGAGCCGCGAGCGGCGGCGGCGGCCTCGTGGCAGCAAGGGGAGCCTTGTGCCTGCCGCGGCAGCAGTATTCGGACCATAAGGCCACGCACTTTTCTCCCCACTTTTTTGGGGAGAAAAAGTGCGTCTTATGGTCCAAAAAAAACGGTAATGATATACCATCTAATCCTAATTATATCAAGTGGCTTCGCCTCTAAATACTTTCAATTACATTTAAACACTGGAAAATATTCTTAAATACTCTCTAAATACTTTACCTTAATCAAATCCCTTGGCATTAATATACTTGCAGATCACCACTAGGCAAAAAGCAAGGGTTAAACATACAAATAATATACATGACCAATGTTAACAGGCTTACCAACGGTTATATATGTTTAGCATTTCTTATTGTTGAAACTGTGTTATGTATTGAAAAGGAAAAATATTATGTATTTTGTTGAAAATAATTTTATCTTTCAATAAAAAATTTTACTCCAAAAAAAAAAAAAGTCTGCCTGGCAGGCCTAATGTTAACTCGTCCCTTAGGACACCCTGGGGATGCACATTCAAAGCGCCAAGGATATGAAGCCAAAGCTTCCATCTCATGTAGCTATTACAAAACTTTAGAGCGCGACAAACACCAGAAAGGATACAAGTCACAGGTCTCGGGTAACGGGCAACCAGATATAATCCTAGTAATGTTGAGACAATCCAAGCACAGCAAGTCATTCAGCCACTTTTCAACAGGATCTCCTGGGGCATACCGAATGGACTCCTGGAGGGAAACTTCATGCAGTGTACGGACTGCAAAGAAACACAAAGCACAAGAGGTCGCAAGTGAAATATCTAAGACCAGTGGGGATTTCCGTCTACTGGAAGATTTGTAGATGCTCGCTGATGAATTGTTATTTGTGGAACGCAGAAGTTTCAGGTGGCCTCGATGCCACTATTCTTTCAGAATTTACCTGCTGAATCGAGCAAGTCACTATTTTTTCAGAAGACTTACTTGTTGAATTGAGTAAAGTTTACAATTTGGATTTAGCTTTATAATTGACTAGGAGTAAGGCCCATTGTGGGAAGAAATACAACGGGCTCTAGAAGGAAGCTCCAGGTGAATGTCCCGGCTGTGGCTGGTGGGGTGGCAGAAGGAAGGGGGGAAATAGAGAGAGGCAAGCCGTGTTTATTTCCTTCTGCTAAGCTATAAGGCAGGGCTGCCTCAAGTCATTTTACTGTCCCAAGTGGGTAGTATGGGAAGACAGCCTCATGGTAACAGGTATGGTTCCCGCTACCCCTGACTTATGTTGATTTGGGGTTATGCAGTGGCAGCTAAGGTAGAAAAGCACCTCCTCCTATGCCATGTCTTCTGGGTTCCAAGGGTCTGGAAAGCGGTTCCATAACCAATTATAGAGTTGCATACTCTGGGTTGGGAAATACCTGTAGATTTGAGGGGTAGAGCCTGGGGAGGGCAGGGTTTGGGGTGTGGAGGGACTTCAGCAGGGTGTAATGCCTTAGAGTCCACTGCCCAAAGCACCCATTGTCCAGGAGAACTGATCTTGGTCATCTGGAGATCAGTTGTAATAGCTGGGAAATTTTCTGTAGGGGAAATGATGTGCTGCGGCTGCGGAACACGGTGATTGGCAACTCTAGTGACAGTTGAAGGGAAGATTGGGAGTTGTATTTTACCTCAGGACACATTCAATGACTCGCAAAAGGAAACTGTTTAGAATGTTAGAGGCAAAAGACCAATCAGGCCACATATGCAAACGACTTCTGTGTTCCAATTGGCTAAGGGGGGGGGAGAGGAACAGCAAACTGTTTAGAATGTTAGAGACAAAGGCGGATCAGGCCGCATATGCAAACAACCTCTGTGTTCCAACTGGCTTTGGGGGGGAGAGGAACAGCAAACTGTTTAGAATTTTGGAGGTGGGACTCAGGCAATGCAGCCAGTGGATAGGGACAGCTTAAGTGACACATCATGGAGCCAACTGATTTAGGAGCGTGTGGAATGTTCAGGAGAGTCCATGACCAAAATACAATTATTATATAGAGAGATGTGCTTACTTCTCTGACATGGTGTTGCACATGTTTAAAGTGCACTTTGGAAGTTTTCATTCTAGTATAAGATTCTTAAAGTTTATATAAATCTAATGATATAAGAATCTGTAATAGTCTTTATTTGGTTCACACTGTTTATAAGTGAATCTTCACAGTGTTTTTGGTGTGTTTTTTCCAGGAAGCTACAAGCAGGACATGACGATGTCCTCCTGCGGGGCTGCTCCACCAGCAACTGCTGTTCAGAGGTTCACGGCCTCCAAACACAGGCCGACTTCCTTTGGCCATCATTACATTTGGCTGTTGGCTGAAAGTGGAGAGACAAACCTTGTCCTCCCTGTCTCATAATACTACACGATTTGGAGGGGGGATCACTGACTAAAGCTGTAGAACAGGGGTGGCCAACCTTGCTTAACGTAAGAGCCACATAGAATAAATGTCAGATGTCTGAGAGCTGCAAGACAGGAACAAATATCACACACACGTTTTTATTTTTTAAAATATGCAAATTTGCTTTTTATTAACATTAAATGGGACTGCCAAAAATAAAAACAAACAAGGAAAACCGGTTATTGATAATGATATTACTTGTTTGCTAATGATATTGAGAGAGAGAGAGAAAAAGAGAGAGATGGAAAGAAAGAATTAAAGAAGTGGAAAGAAAGAGAGAGAGAGAAACTAGGAAAACAAATAGATGGGAGGGAGGAGGGAAGGAAGGAAGGAAGGAAGGAAGGGAGAAAGAGAGAAAAAGCATGCCTCCCCTTTGCTTCCCCAGCCGCCCTGCCAGGAGCCGCACAATATGTGTGAAAGAGCCGCGTGTGGCTCCCGAGCCACAGGTTGGCCACCCCTGCTGTAGAACATTAAATACAGCACAGTCAAAGGCAAGCAGTACTTCACACAATGCACAATTAACTAACGGACTTTATCGCCTAAAATGTAGCAACGGCCACTAAGCTTACGTGGCTTTTTAAAAAGGCCAGGTGAATTCATGGATCAGTCAATCAATGGCTTAGCAGTGACAGCCAAATGAAATCTGTATGATGCCCTTTGATTTCCTGTGGGGATTTTTTGGGAAGCTGACTCAATAAAAACAACTCGCATGCCAAAAGATCACCTATCAACACGCATGTTCCTACGAGACCATTAGTCCCCTGTACTTACAGGGAATGGCTGAGCAAAGATGTCTTTCCTACAAATCTAGAAATGAAACCCCATGCAAGCAGCAGATCAGCAACACAGAGGTCATGCTATGCAGCTCTGGGAAAAATACCTGCGGAGAGTTTAGCAGTGGTGGTCGTTTTGTTCTCGGCTGTCACACTGGCTTGGGCTTGCATGCTCTGTTGCCGCAACTGCTGGATCAGCTTCAAAGACAAGGAACGGCCAGTGCCTTCGTAGCTATCAAAATGACAACATGCACCATCAGTTGGAAAGAGAAACAAGTATTCATCCTGCGGTGTTTAACGTACTGCTAGCAGCAGAACTTGGAGCCAAGCTTCATGACGAAGATTCACATGATACTCAACTCCTGCCTTGGTTCTACATGAGAATGTTGGGGGGGGGGGGGGGGTCATGTTTCATTAATTGAGGCAGGTTAGCCATTATGCCCTGCAGGGACTTGATGTGGTAGCTGTTAGTTCTGACACAGAATACCCATGTTGAGGTTGAAACGCATACTAATCTGGTAAGTACTAGAACTGTGAATACAGCAATCTAACCGTTGATAAGGTCCAAGTCCATTAGGTTTATTCTGCTCACAGGTGAGAGCAATGAGGGCAGTAGGTACAGTGGGGATCCCAGGAGTATGTGTCCCAGCCATAGTGCTGAGGTCTCAGTGCAAGTCTGCGCAGAAACCACAGAAAAGTGCACTGAGAGGGGTCCCAGATATCTGGAAGGCAATGGGGATCAGCTCCTTGGAGACCAGCTGACTGCAGGCTCCAGCACTGCAGGAAGTGAATTTTGCATGTACCTCCTGGGATCAGCTTGCCCTCTGAGAATGAACCTACTGCTTCTGGGGATCAGTCCTGGTCCATCAATGGTGTTCTCAGCATTGGGATTATCTATCATACTATTAGTGATCCAGTTCCTAAAACCTTAGCGCCTGAACAGAGGCACTGGAACAGAAACCATGAAGAACTCTATCTTTACCCACAGGAAGAAATTTGTGGAAAGAGGGAGAACGAAACACTCCAATAAACGATCATCCATATGCGTTCTCAAGTACTAACTAGATAAGAGGCTCTCCTGACAGATAGAACCACCCATCAGAGTGTCAGAGATCTCACAACAATAATTTTCTATGTAATTTCCTTACGCCAACATAATCCAATATCTAAGAGCCCAAAGGATCAAGATGTACGGCTCTTCATCTAGCAAGAGTCACAGTGGTCTTCACAGCAGAATTGAGACAGGACCTGTGTGTATCGTATCTAGCTAAGATTAAACCTTGCACTTAATCGGATCATTGACCCATCTAGCTCTGTACTGTCTACTCTGATTGGCAACAGCTCTCCAGAATCTCAGCAGGGAACAGTCTGCTTCCTCAGACCCCTTCAAAGGAGATGCCAGGGACTGAATGGTGGCCTTCAGCATGAAAAGGATATGCTCTACCACCGACCCATGTCCCCTACCCAGACAGAACACTTACCCATTGATCGTAGAAGCCATAAATACAAGGTAAGGGCCGAGGAGTTTTTTCACCAGGGGCAGGGGAATAGCAGCAGCTTCATCAATCACCACAAGTTCAGCCTGACCCAGTTTCACGGCATCAGCAGGGTGTATATACTTGTCAGAAAAGAAGGGGGGAAATGTTATTAGGTGTGGTTTTTTTTTAAGTAAAATGATGGTTCTGCTAGAAGCTAAATCAATCCAAAGGGAGCCAGAGGGGCAATCCATGCACTTTTCTCCTTAAGTCTGGTTCTATCTGAAGTAAGGCTAAGGAAGATAAGCAAGTCTTTAAATCCTGTATGCCATTCCAGTGACCAAGATTTAGATGGTAACTGTGGCTACAGAAGAAAATACAGTTTTAAATCAGAAACACTTTCATTTGACACAGTTACCCAAACAGCTTAGCACTTACTGTGACAAAGTTGGCATATAAGGACCTTGTCTATTGGGCAGATGACAAATTTCACACTATCAATTTATACTGACTCTGAAGCTACTGTTGGGGGTCTCACTGATTGGGGGAAAGTGGGATATAAATATTCATTATAAAAATGCAAATAACTGAAGCACAATGGCTCAGAGAATGAGTGGCAGACCAGGAAATCCTCAGTTCACTTCCCTTTGCCACAAACTGACCACACAGTCTTAGGCAAGTGCACATTGGAGTAGCCACTTCCAGCTCCAATTATTCATGTTCAACAGTGCCATTGTAAAGTACTCTCATAATGGCTATGAAGCACTTCAGGCATTCTGAAACACCAAAAATCAGTACTATCACCAAAAATCAGTAATAGTCACTGCACACAGTTAAAGTATTGGTGAATTGGAGACCTTTCTTTTGGAAGTCGAGATCGTGACCTTTTGTCTGTTTCACCCTATAAAAGAAGAACTTTGAATCTTGCTCAGTATTAAAACTGCATGATCTCGTAGCTGAAAGCCTTGAGGGAATCTTTTTCACTCCCGGATAGAACTTGGGGAAGGGGGGGGGGGGGGGGATTATATTAGGATTTTGAAAACTCCCCTAACACACACCTTTGTCCATCACATACTGCAGAAACAGGGCCGATTTAATTCCTTCAGTCTACACTGGAATTTTTCCCCCCATGTCTGAAAACCAGTACATACACTACATGAAAAGAAGAGAAAGGACTGGATTTATACCCTGCCCTTCACTCAGAGCAACTTACAAACTCCTTTCTCTTCCCCTCCCCGCAACAGACACCCTGTGAGGTAGGTGGGGCGGAGAGAGCTCTTTCCACAACTGTCCTTGAGAGAACAGCTCTGTCAGAACTATTGCTTGCCCAAGGTCATCCAGCAGCTGCAAGTGGAGGAGTGGGGACTCAAACACGGTTCTCCCAGATTAGAGTCCGCGCACTTGTCCTACTTTGTTTAAACAAGGATCAAAGAAGTGGACAATACCCTATATAATTTTTACTCTCTGTTTTATCCTAATTTTTACTTTCCATTTTATCCCAACAACCCTGTGGTGAAGCTTCGGCAAGAAAAACATAAGTAGACCAAGGTCGCCTGCTAAGTTGGGGATCTGAGCCCATATTTTCCCAGCCCTGCTACATCCCAAGCATTTCCCCACACCGGTTCTCCAAAACCCATGGCTATGAAAAATTACCAAAGAGGTTTGCTTTAAAGAATAACATCTGACTGTGCGGAAGCAATACTGTGTGGCCTTTGCACAGCAGTTATTGTACATTTCAGAAACCACAGCGTGTTTAAAGGACAAAGAAAAATTGTATGAAAGATTATTTACCTGGATAGTCTGTCTATGTTCTCGGAATACGTTCACTCTGACAACTGCTTTGTTAAATTCTGGATTGAGAGACTGAATTATCTCATAATCCAAGTGCTCCTTGAAAATAAAAGCAAACAGGAATGTTAGAGAACCAAATAAAAACTGCATAGCACACTAATAAAAGGGGAAAAGGAGCTTGAAAGTGGCTGTTTTAAAACACTAACTGCCTTGGCAAACTGCTCCCAGAGTACAACGCGGTACACCAGAATCACTTCCACCTACCAAAACGACATCTTTTTTTTGGCAATGTATATGACACATTCCAAAAATTATGTGAAAAAAGCTGTGTGAAATGTTCTCCATTTTAACAGATATGGATAAAATTGTACTGGGCACAGGCATGTGAGTGCGTACACGCAACTGCACCACCTACACATTAACATCAAGCTCTGGAGGGAATGGGAAAAGCACAATTATGCTTCTCCCACTACATGTTTAGTGTACACCCTATACAGCATACTTTGTATGTGTGAAAACTCTGGTTGATCTCGTTCTTAGAAGGACAGTGGGATCCTAAACAGAGTTACACCCTTTTAAATCCACTGAAATCATTGCGTTTAGAAGGGTGTAACACTGCTTAAGAGTGCAATGTTAATAATTCATCAACTGACCACAGGTGTTTGCCATCTATTGCATGACTAGTTGCAAAACCAACAACAGTTTAGGCAAAGAATTCAAAATGATACTCCAAGCAAATAATTTCCTGAATTCATTAGCTGAGAAAACAAAACTTTTTATCTTCTTTAAATAGACACATGATCTCATTTGCAGATAGATTCACCATTAACTTCATTTTGGTCGCTCACACAGCCAAGAAAGCCAATTTACTTCTATTGAGAGCTTAGAACCCAAGGCTACAGCAGGCTTAAATGCAGCACGAACGATGATAACAGAATTAAAACATCATCATTCAAAAAGACCGGTAAAAAAGGTAACACAGTGTGCTTTAAATTACCCAAAGCATCAAAGGACTGCAAGATGGCTGACTCAACAGTGAATTCTCTGTTCAGTCACCTAATCATAGAACCACCTATGGTGCAGTAAAGATTACACGTAAACTAGGAACCTTTGACTGAAAATTGTCACATCATACAGGACCTAACCTGGTGACTGATCACAGGCTAGGATCTGAAGGAACACGATGCAGCAGCCTTGATGGTGCCAAAGTGATCAGCATCTGGACGGTTGAGGGGGGAGACGTCCTGGAAACTCTGTATACACCCCCTTGACCTCCATTATGGAACCGGGGGGGGGGGATATAAATGTAACAAGGAAATAAATACTGATGGTGGTTTAGAGTGACTATGATTAACATCTACACATTTTACTACATCAGTCATACAGAATTAATGGGGGTTGCATGGCTGAGTGGTAGAGCATCCGCTTTGCACGCAGAAGGCCTCAGATTCAATTTTCTGAATCTTTAAAAGGTTCAGGCGGTAGGCAATGGGAAAGACCTCAACCGAGACCTTAGAGAGCTGCTGCCAGTTAGGGGGAATGCTACGACCATTGACAGATTCTCAAAGGTCCAACTCAGTTTAAGGAAGGTTTCCTGGTCACCTGAAAGGAAAGTTCTACAAAAGCGCTCTGCACGACGTCGTTTGTCTTACCTGATACTGTAGCGCATCAAAGCCCTTAAATACAAACTCAAACAAGGTGTGAAGGTTATCTGGGCTGGGAGACGTGACGAAAACGTTGGAATAGCTACACACAAAAAAAGGGGGACAGAAAGAAGTGTTATAGTTTTGGAATGGTGGCTGTATTAATCATTGCAGAAAAACACAAGAAGGAGACTTAGAATACCGACAGATCTGCTAAGGCAGGGGTGGGCAAACTGTGGCTCGGGAGCCGCTTGCGGCTCTTTCACATATATTATGTGGCTCCTGGCAGGGCAGCCGGGGAAGCTAAATATCATTAGCAAACAAATATCATTGGACAAATTAATATCATTATCAATATCTGCTTTTACCCCTTTTGTTATTATTTTTGGCAGTCTCATTTAATGTTAATAAAAAGCAAATTTGCTTATTTTCCAGTAAAAGCAGGTGATATTTGTTCATGTCTTGTGGCTCTCAAGCATCTGATGTTTATTCTATGCGGCTCTTACGTTAAGCAAGTTTGGCCACCCCTGTTCTAGGTGGCTCTTACGCTGAGCAAGTTTGCCCACCCCTGTGCTAAGACATCCCCCTCCCCCCAACTTGTATACATTTGTCAGTCAAGGGTATGCTTCAGGCACCTCAGCAATGTGCTCTAGTCCACCACAATACATGCCAACATAAATTTCTGACAGTGCAATCCTAAGTGTGGAGGGAGATTACCCTGGCGTCTCTCTGAGACATGTCGTCATCATGGCAGTTATGTCAGTGTAGGACCCCAGTGCTGCTCCACTGTACCTGCGTGCCAATACAGCTCCACACCAGTGGCCCAGCAGCACAACTGAGGCAGAGGCCCCTGTGCTGTTGCGGCTGCGGGCGGTTCTGGGGCATGGCTAGGGTTTTCAGCTCCCTAAGCCCTTTCAGCCTGAGAAGGCTCCCTGACAGAGGCAGAAAGTTGCGCCAGCAAAAAAAAAAACAGTGTAGTCCCGGGGTGTCAAACTCATTTGTTACAAGAGCCAGATCTGACATAAATGAGACCTCATTGGGCCGGACCATATGTGTCACAAAATGTAATGCCAGGTAGCGGAGATATAAACTTGATAAAGGACACAAATACAAAGATTTTTTTTAACTTAAAATAAAAACATGCTTAAAACGTTAGCACCCTTGCAATATTTTGTTTATTTAACAGTATCTGATAACTGACACCTCTTGCACTGAATTATTGTATCAAGACGTCTGTGCTGTTGCCATCTTGAGTGTGCTGTCCAGGTGTGTCTCTGTAAGCTGCAAGCCTACTTTTGATTTATTGACATTCACCACAGAAATCTCATGCTCAGAGTTCTGAGTCTAGGACCCAGGGGGAAACATGAAATGGCTGAGCGATTGAGAGAGTCTAGTGAAGCAAGCTATGATGCAGCAGCAGCAGAACTGGAGGCAGGAGATGGCCAGTTCCAGGGCGGGCCTGATAGAAGCCCTCCGGGGGCCTGATCCAGCCCCCAGGCTGCATGTTTGACAGCCCTGATGTAGCCCATAGGCACCAAGTCCCCTCCCCTGCCGTGGCCATGCCCATGAGGCCTGAAGCAGCTCAGAATGCTGACTATGGACATGACCAATCACCTCCCCGCCTTGCAGGGGTTGAGCCCCCTCCCCAGCAACCAATTGCTGCCTCCTCCAGCCCTTCAAAAGCCCCAGCCAGAACAGCCCACAACTCAGCTGGCAGGGTGCGCAGCACAAGACTCGGTCGCAGAGCAACCTGTCGTACGGACTAGTGAAGAGTGAGCAGCGAGGAACTTTGGTGGCAGGAAAAGGAACAGAAAGGGCACTTAGTACTACTGGGCAAGAACTGTTGGTGGGGCTCACTTTTTAATGAGTTCTTCGCAAATATATTTAGAATTTGGTAGCTTACAACTCTCTAAAATGCTTTTTGCCCTGACCTGGCTATCCTAGTCTCATCAGATCTCAGAAGCGAAGCATGGTCAACCCTGGTTAGTACTTGGATGGGGCACCACCAAGGAAGTCTAGGGTTGCTGACACAGAGGCAGGCAATGGCAGACCTCCTCTGATTAGGGTTGCCAGGTCCGAAAGCTGCACCAGCGGGGGTGGGTGCTTTCCGAGAGAAGGGCGAAGTGATGCAACACCGCTGACGTCACGCAGAAGTGGCGTCAGCATACCGGGGACATTGCACCCAGGAAAGGGAAGAACGGGCCAGTTGGGTTTCTCTTTTCGGGCACCTGCTTACCTTCTCCGGCAACTGAGCTCCGCAGCCAGCAACACCCCCCCTCCTTCGGCCTCGCCGCCCAGCTGCCTTCGGTCCCCTGCCATAGCAAAGGGCAGCCAGCAAAAAATTAGAATAGAGAAGGGCTCGAGGCAAGGTTGTCCTCTGTCACCTTTACTTTTTATATTTGCTCTGGAATCTTTATGTGACGCAGTGAGGGAAAATAAATTTCTCACCGGGCTTAAATGTAAGGGTCAGGAATATCGACTGTGCGCATACGCGGATGACGTAATGTTTATTTTAGAAGACCCAAAATCTTCCCTAGGTAAATTATTAGAAATAATTAGAGAATATGGAAATGTCTCGGGATTAAAAATTAACTTACACAAAACAAAAATTTTGACCAAAAATTGTTCTATCCAGGTGCAAACAGACCTTCAAAGGACATATGGAATAGCCGTAGTGAAAAAAGTAAAATATCTAGGTGTAATTTGTTCTAACAAGACTAGCTCACTGGTAGAGGACAACTATGAACCGTTATTAAAAAAAATTAAAGAAGATTTAGATTTCTGGAAAAAGTCAACTGCAACTTGACGGCAAAAAAATGCTTCTAGGATTGACCTTCTAGTCAAAAAGCCTTAAACCATAAGTCTGTAACAGTGACAGAAAAAAATTAAATCAGACACCAGCACAGTTTAGCTAGTGAAGCAAATACATGTTTATAGAGCCAGAAACTTACCCAAAAGCCACTGCTCCAGCTATAGCCAATCCTAAGGCTGCAGATTTACCACGCCCCCTGGCGGCTGTTAAAGCCACAGTACTTCTCAGTGTCTTCTCAGAAATGGCTTCAATGAACTTCAAAAGTGCTTTTGCCTAGCAACAAGGAAACAAGTAATCAGAATGGCTGGTTGGTTGACAACTATAAAATAGTATGAGCCTTTGTTTATTTAGGGAGTTCTATGTCACTGTTCTACAAAAGTTAAGCTTGAGGCAACTCACAGAAAAGTACAATACAACAATCAAAAATACATTGCAAAGATAACTATTAAAAACTAAAAAGCAGGGACAAAATTCTTATTCAAAGGTCTTCCACAAAAATGAAAAAAAAAATCCAGTTGACACGGGAAAGCTGCAATGAGAGGGTCAAACACAACTATTGGGGGAAGACGCTCCAGAGTTTAAGGTTTAAAAACCTGCAAGTGGGAGATGATAACAGAAGCTATATAACTTAAGTTTAACACTACCGCAGAAGTTCACCACAATGACCTGGGCTCATCTATACCTTATCCCAGCGTGACTGCAATACTTGCCTGGTCCAGAGTTTTACAGGTCTCAACCAGCACTCCAACAGGCTGCGTGTCCTGAAGATTCTCCTTTAACTCCTTCAGCTCCACTTCCTGAGGACTCAGGCTGTCCTCCTACATGTGAGAGTAGAATTGCCCGGATCAAAACAGCTGCTGTCATTAAATTCACAAACAACGGATACAAACCTAAGGGGAAGTCCTCATGCTCAAGCCCAATTGAATAGAAAAGAGCTGAGATGAATTTACAATACTCTTCTGTACTGAACATTAAATTACTCCATTTACAGTCAAAAAGTCCAAAAGCTTCAACTTCTCTAACACATACTTACCTGAGATCGGTGTGGAACAGGTACTATATTTGCAATGTGGCTGGAGACTGGGAGAATGTTAAGCTGATCATCAACTACCATGCATGTCTTACAAGAGGCCAGAGACAGAATGAATCTATACAGGGAGACAAGAGAGACACCACCAGCGGATAAGCAGGCATTTCTTACTCCGCAACCTTTTCTTTCTCCTGTCGCCCATCTACCTCTGGACAAAGCAAGCCAAAACAAGCGTTCAAAAGAGGTGAACTAAATTAGTTTAAATAAGACTTGGGCCCAGGATCCAAACTCTTATCTCCAGCAAGCATTAAACAGTGTATAGAACATTCCACCTCTTGCATGTTGTGAGCTTCCAATGTATTTAACCAGAGGGTTTAAGCAGAACCATCACTATCAAAAATGTAAACAGATATAGTAACAAATTACATGCAAATTAACATCTTAATACATCAGGATTTAGTAATTCACCCCTACTTCCTCTCAAGTCTGTGCATACATAGCTATCCTGAGCTATCCTGTTTTTTAGCCTCTGGTTCACACATTTCTGTCTTAGCTCAGGAAGGATGGCTCCAGAGCAAACTAATTTATGCAGCAGCCGAATCGCTCGCTCACAACTTTAATGCCTGTAGCCCACAAAGTAGAATTTCTGCTCACAAGACTCCACAGCTTAGCGGAAGCATTCCAGAACAAGATCTGAACTTCTTAACCAGAAAAAATTCTGCAGTCTACCAGGTGACTTCTTAACTGCCAAGGTCAAACGATTGCAAGAGATTGCACTAAATTGTCAGAAATACATGCTTTCTATCTGATTGGCTTTTCCCCACTGTGAGAACATGCAGATCTAGCAAAGTTTGCACTTTCAAGCCGTTCACCTAAGATGATGGCGTTCATACTCATTTATTCACAGACATATCTATGCATATTTTTAAAACGAACAAATGGAAAACAAACACACAAGTGAGAGAAGCTAATCCCTGTCCTTAGCTCTTTCTGAGCTCAATGCAAACCATTGCTTTGAGGTTCTTGTTTCAGCTTGATTCTCTGCCAGCACAAAAGCCAAGAAAAAAAATTCCTCACACAAGGGAGTGCTGAGAGGTTGGGGGGGGGGGGGTCGTCCAGGGCTTAGCTTCCCCCCCATTTGCATTCTTCTATGTGCTAAAAATTAAACCTCTCCTCCCTTTTACACATGAATGCGTGGACACATAAGTACACATACATCCCTCCATCATATCTGATTTGGCCGTGAGAAAGCTTATGAATATAGTTAAGCTTAAAAATATGCCAGAACAAATGACGAATCAGTTTTGAAAGAAACTTAAACAGACAGACTTTCCCTCCCCGTGCATACTTCCGTGGGCAAAATTACAAACATACCTCTCATTAAATCTGCCTACTACATCCTGATGTGCCTCGGTTCGGTATCGAGAATGTACATCCTAGAATACAAAGCGAAAATTGATTAATGTGACACAGAGAACATGTTAAGCTAATTCAGTACCACAAACCCCTCTACACTGATTATGCTACCCTGATCAAAATCAGAGTCTGAAAAGTTTGCATTAATTGCTCCTAAAACCAATTTAAATTTTTTTTTAAAAAAAGTTTAATGAAAGATAAAGTAAGCAGGCCCAAGTTAAATTTATTCCTAACCTACATTTCAGAAGCTGTTAAGTTACTGGAGATGTAACTACTAGGATGCTCAAAGTTATGGTTCTTCAGGTAGGATGTTTTGGAGTTCATTAATTCATACGGTCACCCTAAGTTGTAAGCGACCTGACAGCACTGAACATGCAAACAGGTAGATAAACATCTATCGCAGGGGTGGCCAAACTGTGGCTCAGGAACCGTATGCGGCTCTTTCACACATATTGAGCGGCTCCTGGCAGGGTGGCTGGGGAAGCTGAATATCATTAGCAAACAAATATCATTGGACAAATTAATATCATTATCAATATCTGCTTTTACCGTTTTTGTTATTATTTTTGGCCATCTCATTTAATGTTAATAAAAAACAAATCTGCATGTATCCTAGTAAAAATGTGCAATATTTATTCATGTCTTGCGGCTGTCAAACATCTGATGTTTATTCTGTGTGGCTCTTACATTAAGCAAGTTTGGCCACCCCTGTTCTAGCGGTAACTCAACTTCTTTTACAACAGAAATGATATTATACAGTATCTCCATGCAAAGAAAAAAATCTACCAGTAGAATAACTGTTTATCCTGCATCTAGTAAAAACAAAGATATATTGCCATAAAAGAGGGGACTTAGGAGGATACTCTGCACATTCTCAGAGATGTGATTCATATCATTTAGCAAATTACAATGTAAGAGTGCATGCTCAACCGTTTCTAATTTTTTCTTATTGCATCCGCAGTACCTAAGTGCATAAGGAATTTTCTTATACCTCCCCTCAAGAATAGCAGATGGGAGAACATTGAACCGAGCCAGCAGATAAGCTCTGCATAATTGCGGTGAAGTCAAACAAAAAAAAATATTGTGGCAGGGCACCAGAGAATGGTTTTATAAAACGGAAGAATCTTCCTGATCTTTTTAATTGAGTTTAATAAATACACCTCTGTAATGGTTTTAGGGTTAACTATTTTCTACAAATTTTCGGACTGTTTTATCTTAATGGGAATTGCTTTTAATATTTTATGCCAATAAAAGGTATTTGTTGTTTGATTCATATCACCCATTCTGGATTAGGTTCTGTGACTAAGCCACTGAGATTTCCTCAGTCCACTGATTGGAACTGTTCCTTGGAACAGAAACACAGGAGGAAAAACAAATTGTCAGTAGTGTAGCTGTATAAAGACATGGAGCGCAACAAAGCTCTCTCTCAAGCACAGGGGAAAGCATCCCAGTGAGACATACCATGGTCATCGTGTACAGCTGTTTTAGGGAGTTCATTGTTCTCAGAAGAATTGCAACTATGCCACCACCTTCCACAGTTTCCACAGTTCTAGCCAGCAGGTTCGGTGTCAAGGCTTCAAAGTCCTGGGGGAAATTACAGATGACTTTTGAGGAAAATTTCCTGCGAAGGAATTAAATCCACAGAAAGGATTTATCCCACCTTTTCACACTTCCCTGCACCCCTGGAAAGCTAGTGAGAGATTTGCAAATAATCAGCTCCCTCCATGTGACTTGGGGGGGGGGGTTGGCAGCAAAAAGAAGTCAGCAGAAGTACCGCCCCCACCCCCATAGTTTCATGAGCAGAACAAGCTCCCTAAACAAAGTGAAACATCACACAGGGGGTGGGGGGTGGGGTGCAGGAAAGGCAACTACAGAAGGAAGTTCACAGAAGGCTTCAATCCAATCTGCTGCATTTTCAGGTTACGTTACACATATGGCTGTTCAAACATCATCAGCCTCAGTCTTCATGTAAGGGTTCCAACCACACAGTTCCAAAGACTTGTGGGCCCGTTGTGAGAGCGAAACACCCCTCACTTCAGTCCGGTAAGAGCTGCATCCTGGTTTTTTTTTGTACACTACCTAGCAATCGACAAGTGTGGCTTTTCCAGTGTCATTGTTGTGCAGGTACAATTAAAATTGGTCAATCTTAACATAACCAAATACTAGTCGCATGTGATAATTCGCAGTGCTATATGTTGTAGAAGTTTTAAATGATATTTTATGTATTCTTTAAAGAATCCTGAGGGAGTTTACTTCATAAACTTTACAAAGTGCTAAGTGACGCTAAGTGTAACACTTAAGTACAAAGTGTTAAGTAACATTCAAGTAAGTGCTTTTAAATTTACTTTGGTAAAATATTTAAATAAAGACATTATTTACTGGAACAGGTACAGCAGTTTGGACTACCATGAGGACTCTGACACTTGCAACATCTTCTTACCTGAAGGACACACATGCCAAAAGTATTCCCGAGGATCTTGTGTGTTTCGTTGTAGTAACAGTACCGAATGTTTGTGGCTGCTACAAACAACTCAAAGGGGTCATCTTGTTTCAGATCTAAAGTCCCACTTTTAATCTTCTTTTGTAACTGTCTCATCCTTTTTTTACGGTGGCTGGAGGGGAGAAAGGGAGATTGGATTAGAAGTCTTCACTGTGGAAAGCAATCAAATTTAAAATGATGTTCTTAAATTAGGAGCAACGCATATTGATCTAGTTCTAACTCTGATGGACTATTATTTGGATCCCCCAACTACTAGATACATGCACCTTCTTAAAGGGCCACTGGAAGCCCACTTCTAGCAGTTGAAACAAAGACAGTTCCTTATGTGGCTAAGAGCTCCAGGCACTGAAGTTACAAAGGGAAAATGTCAGAGGCATTTCAGAGAATAATAAACGAACTACTGATACGATTAAGGCAACTACGTGAGAAGTCTAGAGAAATCAAGACAGGAAGGGTTATGTCTGGCCCACAGACAGACAAAGAGGATGAACAGTGCAATCCTAAACCGACTTATACCTTCTAAATCCACTGAAGTCAATGGGCTTCAAACACATGTAACTCTGCTTAGGATGGCATTGGAAGTCTCCAACGTCTATTCTCAGCTTCATGCCGGTGAAATGAAGGGGGTACTGAGCCTGCTATTTTGAATATTTTGCCCTATCCAGAACCCAGTATTTATTTGTTAACAATTAGGAAAAATGTTCTTTACAAATTTTTGGCTCCTATTTAAAAAGAAAGAGGGCAACCATTTTACCTGCTGAAGCCCAGCTCTTTCTTATAACACCATAACACCGACGGCCTGGCTTTGACAGCTGCTTTAGACAACATATGATGAAGAATGACCACCTGTCAAATGACCAGACAGAAATCCATTATATTGCAAGGAAATGATGACAATGCAGCAACATACCAGAAAAGCCACAAGAAAAAAAACCTATATTAGAACTTGTGTTTGATCTCTGTAGTTACGCCCAGGGAAGAGGCAGAACTACGGGGTATAATCATTTGTTGCCCTACAAGACAGAGGAGGAGGAGGAGGAGGAGATTGGATTTATACCCCGCCCTCCACTCCCCAAGGGAGTCTCAGAGCGGCTTACAAACTCCTTTCCCTTCCCCTCCCCACAACAGACACCCTGTGAGGTAGGTGGAGCTGAGAGAGCTCTTTCCCAAGCTGTCCTTGAGGGAACAGCTGGTACAGAGCTATGGCTTGCCCAAGGTCATCCAGCCAGGTGCAAGTGGAGGAGTGGGGAATCAAATCCGGTTCTCCCAGATTAGAGTCCGCGCACTTAACCACTACACCAAACTGGCTCAAACAGAGTTTGGAGGGGGGCAGATCATATCCATGGAAAGGGGGGAAGTTACATCCATACCCCAAAATTCAACCGTCCATTTTTGTAATTACACAAATGACACATGCAAATACACAGTTACATTAACTGACATGACAAGGTTTATTTGAAAGATAAAGCTACAACGTAGGTTTTAACTTTATAGTCTACCTTTCTCGCTGAGACTCAAAAAGGATTACAGAATGTGCAGCGCCAGAGAAGCAATGAGCAACCTAACAGGGCCATGATGACAGAATCAGAGAACAAGGCAACAAACTCTCTAAGGCAAGGTATACTGTGAAGAATACAGAGAGTGGCTCAAACAAAGTAAAGACAATGCAGTAAGATATACCGTATTTTTCGGACCATAAAACGCATCTGACCATAAGACGCGGGGGGAGGCTCGCGCCTTCCGTGCTGGTCAGCGAGGCCTCAGCCGGAAGCGTCAGCCTCGCATGAGCCGCCAGCGTCAGCCTCGCGCAAGCCGGCAGCAGCGGCCCGGCAGCATCAGTGGCGGCCTCACGCGAGCCGCCAGCGTCAAGCATCAGCAACGGCCTGGCGGCAGAGGCCTCACACAAGCCAGCGGCGGCCTCACGGCAGCAACAGGACCCTTGTGCCTGCTGCGGCAGCAGTATTCGCTCCATAAGGCGCGCACACTTCCCCCCCCCACTTTTTTGGGGAGAAAAAGTGCGTCTTGTGATCTGAAAAATACGGTACATTGCACTAGACCAGGGGTGGTCAATTGTTTTGGCTCGGGGGCCACTTTGTAGGAGCGGAGGTTAGCGGAGGGCCGCACCTTTTAAAATGATTGAATCCATTAGTTAACGTTGCATTTCAGAAAAGGTATAAATTGTATCATAAAAACCAATAAATATAAATGAAATAAAATAGTGATCATTTTATTTAGTTTATTTATTGTGCTAATTTTATATCATCTGTTGCTGCAAGCACATTTAATTTTAGAATCAGTTCAATGAGACAAATGTACCCTATCACACTTTTCTACAATTTTTTGGCGGGCCGCAAAAAACTCTGTGGCGGGCCGCATGTGGCCCACGGGCCGCAATTTGCCCACCCCTGCACTAGACAACAATCCTATTCCATTACATTTTTATATTATATACAATGTGGTATATACATTCTACCGCAGCTGCCATCTTTTTGAAAAATCCCTTCTTAAACCTTACTGTTTTGGACATTTTGCAGAATGACAGAAGTGTGGGAGTTTCCCTGACCATCTCAGGCAGCCCATTTCAAAGCAAATATGTACACACACCAAATTAACTTGAAAGGGACATGACTTCCTCAAAAATTATTACAAAAATTATTAACTGTAACTTGCATGCAAATGAAAGATGACCACCACTTTTTTTGGATGGCGTACCTGGGGGGGAGGGGGGGGAACCCTAGCCTTGCATTTGAGTAAATGCAGTATATATATACTGCATGATTCTGGAGATGGCACCACCTGAATGGACAGAGCCATTGCCTTAAATATTTGACAATAAACTTTTTCCATAGAGTGCTTTCAACACTAGTTAACTTTTCTAAATGATACTTTAGAACTCACCCACAGAACGAAGTTTTTTAAAAGGACGGAACATTCAGCCTCCACTGTAATCAACCGTACTTTTATTCTGTTCATCCTTTAAGAAAGCTCAGAGCGCATTACAGAGGACTTTCTGCGCTGTCCCATCTAGCCACGGATGCTGCCTGAGTGAGTTTCCAGAACACTATAGCTTCAGGCAGGCTAACCATTCAGTGGACAGTAGAAAAGAACAAGAGCCCAGTAGCACCTTAAAAGCTAACAAAAAATCTGGCAGGCTATGAACTTTTGCGAGTCGCTGCTCATTTCTTCAGATACTAAAGAAGGGAGCAGTGACTCACGAAAGCTCATACCCTGCTGCCTGTTTTGTTAGCCTTTAGCTACAGACAGACTAACACAGCTACCCATCTTGATAATTCAGTGGACAATTACAACAATGCAGCCATTTTGGCTACTAAAATTTCTCCAGGTATTTTGCTCTATAGTAAAAAGGAAAAAATACAAAGGGCGCGATCATACGCACCCATTAGCCGCGCAAGAGGGACGACTCACCGGTGGATCAAAGCGGCGCGATCACACCAGCACATGCAGGAGGCGTCCCGCACCCATCGGCAAGCCGTCGCAAGCCATTCTGATCCGCCGGAGAAGCAGAGTAAAAAACTACTAGTTAAACTCCAGAATCAAATGGATTGCTGTGGCCCACAGTCAGACTTTCCCCGTGTGATCGCTCCAGTGCAAACTTGTGGTGCTGGGGGCAGTCTGACCAGGCTATCCCGACGCCATGCCTGTTGTTTTTTTCCCCTTCTCACTATGCGTATCATCGCTTACTGCCAGCGGAGGAGCCCCAGGCTGGAGAGGTGATTCATCGATCCCGTTCAAGCGAATCGGAACTGAACGACAAATCACCACCCCAACTCGCCCACGGTTGCATCTGATCATGCAGCGGTGAGTTGCGCCGGCAGCTTCACAGACCTGTGTGATCGCGCAACTGCGGGTCAAATTCCTCCGGGGCAAAATAGCCTCGCTTCCCCCCTGGATTATCTCGCTTGTGTGGCCGGGACCAGAGTGAACGAACAATACGGAGACACATTTTGCAGCTATTTCCATAAACCCAACAGATCTCTTAGATAACTGATGCATGAACTGCTGCCACATAATGCACATAAGGGAGGGATCATGAGGAGGAGTTTCAGTGGACAACGACTGCCTCAACTGTACAGTGGTTTATGATGCAGGATCATAAGCTGCAAAGGAGGATCCTGTTTTCGCCTCTCCAGCCATCACCACTATAGAGTCAATAAATGAGACACAGGGGTTTCCACTAAAACCGCAACTAAATAGGCAGCCACACATTCAGGATAGTTATTCCTAATGGCCACAGGCTAGTCTTTACCTGATCTTTGCCATGGTCCCCGACTACAACGACGAGCGTCCTGTGCCGTTCAGCCACTCCATTCTCAATCAAAACTCGAATGCGATTATCCACCTTCTTGCGCTGCATTTTCAGCTTAAAAACCCTGTAAAGATTTCAGAGATGACAACAATGATAGTATTTTTGCTGTAAAGATTATGGTTGCAGTTGGTTTTCAATCTCTTTGTTCTTAGTCCAGATATACCACTCATACCTAAGTATCCGATTTGAAGTACGAAACAGAAAAACGCCATTTCGACATGGCCTTACAGACTCCAAACTCTGGATTGTTTAAGAGGCCTACCTGCTGGTGAACCTTCCCATATAGAATCTTTATGAATTATAAGCAATGCCCTGCAGTCATGCTATAACAATATCTGGTAAAGGCAGATTGGGCAGAGACAAACATACGTTCTCCCACAATACCTTACCACATTTTAAGAAGCTGTTTATATAAATCCCTTGACCTTATTTTGGAATTTTTCAGAAACATTAAATTGATTCTACCATATTAAAGCTTACTGTCATTCACACCAGAAGTAGTGAGTGTAACTACAATATAATTACTAGCAATATGCAGTGAAAGTTTATATGTATGTCTTTAAAAAAAACCTTGTTGTATTAAAATTCTAGGTATCCAACAATTAGAAGCCAGGTACTTTTTTCTTTCTGGGTTTGGCCAAAGTTACCGCAGTTGCCAAGAAAAGAGTTAGCAAAAGAAGTTCACATGACATTCTAGATACTGTAATGAAGAGACAGCAGCCAGGAGCCTTGCCTGCAAAAAATACCAGTAGTGACTTCTGTTGAATGTGGCTGTTTTACAATATGGCCCTGGGTTTACTTAGAAGTAAGTTTTACAGGGATTATTCCCCAACAGGTTCTCAGGATTGTAGCCCAAGCAGAAACAATCAAGAATCGGTTACTTTTCTCAAGAGGATAAAATGGAGGAAGGAAAAACACGTACAGCGCTCTGAACCTTTTGAAACAAAAGTGCAATAAAAACTGGGGACTGATAATCAGACAGAAAGCTCTGGTGCAAATGTCAGATCTAATATTTCATTCCCCAGCTTGTGAAATACCACACACCATTATTATAACAGCAACAAAAAGAGCGTGTAAACTGATTAACAGTGCCTATGTACCTTTCTAAGGTCACACCTTCCTAACAATGCAAGCCTAAACACACGTAAACCCCATTGAGCTCACTTCCTAGTAAATGTGCTTTGGGCTACAGACTCCATATAGCACAAACATGAAAAGAAATAACTTCTTATCTCCAGATCACATTCATTAACTTTATTTCCCTTACTCTAAAGTGCTACATCTTTAAGAATGGAGAAATAGCACAGAATCACTACAGCAACAAGACAGCCAGGGTGGTTCTACAGTTGTAGTGCCTAACTAAACTTAGGGAGACACCCAAGTTCTAATCCCCACTTGGTATGAAGCTCAGGGCGGTCATTTTCTCTCTTATCTCACAACATTGTCATGAAGCTAACAATGTTTGCATGAAAGATAGGATAAAACTGTAATAAATAAGCTGTACTGCTCTCAGCTTCAGTTCTGTGCTACTAAGTTTGGCGCATTTTAACTCAGAAATAAATCCACTGTTTTGATTGTTGTTACAGCCAAACGCACAGGATTGCATCATCCATGCGTTGACAGAGAAGGAACCAGTATGCTTATGTGAAAATGAACTCTACCATTGGCATTGAATTTTTTCTTTTTTACAGCCTGCAGGTTTCACCGGGAATGCAGAAATGTTGTTAACAAGTGGCCAAAATATGCGGGGCTCATCCCGCCTTACTTGACATGTCTACAAGCGCTAGAAGAGAAAAAAGAAAAGCATTAAGAGGCGGCCTTCAACGCGAGTCGTCCTTGAGGCTGAAAAGCTATGCACATTTTTCTCCACAACCCGTCCCACGGAGCACAGTGGTAAGCCTCCCCGTAAACGTGCACCGGCTCCAACAACCGCACTCGGGAATCCCAAAGCCTTCCATGCCCCCCATCGCGACTCCCACCCGCGGGTCTTCTTTCCGTACCTTTTCCTCTTCCTCCCTTCCAAACCCAGGCGGGCCAGCGGAGGCGGCGATGGCCCCGAATTCGGAAGACCGGCTTGGCTTCCCCACGTGCAAAACCACGTGGGCTGCGCGACGGAAAGGGAGGACCCCGGGACGACCCGCCCAAAGCGCCGGGGAGAAGCCAGCCCGTGATGTCAGGCAGGAAGAGGAGGGGTTGGAGGAGCCGCCGTCCCCATGGGGAAATGGCCGTGTGAGCAGGAGCGGGGAAAGTGTCGTGCAGGGCCCTTCGTTTGCCCAGTAGGCTGGACCTTAAGGGTACCGTACTTAGGACTGCAGACCGATCGCATGCACACACATTCCCCCCCCACCACCTCCCCGGATTTGAACTCAGTCTCACAGTACGGTAATGTGCATTATCAGGGGGAAGCAAAACTTTAAAAGTGCAGCGCCACTCACAGGCTAATATAATTGATTCCTCGTGAGCTGTCGTCGGAGGTCGTATCAGATGCAGAGAACTGAACACCGGCAGGCGATATAGGCAAAGGTCACAAGCAACAGAAAGGGGGGAGTAGGTATTTGGGTGTAAATCTTTCTACAGATGTACTCCATATGCGTCAAATAAAGTGAGCGCTGGGGTTAGGGTTGCCAGCCTCCAGGTGGGGCCTGGGGATCTCCCGCTTTTACAACTGATCCCCAGCTGACAGAGATCAGCTCCCCTGGAGAAAATGGCTGCTTTGAAAGGTGGACTCTATGGCATTGTACCATGCTGAGGCCCCTCCCCTCCCCAAACCCTGCCCTCTCCTGGCTCCACCCCCAAAGTCTCCAGGTATTTTCCAAGAGACTTGGCAACCCTAGCTAGGATAAATTTTGTTACTCTGCATGGGTTAGCTATCGTGGCTGAGAAGCCGAGTCCCGCTTACTTTCGGACAAACACGCCAAGTGCTGTTTTTTTTTTAATACCAACGTTAAAATTAACAAATGGTATTCCTAATCCTAACAAGTATTCATTTGAAAGCAAGTCCATTTGAGCATTGCTTAGGATAATGCAGGAAAGGGTTATTGCATTCTGGACCATCCAGTTCCAGTACAGATCTTTCATGGGTTTAAGTCGCATAATGAAGAAAACCAAAGATTAAATGTTAAACTCGAGCCCAGGAGCACCTTAGAAACCAAAAAAAAGTTTCTGAATATAAGTAGGGTTGCCAAGTCTGGGTTGGAAAATACCTGGGGACTTTGGGGGTAGAGCCAGGAGAGGGCGGGGTTTGGGGAGGGGAGGGGCCTCAGCATAGTACAATGCCATAGAGACCACCCTTCAAAGCAGCCATTTTCTCCAGGGGGACTGATCTCTGTCAGCTGGGGATCAGTTGTAAAAGCAGGGGATCCCCAGGCCCCACCTGGAGGCTGGCAACCCTAAATATAAGCTTTCAAGAGTCAAGGCTCCCTTCCTCAGACACGAGAAGCACTTGAGATCCAAGTCCCTTTATCCTAGTCAGAAGGTGGGATGGGCGCTGGAAAGAATGCTTGTAAAGGATACGGAGATACAAACCATATTCTGATCGGCTTGATAAGAGCATAAAGCTTTTATAATGAAACTCTTGTTGGTCTGAAGGTGCTACTGGACTCAAATCCGGCTGTTCTACTGCGGAGCATCACGGTCGGCTACCCTCTGAAACAAAGATTAAAAGATACATCGCAGCACGATGAGAAAATTTCTTCCTAGAGCAGGGGTCCCCAGCATGGTGCCCGTGGGCAGTGTTCCCTCTAAGCTGAGTTAGTGTGAGCTAGTTCCGTTTTTTTAGCCTCTGGCTCACACATTTTGGACTTAGCTCAGGAAGGATGGGGCTCCAGAGCAAACTAATTTATGCAGCAGCCAAATCGCTCACTCACAACTTTAATGCTAGAAGCTCACAACGTAGGATTTCTGCTCACAAGACTCCACAGCTTAGAGGCAGCATTGCCCGTGGGTGCCATGACACCCACCAAATGTTTTTTTAGGAAAAGGTGGGGAAAGCTAAGACTTTTGTCCAGCAAGACTTCTGATTGGCTATGCATTTTTAAAATGTTGCTTTGGCAGCAGCTGCCACAACACAGGAATCCGCACTGTTACAGAAGCTAAACTGTAGCAATCATTTTGTGGCTGGCTCCATGTCCTGCAGCAGCCATTACTGCTGCGTTCACCATGTGATCTTAGACTCAAAAAGGTTGGGGACCTGTGTCCTAGAGCCTGGCCCCAGTGGGATTTTGGGCTGAAGGCTGCTACAGTGAATGAGAGATCTTTGAAGTATTTCTTTTATCAGTTACATTGGGCCTTTCTAATTGGGGGACAGTGCACAAACGTAGCAGTGCTTTAATGCTCCTGTGGTAGAGAGAATGGTGGCACATTGCAAAAGGAGAACCCTCTTGGATTGGACTCTAGGTCCGTGTAGTGCAGCACCCCATTTTCAAAAGCAATCACCATGTCTGTCTAGAGGATATTTAACGTATTCAAACAAGGCACGGATATGAATACATAAGCTGCCTTATACCAAAAGAAAACATTGGTCTCTCTTACCCAGTGGTGTCAAGCTCTGACTGGCAAAAGTTCTTCAGGTGGAGAAAAATCAAGTCCAGCCTCAATGAGGGCCAGAGCCCCTACCTGGTGGAATGGGCTCCCATAAGAAATCAGGGCCTTGCAGGACCTATTACAGCTCTGTAGCATTAGAAACCGGGCCTGCAGGACGAGCTCTTCCACGAGGCCTTTGAGGTAGCCGGCACCCACCTTCTGAGTGACCTCCCTTCCGGTGACCTCAGATCCAAATGGCCACCTAGGAACCAACCGTTTCTTGCCGAAATCTGCTGAGGCACCAATCTTTTTATATTGATTGCTGCTTTAAATAGATTTAAGGTATTTTAACTGTGAATTTTATGATGGAACTCGCCCTGAGCCCACTTGTGGGGTGGGCGGGATACAAATTGAATTTAATAAATACTTGAAAGCCAGCCTTTGTAAATTTCCCAATTTTAACCTGATGTCAACTCATTATTATGCTAGGACAATAATGGACAGGCCCATCAACCCCCTACATGGTATACATAGTATATAACACTGAGATAATTATGTTGAGAAAGTGAACTCAGTGTTAAATTGTTAAAACGTGAATCCAGTAAGTTTTCAGCGCTCAGCTCTATAAAGTATTTATAACGCAATGTATCTGAGCTGAAGATCTCAACTTTGTAATTTAAAAAAGAATTGATCTTCCATTTAAACCAGTTTCTCTGCTTCCATTAAGGAAACCTCAGTGCCTCCTGACATGGATGAAGGAGGCAAGAATTCTGGATTACATTTGGAAAAATTATTTATTCTATGGCAAGGCTAAATGTTTTCAATACAAAAATGATTTTAAGAATCTAGTTTCGGCAAAAAATATCCTGACAAAATAACAGAAATTATCTTTAACCCATATTGTTACTGGAATGGTTTGTAAAAACACTGGCGATTAGGCCAATAGATAAACTGAAAGTTTGTTATAGGGATGGACTTACCTGCAGTTCCCTTGAAGGTGAGATTTGTTCATCACTGGAAGCCCTGGACTTGAATATCATTTGGAAACGTGAATTTAATATTTTCATTTTGGTTTAAAGGTCTATATAATCTAATAAATAAAAATCCTCCTTCACATTTGGTCCTGAGGGTAAATACTGTGGCCACCGGGGGGGGGGGGGGATTACCCTTTGCCATTCATTTAAAGCAACACCATTCCTTCTCCCTTTCATAGGAATATTTAGCTGAGAAAGTCATAGCTGTATCTTGAGTATTTAAGAAGCTGCCTTGACTAGTAATAAAGATTAACTAAGAATTTCACCTGCTGCTGTTTCTTTGACAGCATTCCCAAAGGTTCAAATACTGTTCTTCCAAATGGCAACCAAGATGCCTAAGAAGACTGAACAATGATCTCTGTGCATCAGCAGTAGTTCCACTAGCATTCAGAGGTGCACAAAAGGATAAACACCCCAGGCGCTTAAAACAGCCGTCATACTTCTACCATATAGGTACTTGTTAGCATACTTCATAGTACAGTCCTTGCAACATCCTTGTAAGGTAGGCTACTACTCTTTCCCTAATAGTACAGCTGTGGAATAAAGCAATATAAATACTCTTCTTTGGGATGGCAAGCTTCAAAACAGCTGAACAGCCACTAGACTTTGCATTACATTTGCAAATAACCACTGTAACCTAATACGATTTCAGAATTATCTGTGATGTGCATAGGTGGATCAGTCAGATAAAAATAACTCTCCCGTCTAAAAATGTATTTGAAATTGGTATCAACATCAAACATTCACTGAATTAAAAAGACAGGGAACTGAGGCCAAGAAATTGATCGGATCCGAGAACAGAGCCAATTTGAGAGATTATAGCTTTAGGTACATTCTCCAGATCTCTAAACTTGTAATATCTACCGCTGTGTTCAAAATCAGGCGTTTCAAAAGGGACACCTATGCTATCTTCTTCAAGCTAAGGCTGCATGACCACTCTCATGTCTATACTCCACACAGAACATTGCAGTATCACAAAGTTTGTCACCGTTTATTTGTGTGTTAATGCCCTGAAAGGAGAATAAGGAAGCCATATCTTCTTGTTTCACTCGAGTGTCCAGTGTGAAACCATCTTGAAACAAGCTCTAAGGATTGAGTCCTCCTAATCCTTCTCTTGAAGTGAAACATGCAAACTTCACTATCTACAAGACACATCTGTGGTCATTACTTTTTTGCTAGATGTTCTACAGTAATGCATCTATCAACTGAAGGTCATTTTACAACTGTACCAGATACCAGGGCAGTGTGGTATTATGGTCAAAGTATCATAGTAGGATTCGGGAGACCCAGATTCAAATCACCACTCTGCCATGGAAGCTCGTTGGGTCACCATGGACTAGTCACACAGTCTTAGCCTCACCTGCATCACAGGATTGAGGATAAAATGCAGAGTACGATGCAAACTGGTTTGGGGCCCCACTCGACAGAAAGGTGAGGCATAAATGAAGTAAATAAACAGTATTCATGAACATCATAGATGAATTTTTAAAAATCTCCTCTGAACAATCAATATATGTGAGTAAGACATTAGTTTTACTTCGGGGTGTCTCCTAACATTCATTCTGGCATCTAATTCTAGGTTCTGCTTCCAAATCAGGATTTAATTTTTGTACTTGTTAACACAATATATTTAGGCCCAGTTTGTTGTCTGTACTGGCAGAAACTTGTTTGGAAGAGACTGGTGATGACATCCTATGCAGAAGTTATCACTGGTGATGACAGCCATATAGAAATAACACTTCTAATAATTTAAATTTCATTATTTAATAAGCATTCTGATTCCCAAGCTTTTGCCACACATGAGCTATGGAAGAAATTCCACCATTGGACTGGAGAAGTAAAAAGCAATCAAGTGATTCACCAAACTGATCTGCAGTCTTTCAAATCCAGAAGATAGCAGCATAGGCACCAATTTCAATTTCTGCCAGGAATTTCCAAAATAATCGCTAACCTCAGATGTGTAATTTCTCAAATTCTCAGGCACAAGGCCCACAGACTAATTAAAGGACAAGTAAATATCCATATACAAGGAAAAATATCTATTACAGTAAATGTTTCTTCTTTACTTAGGGCACAAGGCTCACAGAATCTTCCAGAACAAAGTATCGAGTAAAGGGAAATATAATAAATGTTTCTTTTTCACTTAAGGCACAAGGCTCACAAAATCTTCAAGAACACAGTATCCAGTGAAGGGAGATGAAGATGCCAGCTTTTTCTCTTCATTTCACTAATGCTTCCTCAGTGAACTCAATCCTCAATATATAAAGCACATAAGTGCTAGAATCAACTTGCAACTGGATCAAGTTCCCAAAGTATTCAGCGTCCAGAATTCATTTCCATAACCTTTCAGTTCCCAAAGAACCATTTCCATAACCTTTCAGTTCACTTCAAAAGTCGGAAAGAAGGCAGCACCGACTTTTGATTTTGTGAACCTTGTGCCTTAAGTGAAAAAGAAACATTTATTATATTTCCCTTTACTGGATACTTTGTTCTGGAAGATTCTGTGAGCCTTGTGCCCTAAGTAAAGAAGAAACATTTACTGTAATAGATATTTTTCCTTGTATATTGATATTTACTTGTCCTTTAATTAGTCTGTGGGCCTTGTGCCTGAGAAGCAAAGAAAGAATGTATATAATCAAGTTCTTATGCACTGTTTCTCTGTGATTAGGTGATATTGATATAAATTGTGTTGGCATTAATTTTCTCTGCATCATTACAGTGCTTTTGTATTCTTGTAGTTTACTACAGTGCGCCTGTGATGTAATTTCTCAAATTCACTATATTTGCATAGATACATATTACAGGTTTAGCTTTGACCAATTCTAACACAACATATAAAGCCATCAGTTCACATTAATGCAATACCCACAAGTTTTACTTACTCAATTTTTAATGTACAGGAAGCATTACTTCTGTAAGCACCCTTTTTCTTTCAGATGCAATGTGCAGTTATAAAATGAAGTAAAATTCTTGGAAATGCCAAAGGTCATTTATATTCTTTAAATTTGTACAATAGTTAAAAATAACTCTTTAATCCAGCAGCAAAGGTAACTTTGTAGATGGGAAAAGTGAACTAGATTACAATGGCAACACCAACATTAGAAAAATACCAAGATGTGTTTAAATTTTGTAACGCCGTGATAGAAACAAGAATGGTCAACACACTTGAGTGAACGAGGGACATTTTAACAAAAGCGTTCAGCAGCCAAACACTGCGGGGGGGGGGGGGGGCAAAAGGGGATGCCCGAAAGATCACATTGACACTAATGATGTTTTAAGTAACCCAATAATAAAAAATACCCCATAATGTACATCCACAATGTCCGATTCTAAATTTGCCAGGATAAAGTTATGATCATAAATGTTTTTTGTGAGTCATCTTTTCCAGGAACCACAATTACAAAAGCCAGGAGGTGCAGTTACCCACCTCAGTGCAGGCCTAGAGTTCTGCACATAACTGATATCTAGAGGTTTATAAACACAGGACTTGAATCACCTTTCCCCTAAATCATTCTATAACACTACTGTAAGTCTACATTTCCTTCAATAAACACTTCATCTTTCATACATATTTTGCCCCACTTTAAAAGCATTCAGATGTAAAACTAACAGAAGGAACTGAAAGGTGCATTTTAGCTTTATCTGTAAGAACGCTTGAAAAGGACGTACATGATCTGTAAATGGATTGTTATTAATGTAGGCAGCAACCGTACAGGGGGCAGTACAAACAAGGTACTTTTGATGCATGATTTACAATCTCTGAGTACCATGACCAAAAAGACTGTTAGGAATGGCAGTAGATTAGCTAAATTAAAATAAGTTCTCTCAATGCTACACACTGTCAGTTTGGACACTATAACCTCAAAGAAAAGAATCCTTAAACTTCTGAATACCGAAAGGATGAATCAAGCCTTGGACATTTCTGAAGCAGGTGAGCGGTGGTCTCAGCTGCAGACAGGATGCTTAGTATCTGACTGACCCCAGGCAAATAAACACAATCAGTTATTCACTGCCCGGAACTTGCTGGAACCGAGTCAGAGTGGTTTCGCTGTGCTCTGAGTTCTGAAGGTTTGACAAGCCTTTCCCAGTCGTGATTGCTGTTGCCTGACAAATGTAAGGCATACCAGAAAAAGGATCCAAACAGAACCGCAAACGGGGCTCAAGCTCAGTCTTTTGGTCAACACGAAAAGAACAATGACTAATTCTAAAGATGAGCTCTAACAGTTTTAAAAATTCTCTTTGCTGGCTTAAACTTTGATACAGAAGAGATGTTACACTGCCGTCTGGAATAATCATGAAAATAAACTCCACTGGTTCCCTTTCCCAACTTTGCCTGAAATGTCCCGATGGCAGTGTCCTACAGCCCAAGAATATCTGCTAATTTCATGGTAGGACTTCAATGTACTGCATGGCTCATTACCCACCACAAGATTATGCAAAGCACGCATGAATGCTATTTGCATAATTTATAGAAGAAGAAGAAGAAATTGGATTTATATCCCGCCCTTCACTCATTTAAGAGTCTCAGAGCGGCTTACAAACTCCTTTCCCTTCCCCTCCCCACAGCAGACACCCTGTGAGGTAGGTGGGGATGAGAGAGCTCTTTCCCAAGCTGTCCTTGAGAGAACAGCTGGTACAGAGCTATGGCTTGCCCAAGGTCATCCAGCCAGGAGGAGTGGGGAATCAAACCCGGTTCTTAACCACTACACCAAACTATACTCCTCGCAGCTTCTCCAGATCACAACTGGTATCACCTCAGCATAAAATTATTTTGTAATTGAATACACAACCTGAATTATACTTCCATAGGTTGGATCCAGCCTTCCACTAACAGAAGCAGCTAGGGGAAGCAGACCTTCTGCACCTGACATTCTCCCAGGAGGCCACCTTAAAATCACTAAGGTATGGGAGACCCTTGAAGAAAATAGTCTCAGGAATCTTGCATGAAAGGGAGAGCATTTCATCAGATTTCTCCTTTGCCACGTGGCAGTCTTAAAAGCTCCTTTAATCCGCAGCACCAGCTTTATAGGGGGCTGCTAGAAGGCCTGAAATATCTATTTTTGCCAATTCCTTTCATTCCCAGGTTTGTATCGAACCCAACAGTTCTAGGCCTTCAAATCTGATGATTGACACTTTCTGATAAAAACTTATGCCATGTGTAATACTTCGTGTTCGAGGTATAACATGCCTTTGAAAATATTTACGTAATCATGGAGACAAACTGAAGTTCTTTCATATTCTAGTGATATGTGGTCAGGCAAAGATGTTATAACTTCCTTAGGAACCATGAACATGTTGTCTGGTAAACTAAATAACAAACAAGGAGTTCTCATTTCCCAATGCAACTAGTAAGTGTTTGTGGAGCAGAAATTATTCTAATTCACATGAGGGGGACATGGCCATCTCTTCAATCCAGCAAGGACATTATGCATACGTCTTGCACAGAAACAGCATAAAATTCTCTGGTACCCAACATCCTGCCATATACACTGTTCTTAGTGCTGCCCCAAACTGTATGCACAGCCCCACGCAGACGACTGGCAACCTAAACCAATGCCACATGGAAACAGGAGACAATCTCCTCGGCAGATATCTAAAGATAACTGTTTCATCTGTGAGTTGGGGCCATCTATTAACAACCTCAACACCCTTAGGAATGTAAGATCTTTTAAAGTTTTGGAGAACACGTTCTGAAGTCTATTCCACTACTAAGCTTGCATCAATCACTGAAGATATGTTAAAGAATACATTTTTTATAAACAAGTTTTATTTATCTTGCTTACATCTGTAACTGCTGGATGTAGTTCCCCTTAAAAGGGAAAACCAACCCAAACACATACTGGTGCTTTTCAACAGAGAGCAATTTAAGAGGGCAGTAGCAGCAGGGATTTGAGATTTCTTAAAATCTTCAGAATGCAGAAAGGAAAGAACATGTGACCGAAAGTGTTATGGACAGCCATTAATTTTCATCAGTACCTGCATAAGTTATTTAGGTGATAATACAGCAAGATCAAGTATTAGTGACAGACAATGTGCAAGTCATAAGGAAAGATACAAGAATACCGATCCTTACAAGCGTCATTGCTATCCAAGAAATGTGTTCGGGAGAGAGCTCTAACACTTCACATTGGAAACAGAGGTGGCAATTCCAGATTACATCTTCTATTTCTTAACAGAAAAATTTAAACTGCCAATCAAAGCCTAATTTGGGGGTTGCAGAATTATATCAATAACACAAAACAAGTAATGCATCCCTCTGCCACAGCAAGTCAGGCCTCTTGGGAAAATGCTGCAACGAAGGGGGTGCATAAAACTGTCCATCGGGTTATCTAGTTGTGGTAGAGGCATTGTAAGTGTTCAGTGCTTCAGTCTAGCAAAAAAAAAAGCTGAAATGTAGTTGCTATTAACTCACAATCTGCGTCTCTGATCTTCCTTTTGTGAAAGTTTAAATACACCGTTTAAGGATTTGCAGATGTCTATCCAAATTTGCTGCACAGCTAGAGAACATCAATTGAGTCAGTTATTGGTCATTTCTGCCTGTTAACAACTGAGATTTTCATTACTCTGAAACTGCTAATTTTGCTTTTAATCAGAGCAAGGGTAAAAATTCTGGAACTCGTGTGCAAGGCTCAAAATGACGCTTAGGCTAGAACATGCAGAGTAAACGTTGTTTCTTTCCATATCCAGGTAATATAAAGTCGACAACTGTAGTCCTGTCTTTATGGGCAATGAAAATAATCCCTTTACTATGAACTTCCTAAAAAGGAGAACAGAGAGATAACTCTTCTGGTAACATGTATGGTACACACTGGCCAGTATGTTTTTGGCGTTTAAATGTAATCCTGTGGATTAGTTTAATTCACTTGCTGAGCATTCATTTGAGGCATCCCTCTGTTGGGTCTTGGGGGCCCTCCACGACCTAGAACATAAAAACAGCATTTTAATTTTTTTTTATCAAATGGGATCATGCGGTATTCAGAATGGCTCTCCCCCCAGTATATTTGTCTCATGACGAGAGATAACACAGAGAGATCTGATAGCTGTTCGATCAACCAGAAGAAGACTGATTTCCTGTACATAAAAGATAAGCCAACTGCACACCAAATGCTAGTCATTTTACTACTCGCAATAAGCCCAAGGCTATGCTTCCAAAAATTATTCAACCGTATATTGAAATGTAGTTAGTAAAGCAGAGTTTTCTGCACAAGATTTAACAGCTATAACAACTAGTATAGACCAGGGGTGGGCAAACTTGCTCAGCGTAAGAGCCACCTAGGACAGGGGTGGGCAAACTTGCTTAACCTAAGAGCCGCATAGAATAAACATCAGATGTTTGAGAGCCACAAGACATGAACAAATATTACCTGCTTTTGTTGGAAAATAAGCAAATTTGCTTTTTATTAACATTAAATGAGACTGCCAAAAACAACAACAAAAGGGGTAAAAGCAGATATTGATAATGATATTAATTTGTCCAATGATATTTGTTTGCTAATGATATTTAGCTTCCCCAGCCACCCTGCCGGGAGCCACATAATATGTGTGAAAGAGCCGCATGCGGCTCCCGAGCCACGGTTTGCCCACCCCTGGTATAGACCAACAGGAGACAACCGCTCCCCCAGCAGCATCTACAAGTGAAATATTGGTGTGCCAGCAAACAAACGAGGGCAGGAGGACAATGGTTGTGATGGACCAGACTGAGCTCCTGGGGCTGGGTGGATTCAAGACGCAGTGACGGGCATTACGTCAGGCTCATCCCCTTCTCCATCACTGCTAGCACTTCATGGGCATGGATGCTTGGTCAGAGAACCAGCCTTGTATCCAGCACCTGTGCCAGGGGCTGTCTACCTCCAGTACACAGAGATGTTGCTGGACCAGTCCCAGAGGAGAGCAAAAAGGCAATCCTTTGTCAGACTGACTTCCAGTAACGTTTCAGAATGCAGCCTGGTGATAACTGAAAGTCACCAGAGACTCCTGCAACTTCCTGCTGCTGTCTGCGGCTTTTTAAATAAGAAGCGACAACCAGATTTGCGCTGTAAGGGCTGAGATTCAGCTGTTTACTGAACTCATGAAGAGCTGAACATAAACGGCTGAGCTGCTAGAGCTAATTAAGCTTAATTCAGTCGTGCAATAGCACTGGGTCTGCATACGGAGTTCCCACCTTGCCTGGACAGCATGAAGACCACTGTCTCCTTTACCACCTCCCCAAACCTTCCTCTGTGCCACACTGACTCCTGTGAACAGGTGCTGCATCCTGCCCAAGACTAAGTCAAGCCCACTGCTTTATTTAGCACTGAAGTATTGGCACGTTTAAATATATATATATATATATGCAGCAAACAGGTTAAAACTGGAAAGATTTAAATTTCTGATATCCTTATATAAAAATGCAGCAAAATGTATGTACCACACACACACACACATACAAAAACAGAACTCCACAAAGGCTACAAGTAACACAGCATCTTTATTAAAACTCAAATAGCAAGAGCAAGATACAAATGCAGCAATTAGTGGGGCCTGGAAAGGGGATAAGAGCCTGCCCAAACCATTTTAACAGTATAAGTGCACGCCTAACTGGGGAAGCTTACAGTTTCCAAGACTTATTTGTGTGAAGAGTACAAAATAACCAAGTAGCCTTAAATATAAAGCTCAGCAGGCAAATTTATTCCATACACAGCTCAAAAGTTAATTAGCAGTTTCCAGCAAATGGCTTGGAAATTTATAAGTGTTTGAAATGAAATATAGGACATGTTCCCTTTAGTCTGCAACCCTCCAGAATTTCTCCGGGTACATATCAGAAATTCATCATTTGAATATTACCTCGAGGGGCTCCCCGAGGACCACTTTGTCCAGAGCCACGCTTGAAATTCTGTTGATATCCATCCTGAAATAAATCAGAAGACCAAATACTAGTTTAACAAAGTTGTTTTAAATGATTATTTTTAATACTTCACGGGCACCATACGTCATCCCTGGCTGGGATCCAAAAGCCAACATGTGGTGTTCCAGTGTCTCTTCTTCCAACGGCTTTCTCCACACTCCAGCTGCTCTTAAAAGCCAGGGAATCCTCCTGATTAGGGTCGCCAACAAGAGTGGAGAAAAATGTTCCGTTCCTTTAATAGAGGCTTCAAGTGTGGAAATGTGGCAGCCAAAGCTTTTCATGTCACATAGGTCAATAACTTCACTTAGGAACCTATTAAACCTCCATTAAAGGAACAGGACATTTTTTTTCTCCAGACAGTTGGAGCCCTACTCCTGACTAGTATTTGGAAACATGTCAAGTAATGCAGTACATTTATTGAAGTAATGAAGTACATTTTGTTTACCAGTAAGCGCATGCATACTCATGTGCACATACAAAAGCACTTTTCAGGCACACATGGGGCTCTTCAGATCCCAGCAATCATTGTATTAAGGACCTGGCCTATTTTCACCTGATGATAAAACTGCTGCCTACCAAGAACAAAGTAGGTTTAAACAGTTAATATAAAAAACTAAGAAGCTGGTATAGCACAGTGACTATGTTAATATAAAAGTTAATATAATATAACAGTTAATAAAAAAAACTATGAAGCTGGTATAGCCTATTTTCACCTGATGATAAAACTGCTGCCTACCAAGAACAAAGTAGGTTTAAACAGTTAATATAAAAAACTATGAAGCTGGTATAGCACAGTGACTATGTTAATATAAAAGTTAATATAATATAACAGTTAATAAAAAAAACTATGAAGCTGGTATAGCCTATTTTCACCTGATGATAAAACTGCTGCCTACCAAGAACAAAGTAGGTTTAAACAGTTAATATAAAAAACTATGAAGCTGGTATAGCACAGTGACTATGTTAATATAAAAGTTAATATAATATAACAGTTATAAAAAACTATGAAGCTGGTATAGCCTATTTTCACCTGATGATTAAACCTACTTTGTTCTTGTTAGGGCCTGGAAGTGTCCTGGAATCTTAACAGATCTCCCAGCTACAGAGATCAGTTCCACCATAAGGGTTGCCAGTTCCAGGTTGGGAAATTCCTGGAAATTCGGTAGAGAAACCTTGGGAGGGTGAGGTTTGGGGAGGGAAAGGACCTCAACAGAGTATAATGCCACAGACTCCACCCTCCAGCTATTTTGTCCAAGGGAACTGAGATCTGTCATCTGGAGAGCAGCTGTAATTCTGAGTGGCCTCCAGCCCTCGCCTGTAAGATGGCAACTGTAGTTCCCATGGATGACCTTGGCAGCTTTGAAGGGTGGGGTCAATGGCATTATACCCCTCTGAAGTCAACCCCCCCCCCCCAAATCTCTAGAAATTTCCTAACCTGGAGGTGGCAGCCTTTTGTCTCCTTCCCACCTAACACCCAACCTGCCTTTATCTACCCCTCTGTCTTAACCTTTCTCCCTTCCCCGGCAGCCTCTGCCTAGGAAAACTGTGGCCTGGTTGTGTGGTGCCAGCTGCTGGGCCAGGCTCACTTGCATGGGTAAGACCCCTCTCAAGAGCTTGTGGGGTGGCGCCTCCCTTTCCCCTCACTTACTAGTTCCCCTTCCCCTGCCCTCTTTCTCTCCTTCCCAGCCATCCACCAGCCTATCTTTTATCTGCCTCCCATTTTCAGCTGCATTTATTCTTTATTGACTTCATTTATACCCCACCCTTCTCCATAGTGGGGACCAAAGCGGCTTAAACTACTCTCCTCCTTTTAATCTGCACAACAGCCCTGCGAGATAGGTTAGGCTGAAAGTAAGTGACTGGGCTTAAAATCACTCACTGAGTTTCCAGAGCAATACAAGAATTTGAACCTGGGTCTCGCAGATCTTACTCTGAGGCTCTTAACTGCTACAACCACAGTGGCTTTTCATAGGGTGGCTGCTGTTGAACAGTATTATTATTATCATCATCATCATCATGATATGGCAGCGTGTGTAGGATAGCCAGAAGATCCTAAGATTGCCTGGCAGCCACAAGTTCTAGCTCTTTTAGTGTTATGCACCACTACATGGCGAGCTAGACTTGTTCTTAAGGCAAGAAGGCATTTCAGAGGTGGTTTGCCATTGCCTGCCTCTGCGCCATGACCCTGGTATTCTTTGGAGATCACCCTTTCAAATACTACCCAAGGCCAACCCTGTTTAGCTCCCAAGATCTGACAAGACTGGGCTAGCCTGAGCTATCCAGGTCAGGGCTGTTGAACAGCAGCAGGCAGCCAAGTGAGGTGGTATCAAGTCATGCAAGTGAGGTGGTATCAAGTCACCAGAGGTTGCTTCCAGGCCCACGGTTTCCAACCTTCAGGTGGGATCTGCAGATCTCCCAGAATTACAACTGAACTCTAGACAAAGAGATGTGTCCCCTGGAGAAAATGACTGCTTTGGAGGGTGGATTCTATGGCATAATATCTGGCTGAGGCTTCTCCCCACCTCACATCCTGCCCTCCTCAGACTCCACCATAAAATCTCCAGGAATTTCCCAACTTAGAGCTGGCCATCCTAGCCAGGTCTGGCCCTGAGAAGTCCTCCCCCACTGGCAAAAATAGGCCTGGAAAGAGACTTGCCCCCTCCCCCTACCTTTTTCCTCCCATAAACCTAGCCCGAAATACTGTGGTTGCCGACCAACAGCCACTGTGGGAATCCATTCCTTAAAGCTACGTGCATTCCTTTTGTCAATTTCGGCTTTCAAAAAAACCCCAATGAATAAAAATTTAGTTCTGAACAAAAACAACCACCCAACGCATTTTTTTTTTTTTAGATTTCACATTTTTCCTGCAAACCTAGGGCCCTTTTTTCAGGTTTGTAGAAAGGATCTGTCTTGCACGTTCACAGCTCCGGTGTCACCAGATCTAAGTACTCAAAAATTGGTCACCTTCGCTATTAGAACATAAAATAAGCTGCATTAAGAGCTTTCCTACAGCAAATTAATTTATACATGAGAAATTCATCAGCTGGTTTAAAAAACCCAGACTGAACACTTTCATTAAAACCTTTATTCCAGTAAAAAAATAGTTTTGTCTTCGTTCAGTCAACTTACCCGCTGGTAGTTGGAATAGTCTCGAGGAGCATTAAATTGTGCCTGTGTGTAACCACTATTTGGAGCGTTGGAAAATGAAGGGCGGTAGCCATCATACCCTCCTAAAAATCAGGATGAAAAAACCTTATTGGAAAGTATTGCGCACCTTACAAAAGACAAGTGAATATATTCAACAGGGTAGTAACATTCAATAAAGAAAAAGTACTCAATATTATAAAAAAAGTAATCCTTGCGCTAATCACAGATTAGGGGAAAACTGCAGCGCTTGGGGAGTTCATTTGCCAGTAAACTTTTTTATACACATGGCAGCCATAGCAACATTCCTCGTAATATGGAGTATGCTAAGCCTTCAATGATGCAGCACAGGATGGCAGGAAGTCAGAATCTTTCTGGGTTTGTGCCACACAATCCTCTTTTATACAAAATCAGTGGACAAAGTGTTTAAACTGCACCTAGGCTCCTGTGTGCCACTCAAAGTCTTCAATACGGTTCAAGGTCTTCACACTGTGTTTTTACATTTAGCAAAAGCTATTATTTTGAAGTGATTTGAGAATGGGAGGCATCAAAAACAATCCCACCAAATGTCAAAGGCTGAATAAAAGGAAGACTTGCTTTTGTAAACCAAGGAAGCAACAAACCCTGAAAAAGATGCAGCCATTTAGCAGGTTGTAAACACAGGAAAGTCAGTTTCATACTACATTGTATTAAACTCTACTGAAACAACGTTGTTAGTTCCTTTGCATCCTTCACTGTCATTCTCCCCACCACCACCTTTACTCCCTGAAAGGCAAATCAGAGCAAATGCAGTACCAGCTTAGACCACCCTGCAATAAACTTTTCCTTAAAGTTAAAGCATGCCAATATATTGCTTAAGCTTCTGGACATTTCGCATTTCTGAAACACATTCAGAATTAGTCTCAAAAGGTTTTTAAGTTTTTACCTCTAAACCCATTGGCTGGTCCCCTGTATCCATTCATTAAGCCTCGAGTGCCGCGTGATCCACCACGAGACACTCCCCGGCTGTTATAATAAGGCTGACTGTTACGTGGGAACCCAGTATTCTGTTGTGGAGGCTGCTGGTGGTTACCTGCCACTTGATGGGACTGGTCCGGGGAACCATGGTAGGTGCCAACCACTAAAATGAAAGAACCAAGAAAAGTACAGGGTTGGTATTTATAACTGCAGTTTCCTAAAGATTCAAAGAATATCAAGCTAACTCACCAATATACTCTGCTTAAGAGCCACCAAGTAGGACAGTAAATGTTTACCTACCTAAAGAAAGATTGTTTACATAATTAAATCCAACATGGCAGTCTGAATTACCTAAACATGGCAGAATGTTCTCTAAACTACATAGGGCTTAGCGTTAACATAACACCAACGTATTTAATAGTGTTGCTGTAAATTACTTTTCATTTACCAACAGAGGGATAAGTCATTTTATTTTATGCGGCACGTACCAACATCAACTGGTTAATTGCATTCCTCAGTATTTTCCTATTTATACACCCTTAAAAATTGTAAAATTTGTACTTTGTTCAACGTACTGATTCAGAAATAATTTCCACAAACCGGTAAATACTGTAAGGACGCTAACGGTTTCATGCTAAACCTAACCTATTCTACTGACACTGCAACTTCTGTTCGGAAAAGATTTTTTCATAATTCAGTTTTCATATTGTTACAGCTTGTACTTGCTTTATGAAAATAAAATAAAATATTAAATTTTTTTTTGGTAAAATTGCTTCTTCTCGCCATACATCTACTAAATTTTATTCAAAATGAAGTTCTTCGCTATCGTTTGTTTTATTTGATCGGCATCTTTTGAAAATTGTTTTTAGAACTGAACCTTTAGGATTCGTATTCCACAGGTGTACCTGTCTGGAGCTGCTGTTCTTGCTGAAGTTCGGATTGCTCTACTTGATGAGGCTGACTGGTGAAAGACTGGCTGTAACTTGCTGGGTACTGATTTTGTTGCTTTAAGGTTTCTGGCTCATTGACAGGAGGAACAGGTGCATTCATGTTAAATACCTACATGAAAAATAAATAGGACCCTGTGATATACTCACAGTATACACCTTCTCACTAAACACTCTTGTGAAACTCATGAAACGTTAAGCGCGCCTTGAAAACTTACTCGTGGCACAATTAATCATTGCTTTTCAGGACGCTGACCTCCAAACATTTTGCCACCTAAAGTATATGCTCAATATTAGTTTTGTACTTACTGTCTGCATGGACTGGAATGGAGCTGCATTGACATTGATTCCACTGCTATGCAAAGGTTTGCTAGCGGCAGCCTGGAATACCTGAGGCTGAGATGCAGCTGGAAGCGGTGATGTTGTGGGGGTCTGGTCTGCATTTAAAGTTATTGAAGCCTGGCAAATAAATTGAGACGGAGGTTAATAATATCAAGGGGTGCTATGTTATGAATACGAGGCAATCGCTCGGCAAGGGATCCTAAGACAAAGATAGACTCCGTGGCTTCTAATACCCAACATTTATTGCCCTACATCAGGGGTGGCCAAACTTGCTTAATGTAAGAGCCACAAAGAACAAACGTCCGATGTTTTGAGAGCCACAGGACATGAACAAATATTATATACACGTTTTTATTGAAAAATATGCAAATTTGCTTTTTATTAACATTGAATTAGACTGTGCGAAAGAGCCACGTGCAGCTCCCGAGGTGCAGTTTGGCCACCCCTGTCCTACATCAAGGGGGAGGAAGGAATTACTGGAAGTCTCTTTCTCATTTCCTCTGAAGCTCAAATTAACGTGGGGAAAATAAGACCTTGAGGTCACACCATCTAAAAGTGTACTTCCTGTCAAGCAATTATCAATTTTATCTCATCCTCTGATTAGCTCTGTGCAAGCTTAAAATGTGCATTTCTGAAGTAAACGCTTGTCATAAAAGGAGCGTATAATATCGGGCGACAGAAAACAAATTTAAATATGCATATAATCCAGAAAAATGACAGAGCAAATGAGACCTGGAGTCAAAATTAAAAGCCCGACATCCTAGTTTTCCCATTAGAGGGCCGCACGTTACCTTCACCCGTAATTGCGGAAATGCCATATCTGCACCCTTGCCAAACAAACGGAAGTCTCGTGACTTGCCTGAATCTGGTCAATCGATTCCTTCTGAGTCCGCTGCTCTGCTGAATGGGAAGGCTGATACATGGGCTGGGAAACTGTATATCCCTCACTTGTGGAAGAAACCAAAGCGACCTGTCAAAGTTTTAAGATTTAGCCGAAACTCCTGCCAGGACCTCTGGGTAAATCCTTTACATGAATTCACGGGGCTTTGCGAACATCTATGCTAGCAACATTATTTGATTATTGTTAGAAACACTGAAAGGGTGGGATTGAGAGAAGGTGATCGTGTCTCCAAGTACATCAGCACAAAAGTCTTAGTTTAACCGTTTTTATCAAATCCAGATCAGTGCTCCCTCTAAGCTGTAGAGTCTTGTGAGCACAGATTCGACTTTGTGAGCTCCTGGCATTAAAGTTGTGAGCGAGCAATTTGGCTGCTGCATGAAGTGGTTTGCTCTGGAGCCCTCCTTCCTGAGCTGAAACAGAAATGTGTGAGCTGGAGGCTAAAAAACTGTGAGCTAGCTCACACTAACTCAGCTTAGAGGGAACACTGATCCAGATTAAATAAGTGATTTGTTCGTTTGTTTGAACTGAATCCTCTGGCTGTAGCAGTATTTGCTCACCTCCCCACAATCAAGTCTTTGGGTAACAAATTAATTTTACCTCCCATCTGCCTTTTATGCTGTCTGCTTTTTTTACCACTGTCAATACTGACTTCTGTTTTAAATTACTAATGATTTTGGCTGCTGTTTTACTTTGTTTAGCCTGCATTGTTTTATCGGGTTTATTTCAATTGAATTTTATGAGTTTTATGTTATTACATGCTTTGCGCGAATAAAAAATGACCACCCCCCCCAGACACCTTTTTTGATGTCATACTGGAAAAACCCCTAATCTTGTATCGGAGAAACTACTGAAGCTTAAATAAGAATAGCTAAATAAACTGTTACAGGAATACGAGTATCTAAAGCTGGTTCTGACATCTGGACCCAGAACAATGTTCTTTATGTAATGGGGTAGGACTGGGCATGGAGAGCATGTTTGCACATTATCACACAAAAAGGATCTGCATGGACTGGTGAAACAAGCTTATGAGAATGCACAAGATACGCAATATGTGCAATTTTTCCCTGGATCAAGAGCAGTGGAAGAACCATACAAACCGGGCAAATTGTTTATCTACTTATATGCACGACTGCACAGCTCACGTAAGACAACACTCTCACTGTGTTGAGCATATGCACTCCTAAGGCACAGTTCCCAACACCCAATATGTGCAAGTTATTACCATGCGTCCGATGGCTGAACCAAGCTTAAAACCAATAATTAATTCAAGGGACATGAACTGATCAGTATGGGGGGCCACAATTATATAATTCAGTGCATTCCTTAAATTTGCATCAACTTCGTAAAACGGATCTATGAGCAAACTTTCCTGTTACTAATATAATATGAAATTTTAGCTTCCATCTTTTCCGGAGCGTGGGTTTCTCAATCCTTTATAGATTAATCTCTTGATTTAGTTGCGCCCCTAATTTAAGCCTAATTTGTTAGCTCAGTAAAGGATTTAAATTACTGCTACAGCAGAAATAGCTGAGGAAATACAATGAGAAGGTAACTGGTCGTACGGGACAGTTTCAAACATACCTCAAGAGATTTTTTACCAGGAAGAGTGGACATTATAGATAAACTAGTGGAGTGGGCTGAATTGGATAGATTGAGTTATTTGTTAAACTCAGACTGTAACACAGACCCCACTTTTATTTGGTCCAAGTTTTTCAATTGGTTGTATTAGAATGGATATTAAGTTGGTTCACTCAGAATTTAATATGAAAATTATTTTTGGTTTTGTTCAATTTTATATATTGTTAAAAAACTTAATAAAAATCGTTTAAAAAAAAAAAGATTTTTTTGTAGATTTTAAAAAAAGTCTTAGAACAAGCAGAGGATATCTGTGTTTCTAATGCAACTATTTGCCGATGTTGCTAGACATAATGTTACGGAGTATTTACCAAAGAGACAGGCAGGGCAAACTGGAAAATGAACTACAAGTTCAGCAAACATGCAAAGGACATCTAGTATTTTCATTATTATGTAATAATGCCATTAAAATTTGCCTGGGCCTACCACATGGAACTCCATCCACAAATTATGTTGCAAGTGGCCACCCATATGGGTAGTGCTTATATGAAGCAGGCCTTAGTCTTCATTTGATTCGACTAGAAAGAAATGCACATTAATTTCCATCTTGAACAGAATGCAGGACAAAACTATTCCCAGGAACTGGTACACTGATCAATACTGCCAGTTCATAAGGACTGTGCAGTGATCATGTAACAACCCACTCAGATTTGTTCCATAATGGACATCAAGATACCATATTCTGATGGTCAACATATAAACAGCAAATCTGCTATTCTTCCCACAAGGCTCTCTCAGTACGTGTGTCCTTAATTATTTTACTTCCCTATAGAAGTAGCTGAAGACACTACAAATGTGATCTTCAATAAGCAAATCTTATAATCTCAATTAGTGGCTTTGCATAAATTTTCTATGACAGGAATGTGAAAGACACTGAAATTAAGCTTCATTTAGCATTCAAGGACGTGCCCATCTATAAACACTAGATTTAAGCTATTGTCTCAATGTTTAAGATTTACCATGCACACTCTCTCTCTCGTGCACACACAGACAGACATAGTATGCAAGGTACTCTCTTTACCTGCGTGGCTTCAGGCTGCACAGGAACCTGGGTAGGCTGAGCAAGTCTGGATTCACTATGAACTGGAAATACAATAATATTTGCCTTATTAAGAGTTCGTATGTGATTAACTACTGCTCTTCTGTATGCTTAGTTCTAATATATTTCTGCTGTAGAAAATTACATGAGAATAATATAATTTTTAAACTCAACTAACAGCTACAAGATCAGCTAATTATACCAGGCTTTTCACAACTAGTAACTGCATTGTTTTTGATGAATATTCCTAAAACTACTACAGTGACAAAGCCATTTCTCAGATTACGAATAGTTCTGTTTAGTAGGTTACTTGAAAACGCAACTACTAGACTGTTTCTAAGTCTTCTTCTCCCCAATGGAGACCAAAGCAGCTTACACCTTTCTCTTGTACTCCACTGCATCTTAACAACCACCATGCTACAAGGTACGTGAGGCAAAGTGGCCCAAGGTCACCTAGCAAGCTTCCATGGCAGAGTGGCAATATCAGCCTGGGTCTTCCAGGTCCTAGTCAACCACTCATGCACTACACTACCGATATTTCTACCAATCACTTTTCATGGAATAACACAAGGTAAACTCATTAAAAGATTTAAATACATATTTACAATCACCAGATTTAGGGTTCTGGATATTTAGCAATTTGACATACTTGAATTCTGTCGAATTGTTGCCACACACTAACAAGGCACAATTCACCATTACGAACCTGGAGGGCAAACCATCTGTGGCATGTCCAAGTTTTGCGCTGGATTCATAGGCTGGGCTGAAACAATAGCAGGATCGAGCGCCTGGTTGTCAAATTCCAGCATGGAGTCCTAGATAATTAAGACAAGACTCAAGCATGTTACAAAAGAAGTAAAGTCCCTTTCAGAGTACAAACTAGCCAGGTGCTCGACTGACTGAAATCAATGGGAATGGTGAGATCATAAGATACAATACTAATTAAGCGAAAACTTTTGCTATTTCTGCATGATAGACTGATGTTAAGAAATGGACCTTTCTCACCTCTGTCTTCCTGTGCCTCCCCCCGGCCCCCAAGACTCTTGACCAAGAATAGAATGTGGGGCAGCATGAGACAACTGGTTGAAGAGGATGTCCATGGAAATCACAGAACCCTTTTCCCAGGCAATAACAGAACTGTCTCCCACTAGCTCAAGTGCTGATTTGGATCCAGCCCACTGAGCATCTGTGAAGAAACTACATACCTGCATGAAGTTGTAGGGGCCTTGCATTTGTGCCATAAGGTCTTGTACTCGTTGCCTCCTAACAAGAGGATCTGCCTGGGCCACAGTAGAAAGCGTATGGGGATCTGGAACTGGAGGAGATGTAGCCTGTGGTTGTTGCTGGAGTGAATTTACTACCTATATCAGATGACATCAGAAGTGGTCAAAACATGAGAGTCCATCAGAAGGTTTAGTACTGGTCCATTATTATGAGCAAACCGCTAAATCCACAAAATACATAAGGAAACGACTTCTTGCAGTGATAAGTATTAAACACCTCAAATCAAATAATTTTGGCAACCCTCTCTTTAAAATTACCTAGAACTATGAAGAAGGAACACAAGGTTGATTCTGAGATTAAGTACTACTTCTCTAGCTTAGCTAAAGACAGAAACAAGTGAGAGGTAAAAGTCACTAAGAGTCAAAGGTACAGAAACTTGGAAAGCTGATGCCGGGACAGCAATTTATCTCAAGATTGGGTGGGCTTGCTCACATGCTTGAGTCTGATCATAATAATGACCAAAAGAGAATTTACCCCAACAAGACTGGCAAATAACCCTATATTTTCTTCTCCATTATTATCATCATCATCAAGTTCCACCAGGTCCAATCAATACTGATTGCTTGAATGAACATGTCCATCCTCTATACTCTCCTAGTACTCCAGCCTTTTGGGTGGGTGGACACCCTTAAACACTGCAACAACTCATACGATAAGGCTATTGATCTGGCACTTTCTTGGTATACAAATTCATTAACATACTTTCAAGCACTCCTTTCCCAGTTGTTTTCTGGACATTTCCATTCATTATTACTGGTATTTAATGGTAACAAGTTGAATAATGCTCTTTCAACTAAGAGCAGTACTAATTTAGTAAATATGAAGCAGCCAGCCATTCTATGAGAGCAAATCCTTGTGGCTTGCTTTTAATGGCTTGGATCTTAAGTTTTGCTTCCAGTGTGACCCTCTCTGTCTGTTGCAGAGGTGATCCACTACTGATGAGTGCCTTCTACTGCGATTTTGACTCACTGAAAGACTAAGTTTGTGTGAGTGGAAACTCCTAGCGTTTGGAGGTACACTGTCTGCAGAAGAAGGCAAGGCTTAAGATCCAAGCCAAAATTAGCTGTTATTAGTCTCAAATTATTTACCACCCATCTAAAGGCATGATTCATGTCTGTGTGTGCCATGTATTAAGCCAAGACATGAAGGTTAAGATATTCAGGGAATCATCATGACTACATACTACCTCCAATCAGCAGAACTCAATTCTAAAGCATCTATAAATTCAAATTTAGCATTTCAAGCAGCAGAGGACTGGAACAAACATTGCGTAGTACAAATAAAAGGCACAGATAATATTAAGTTTGTAACATAATTTGTATTTATAGTCCACAGAGCTTTACTTAATACAAACGTAACGCCAGCGTTCTCAACAATCAAAATTTTAAAAAAACTTCCAAAACTGTCATATACACACAAGACTACCATGCAACCTTATGATATTAAGTGACTGAATTTCTTAGAGAAATAACCAGTTTGAAGTGAATAGCCTTGAAACTACAGATGTCAAATGCTTTCAGCTTTTAGGAGTATATATGCTAATTCTGTGTGCCATTCCAGTGCCAATACGACTGGGCAGAACAATAAGCCTAGAAATCTGTTCCAGCAGTAGGATACTTGCACCTTCTCTTCTCATAGGCTGAAACATTTGAGACAACAGTGGACAAATGTGTTAGTTTCTATTCTAAGTTGAATTGATCAGTTTCACGTTCATACACCCTAGAAAAAGGTCTTCTCAGCCTAAATGGATACATTACTTCCAACTGACATCAAAACAACCTGAAGCGTGAGCAGGTTGTCTGTTGTCAATGGAAAAACGCAGAAAAACGTCACTAGCTGTCAGCAACTGTATGCCTAAATATTATATTTTCAAACTAGTACTGGAAAAATAACCTTAGGAGCTAATTTCAAAATCCTTCAGATTTTCACTATAAGGATTATCTCATCTGAATCTATACACCTGGAACAGCAGATTAACTTTTGACTGTATTTATTCTACGAAGTTCAACTCACACTAGCTACACCATAAACTTGTTTAGATTATAGCTGCATACCAGTTATGACAAGGGAATGAAAATGATGGCAACTTTACCTACAGCATACAGAACACCTTACCTCAACAGTTTCAACTGTCCACTCATCTACCTGTTCCTTCTCACTACTGCTGAACTGAGTCTCTGCCATGAACTGTCTGTTTACATACTAAAATAAAAGTAAGAGAGTACAACAGTAAGACAGCAGCATTCACTTTTAAAAGGTGACTACAATCTTTCCACTCAACAATACCTCTGTTGATTCAACTTCACTGGGTTCAGTGTATTCTTCTGTTGGCTCTGGCTCTACAAAGAGAACAGACCTTTTTAGGCAAACTGTATTAGACATATTTGTATTACACAGGGGTCCATTGGGGCCGGAGCGAGGCGGAGCAAAGCTCCGCCAGCTCAGGAGTGGCCACTAGGACAGCCATGGGCTGAATCAGATTCTCTGATCTGATTCAGCCTGCTGCTGAATTGCTGCTGAAATTCGGCGGCAACTTTAAAAGCGACTGGAGGGGAGGGGGTTTGAGGGAGAGGCTCTAAACTTGCAGGGTAGCTGCTGGGACCTCTCCCCCAAATACCCACCAAGTTTCAAGAAGATTGGACCAGGGGGTCCAATTCTACAGGCCCCCAAACAGGTTGCCCCCATTCCCTCCATTGTTCTCTATGGTAGGAAAAAAGGTAACATTGGCCCCGTCCACACGAGCAAGATAAGCCAGATGGGAAGTGACACAAATTTGTGCCGGCGCAATTTGCGCTGCTTTTGCGGGATCACACAGGTCCATGGACCTGTGAGGGCGAACAGCCGCTGCGTGATCACACGCAGCCGCGGGCGAGTTTTTTTTTCCCCCCGGCCGTTTTCAGTGCGCTTATCTGCTTCTACAAGGGATCAATGACTTGCCTCTCCACCCTCGGGATCATTCAATGATGCGCATACCGAGATGGGAAGGGGAAAAAAAACAAAAAGCCCACTCCCCAATGCCACTTGTTTGCGCTGGCGCAATCACACCAGGAAAGGTCAGTTCTGGGCTGTTGCAAACATTTGAGACTGCCTTTTCACTGGTAGCTAAATAAGCCGATTCCCCACCGGCTCAAAGTGGTATGATCGCGCCCATTTTTTCCCACCATAGAGAACAATGGAGGGGATGGGACAACCTGTTTGGGGCCCCATAGAATTGGATCCCGTGGTCCAATCTTCTTGAAACTTGGTGGGTATTTCGAGGAGAGGCCCCAGCAGCTACCCTGCAAGTTTGGAGCCTCTCCCTCAAATCCCCTTTCCTCCAGCCCCTCATATACCCTATGAGTTTTTGCCATTGATTTCAATGGCCCATAGGGTATAATGGGGCTGAAACTGACATTCCCTTTCTGACACACTTCCGGTGATGTCAAGGGACGTGGCATATGCTAATGAGTTATGCTAATGAGCTCCTGCAGCTCTTTTTCAACGAAAGGACCCCTGGTATTACATATTGTGTTGTAAACTGCCCTGAGCCCTGCTTGCAGAAAAGGGCGGCCTATAAATTTAATCAAATAAAATAAATAGGAAGAAATAATACCCCTTCTGTATTTTAGACTATGAAAAAGTACATCCCATTTTGCTCAACATTCTTCGAAACGCAGCTGTGACATCATTTGGACACTAGTTAAGAACTATAAACTAATTTTAGCATTAACGTATGTTTGTAAGTCAAGTGGGTTCCCAAATAATTGTACCGACGACAGTTTAAATTGAAAGCCAGCGGGTATTTATGAATTGGCATCCTTATTTAGTAGCAGAAGAATAAACTCTTTATCCTTTTTTGCAACCATCAGTATTTGTATAAAATACACTTTACTCTTGATAAGGGTAAATCGGGTGTAAGGCAAAGAGTTTAGAATTCAGAATTTATATCTAGTAACATATTTATTTATTATTTTACATCTACCCTGCCCTCCCCGCAAATGGGCTCTAATCTAATAAATTATGGAATTTGGTTATGACAAGAGTAACAAACAAATCTATGCTACAAATTTTACACAAAAGTTCTATGGGGGCAGGGGGGAGCACAAATATCAAAACTGGTATCACAGATACAGTCAGATCTACAATATTAAGATCTGCTCCTTTCCTGTGGCTCACCCCCAAAATTACCTACAACTAAGACTACAATATGAATGCAAATTGGAATAAGAAAGCTAAGGAGACAATTATATGCATATTAATTTGATAGTTAACACCCTATGTGGGACTCTTCTGAATAAACATGCATAGTAACAAGCATTTCGAATTTACCAGCTTCTGCAACAGGATCCTCCACTGCAGGTGCAGGGGATGTCTCCTCTTCTTCGCATAATCCATTTTGATGGTTGTGGGTACTATCAAAGTAAGTTGTTTGCAGAATGCGTTCAATGACTTCTTTTAGGGCCTTATCTATAAATAAAACAAACACGGCAATGTTTTCAACTGCTTCCCCCCTTTCATTAATTTTATCAAATATTCTAACAAATTATTCCACATACTTTGATGCATAAAAATATTTAGAATGGATAAACCTGTCCTGTAGCCTCAAATTCTTTATGACAGTCTTGTAATATTAATGGATGATGTATGTACGTGCAGTTAAGAGATGGGAATGTTTGCCCTTCTGCACTTATTTAAGAGAAAAACCCAATCAGAGCCTATATGCTAGGACATGTTAGACATGTTACTCTGTTAAACATGTTACTCTTTTTTCCAATAGAATTGGTGAACATTACATGGCTTCACAGAACCACTGAAATGAAGCTGGAGGACTCCTATTGCTGCTCTTTGTGGCTATGTTAATACAAGCCAACAGGCAGACAAATCACACACATAATAGCATGAAGGAGTGGTCTCATTTCTTTGATCAGAAAGTCATTCCTCACCCCCAATATCAAGTTCACAAAACTGGATGAAAGGATGCTCGAACTGCTATCACAGTAACGTATCTGACCTAGTTACAAGTACGCAATATGTTATGCTGACATATATCTGAACAGACAAAAGAAGAATTGCCGTTCTGAGAGCTAGCTGGCCAAGTACTGAGTGTAAATTCAAGAAGTGAGCTATGAAAGAGCTAAGCTAAAACTTCTAATTAAATAGGGATGCCAAGCAAAAATATTTGGATTGAGAAGGGAGGTACTTGACTGTAGAGTCAGGGAAAGCAGGGGAAAATATCTAACAGATGTACATTCAATGATGTCTGAAGGGAGCAGACAAGCAGCGAGGGAAGCCAGTGCTCTTCATTTTATTTAGTTACTTCATTTATAGCCCGCTATTCTGCAAGTGGCACAGTTGTTGATCTTTACTACAGAAAAGGACATACGTGAATGGTCACAGGACCAATTTACCCTGTTCTCATTTGAAAAAGTCTCAGTATAGTTTGTTAAGGAGGTGATTGCACAACATCTAGTGTAGCTTAATTATAGATGAATCTCATGATGCAAGTGATCTTCAGCTATATAGGGTGGTAATTCACAGCCAATTTACTTGACAGATAGTGATTCTCTTGTTTCCATGCCACTTAAAACATGAAATAATGAACGATAATGAGAAGGTAATAGTGTGGTTAATAAATAAGATGCAAATAGGCAATGCACAAGTGCACAGAAACCTGTGCACGGAATTCCCATTTCCCCAATTAAACTGACAGGTGTCCATTTTATGAAACACACCAAAAAATGTTCTCACACAGCCGCTGATCTGCATCACTCAGTGCTATCAAAGGTTGACATACAGTGTTCCCTCTAAGTTGTGGAGTCCTGTGAGCAAAAATTCTACTTTGTGAGCTACTGGCATTCAAGTTGTGAGCGAGCCATTTGGCCACTGCATCCGTTAGTTTGCTCTGGAGCCATCCTTCCTGAGCGAAGACAAAAATGGGTGAGCCGGAGGCTTAAAAACTGTGAGCTAGCTCACACTAACTCAGCTTAAAGGGAACACTGGCCAGCAGTATAACTGGATTCTTCAGATTACATTACACATACTGAGAATATACCATTAATGCCATGAAGCCACAATAGCCATAACGTGAAAGTTACAATGATAGGAGCTCCACCAAGATGGTAGTGTTAAACAATCAGAAATATATAATCACCACACCCTGTTGGACAACTTTCAAAAGCATCTAAGCTGGCTACTATGAGAAAACCAAATACTGAGTTAAGTAGACTGTCTCATCCATCATGTCAATTCCTACATTTGTATCAAACCACCTGAGGCTAGCAAGACTCTTCTTACAAAAAGCCTCATCTCAACACATATACAATGGGAAATTTGTCCTAACGCATTCCTAAGGAAAGGCCTGAAGAGGTTCTCCATGAACACTAAACCAACAAATTAAACATTAAAAATCATTTTCAGCCTAAAATACAGATTGCTGCAAAGACTAACAATTCTTCCAACAAAGATATGGTAACCAACAAAACAGAAAAGATACAATTATTATTAAAAGTTTTAAAATTCAATTTATTAACATTCAGATCCTACTTTTTATTCAAATTAACAGGACTCAAAATGGCTTTCATCAACTTTAAACGAAAGTACAATTGCCTATTATTACACATACAAATAAAAGGAAGCAAACCACGGCCTCCACTCACAGGCCACCAAAAACAAATCTGCAAGTACACATTACAGAGCCTTCAAAACCTGTGAAATGCTGCAGTTAGGGGTGTGCATTCACCTTTGCTGAAAAGCCGGGAAAAAACGTTTCAGGTTTTTCTTGGGTTTCGGAATACTGGGAAGGTATCACAGAGCCTTCCCAGTATCCTAAAAAAAAACCCCGAAAAAAATCAACTTTTTTTTGGGGGGGGGGGGGGGGTTGGCTTTTTTAAAATGGCCGCTGCAGGCGGGGGGGGGGGGGTTAAACTTGTGGTTCCGGTAGAATTTAGATAGGAGTAGTTTAAAACCAACCCTTTTAATAAGGTTTTCAAACCACATCTCAAGGATAGTCTTTAAACCATAGTAAGGTTTACTGTAGGAATTCACTAGTTCTAAAAAAACAACAAGAAAAAAACTGAAGCAAGCCTAGGTTAGGGAAAAAAACAAAACCTTAGTTTTTTGGTGGGAGGATTTATTAAAAAGATGTGAGGCTGTTTTGGGGTCAGGTGATAGTGCAAGTTAAGTTAGGTGCCTAATACCCTCCCCACAAGTTAGCTAGAGTTTGGCCAGGGGCAACATGAGTGACAGGAAGGGAACGCACAGGGGCTCTGGGAGTAAAGCAAAGGAAAAGACTAGGGGAGGGGAGGGGAGGGGGAGAGCCTCGGTTTCCCCCCCCCCCACCTCAGCGCAGGGCCACAGCTGAGCATCCTGGCACCACTCCGACCTCCAGGCAGTGTGGTGCTATGAAGAAGCCACACCTGGTTCTCTTCAAGAAGGATGCTCCTGCAGTGGTCCCAGCAGAGATGCCTTCAGGTGTCGCTGGCACTGGGCAGGGGTCTGCTGGTCAGGCAGTGCCTCCTCCTGCTGTTGCTGCTGAGGCGCAGCGGCTGGTGGAGGAGCGGCCAGACCTGTCCCTGGGGCTGGGCTTTGGGGACACTCTGTTCTCAGGGCTCACTCCAAGGACTAAGAGGGCTCTGGAAGAACTGGAGGAGGAGCTGGCTGGCCAGCCCACTTCTCTGGTATCTTTAGGCTCCAGTAGGCCTCTGGAGGGACAGGAGGAAAGGCAGGGAGGGGAGGAAGAGGAAGAGATGAAGGTGGTGCGCTCCAAGCAACCGCCATCTCAACCCCTTCCCCCTGCTCAGCTCTCTCTTCCTGCTCCCAAGACACAGTGCGTCTGGCCCGAGCTCCTCACAGGAAGCAGCTCCGGGGATGGCCATTGCTGCTGGTCAGCGTGGCTGCCCCTTCACCTCCGACATCTGGATTCATTTCTGGGTGACAGAGGACAATCCCCGCTTTGCACAGTGCCAGCTGTGTAGGGCCCGGGTAAGTTGAGGGAAGGAGTTTGCCCATCTCTCAACCTCCGGGCTGCAGAACCATCTGAAGAAGCACCACCAGGCGGTGCTTCTTCAGGGGGAGACAGGCTGCTGCTGGGGTGCCCAAGCGGCCACTGCCAGCCAGCCAGCAGGTGAGTCATCCTGCGACCACCTGCAGCGCTCTCCCTGAGCGTCCCACGGTAGGGACAGGGCAGGGACTCCAATTGTCTCTGACAGAGATGTTTGGCGAGGGCGGCACTAGAGTGCCTGGGTGGGAGGAAGCAGGCCAGCAAGAGGCTCATTCGCCTCATTGCAGAGATGGTCACTATAGATGGGCGCCCCTACTCCGCAGTCAAAGACGCTGGTTTCCGCAGGGTGCTCCAGTATGTCGCTCCCTAGCAGGGTTCCCTCTAAGCTGAGTTAGTGTGAGCTAGCTCACAGTTTTCTCACCTCCGGCTCACACATTTTTGTCTCCACTCAGGAAGGATGGCTCCAGAGCAGACTAATTTATGCAGTCGCCAAATTGCTTGCTCACAACTTTAATGCCAGTAGCTCACAAAGCAGAATTTTTGCTCACAAGACTCCACAGCTTAGAGGGATCATTGCTCCCTAGTACACGCCTCCTTCTCGCACAACGCTGAGCAGGAGCGTCAACGGCCACCTTCTGTGCTAACTAGAAAGCCACTCACGACATCCGACTAAGTGGGCTGCGTTCACTTCACAGCAGGTCACAGTTTGGGCAAATCATTGTCCAGAACAGGGGTCCACTGGGTGTGTGTGTGTGTGTGTGTGTGGAGGGGGAAGTATTGGCGAATTCCCTACACTGTGCAGGCCAGGGTTGGACTAGATGACCTTGAGGGTCCCTTCCCAGTTCTAACAAGAAATGGATCTTCATGTATTCGTTTTAGTGGCCTGCAACCGCAATTCACAGTTTGGGCAAATCATTGTTCAGGACAGGGCCCATGGTCCAGTGGGGGTGTGTGGAGGGGGAGGTGTTTGAGATTTTCCTGCACTCTGTGTGGGGTTGGACTAGATGACCTTGAGGGTCCCCTCCCTGTTCAAAGTCCATGATGAGTCTAGCCACAGAGTCTGCTTGGGCCACATGAGACACAAATGGATGTATGTCGAGGTAAGCTGACATGCTTGGAGAGACAGAGGTGCTTCCTTGGCCGGAGGCAATTGAAGACCCACCTCCAGATCTAACAAGTAGTGGATGGATGTTCATGCCATCCATCAAAGTGGGCTACATTCACTTCACAGCAAGCCATGATTTGGGCAAATCATTGTAGGAGAGGCTAGTCCTACATCTTAGTTCCAGCTTCCTCAGTTCATGCTGCAGAGATCATCTGAGTCCTTTGGGGTTTGGGCACTGACTGGCACGGTGGCACTGTTTGTGGGGGGCAAACTGCACAGGTTCTGCTGCTGGCCCGGCTGGCAAACATGCTCCCTCAGTCTGGTTATGCTGCAGGGATTCTCTGGTTTGACCTGAGTGAGTCCTGTTGGGTTTGGGCATGGACTGGCATGGTGGCACTGTTTCTGGGGGACCGATTGTACAGGTTCTTCAGCTGCTGGCCTGGCAGACATGCCCCTCTCACCACCTCACTTACTTTCTTGGAAAGATTATTCGGGAGACACTGCTGCCTGCCTGCCTTTTTTCCCATAAGAAACAATAAAGAATGGGGGCAACCTCTTTGGATGCCCCTAGAATTGGACCCCCTGATCCAATGTTTTCAAAACTTTGGGGGTCCGATGGGGAGAGGCTTCAGCAGCTACAGTTCAAATTTGGAGCCTCTACCTCAAACCCCCTCCCCCCCAGCCCCCTGGAAATTTTTCAGACTTTTTTTGCCATTGATTACAATGGCCCCATAGGGTATAATAGACCCGAATTTTTTGGGAATCCCGAAAATTTTCAGATATCTACCCTATACCGGTATAGATATTCCGGGGGGGGGACGACTCCTGAAAAATTTCCGTCGAATATACCCGAATCCGAAAAAGTACCAATTTTTTTTTTTGCACTCCCCTAGTTGTAGTCTTCCTCATATTCTCAGGAATATTCTATATCACAGGTGCAGCCACATAGAAAGCTTTCATAAGTTGCCCCCTCCATGCGGATACTTATTTCCGCAAATCAGGGGCACACAGAGGGTCAAGTGATTATCCTGCACATGTGGGCTGCTCCCCAGGGGTGCAGAAAAATCTAAAAACTGTAAAAAAATATACGGGGAAGTTATAAATGGCCAAAAAGTAAATCAGCGTCCACTGCGCATGCGCCGTTAACGGACTTATCGAGGAGCCTTCTCTCCCTCTCCCTCCCTCCTGTAGTTCTGACTGTATTCAGTTCTCCCTCCATCGAACGAACGTTCAAGCCCACAGCAGCATCTACCTTGCGATTTTCACTCTGCTCAGGTAGTTTTTTCCACTTGCAAGAAGAAAGCACACACTCAAAAGGGGGGGGGGAGTGAGGAGAAAATAAACCTCTGAGTCTGCCATTCAAGCAGGTGAGAGAAGTTCCCAATGCCTCAGCTCTTCCCTCTTTCTCAGCCTCCTCCCAGGGAATTGGTTTTATGGTTTACTGTTACAGGGGAAAGAAAAAACAGGGTGGGTGGGGAGAAAAATCTATTCTTCTTCAGAGACTGCAGGAACGTGAAAGTAGGTTGGCTGTTGGGTGGGAAGGAAATAGGATTGCCAACTCCAGGCTGGGAAACTCCTGGGCATTTGAGGGGTGGAGCCTGGGGAGGGTAGAATTTGAGGAGGGACTGCAGACCAGTATAATGCCATAGACTCCACCCTCCAAACCAGCCATTTCCTTCACTTCAACTACCATTGCCAGCCTCCAGACAAGAGCTGGAGAGCACCCAGAATTATAACTGTTGTCCAGGTGACAGAGATCAGTTTCCCTGGATAAAATGTCTGCTTTGGAGGGTTGCTGAGGCTGCTTGCCTCCCCAAGCCTCACTGTCCCAAGGCTCCACCCCCAAATCTCCAGGAATTTCCCAACCAGGAGTAGGCAGCCCTAAGGTGAATTGATTTATGTAGCTGGGAGATCCGCTGTGATTCCCAGTGTGCTGCCACTGCTGCTGTGGGGGGAGAGGAAGCAGGTAGGAGGCTGGGAGAGTCAGAAAGAGCGAGGAAGCAACATACACGAAGGAGAGAGAGAGAGAGAGAGAAAGAAAGGGAGGGCAGAAGGGAGAAAGAGTGTGAGAGAGGTAGGAGGAGAGGAAGGAAGCAAAGGTGTGAGGAATGGGATAACCATCCCGCCAGTTTCTTGCAGGTCTCCACTTATTAACTACTAATACCGCCTAATAAGTAATGCTCAGGAGCAGTCTTGTGGGTGCACATTTTAAGATCTCTGTACTTCTTCATGTGTTCCAGTGCTTTTAAACTGTAACTTTAAATTATAATTCTCTTACTACATTTTTCCAACACCAGTGGCAATTAAAAATCAACTTCACTTTTCTTACTGAAGAATTCTTTAAAAGCCTCTAGTTTTTTATCCAGTTTCTCCAAGTACAGCTGAAAGGAACCATTTCCTGCTGTTTGCATGTGATCACAACAGGTTAGTTTAGCATGTGTAGACCATACATGAAAGTCCAAGACACACATCCGTCATCCAGCTAGATGTCTCTAAAATATATGCGACAACACCTTCCCCCAGCTATCCATTTCTACTACCTTTGTCTTGCATGCACAGGAAACTTCTATTTTTTTCCCCCGGTATGAAGTAAAATTCTGTATAGAAAGGTCTCCTAATAAGCTAGTTTCTGGAAAGCAAAGTATCACCAAGCGCCATCACCTACACAATAGTGATGTACAAGCAGAAGCTAGCAAATAGTTTCTATTAACTGCTGAATAAGGTTGCATCAATACAGTATGCTGCAAATTAGCATGGTGTTAACTACTCAGATTCTAGGCAACTACTGACACAGAAAATGAATTAGCCTGCATATTCCAACAGCTTGGCATTTAAAGTGCCACTTTAGCTCCATTGTTATGAAAGTAAAAGCATACTTACAGGTAGTTCCACATACAGGTTTTTCTTTTCCTTCCAATAAGTCCCAGAGATGAATGGACGCCTGCTCATACTGATCACTCAACCTTCAATGAAAATATCAATGGAAGCATAACATATCTCAGAACTTGCATAGTGCAAAAGAACTAAATGGATTGTTTCAGCAGCATAATCTATTGCAATACCTCACATTCATGTCCCGTTGAGGTTCAACTAGCTTGTAAAACTCATCTAGCGTTGACAGTTCTGTCTCTGTTAATACCGGCACTCCATTTGTTCCTTGTTTTAGATCACTGCGCACTTCTTCGTCACCCAACTTGTCCAAAATATACTGTAATTCAAGTACTGTCTTTAAACGTTTTTGTTCAGCTTCTTCTCTCATCAGCTGTTCCCGTCGAGCTGTCTTCTTTATTGTTTTCTGAATCTAGTCAAAAAATACATGCAGTTAAATACCAGTGACTTCATGTGACTTAATGTCAAATGTTAACTTTTTTTAGACGGTACTTGGTTAACCAGAAACTTCATCAACCAACGCATCCAAGACCTGCAGCCTGTTTCACTGCTGCACACTCAGCCCAGCCACAAGAGGACAGCCTGGAGCCCAGCTGGCACCCACTGCCTGCTTCACTACTGCTTGTCAAACTGGGCCTGTTACCGACAACACCCATTTGCTACTGCTTCCCTGTCTATGTCAGGTAAAAGCTTTAACCAGCACATTCAGTAAACCAACAACCACTACTAACCATGGATGCTGGTTAACAAAGCTATTACTGTATGCAGATCTGTAGTAAAAAATAAGGCAGGGAAACCTTTTAAACCCAACATCATCTACACACTTTAGTTGCATTTGCACTACTTTCTGAAGAGCAAAACTCAAGTTCAAGTTTCAATAGCTACTGGATACCACCGTGACTCTTTTGTGAAGGATTGAGTAGAGTCCAACTGTTGCCATTGTAACTCACACATCCCTTAAAACATATGCTTTGGGTGTGTCCAGTTATTCATTTTTTCCCGGGAAGAAGTTATTATTCATATCAATTTTGTATCAGAATGTTCACTGACTCTTGAGAAAGCTCATGTACTTTTAAAATATCCGCCTATCTCCTGGAGGCTAACTGATGGTCAGTGAAAATAGGCTCTCTTTGTCCTTACTACAGCTAGAAGACTTGTATTACAGCATTGGAAAGATAAAAACGCATCTCCAGTAAATCAATGGATTGAATACTTTAGAACTCTATCAAATATTTGAATGTACAGCAACTGCATACAGGCTTATTTTTAGATATCTGCCACCACAGTTATATTTTTATCTCTACTTCATATTCTTTTCCTTTATTTCTTTTTAAACTGTATTTAGTTGCTGGATTTAAAGTTTTTTTCTGTTATTTTTTTCCTCAGGAAGTTTTTTAAAAAAAACTTTCATAAACTTTCCCACTGTTCGGTCACAACCCACTGTAGACCACCAGCTATCTTTTATAGCTCCTTATTCTGCTGAGGTACCCCCTTTCCCCCAGTATGTTTTTGACCTCTGAAGCATCTCTCATGCTCAGAAATCACCCACACGGCATCAAATCAGAACCCATACTGCTACCCCTTTACACTCGCTTTCTCTACCTTCCCACACACCTTTGGTTCAGACGAAATGCAAAACTATCTTACTTTCTTCATTTGCATCAACCACACCCTCTCCCCACAGGGGACTCGGGGCAGCTTACATTTAAAAGTACAATAAAAACAGATACAGTACAAATACTGTATCTATACTGTGATAAGTATAGAACAATAAAACCAATCAAAACATCAATTTAATAAAAAACCACCCTGAAGAATTAAAACAATTTGCCAGCTCCTGGGTTCATAACACTTAACCAAAGGCTGCCCGAAAAAAGGAATTAAAACAACTAGACAGCCCTCCGGTTCATAACGCTAACCAAAGGCCACATGAAACAAAGCAGTCTTACATGCTCTACGGAACGGTGGAAGATCGCACAGGGCATGAACTTCCCCATGGATCTGGTTCCAGGGAGAGGGGGCAACCACTGAAAATATCCTGGAGGCTGATAAGCAGACAATTCATGGGCCAGGCAACTGCAGAAGGCCCTGCAATTATAATTTAAGGAGGTCATAACAAAAGAGGCAGTCCTGCAGATAGGACAGTCCCGGACTGTTTAGGGCTTTGTAAGGTCAAAACCAGCCCTTTTAATTGGCACTGGAAGCCAATGCAAGTGCTGAAGTACTGATGTTATAGGCGCAGACCAGAAAGAACCAGCCCAAAGCTTCTAAAGCATCTACATAGGCAGCCCTACATAGAGCACATTACAGTAGTCTAATCTGGAGGTTCCGTCACATGGATCACAGTGGCAAAGTCAGAAAACAGATGCAGGGCCAGCTGGCAGGCTCGGTGTAGGTGATAAAATGTTGTCTTCACCACCCTGTACGCATGTTTGTCCTGGGTAAGGGAAGAGTTGACCCGTACCCCATGGCTCCTCACAGAGTTCACTGCAGAGAGCTGGAGTCCATAAAAGTGCAGTAACACTGGCCACCCCTGAACCCCAGACCTACTCGACCACATGATCTCTGTTTCTGAACGACTTAGCTTCAGTCAGCTCTCACCTAACCAATCCATGACAGTGTCCAGGTACAAAGCCAGGCCCAAGATCCCAGCAGCCAGCTGCTTTTCAAGCAGGAGGTAGAGCTGGGTGTCATCTGCATACTGGTAGGACCCAATTACAAACCTCCTGACGATCTCCACCAAAGGGCGCATACAGATATTAAGCAACATCTGGGAGATTGACCCATGGGACCTCACTGGTTAGGGCCCAGGGAGCTGACCTCTCTTTATCAACAGCTACCCTCTGTGAGCATCCCTTGAGGAACAAAGAGCACCACCTCAGTGCAGTGCAGAGTTTAGGTGGTCAACTAGGACCAAATGGTCAACTGTGTCGAAAGCAGGTGACAGATCCAAAAGGATCAGCAGCACTGACCCACCTTTATTATGATGGTCATCAACCAAGGCTACCAGGGCTCTCTCAGTGCCAAACCATAGCCTAAAACTGGACTGGCAGGGCTGTTTCATCCATGAATTCCTGAAGCTGCTCAGCCACTACTAACTCATCACCTTCCCAAGGAATGGAAGGTTTAACACGCGGCAGTAATCGGCTAGGTCCCTCTCATCTAACAATTTTCTTTTCAGGAGAGGTGTTACCACATCCTCTGCAAGGGAGCTAGGAATAGAGCCCCGAGGAAGGGAGAGATTAATAATTTCTCTCAGTGCTCCTTCTACCATCTTCTTGCAAGCTTTCACCAGCCAGGTAAGGCAGGGCTCCAAGGAGCAGGCAGTAGGTTGAACCTCAGTCAGAACCCGGTTGACATTAAGGAGTCCAAAAAAGGACCCAACATGGCAGGCAAAGCCTTCAATCTGCTAGTGGTTCCAAACCTGGAAGCCAGGTCTTGGCAAAGGGCAGAGATGTTATGTAGCTGCATCTAGACTGAACTATTGCCATGTGCTGTTTGGAGCAACCCCAAGAGTGTTTGGAAGCTGCAGCTAGAGCGGAATGCTGCGGCTAGACTGCTAGTTGGAGCCTGCTATTGGGAACACGTGACCCCCAATACTACATTCAGTTACAACTGAATACTGGTCTGCTCCCAAGCTCAATTCAAGGTGTTGGTTTGTCCTTTAAAGTCCTACATGGCTTGGGACTAGGGTATCTGAAGGACCATATTCTCTCATATGTTCCTGCCTGGGAACTGAGATTAATGAAAGGGGCCGTTCCAACTGTCCCACCAAAGAAAATCATCTGAAGGGGACACAAGAGATGGCCTTTTCAGTGGAAGCCCCACAATCATGGAAGAAGCACCCTATGGAGAAGCCCCTGGCCGCTTCACTTTTGATCTTTAGGAGGCACCTGAGGACGGCATTCGATTAACCCAGTTTTTTCTATTTATTAGCTGTCTTAAGTTATGATTTTAATTTTTTAAAATATATTTATATGGTTATTGCTTTGTTTACAGTATAAGTCACTTAGCGGTTCATAAGGTAGAAAGGGAGCTAACAATAAACTACTCTATAGATGGAGGACAGGAAATGAAGACAGTCACGGCTCCATTAGCATTTTTTCCCCTTAGCTTGCTTTACAGCTATTCTTTAAGAGAGTGGAGACAGGGCGAGGGTGTTGCCAGGCACACTAGCAAGAGCCAGATGAAGGCAAGAATCATTTCATTTCAGAGCTGCTCTTGGCAGGCAACTATGTAGGTACGGCAGGGACAAAAGACTGGCGGCTGAAAAAAAATAACTGAGGTAGAATACCTTGTTCATACCAAAACGTAAGAGCATAAGAGAAGCCAACGTTGGATCAGGCCAGTGGCCCATCCAGTCCAACACTCTGTCACACAGTGGCCAAAAACACCAGGTGCCCTCAGGAGGTCCAGCAGTGGGGTCAGGATCAATGTTCCCTCTAAACTGTGGCGTCTTGTGAGCCAAAATTGTACTTTGGGAGCTACTGGCATTAAAGTTGTGAGCGAGCGATTTGGCTGTGGCACAAACTAGTTTACTCTGGAGCCATCCGTCCTGAGCTAGGACAAAAATGTGTGAGCCGGAGGCTAAAAAACTGTGAGCTAGCTCACACTAACTCAGCTTAGAGGGAACACTGGTCAGAATACTAGAAGCCCTCCCACTGTTGCCCCCCCCATCAAGGACCAAGAATACAGAGCATCACTTGCCCCAGACTGAGAGTTCCTATCTATACCTTGTGGCTAATAGCCACTGATGGACTTCTGCTCCATATGTTTATCTAATTCCCTCTTGAAGCTGTCCATGCTTGTAGCCACCACCACCTCCTGTGGCAGTGAATTCCATGTGTTAATCACTCTTTGGGTGAAGAAGTACGTCCTTTTATCCGTTCTAACCCGACTGCTCAGCAATTTCATGGAGTACCCACGAGTTCTTGTATTGTGAGAAAGGGAGAAAAGGACTTCTTTCTCTACCTGCTCTATCCCATGCATAATCTTATAAACCTCAATTACGTCACCCCTCAGCCATCATTTCTCCAAGCTAAAGAGCTCCAGCCGCTTCAACCTTTCTTCATAGGGAAAGTGTTCCAACCCTTTTATCATTCTAGTTGCCCTTTGCTGCACTTTTTCCAATGCTATATCTTTTTTTAGGTGTGGCGACCAGAACTGTACACAGTACTCCAAATGACTCCAAAGTACACCATTGATTTATACAGGGGCATTATGATACTGGCTGATTTGTTTTCAATTCCCTTCCTAATAACCCCTAGCATAGCGTTGGCCTTTTTCATTGCGGTCACACACTGTCTCGACATTTTCATTGCGTTATCTACTATGACTCCAAGATCTCTCTCTTGGTCAGTCTCCGCCAGTTTTGGACCCCATCAACATGTATTTGTAGTTAGGATTTTTGGCTCCAATGTGCATCATTTTGCACTTGGCCACATTAAACCCCAATTTACCTCGGACACTTCTAGCATTAGTATAGAAACAGCTATAGTTTCCCATACATGTTAAGCCCACAACCTTCCTCTTGCTGCCTCGAGACCTTGCCAGGCAGTCCCTATCATTTGCCACAGTCTCAGAGAACAATTCTAATCCTTTTCCTTGTTGGAAAGTTAACAGCTACCCCTTCATCTCTTCGAGATGAACCATCCCGAAAGAGATTTTTCATCTCCTGTCGGCTTTCCCCCAATATTCAGTTTAAAAACTGCTCTGCCACCTTTTTGATTTTAAGCACAAGCAGCCTGGTTCCTTCCCAGGACAAGTGGAGACCGTCCCTCTTGTACAGCTCCCTCTTGTTCCAAAAAGCATCCCAGTGCCTAACAAACTTGAACCCTTCCCCCCTACAACATCGCCTCATCCACACATTGAGACTCCTGATCTGTGCCTGTCTCTCCGGCCCTGCGCGTGGAACAGGTAGCACTTCCAAGAACCTAGGAGGTCTTGGCCTTGAGTCTCCTGCCTAGCAGCCTAAATTTTTCCTCCAGGACCTCACAACTACATTTCCCCACATCGTTGGTGCCAACATGTACCACAACCACTGGCTCCTCCCCAGCACTATCTACCAGCCTATCTAAAACACGGGTAATGTCCACTACCTTCGCACCAGACAGGCAAGTCACCATACGGTCAATATGCAGTTTCGCCACCCAGCTATGTTAACCACAGCTAAGATGAACATTGGTTAATGTTCCCTTGTGCTCCCTACTGAGGTTGAGGGGGGCTTCAATCTATCACAATTTGTAGTAACTTCCAAATCTGGCAACTTAGCCAACGGGGAGGTCCCTTGTTCATAAAAAGAGGATCTAAAACCAGTCTGTTGCATAATAAACCATCCCACTAACCCCAATTCATTAAAGTGCCACATTCAAACATCCATTTTGGTTAGGTAGTCTTCAACGACAGTGCAAAACACGAAAGGAGGGAATGGAGTACAGGCCCAAGGATTTCAGTCTTGTTTACCTTTCGTTTGTTATGTAGCATGAAGTCACACTCTTAAATTCATGCTAAAATATTCTGAATATGGTACCAAACAAAGGGAAGTTGATGAAGTCACTGTATGATATGATGTAGGCAAACATATTTTAGCCTAAATGTAGGGATTCTACAAAATTCACACTAAGTAAACATGAAATCATTAAAAGAAAGCAGTCTGACCGCAACCAGGAAAACACCTTCAGTCTTTGGCAACATTTCAAGCAGAGAAACAGAAGGACTAAAACTCCGTCTCCCCCAGTCTTCAAGCAGCTATGTTAAAAAAGCACACTTTCCCTTAAGGAAACATATTTCCTTGTAACAAAGCAAATAAGGGTGCTATTTATTTGCTAAACTTTGCTTCAGCACACCCCCAAGTGTCCAAACCAACCAGCATGTACCAATTAGAGTCTGTGTTCTGATTTCAGAGATACAAGGGAAGGAGAGAGGTAACAATGTGAGAAGTTATACTGATGCTCTGTCAGATTTAACAGGGTGCATAATGAAAAACAGGCAGTAACTGTAGCTCATTGGAGAATACAATGAGCTCCTGCCCCACTGGGTTGCTGGGACCAGCTGCCATTTGGCTCTGCCCCTCCCAAGCTACTTCCATCAGCAGTCAGTCGTTCCACATGCTGCGTAAGAGTGAGAGGTGAGACAACAAGGCGCCCGACCCATCAGCATACTAGGGACGTTTCCACTTGGCTCCTTGCCCTCCCAGAAAGAACTCTCTCTTGCAGCAGCCATTCCATCCAGTCATTACGGAACAGATACACATTATATAAAAGTTAGTGCATGGATATGGTTGGTTTCCTCTCCCCCTTCCCTTTTTGTACTGTGTTTAACAGACGGTGTTATTCTGAATTGTACACTGCCTCGAATATAATGCAAAAAAGTTATGAAAAAGCATACTTGAATCCTGTTTACCAACACTTGTGATCACTGCAGAGCACATAGAACTGAATGGGCTACACTGAGTAAGTCTCAGTGGAGAAAATGACTAAGTAAGGGACATACTAGAAATTCATGATCCCTTCTTTTAGCTCATATTCCCGCTCTTCCATTTCTGAGTTCAAACTGTGGAAAGGCCAAATTGGGACACTACCTATAGGCAGGAACCTGCAACTCTGACTCAGTATGGAACCAAATCTGGCTCTTTGATAAAAAAAAAAAAAAGCAAATCTTTAAATTAAGGTGCACTAGATAGCTAAGAAGGGTAGGTGGGATGCTAGAATAACCAGCATATGAAGGGAATGGCAGGCAAACATTTTTATGGAACCAAAGGGGTTTTTAGAGCTTATTTACATAAAGGAAAATACCAGAATTGTACACTTGCCAGTAATCCAGGTGCAAACCATGCACAGATTTACTCCGGTTTACTACAACTATCATGCAGGCTATTTATTTATTTAAAACATGTATTAGCCATCTTTCTCCCTTGTGGAACTCAAGGTGGCTTACATTACAACAATTATAAAAAACACATTAAAAACAATGACTTTAAAAACGCACAAAAGGTCACAATTTAATTGAAAACCTTCAGTTAAGACAGCAAATAAATAAAACCAAATCAGTCAAATGAAGATCTAAATAAAACTGTCCTATTATTCATTGTGAGATTTTTGTGTGTACCACTTTCTAATAAAGGATTCACAACAACCCGTATTTGGGCTACAGAAACTTTATGGATTATTAATCAGCATTGATCTTTTGCTCAGAATTTTGACATAGTTTAGTTTTTTTTAATTATAAAGGCTGCAGACCCCTGGCGTTTGCAGATACTGGTACTCTGTTCATCACTGACAGAAGTGTTCCTGTCTCAAAGGAAGATCTTTCCTTGTAAATTATCTGCTCCTGGAAGACAGAGACGAGACCTCCCGCTATCTGGAACACTGGATGGGACCAACAAGGAAGTACACTTTCACCGAACAATGTGTCTTTTATAATGGATTTATAGAAACTGCACACATACTGAACACGAGATACACGCAGATCTGCATAAACATTATCTTTAGTGTCCAGCACACTTCTCAATGGCTGGTCTGCACTGAATCATCTACTTTCTACTTACATCCTGGCTCAGTGCCATGAAGCTCCTCTGTAGTTCCTTCGCAAATTCCAGGTTATTACTGACTTCTTGGTATTTGGACACAGCATCCTGCAGGAGGGAGGAAAATAGACTGTGTGTCTCCTTAAAGGGTGAAAGTGAAGTTTGAGACTTTGCATGACTTTAATCCTCAGTCAAGTTATTGACAATTCATCTTTAACGTTTAGACAATGTATTTTATTTTATACAACTTTAGCAAAGCAGTGACAGAACTCTCAGTTCCCTTAGTGGTATATCTTGCAGCTCTGCCAAGGTCACTTCTTGCTAGCCACTAAAAGCTCAAACTTTCTATATTTTCTGGCTACATTCAAAGTTTTCAAACTGCTTCTCTTCTCCCACCCATCCAAGCAGGTATTTATGTATCTGAGTGCTGATGGCCACCCAAGGCCATTCAAATCCTGCTTGGTATTAAAGAAATCCCCATAATCTCACAAATAACCTCTGAGGCGAGTCACCAGCTAGAGCACTGGCCTCTTTTGCAACCAGAGAACAACTCTTAGAAGCTAAGATGACGCCTTGAGATTATTACCAGCTGTTTACCATCTACCTCCAATGTTTCCAATGAAGGCATACCAGAAGGGATCAATTACATGCTGTTTTCTCTCCTCAAAATTTGCAGGGAACTTCCTGTTTTTCTATAATACTGTGGTCATTTGATTACAATGCATTTCTATCAAAAAACAACAAAATATGGTTTCCCTTTCTTCACATCTATAATACAGGCCTTACTCAAACAATGCTTAAAATAAACCAATCATTTCTAGGATGCCCTGAAATAACATATCAATTAATTTACCAGCTGATCTTGGTTAAGGCGCTCTCCTTTATTCATTCGATCTTGATAATCATCAAGTTTGCCCTGGAAACAGAAAACAATACCATCAACAATGTTCACATATATAAATACTTCAAAGTTTAATGTGACTTAGTGATAATGATGTATTTGTGTTACAACTGTCTGAGGACACATCACAAGTCTGTGCTGTATATCTCAAGCAGCTCTTAAAGTTCCCACTGAACAGAATCCTGAGAAGCTACTGTTTCTATCCAGCCCATACATGCATTTTCAGATTCCTTCCTACGAATTCCATATGAAAAGTGGGATATCACCTTATTTGGGTGATTCTTTACCCATTTTGTAATTTACTACTGCTCTCCTGAACATGATACTACAATGACTACATGGATTTTCATGCCTTTCAAAAAAAAACAAAAACTCTTAAATAGCTCTGTCTTAGAGCTTCACCAGAAGGCCTCCAGGACAGCAGCAGGAAAGGCCACACTCAGGCGGGATACAAGTAGAAATAAATAAATAAATACAATATGGTGAAGGAATTGAGTGTGTCAAGACTAGTATCTGGGAAACCCAGGTACAAATGAATTAAATAAAAGCAGATCATAACTTGGGCCCCCCTCAGAGCAAGCTGTTAAGGAATGCAGACGAAATGGTCATTCTCAATTTTTAGTCAATCCAAGGGTAAACTCAGTAAGAAAGGTAGTATACCTGGTGGCTGAAGTCTAAGATATTAGGAATTTTTTTTCCCTTTTAAACAGAGAAAGTGAATTCTCAGTTTACTGCTGACCTGCAGATGTTTGTTCCTGGTAGCCAAATATCTTAGTTCCAGGCACTAATGATAAATTTACAATAGAAATTACCTCATGTGCTGCCATTACGTTCAGGCAGAAGGATAATGAGACAATCAAAGCAGTTTTTCTTGTGTTACTCCACTGATACATACTGTTTAGTTTTCCTCGCCAAATTTTGATTATTACATATGGAAACTCATCTCTACAGTTTTGACTGAACTAATTAAAAAAAACCGAATCTTACTGTCATCTACCTATTCAAGTATTTTCATTTTTCAAATTAATATAGCAATGTTATTTGAATAATACAGCTAACAAATGCCATTATAAAAGTTAAAGACTATCAGAGATAGAGACCTTTGGGGGGGGGGGAACTAAAAAATATGAAAATAGGTTCAAAATTGGTGCATGTCCTTACAGGGGCACCTTTTAGAGCCTCATCAACCAGTGCTCCGCCAGCTGTACTGGCTCCCAGTGGAGTACCAAATCTAGTTCAAGGTTATGGTATTAAAAGCTCTGAGCAGTCTGGGACCTATATATCTACAGGACCACCTCTCCCGCTATGTCTCGCGAAGAGCTCTTCATTCACCGGATCAACAGCTGCTGGTGGTCCCCGGCCCTAAGGACATCTGCTTAGCCTCGATCAGAGCCGGCGCCTTTTTGGCTCTGACCCTGGAGTGGACTCCCGGATGAGATCAGAACCCTGTGGGATTTGTTTCAGTTCCACAGGGCCTGTAAAACGGAGATGTTCTGCCAGGCCTTTGGTTGAGGCGACAAGTGTCTTGTTACTCTGGCCTCCCCTGCTCCACCCCCCTGATCTGGTATGGTCAGTGACCCGGGGTGGGTGGGATTGCGTACTGCCCATTGTTCCATTCTGGGCATATTTTATAGACCCTTAGGAGCATTATGCCCTATATTTATGGGCCAACTGGATTTGATTATTCATTGTATAAACATAGGTTTTATCTATTGTTTTATTTGTACTTTTAATTGTTGTGAGCCACCCTGAGCCCTGCTTGCAGGGAAGGGCCGGATAAAAATCCAACTAATAAATAAATAAGAACTGCCCCCCTCCAAACTTTTGTTCAATGTTTCTGACGGAGCAATTGGGAAATGTAGGAGAGTATTATTGGGGGAGGGGGGGCTCCCATGAAATTTTTTCTCTTTTAAAATGAATGAAGTTCTTTGTTAAGGTAAGGTTTTTCTCACTCAAAATACGTAGCATGAAAAGGGCTGAGGACTTCAAATGGAATACTGAAAATAACTCCCATGAAATTATTCATTTGAAATGTTTCCATGCCTCCCCTGCGTACGGCAACCCCAAGACGACAAACAATAAAAAACGTTAAAACAAGTTTTTGAAATATAACACAAAAACAATTAAAAGCAACTATTAAACGAAACACATACACAGTTAAATCGAACACAGGATGGAGGATGAAACGAATGCCAGACCAAACAGGTACATTTCTACTGGCGTCATACAATAAAGGGGGACAGACAGATTTCCCTGGAGAGGGAATTTCATTATTTTGGTGTCACGATGAGAAAGCTACTCTTTCTCAAGAATTTGGTATACTTGCAATTTTTCTTAAAGGAGACAAAAACATTTATACTTTTTAATGCCAAATATCATATAGTACAATTTTACATGCTTTCTAGGTCATGAAGTTATTTAATTAAAACACTTTTATCCCGCCTTATCTCCTTGGACTCAAAGGAAGATACCCTTCCTCACTTGCTCTTATGGGCAGTTTTAGAGGACTGGGCCCACCATGAAAAAGGTCTGTGATCTCAGTATAGCCATGCTGGCAGTCTTAAGTTCAGGCATATTAAGGACAAAGCCATCTGAAGAGTGTAAATTGACAAAAAGAAGAGCACTGAGACCTGTGTTTTGATAAAAGCATGCATTTTATATTGTTAAATCAGTAAAATAAGTTTAGGTGTGACAGAAAAATAAGTATCATATATATTTCACACACATATACACACAGCCTTTCAAAAAAAAATTTCTGAGTGTGTCGTTACCCCCCCCCCCCTTGGAGAAAAAGCCGTCCATGGCTTTGAAATTTCTGGAAATTTTACGTTCTCTAATAAGAGACAATATCACAACCAGTGTTCCCTCTAAGCTGAGTTAGTGCGAGCTAGCTCATAGTTTCTTAGCCTCCAGCTCACACATTTTTGCCCTAGCTCAGGAAGGAGGGCTCCAGAGCAAACTGATTTATGGAGCAGCCAAATTGCTGGCTCACAACTTTAATGCCAGCAACTCACAAAGCAGAATGTCTGCTCAGAAGGCTCCGTACCTTAGAGGGAACATTGATCACAACCACCGCTATTGACTTCCACTGTACAGCACCTTTCATGAGTCTTTCCACAGATTTTTTTTTTTTTGCTGGGACATTAAATCGAGGGTTTTTTTGTTTAAAATATTAGAGCTACCAGCAGGCTGACATCTAATTGTTTGTCCTAAAGGCTAAAGTACCAGGTTTCTTCAGTCTCCTCCTATAACTTTGCTATTAGCCTCATCAGAGCCTTAACAAGTTTTCACTACATTACTCTCTATCCTGGAGATGCCCAGAATACAATACTCCAAGTGGTGTTTTGCCAGTGTTAAGTCAAGTGCCATTTTCTAAATTTTGAAAACAATGATCTCCAGCTACTAAAACTGGCAGAAGAGAATAACTCCTACTACAGTGGTTTTCATTCCATTTGTCAGGATTCCATTTGTGAGTCACGGAGCCCTCCCTGCCGGGTCACAAGATCCTACAGAACAACTATTTTTATCTGCTTTCTGAAGACCCCAATCTGAGGGTGCATGTGCTAGGAACAAATATTCCACATCTCCTGCCTCTGCACACAAAGCAGCAGCAAGATAAAAATCACTCAGGAGTAGAGAGGACTGCCTTTTATCACAGGCAGATTCAGAGATGTCCCTCCCCCCATAAATGCTCTCCCTTGCCTCATCATCTCTCCAGCAAGGGACCCTAGTGTTCTAGCATAAAAGCCAGTTCAGAGAATTATTCACAAATAATAAAACACTGATCACTTTAACTTAATTTCACTGTTTCACAAGAGTTAACAGATTTGTTTCTGTAGCTGGTGTAAGCATCAAGCGCACTGATCATTCTCACTGGTTATAACAATATTTGACTAACTAATTGGTCAAATCTTGTTTTGACCAGTAAAGTCCTCAAGCCTCCTATTCAGACCCTAGTGTCTGCATAATTATTATTTATCCCATGGTTTCCCCTGTTTAAAAGACAAGAAACCATCTTAATAATACAGCAGAGGTCTGATGACTGTAGGGCTGCCAAGTCTCCTGCTTAGCAGCCAGGGGTTGGGGGGGGGGGGGGGGGGGGGGGATAGACTCAACCTATAGGTAAACCATACAGTTTCGGTTGAATCCTAGAACGTCAGACCAATGTGAGTACATCAGTCCTGGGCTGATATTGGAAGTCACACTGTGACATCAACACACCACCTATTTGCTTATACTTGCCCCATAAAACACCCACCAGGTTCCAGGGCTGGGCTGGCAACACTGGAGAACACTGTAAGCAAACCATGTGAAACCTGAAGCTCAGAGACACAAAACAACTTACAAATTTAATATTAAATCATTTATCAACTATTTCTATTTAATGTTTTTGGAGCATGGCGTTGTTTCAGAGACATCACAGGGCTGAAAATGTGTGCACTACTGCATATATACACAACAGGGAATCACAGTTAATCCTGGCAGAGTGACAAGTTCTCCCTTGCCTCATCACCTTAAGGACACAGTAATGAACGTGCACTTTTATGGTGCAGTCTGACACTCTTAAGTACACATCAAAAATCTAAGAACTGGGATAATCCTGACCTATACCAATGCATTTTTATTCTTTACAAAACTGTGAACATGGGAATTTTCACAAAGAAGAGTTTTGGGGGTTTGTTTTTGCAGTTTCTACCCTAAATAAGGCTTTGTTTGTATTAAGTTCCACTTTCAACTGATACTTTTATTCTCGTCTGATTTGATAAAGCCAAGCACAGTCAAAACTTAAAAGCTATTCCGTGCCTAGTTCTAAATTATATGAATGCAATCTTTCTTAACTGAGAAGCTATCAAGTTTAAAAACTGAACGTTCTTACTGAAAACAACATTTAACTACTCTCAGTCAATAATCTTGAGTCACCACACAGCAGTAGACTCCTCTAATGAGACAAAGCAGTGCTTCCTCTAATGTTGGTCTTGATACTCAATGTGGTGTTTGAAGCTCTGTTAGAAAAAGAAAGCAGATGCCCCGATCCACTGCACACATGGAAGCAGGCTTCCAAGTTGAAATCTAGTGGTTAAAACCAAATGAGAAGTAAGGCTGAGGACAGATTGGCAGTCTCAGCCGCTCTGCCTCCGCTTCAAAAGCGGAGGCAGAGCGGCCGTTCAGACAGCCGCATCTGCCCTGAGGAGGCGGCCCGGACGCATTGCGTCCGGCACCGCGCTCCTCCCGCAGCAGCTGAGCACCACTTCAAAGTGGTGCTCGGCTGCTGCGGCATGCGTTCCACCCGCCGGAGTGGGTGTGAACGCGCGCGGGCAGGGGGAGCCGCACGGCGTCCGCCCGCCGCCGTAGGAAGCTGCCCGCAGTCTGAATGCTGCGGGCGGCTTCCTTCCGGCGGCATGCAAACGCCACGCCTCGGGGGAAATTCCCCCCGCCTTAGTCTGCCGCACCGCGGAGACTGCCAATATGTCCTCAGCCTAAGAGACCTAGATTCAAATCCCCATATTCTTATGAAGTTCATTGGCTGAGCTTGGGCCAATAACTTTCTCTCAGTCTCACACACACTATAGGGTCTTAGTCACATTGATCAACGCTCATCAGTAGGGATGGGCACAAACCAGCTGACGAACTAAAGTTCATCATGAATCCTGGCTGGTTTGTGAAGCAATGTTCGCAAACCGAAGAACCGCCACAAACATTCATGAATTTTGATGCAGGTTGTGGTAGGTTACGAAAAGTAGAAAGAAGGAGTTTAAACTTTAAATGGCTCATGAATTGATACGAACCAGGTCAGTTTGCGAGCCAACCTCCCTGTTCATGTGGGTATGTGGTTCAGTTCATGGTTCAGTCGCGACCACAAATCAAACTGCAAAAATGTGGTTCATGACCATCCGTATTCATCACTTCCTGATTAAATGCTTTAGTGAACTCTACTTACAGCTATTCTTGGAAATGCCTCAGAAGCCACAATCAGACTAGAATGTAGCAGCACTACTTATAAGGTGACATGCTGTACATTACAACACTCCATAAGAAGACTCGCTACTTGTCTGTTTGCTTTACAGTAAAATTCAAGGCGCTGGTTTAAAAAATTTACAATACCTTCATTAACCAGGAAATTTACAATACCTTCATTAACCAGGTCCTTCATTAACCTGAAGGACCATCTGCTTCCATACATTCCTGACAGTTTACTCTTTAGCACAGGTCCTGCTTCACGTTGTTACCCCTCCCCCGTAGACATGAATGAAGGTTGGGGCCTTTTTAATGGTGGCACCCCTGCTATGGAATGCCCTTTCCTCCCTTTACTTGTTCTTATCACTTGCTGTTTTTAGGTGCTATTCCAAATTATTTTTATTTCAACCGGCTCTCCATTAGAGGGAAACTTTCTCTATTATTTGGGGGATGATTGGTTTATCTCCCCCCTCCCCCCGATAGTATTTTAATGGTTGACCTGCTCAGGCTTTCTGCTACTATTCTAAGTTTTTCATCTGCTGTAATTAGTTTTAAATCTGAGTTCGTGAAGTCTTTTAAAATCCCACTAATCAGCTGCTGGAGAAAGGTGTGTGAAGAGTTCATTTTGGTTTCCTCCGCCCCTTCCTAGCCAAATAGCTCATCAGCAAGATTTAGACTTTTACAAAGCCTTAGGCTGTACATGCTTTCCACTGGTTCATCATACAAAGGCACAAGCATTTTTCAATTTCAAAATGCAGCTATTTCCCACAAACAACAGTTACAAGAGCTGTGGCTTTTTGAGTTCCAAAAATGATCAAGCAGAATCCAAAAGTTATTCTTTTTATCAGATTACGATATTGCTAAGATAATGAAAGTTTTCCCCATAAAATTAGGCCCAAACCATCCTCCAGATACTTTAAAACATTTCTCCAATACAGTACTGAAAATTTAACAACTAATCATGTCAAACCTTAGATATCTGTTGACTGAAAAAAATTGCAAATATTGGTCAAAATATGTCCAATAAGTGTTGGAAATGTAAGCAAAAAGAAGGATCGTTATATCATATGTGGTGGACTTGTGATAAAGCAAAAAGTTTTTGGTGTATGATACATGCTGAAATGGAGAAAATTTTAATATGTAAGTTTAAAAAATTGACCAAAATGTTGTTGCTTGGTCTTAAGTTAGAGGATATAAACATAAGTACAAGAACATTGATTTGGTATATGATAACAACAGCAAGAATGGTTTACGCACAAAGTTGGAAATCGGAGAAAACTCCAGAACTATGGGAATGGTTGAGAAAACTGCTATTTATGGCAGAAATGGACAAATGGACAAGAAAACTAAACAATCAAGACTCAGCAAAGTTCTCAGAAGATTGGAAAGACTTGAAGGAATATATGGAGCGAGAGTGGAATATGAAAGACAATATTTTTACACTTTCTAACTACTAAAATGAGGGACAGAATTATAGCACAAAAAATGAATTTTGAGTTAACCGCGAAACTAAACCTTTTTTCTTTTTTAACCAATATAATGTTTAAATGTATAAAAGTTATAACAGCTCAAAATGTTACCTTAGGAGGCAAATACTTTTAAATACATGTCTACCAGTTGATACATATGAAGGTTCAGGTGGGGTGGGAAGTCATTTAATGATTATATCTTTTTAGCTAACTATGCAATATTATAGAGAATGGAATATGTATAAAAGCTAACTGCATTTGAAAATAATGGGGGGGAAAAATAAAATTCTATTGCAAAAAAAAAAAAACCCTTAGATATCTGCAACAGATTAATCCCGGGGATACAATGCAAAAACTACAAATGTCTACTGAAGATTTTAAATAAAAATAAGTTCAACACATATGCAGTTTTACAGGGTTATGAACACTTTTCATGATCAACATTAAAGCACATTAACTTTCTCATAACAGGACTACATTGGGGTATTTTGCATTACACCTGAAGAACAGCTGGAAAAAAGAATATAATCAAGTATGGAATCCCACAAGGCCCAGAAAGCTTACAGGCAAACTGCCAACAGAGCCCTTCTCCAAATTCAAAATGGAAAGCAAGGCTGTGGACCCTCTAGCTAGCAACAGAGTCCTTCCTTCACTTGGCAAGAGCAGTGATGTTACTTGCCTTCTGATTTCCCAAAAAATGTTTTCAAAGTTACTCTAAGTACAAGTCAATACATTCTGCCAGATCATCTGCCAGGAAATTCTTGTACAGCCAATCTAACTTCTCTTCTTTCAAGAAATGGAAACCTGGAATACATGCATTCTAGGTAAACAGATGAAGAGCACTGTTACTGATAAAATTATAGGAAAACACATTTAGAAAATTTATCCGGAGAAAATATTAGCATGAGACTTTCTCAGGGTGAAAATATTAGCAAGCTTTTTGCAAAGACAGCGTTTGTATTGCTGATCAAAATTATTTCAGGGTGTCAGAGTTTTAGATGAGGCCATTCTACTCTTCGAATCAGTTCAAACTTATTTATTGTCTTCACCATAAACCATAACAAGTGTTCATGCTTCTATAAACTGCAGGCTTAAATTCTTAAACACTGCTCAGGAAACTAAGCAACTATGGAACCTGAAAGTAAGCCCTCTTTGTGACTCCATAGCAAAACACAAACAGACAGCTTTCACAGTGAAAGCAGGGAAGGTTCAGCAATTACTGCTCCCTAAACATCCATACCAAGACCAATGCTCCTTAATCAAGAGGGCTGCACTTTCCTCCTTCTTGAGCTGCCAAAAGTCATTCAGAAATTGGTTATTCCTGTGATGATATATAATGGAAGCTTTCCAAACTAGTTACTAGCATTAAATTTCTGCATATTCTACTAGTGATTCATGCAATTTCTTACACTGGATATTATCCAGTGAGCTGACATACACATCCATGTACAAATAGTACTGGCACAGACTTTTATCAAGATTTTCAGGGCAAGACACTGACACACACAACTCCTATATTACTTCTAAATTCAGAAATTTTCTATGTTCATTGGGAGGGAGTTGCTGAAAATAAGAGAACATGTCAGATGTGCACGCAGTTTGAACACAGAAACACATATGAATAACAGCTTGAACGCTGCACTTAATATAACTGCTGATATATAAAACGTTACCATACAAATAAGCAATTTAAATTACAAGTAAATACAAAACAGCAACAAAAATGCATTTATGTTATCAGCATTTGAGAATGCAGGATGAACACCAGGCTTTTAAGCCAGTGTTTCAAGTTAGTAGCTTCTACCACTTTACCCATAATAATGTTACAGTAAGTCCCATTGCATGGAATTGACCTAGAACATAGTGTGAGCTTCTCATCACCGGTCAATGCTGCTATGTCAACAGCACTGCCAAACAGAAGACACCAGAAATTTCTTATAAAGCATGTAAGAGGCAAAAACAGATAGGGAGGATACAGAGATTGACCCTGGCACCCTAGTTCTAAAATCCATTCAAAGTGCTGGTACTTACCTGTAAGGCCCTAAACAGCTTGGAACCACAGTACCTGAAGACCACTTGCCCCCTTTTTGTCCAACCCACCAGCTGAGATCCTGATCTCAAACTTTGCTCTCTGTACCCCTGCCAGCAAAGTCAAGGCAGGTAGCAACCAGAGATAGGGATTTTTCAGAGGTGGCCTCTGAATGCCCTCCCACTTGACACTTGCCTGACCCTACTTTATTGTCCTTTAAGCAGCAGGCCAAACCATTTATTTTTCCCCAAGTTTCTAAGGAGTTCCATCTTTCTAGATAGTCTCCTCCAAGTCTGAAGACTATTTTTATCAATATTATTTGTCACATCACAACTTTTCAGCTTCCCCACCACAACCAACTTTTGAAATTTCCACTTATAAATTGCTTGTCATGTCCCACTAGTCACCAGTTTCACTGAACCTGCAAGTTCCTCAATTACAGAGGTGTGCCCTACACCAGGGGTGGGCAAACTGTGGCTCGGGAGCCGCATGCGGCTCATTCACATATGTTATGTGGCTCCTGGCAGGGCGGCTGGGGAAGCTAAATATCATTAGCAAACAAATCTCATTGGACAAATTAATATCATCATCAATATCTGCTTTTACCCCTTTTGTTATTATTTTTGGCAGACTCATTTAATGCTAATAAAAAGCAAATCTGCTTATTTTCCAACAAAAGCAGGTAATATTTGTTCATGTCTTGTGGCTCTCAAACATCTGATGTTTATTCTATGCGGCTCTTACGTTAAGCAAGTTTGGCCACCCCTGTTCTAGGCGGCTCTTACGCTGAGCAAGTTTGCCCATCCCTGCCCTACACCAATACATATTTATGTAGCATGTATCCCATTCATATTTCCAAAATGCATACTTTTTAGGACAAGTACAGGAGAAAAGATATGCAGAACTATAGGGTGCCTTTCCCACCATACTAGTTTACCCACCTAGCCTAAAAAACAGGAACGAATACGATGCTAACTAGACAGCCACAGAATACTCAGAATTCAGCTCAGTCCTACGCATGCTGTACTCAATACTTAATCAGGCTTCTTTTACAATCCTACAGAGAAGGGCAACATAAACTCCTATATAGCAGAAAAAACAATACCTTGCTACTCAATGGCCAGGCTGTTAAAAAAAAATGCTGTGTGTAACACTTGTTCATGAAGCGATGGAGAATTTCTTTTGTGTCACTCTGTTGCATGCCTCGCCCCCCACCCCACCCCACCCCAAGAAGCCCACGATATGTTGTCGCCCTGGCAGAAACGGCCACTAAGCCACACTGAGAGGCCTTGAATGCGTGCCGAAGTAGTTTCAGCATTCCGTTTCCTGGGGTACTAGGGGGTGTCTCCACGGGATAAGGGGGGGGGGGTCATGTTTCCTTCTGGCGGGGGCTCCTGCGACGCCATGGAAATGGTCGCGAAAGCGGGAGGGACGGAGAGGGAGCGCGCCCCGAGCGGAGGCTGCGCGTCTTGGGCGGGCAGGAAGGCAGGCAGCCCGCCCGCCCGCCCGCCGCGCACACAATGAGCCTCCTCCCCGCCCTGGAAAGAAGAGTCGCTGCCTCCCGCCGCCATGTTGGGTCCCGGCCGGCCCCATGTGCAGGAGCACCCCCACACACACACACACACACCGGGGGAGGAAGGGGAGGGGAGGCGGCGTGTGGGGAGCGCGGGTGGCCGTCTAGCTGGCCGCCCTCTGGCCCGTCGCGGGAGGAAGGAAGGCAGGAAGGAGAGGGCTGGAGGAGGGCGAAGCAACGCGGAAGGCCCACACAAGAACAAAGGGGGAGAGTCGCGCGGGGCCCCCGCCCTTTTGTTCCCAGGCGGAGCTCGCCCTCCCGCCCTCCCTCCCGCGTCCACAGGGGCGGCGTTTCAGACACGAGGGCCTCTCCCGCCTCGGCCTCTCCCCACGAACCTTCCCGCCCGACACGCGCCCACGACCACGGGAGGGAGGGGAGGGGGGGGCTGGCGCCTCCGCACCTTTTTCTTCTCCAGGTTGCGCAGCTTCTTGTCGATGACGCCCAAGATCTGCTTCATGGCCTCGGTCTGGACCGAACTCGTGCCGCCGCCCGAAACCGCCGCTGCAGCAGCCGCACTCGCCGCGGCCTGGGACGGAGCCGCCGCCGCCGCCTCGCTTCCCGCTTTGCCGCCGCCGCCGCTGGCCATCGCGCTGTTGGTGGTGGTGGTGGTGGCTGAGGGCATCGCTGGCTGAGAGGGGGGACAAGACCGCGTTACGGGACCCCCCGGAGGACAGGGGAGGAAGCAGCGCGGACGGAAGGACGGACGGGCCGCCAGAGGGGACACAACGCAGGGGGGGGAGGGGAGAAACAGAACGCGCGGCCCAGGGTTCCTTTTATTCTCCCGAAGCTCTTCCCCCCCCGCCCCTTTCCTCTCTCCCCCCCCCCCCTCCAAGGTCCGTTTCGAACACAGGGCCCAGGCCGCACCTGTCAGCGCGCACACGACTCCAGGCAACCCGACCGCTTCGTGGGGTCCGCCGGCAAAACCCCGCGCGCGCGCGCGTGCTCGCCATCCACGTGACCGGCTGCCTCGCTGCAGCGCCGTCCTCCCTCCCTCCCTCCCTCCCGCTCGCTCCGCGGTCCTTCAGGAACCATCCCCTTTTGGCGCCCCACCTCACCGTGTCTTGGCGTGCGCGCGCGCGCACCCGCGTGAACGGACCCGAGCAAGCCGCGCAGCACGAGGGAATGACTCGGGGCTCTGCGCTCTCGGCGTCAGGGAAAGGGAGGCGGGGGAGGGAGGGAAATGGCCGCCCAGGTCACTTGCGCCGCTCCTCCTGCTACACCTCCGCGCCGAGGAAACGGGAAAGAAAGAGAAAAGGAAAGCGTGCGCGCGCGCGCGACCGCTAGACAGGGCAGGGCACGAGCGACGGGTCCTTCGCTGCGGGGGCTGTCCGCGCACATTGCCTGATCGACGGCGAGGTACGGTACCCATCCTACCCTGACGAGGCGCTTGAGTCGTACCTTCGCGAGGGCCGCCTGGCTTTCCTGCGCACGGGTCTTTCAGGCGCGGGCGTCGCCTAAGTACGGGATACAATGGCGAGGGGGCTTGCTGGCGCGGGAGGTGGGCGGGGGTCGCCTGCTGCCTTCAGACCCGGGAATTCCGGCGGGACCTCTTAGTGGGCAAGGGACCTTGATAGAAGGGCTGCTTGTCTCAGGGAACCAAGTTTTAAATCTCAGTCGCTTGAAATCCCCACGGCACTCAGTGAAGCTTAAAGTTGCTTAACTTTGACCTACACTTTGGCCGGTATCTGGCACAGAGCTGGTTAGAGTAGTCCCAAGAAGTGGTTTACAATGGATGCCCTATACGGGACCCTTTAAATCCCATGCTTGCAGCAAAAAGCCCAGCAGGAACTCATTAGCATAATAGACCACACCCAACTGTAGAAACTCATTAGCATATTAGGCCACACCACTGACAGCACAGCTTATTAGCATATTCGGCGGCCTCCCCCCCCCCCCCCCCCCCCGTGTTGCCAGAAGAGTGGCCATCCAACCACACCCACCTTTTGCTTCTTATTCTGTTTACCTTGTTTGTTGTCAAAACCCAGGGCTTTTTTTGTAGCAGGAATTAATCTGCATGTTAGGCCACATGCCCCTACTGTAGCCAATCCTAATGAGGTTCTGCTGTTGGGTGTGGCCTGTTATGCTAATGAGTTCCTGCTGGGTGTGGCCAACTCAGGAGCCAGCCGGAACTCCGTTCCTGTGCGTTCCTGCCCCAAAATAGCCCTGCTTGCAGGCATTCAAAATATCGTTACTTTTACTTCAGACTTCTGCAAACGTCTGAGCAGTGAGGCTATTTACGGTACCATCGCTGAAAGACACTACTGGTGCAATAGTGAATTGCTGGGTTTGAATATAGGTTCAAGTAAAATCACGTTCAATTTAATTTGTGTGCGTACTGCACACTAAATTAATACAGTCAATAGGATTGGACAACAGATAAGCAATGTAATAGGGTTAGGGATGCAGAAATCTGAGATCTAGCAGAAATCTTACACAAATAGGGTTGCCAAGTCTGGGTTGGAAAATACCTGGAGACTTTGGGGGTGGAGCCAGGAGAGGGCGGGGTTTGGGGAGGGGAGGGGCCTCAGCATGGTACAATGCCATAGAGTCCACCCTTCAAAGCAGCCATTTTTTCCAGGGGAGCTGATCTCTCAGCTGGAGATCAGTTGTAAAAGTGGGGGATCCCCAGGCCCCACCTGGAGGCTGGCAACCCTATACACAAATATGCCGATTTAAAGTGTTACTGTAATAACAGACAGGATTTGGCATGACCGAATTTGCAGGAGGAAATCAAGGCTCATAGAATAGTTCTTGGTGATAGCTGGCAAAATAAGGAATTTAAATTATATTGTTAATAGACAAAAACCTTTGTTTTCACTGGATTTGGTCGTCTCTTTTGACTCTATATTGTGACCAGGTGTGAGCATCTTCCAAGGCAGTGATGCTTGTCAAGAAACCTGTAAATATGGAAAGTCGTCTCCCCTGCCTTGGCAGGAAGGGCAGGATAGAAATTAACATTAATTAATTGGCTAAGATTGAAAAAATTAAACTAAACCCTGAAAAGATAGAGATTATACTGGTTGGTAGCTGGAAGACTTGAAGGCCATTGTGATCCCCACTTTTGATGGAGTTCACCTGACTTGGCTGACTCAGTTAAGAACTGGAGAAGCAAGCTAATGCAGTTGCAAAAAAGTCTGTTTTCCAACACAGCCTAACCCATAAAATGGCCCCTTATCTTGATATAGCTGGTCTGGGCATGTGGCTTGATGCTACAGTAATGCTAAGACTAAACTACTGTAATCTTATTTATTTATTCGACTTATATCCCTCCTTCCCTGCCAAGGCAGGCTCAGGGCAGCTTACATAAAAGTGTAAAACACATAAAAGCAACACAATAAAACATAATTTATCATACAATTATAACAGACAAAGTGCTAATCATCTTGGATGCCTTCCTTTGCACTTTTAACCAGTAGTGGTTAAGTGCGCGGACTCATCTGGGAGAACCAGGTTTGATTCCCCACTGCTCAACTTGCACCTGCTGGTTGACCTTGGGCAAGCCATAGCTTTGGCACAGCTGTTTTTGAAAAAGAGCAGTTTCTGTCAGAGCTCTCTCAGCCCCACCTACCTCACTGGGTGTCTGTTGTGGAGAGGGGAAGGGAAAGGAGTTTGTAAGCCGCTCTGAGACTCTTTTGGGTAGTGAAGGGCAGGATATAAATCCAATCTCCTCTTCTTCTTTTTCCAGCTCTGCAATGTCCTTTTTTAATAGAAATATTTATTAGGTTTTTATATAATCAGGTACAGAACAAAATACCAAAATGAAGCAAGTTACATAAACAAGAGGTGTTATTAACAAAAAATAAAACGGTATTAACAAACTTACACTAAGTCAAGCAAACCTTAAACTGGATATGCCTAGAAAGGTCAGAACAGTTTCATTTGTGTGACAGCTGCAGAGTCCCTGGAAGGCAAGAGAGACAAAGGCACTCGGAAAATGAGAGGAAGGTAAGTATTAAAGATTACACAATACTTATGAGGATTTCTTTGTATCTCGTAGGGACCCGACTTTGTTGGCAGAAATGTTGCAATTGAACGAAGTCTAAGAAAGGAAACCACTTAGCCAGTAAACTGGAGCTAAATCTTGAGCCTTCAGCCATTTTGATTGAATTGGCCACCTTGTCAAAGACCAGATAGTCCCATACCTTGGAGAACCATCTTGAGGTGGAGATTTGAGTGGAATCTTTCCACGTTGCGGCTATAACTGTCTTGGCGGCATAGAGAAGAGTGGAAATGAGTTCTTGGTATATTTTGGGGATATTGTTGTTCTTCCATAAATCTAACAGGATTGATTCTTTTGATCTGTCTATAGTATAACCAGTTATCTTTTCAAATAATACAAATACTCTTTCCCAAAAATCACTTACAACAGGACATTCCCACCAACAGTGGATGAACGACCCCCGAGGACCACAGTTTCTCCAGCATATAGCTGGATAAGATGGGTCAATATGGCAGATCTTAGTTGGTGTAGTGTACCATCTCATGAGTAATTTGTAGCCTTGGAGGCGTATGTTAAGAGATTTTGCTGTAAGAGTTGGGGAAGAGCAAACTTTCTCCCAATCTCTTTCAGTGAGATTAGCTTTACAATCAGTTTGCCAGCTGTTCTGATAGGAAAGGTGCTGTAACTTTGAAGCGTCAAGTAATGCCTTATATACTGGCGCAATTTTATTTTTAAGATTCATGTGAGCACTATGAAGGAGGCGTTCAAAAGGAGTTAGAGGGCGGAATACGGAGCCTTTGAAAAAAGCAGAATGGCAAAGTGAACTTAGTTGGGAGTACTCAAGCCATGGCAGTTGGCAAGAAAATTCATGTTCCAAGAAATGTTGATTTGCAATTGTGGGGCCTTGCTTGATAGCTATAAATCGTGTGATATTATTTTTTTCCCAGGATGTGAAGGAACCTGACGGCTTTGCAGGTACGAACCAAGTCTGGCTAACAAAGGTGGTCATAGGAAATGGTGAACATGCGAGTGAGGCTTTTGTCTTGTCCCAAGTGTTAATCGTGTTCGTAAGGAATGCGTTGAAGCGGAGTAAGTTGGGTCTTTGGGAGGGAAGTTCCCACAGTATGGAGTCTGGAGTGTGGTGACCCAAGGAGGTTTTTTTCAGTTTTGATCCAATCAATTTCTGGGTCATCGGAGTAGAATTTCATGAGGCCCTGCAAAGGGACTGCTTTATGATAAAGCGTAAGGTTTGGTAAAGCTAGAACCCCCTTTGTTAATAGGCCTCTTTAATGTGTTTAAACTAATTCTAGGTTTTTTGCGTTCCAAATGAATTTGGATAAAGCCAATTGCCAAGATTTAAAGTAATCTTTTGGGATAGCTGTAGGGATTGTACGAAATAGGTAAAGAAATTTGGGGGGAATAAATGTTTTAATTATTTGAACTTTTTCCATCCAGGAGGATAGTGAAGACGCATGGCGAAGATGGGGATCTTCCATAAAGTGTTTAAGAGGTAAGTAATTCAATCTTAAATGTCATTAATATGCAAAGGAATTTCGATGCCCAGATACTGCCATGATTTTGACACCTATAAATAATCAAATCGTGTCTTGATCCAGGTCTTTTGTGAGAGAATAATTGGGTAAAATAAGGTTTTGGAAGGGTTTGCCTAGAGTCCAGAAATCTTGCCGAAAGCTGATAATAGGTCTTGCAGTGCTGAAAGAGTGCTTTCAGGGCACGTTAGTGTGAGTGCAAGGTTGTCGACAAATAGGCTTAATTTTATTTCTTTTGTGCCTGTTTGTATACCATGAATTTGAGGGTTGTCTCTCACTGCTTGTGCAAAAGGTTCCATAGCTAGGGCAAATAGCAGGGGGGATAAAGGACACCCCTGGCAGGTGCCTCTGGCTAATTGGAACACTTCACTGTCAGAGTTATTTAAACAGACGTACGCTTTGGGTTCCTGGTACATAGCTTTGATAGCGACCTGAAAACCTGGGCCAAAGTTCATGTTCTGCAGGACTTGGTCTAAGAATTCCGGTTCCACGCTATCAAATGCTTTCTCCATATCTACAGACAAAGCAAATGAAGAGTTCACATGGTTGGTAGCACAATATTGGATGATATCAATAATTTTCCTGGTGTTGTCCGAAATGTCACGACCAGGGATGAACCCTGTTTGATCTGGAGTGATGTAGAAGCTAATTATTTTGTTAAGTCTGGCAGCTAAAGTTGCTGTGAAGATCTTATAATCAGTGTTCAGCAAGGATATTGGACGATACAAGCTGGGGTGGTAAGGGTCTTTGCCTTTTTTGTGGATTACTATGATTTTGGCTAGACCCCAGGATTGGGGCATATTGCCTGACTGAATTAAGTCATTACATGTGTTAGCTAGATGAGCTGAAATCAAAAAGTTGTATTTTTTGTAAAATTCGGCTGTGAAGCAGTTCGTACCAGGGGATTTGTTGTTCTTAAGCGACTTAATAGTAGTTTGTACTACTATTCACTGTAATGGAGGAATCTAACCAATCTTTATGTTGTTGAGTCAGTAACTTTCTAATAGGGTATTGTGAAAAAAAATAATGGATGTCAGCAATTTTAAGGTTTGTTGATGTATAGAGATTTGTAGAGAAAGTAGAGAAGGCTTTCTTAATGTCCTTGGTTAAATAGTGTCTTGAACCAGACTCATCTTGAATAGCTAAAATAGAATTCTCAGCTTTCTTTTTCCTGACTTTCCAAGCCAAGAGACGTATGGCTTTGGGGCCCACTAACCAATATTTTTGTTTAGTGTATAATAATTGTTTTTGGATTTTAGAAGTTTCCATAATTTCTAATTTTTTCCCTTTCCGATTGGAGTTCCTTATAAATTTGTTTTTTGCCATATTTTTTGAAGTCGGATTCTAACTTTGTTATGCATTGTGTAAGTTCTAATTTCAGTTTTGATTGTTCTTTTTTATAGGCAACTGCCTGGGCGATCAATTTTCCTTGTAACACAGCCTTGAAGGCATCCCAAACCATATTTTGCGGAGAGTCATTTGAGGTGTTAAACTGAAAATATTCCTCAGTATCCTTTTGGATGGTGGTAGAAATTGAAGGAAGCAATAAAAGTGAACTATTTAATTTCCAAGTGTGACTATGTGTGGTTTCTTCATTGTGTAACACGTAGCGATCAAGGGTGAAAGGTCTGACCATATTCTAATGCCGATGTCTGCAGATGGGGAAAAAGTTGTTTGTGTGGGAGGAGACTAAGATGAAATCTATACGAGTGTGTGGATGTCATATTTGGCAGAGTAGTAAGTGTAGTCTTTTTCGCCTACGTGCCTCAATCTCCAAAGGTCACATAATTGGTACTTATCAAAAAGGGGGTTTAATGGGGTATCGTAGTCAGACTCTGTTTTGTCCTTACTTGGAGTGCCCCCCTTAAAACGGGAACGATCGAGTTGGGAGTTGGCTATGTGGTTGAGATCACCACCAGTAATGTAGGGGTCAGTGCTAAAAAGAGCCAACTGTGTTAAAGTATCATTAAGAAAACTGATTTGCCCAGCATTAGGGGCATAGAGGGAGATTAGTGTAAGTTTTTCATCATTAATAGTACAATTGACAAAAATAAACCTACCCCCTGGATCTTTTTGAGTTTTAAAAAGCTTGAACTTAACATTTCTGCTAATCAGGATGGCAACCCCTCTTGACTTAAGAGGATCCTGCTGCCAAGAATTGGTGAGGGAACTTGGGACCATTAAAGACTACTTTTTGTTTAGTATTTAAGTGAGTTTCTTGTAAAAAAGGTAATTCGGGCTTTTGCTGAAAGAGGGCTGATGCAATGCATTTCTTCTTAATAACATTGTTCAGTCCACGGCAGTTGAGAGAAATAAACTTTAATGGGGTTGAATCCATAACAAGGTCAGGGTAACAAAGAGATGTCTGAGGAGGTCTAGTACAGAAGTAAAGTCTCCTTGTCTCTCTAACAATGTGTTTGAAAAAACTGTAAAGAATAAGAATTGTTCGTCGAGGCTTCTTTGCCTCTAGCATGAATAGGTGATACCTGCATGGATTTCCGGTGGCTGGCGCGGTAATGGCGGCCGCATTTCCCCGCACTGAGGGAGATGTGTGCTGCTCTCGGTGGGAAGGAAGGGGCTTCGGACAGGTGCCGAGCCCCCAGGGACCCTAGTGAAGGGAACCTGTCTGGGGTGCTTGGAGTTTGCCTCTCCTGTCGGTGGTGACCGCGGGATCGAGGCATCTCTTTACCCCTATAGATTCCCCCCACCGGAGAAGCCCTCGGGCTACAAAGCGCTGCCATGAAGCTGCAAGACGGACTGCTCACAGAGGCGATGGCTAAATAGCTACGCAATGGACTAAAGCGTGAGTCTCCGTTAATTTCGGAATTAAAGTGTTTGGGGTGAGAGACGGAGGTATTACCCCCTCCCCCACCCTTCACTGGCGTTGTTTACCTTAAGACGGAAGACTTTCCCACGGTCTTGCTGTGAAAGTAAAAGTGTCTAGACGGTGTTGAATTGCTGGATCGTGCAGAGGAAAAAGAGAGCTTCCAGATGATGTAAATTTGAAGAATAGAAATTGTTTTTTCATGGTGTCCCTTATCTAACTGTAAACAATAAGACGAAACGAAAGAAGATGACGGGGAGACACCCCTCACCCAGAGTCAGAGGAAACCTTCCGGGATCAAAGAGCGAAACTACTGAGTCGAACGTGGCATTTTCGGCGCTATTGCGGCCCCTAGTGGATCAACTAACTGCAATCAATTCTAAACTGGACTCCATGCAGAGGCAAATTACAGAGTCAAATAAGAATTCTCAGGAGCTGAAACAGGAGTTCTCGGACTTTAAAACTGTTGTGCATAAGCAGGATTCAAGATTGGCAAAACTGGAAAAAGACAGAGCCTCACAAGGAGACTTTGACCAAAATCACGCCAGCTTATGAGATAGAACAAACTACCCCTTTTTAACTTAGAGTCGAGGATTTGGTCCACACCCTTCATCATAGGAGGAAGAATCGGACATTGGGGTCTCCACCCTGTCAACCCAGGATCTTTTTTCAGGAGGCTGAAATGGAAGACCAGATGAACACCTTTAAGAGACTTTGTTAGGTCGAGCTCAAACGTTACATTATTGATTTTTCTTAACACTTTATAAGGACCAACATATTTCCAGCCAAGTTTCCTACTAGGCTGCAATCCCTTAATGTTCTTAGTCAAAACATAAACAGAGTCTCCTTGTTGTAGGTCCCATCCCTGACCCCGACCTTTATCCGCATATTTTTTATAGTCCTTTGTGGCCATTTCCAAAGTGTTTGCAATCAATGGTACCATAAAATCTGATGATCAAGGGAAGCGAAAGCAGCATGCAATGCAGAGGGGAATTTTTGTTCCAACGTGGGTTTGCCAATGCAGAATCAGCCCATAGTGAGAGGGAAATATTGGGTCTGCTTTTCTTTTTATCTCATACAAAACGGCTAGTTAGCTCAATGAGTTAAGCAATTGTACCCATCAACAGAAGGGTTGTGAATTCAAGCCCAGTGGTGAGCAGGTACATTTTGCAAATAAAATGTCTTTTAACTCAGTGATGAGTGTAACAATGTTTATATACAGGGATGAGTTTATCGTTAAAATTTGATCACTGGTGAAAATAAAATTCCTGAACTGTGAGCAGTGTTCCCTCTAAGCTAAGTTAGTGTGAATTAGCTCAGTTTTTTAGCCTCCGGCTCACACATTTTTGTCCTAGCTCAGGAAGGATGGCTCCAGAGCAAACTGATTTATGCAGTAGCCAATTTGCTTGCTCACAGCTTTAATGACAGTAGCTCACAAAGTAGAATTTTTGCTCACAAGACCCCACAGCTTAGAAGGAGCACTGACTGTGAGATGTGTTTGTGTATGTTCTTCGGGCATTAGCGTGACTTTCTCCTTTCCTTTTCCCTTAAAGGTACAGTGTTCTATTCTCTGTGTTTTCCTGCATCATCAGAGGAAAGCGCCAGCAATGTTCAACTAGGATCATCTTCCTCTCTCCCCTCCCTCATTAATAATTTTATTGATGGGTTTTTTTAATGCTCTACATGCACGGTAGTCTGGCTGCCTCCAAGCTGACTGGCCCCGTACTCATCACCATCCCACTTCTACATCCCAAAGCCATCGGTGGATTGGGGGGGGGGGGGGTGTCCTGCTGAGATATCCTGTGCAGTGCGTGTGGGGGGTCCCTGTATGCTGATGATGCCCTTGTAACTGAAGCATGGGGAGCATTTTTCTCCTCCTCCTTCCTTGTGGTCTTGGCTTTCTGGTGGCAGCGCCTCCAACTTCTTGTAGATGCAGAATGCATACAGAATACACAAATAAATAAACCAGCAGGGGCAAAGAAAAGGGCAGAGGGGATATATGGAACTGCAAAGTCAACCCTTAAGGCTTGACTCCTCAGATCCTCTGGAGCAAGCTGTCAGTGCAGAGTCTCCCAAAGAGTGTGAGAGAGGTAGGGGGAGAGGGGAGGAAGCAAAGGTGTGAGGAATGGAATAACCATCCTGCAAGTTTCTTGTAGGCTTCCCCTTGTAATTATAATTTCAGGTAGAATTAATGCCACATCATATCCAGTCATATTTTGAATACACATTTATGTCACTGTCCTATTCTAAATTTTCATGTGAGACCCGGGGCGTAGAGTTTTGGAAATCCTGGGGGGGCGGAGGCTCCTTAGCGTGCACGCAAAGCACACACGCTCGCTGGGACGATGTTCTTCCCCCCCCCTCTGGGAAACCGCCCCGCCTTCCCGGGCTCTTTCGAGGCCCGCCAGCCGCTGCTGCCGGTGCCTCTCTCCCCCCCTTGCCACCCCTTCCCTCTCTCTCTCCAGCAGCGGCCGCCGGACCTCGGAAGGACCCAGGGAGGCGCAGCTGCAGGCGCTCCGTTTTCCCGGGGGTGGCTGAGCCCCCCCCGGAAAATTTCGGGGGTGGCTCAAGCCCTCGAGCCCCCCCATACTCTACGCCTATGTGTGAGACTATATAAATGGCATTCATATGCTGTTCTTAGAAATGGATAGTTATAGGCAGTGAATGCCTGTTAATAACTAGTGAAACAAGGGAAATGATAGTGAAAAGGTCTGTTTTGGAGGGTTGCGCTGCTAAGTGGTCAGATCAGATAAAAGTACTGGGCAGATAATTTAGTGACTAACCCTACTTGAAATAGAGAGTGTTAAACCACTACTCTACCCTCACTATATGAGTGTTCTTTGGAAACAGTGTTTTAGTTAGATGTTCTATGGCAAGAATCAGCTTCTCTGTTTCTAAAATGAGATGAGCATCAGGGCTCATTTCGTAGCAGGAGCTCTTTTGCAGTTTAGGCCACACACCCCTGATGTAGCCAGTCCTCCAAGAGCTTAGAGTAGCCCCTGTAAGAAGAGCTCTGTAAGCTCTTGGAGGATTGGCTACATTAGGGGTGTGTGGCCTAATATGCAAAGGAGCTCCTGCTACAAAAAGAACCCTGATGAGCAATTTCTTCTCCAATAATGTAATGTCTTTATTAATATTCTCTGTTTTTGCATGTAAGCCTTTTAAAATCACAAAGCATGTGTCCATCTGAACAATAGTTGTACTTCTAGCACCATCTAGTGGTTTTTAAATTCCTTTTTTAAAGGCATGATGCTTTGCTTTTACTTCTGAATACTTCAGACAGTGATTGTACCCAGTCCACTAGCCCTGGCATACTTTTTCAGTGTTTCTGAATCTGGTGAGGACATTCCTTCACTACAGATCCCTGTAAAATAAGAGCAAAGCATCTAATAAATATGATAAAACATGCTTTATGCAATTATTTAAAGATAATACTTTAGTGATGCCAAACTGAAGGTCAATTCCAGTACAAATGCAGATCAGTTCCAATACAGATCCACTATACTTTGAAGGTTTAGGAGTTCTGACATATTCGTGGACATCCCTTAGCAGCAAGGGCTTTCTCATTAATCTTAAAGGAATGTTTAAAGATGGCTCAGTATTGCGTAGCAATGCAATACAGGAAAAATCCCCACCCAATCCAAAAAGCATTTCCAGCAAGGAGGGGGAGTTGCAGGCAGGGGGAGGGCAGGAGAAACATGCAGATAAGCAATTATGTTATTCCCGTGTAAATTGTGCCCACACCACTACTACATTTATGCAAACGGTGACCACATGTAGTCAGCGGTGGCCCATTATTGTGTTGCAACACAACTTAGGTGGGAAAAGTTTTAAAAAGCCCGCATACGAGAGGCAAGAAAAGTTTTTAAAAACCCCGTGAATGAGGGCGGGAAAGTGAAAAAAACCATGTGCAAGAGGTGGGTTGCAGGCGGGGGGGAGGGGGGAAGGGAGGGGGAGAGGAGAGAGAGACGGGATATGGAGAGTGAAGGGAGGGGAGAAAAGGGGTGAAGTGAGGACAGCTGCGATGCAAGATTTCCCAACCAGAATGCCCCAACTTCAACCCCGCAGTAAAAGAAAAAACCTGCAAGTTAAGGAGAGGGGAAATCCGGGGAGAAAGACTTTTAAATTTGGGTCAGTTACTGACCCCGTGGCAACCAGTGCAGAAAAGATCCATTGCCATGATTATTATCGGGGGGTGACACCGGAGCAACCATTGGTGCAGAATCGGCCAATGTGACTCAAATCCAAATCAAATTTATTACGGTCAAGACCAGCAAGGTTAAAATACAACTTTGGCAACTAATACATAAGGTTTAAAATCACAGCACACATAAAATTCATACTTCAACCTTTAGCATTTTCTTAGATAGTTCCACGTTCTAAGGACCAGTGCACAAAACCTTGCCACCGCATAAGACACAGGTTTTTGGCTGTCTTCTAAAAGGTATATCCTAAGAATTTCAGGGTTAAAATCAAAATAATATTGTAAAGGTTTAAATCTGGAAAGTAGAGGAATGAGTATCTGATGTCTTCTTGGTAATATTCACAATGTAGGAGTATATGTGTAATTGATTCAACCACGTTACTTGAACAAGAACAACATCTTTGCTGCCAGCCCCGTAGCTAATAACTTTTTGCTCTGGGGGGCCAATGTTTTTCTCAGGGCGCCTGCCATTATATGTCTGTGTTCTACTGCCATGCCATGCTCATACTTCTAAATAATAACCAAACCCACCTCCATCTTCACATAAACCATCATTTGCCCATCGATTTCTGGATGATAAGCAGAATTTAGGGCAGGTTCCACCCACATAACCTGTAAAAGCTCCCACCAGAAGTTGGCAACGAATTGCAAACTGCGATTGTCGACCCCTCACCTATTTACCAACCAGTTTCCTAACTCTGACCGACAGCGAGCGAGCGGATCTCCTGTCTTACTTTGGGTGACGGGGTCCCTGAGGTAACCTGGATCAGCCTCTCTCTAAATTATAATAAACCCGCTGACCAGTTTCCTCCAATTAAAGTAGCTACAGTTTTACAATATAGTCTCTTCGGGGTTTGTTGATATTTGGTCTCTGCATTTAGTATCTGAGGTAAATATTTGGGACCCTGTGTACTTTGGTCTGAAACCCCTTTTCAAAAGGCACCACAGCTTTTCTTTTACTGAATACAACTTTATTGGTACAATTGAGTATAAGTGGAGGGATATTGCGGAGATTGCTTATATTGTCACGATGTTACTGTTTCTGATGTCACATTAAGCTTTACTGTTTTACAGACTCGTTACTTTGTTGCAGATGGTACATTTTGATACACTTTGCACCCACTCGCTAAACACTCAGACTTCACCCTCCTGTCCTGCTGCGTGGAGAGGTACAGTTTCTGGGCTTGGCACCCCGGTCTCACACTAGCCCAGTGGGCTCTTGACCGTCCTGCCCCTCAGCCTCACTAATCTCCCTTTCGGTCAGGATCCTTTGGTTGACAGTACTGAATAGCGTTTGTGTGTATTCTTAAGTTCACTTGTCTGCTCCCACTCTGGCAAGTCAGACACCTTAGCTCTTCTCACTGAGCTTTCACACGCTGTTCGCTCCCACAGAGCACCGAGGGACACAAACTGCCCTCCTGCTCTCTCTGACGTCCCAGGCTGGACTCCCTCTCCCCCTTGCGGTTCTCTGACTGTCCGTTCCTAACTGACCACTCTGACAGTTATCTGTCTATCAACAGTGGGTTCCGAGCCCTTGGGCCCCCATCTTTTCAAGTCATGTGACTTTCCAGGCATTCTACTCTGCCCCGTTAAGTTCCATTTCGACCCAGAAATTATCTTACATAGTATGGAATGCAGTTTAATTACATTGCCTAGAAACGCTTTTGCCAGCGCTTTAGCTGTGGGGAGACTTTTGAAGGGAATAAAATGGGCTTGTTTGGAAACCATTTCCACTACCACCCAGATGACTGTTTTCCCCCTGCTGGGCAGTAAGTCAGTGATAAAGTCCATTGAAATGGTTTCCCAAGGGCGAGTTGGGGTTTCTAAGGGCTGGAGTAAGCCAGGGTTCCCCCCCCCCCATTTTTACACATTAAACACATTTGGCATGCTGATACATAGTTGGAGATGTCCCGTCTCATACGTGGCCACCAAAATTGTTTTTGTAAAAGGTTCAGAGTCTTAAGGTAGGTAAAGTGCCCTGAACGTTTGGATTCATGGGCTGCATGCATGGCCTCTCTGCGCAAGGATCGGGGCACTACTAGTTTTTGATCTCAAAACTTACAGCCATTGGACCTCAGCATTAATCCCCCATCTCCTTTATAATCCACCACCTTGCTGTCATCATAAGTGTGGGTGCATTTAACAGGCCAGCCAGGTAGGGGGGTCACTTCTATTTTGGATTTTTGGCTTTGGGTTACCACTATCCCTCCCAATTGATCTGGTGTGAACACTGAGTCAATGACTGGGTCTTTCTTACAGTCATGTTGTGGGAGGCGGGATAAGGCATCAGCTAAGGAGTTAGCTTTTCCAAGAAAATGGCACAGAGTGAACAAGTTGTGAGGGCTAAATGGATAGCAGCTGCTTCTTTATCCCACACAGCCCAGTTTTTCTCAGTGTCTCTGAATTTTTTTTGATACATAAGCTAAGGGATGTAATTTGCCATCAACTCCCTCCTGCAGACTTGCCCCCTCCACAGCCACATCAGAAGCATCGACTTGTACAATGAATTGTTTGTTCTCATCAAGGTGCGCCACGATGGGTTCAGAGGTAAATATTTTTTTTAGATCATCAAATGCTACCTGACAGGCGGGGGTCCAATTTAATCGGGCTCCCAGTTTTGCTGAATCAAGTCCCTTACCCTTTGTTTTCAGGAGATCTGTTAGGGGCAAACTATAGGTCGCAAAGTTATTGATAAAAGTTCTGTAAAAATTCGTGAATCTGAGGAAACTTTGTAACTGTTTGCATGTATGGGGCACCTCCCATCCCACCACTGTGGCTACTTTGGAGGGGTCCATTTCCAAACCCCAGGGAGAGATGCGGTACCCCCAAAAAGTCTATTTCAGTCTTATGGAATTCACACCTTGACAGCTTAGCAAATAGCTTGTTCTCCTTCAAGGTATTCAGTACCTCCCGCATGAATTTGACATGGAATGCTTCATCTTGGGAGTACAATAAAATATCATCTAGATAACAGAGAACCCCTTTGAATAAATGTTTATGTTAATTAAGGACCTTGTTAATTAAGTTCATAAAGACACCGGGAGTGCCTTGAAGTCCAAACGGCATAACCAGGTATTCAAATTGCCCCAGGGGGTATTAAAAGCCGTTTTGTATTCATCCCCCTCCCTAATGCGCACCCTGAAGTATGCATCACAGAGACTGAGTTTGGAGAAAATTTTCCCTTTGGAGGCCTCTGTTAGGAGGTCTTTGATCAGTGGCAACAGGTAAGCATTAGAGGTTGAGACCGCATTTAGACCTCAGTAATCAGTACAAAGTCTTAGACCTCCATCTTTCTTTTTCTGGAATAACACAGGGGCCGCAAAGGGGGATTTGGCAGTCCTGATAAAGCCTCTGCATAAGTTCTTTTCAACAAAGTTACGTAGTTCCACCCCTTCACTCAGGCTCATTGAGTATAATTTCCCTTTGGGGAGTTTACATCCCAGTAAAAGTTCAATGGCACAATCTGTATTGCAGTGGGGGGGCAACTCATCCAGCCTCGCTGAATACCTCCGCTAAATCTTGGTAAGTGGTAGGTATGGATAAATATTCCTCTTTTGCAAGGCACACAGGATTCAAGGAAGGTAAAGGCCCCCACTCATCCTGCCATTTATGCCCTTCACAGTCTGGAGTGACCCAGCGAATCCTCCCTTTGCTCCATTTGATGTAAGGGTCATGGGTGCTCAACCAAGGACTCCCCCGCACCATGGGGAATTGCACATGGAGGTGACAAAAGCCCTCTTTTCCCAGTGGTCCCCCGTGCCCACCAGTAAAGGCTGCATTTCATACAAGCATGGTTCCTTCATTTCAGACCCGTCCATTTGCGTGAACCTCAAGGGTTCCTCCAAAGAATTAACCCCCAGCCCATCAACCACTATGGGACTGATTAGGTCTCTTGTACACCCCAAGTCTATTAAAGCTTGAACCCTCATCTGAGTGTTTGCGCTAGGGTTAATTAAAGTCATGAGCACATACAGGAGTGGGGAAGGGGAGCTCACCACTTTTGGCGCTGCTGGGATGGGGACCTGCTGCAGAGCGCCTTCTAGGGCAGGTCCCTGGCATTTCCTGCCAACTCAGAGGATTCCACAGTCACCACCACCTTGTCATCTGCTATGGTATCCAGTTGCAAAGCCCTGGGCTTCACCGACTGAGGTCCCTTGGCCGGCTTTGGGGTAGCCTTGGAAGTTGAAGGGGCCCCCCCTCAGGGAGATGGCTGGGCACATTGAGGCATAATGCCCGGCCTCCCCACATCGCATACATAGCCCCTTTTTTATCCTAAAGTCTCGAATGTCCTTCAGAGGGGGTTTAAGTTTTGGCTTCACTGGTGTAGATGCTGGGCCAGCCGCTGCTCTGGTCCCCGCTGAAGTGCGCAACTTAATCAACGTGAACCGAGCTTCGGCCTCTTTGGCTGCTCTTATCCATGCCGCCAGTGTGGTGGAGTTAACATTTCACAATATAGTTTCGTACAAGTCCACATTTAACCCCTGACAGTACTGCTCCACGAACATTTCTTCAGGCCAACCCCGGATTTGTGCAGCGCAACGTTTAAAAGCTGCAGTATAATCCCTCATGGAGTCTTTCCCTTGGGTCAGTCTCTGGGACTGGTTTCTCACCTTCTCCTCACTCATGGGGTCTTCATATTGGTGTCGGAGTGCCCACATGAAGTCATTGGTTCGGTTGAGCTCGGGACCAGGAGGGTTGTGGAGGCTTAGATACCAGTCAGCTGCTTTGTCTCAGAGTCTCGAACCTATGTAGCCTACTTGATCCCCTTCTTTGGGGAACAAGTGGCCCCGGGTTTGGAGGAACCAGCCCGCCTCGATAATAAAAAATTGCAGCTTGGCTGGATTCCCGTTGAAGGTTGCTATCAGCAGCTCGTGTGGGATAGGGCGTCGATCCTGTCCTGGTGCAGCCGGTGGGGCCATGGGCGGTCCCAGTGGTGGGGCAGCAGGTGGTTGCTGACCCAGTTGGCCAGGTGGTTGTTGGCTCAGTTGCTGCTGGCCTGCCCCAGCTTCGGCTCCAGCTCCCCCAGCTTGGGCTCCCACAATCATTTGCTGGATCGCGTCTGGGAGCTCCTCCAACAGGGTAGTCATCTGCATCTCCAGCCGCTGTTGCATCACATCAAAACGCCAATCCATTTGGGACCATACCTCTGCAAACTCAGGGCCCCGGGGTTGTCTAGAGTCCTGGGTCTGAGTACGCTCTCGCGGGAAGGCCCCCTCCCATAGGTCGGCCACCATCCCCATACTGGGTCAGGGAGCCCAGGTCTCCTGGGTCTCAGTTCCAAAAATCGCCCAGGATTGCCTCGGGCCCCACTGCCTGGTGTCCACCCAACTGCATGTAGATACCATGATAGGCTCCTCATCTGTGGACACTGGGAGTCCCAAGTCAGATGTAACTGGAGGTTCAGCACCGTCTTCCACCATGGCCAGGGACGGGCAGTCTTCTCCAGAAAGAAAAAGATTACTGACTCTCTGTGAGAGTTCAAAAGATTTCAAACTGCAAACAAGGTCCTTAACTAAAAGATTCTTTATTTGGCAGTGGATCAATTAGTCATCTACACTTCTTGAGTCAGTAATAAGTAAATTAGGCCAGGCCAGGTATAGTTATAGAGCATTCAAATAACGTAATGCAACGTAATGCCCCACAAGGCAGCGGTGTCTGAGCCCCTTCATCAGTTGTTGGACAAAGGGGCCGTGGGTCTGGGAGCCACGCCACTCGGCCGCATTCCAAGTGGTAAAAGACTTGTGGGTTTCAAACACTGTCCTGGCCCATTTTGATGAGTCCTTGCTGGTGGTGCTGGCTTGCGACACATCTCTTTACGGGGTGGGGGCACTCCTGGGCCATTGGCTTCCCAATGAGTGGGAGGTGCTGGTGGCTTACTACTCCATAACCTTGTCAGCGGCGGAGAGGAACTACGCCCAGATCGATAAGGAAGCCCTAGCCATAGTCGCTGGAGTAAAAAAATTCCATGACTATCTGTATGGTAGGGCTTTCACTGTGGCCATGGACCATAAGCCACTCCTGAGCCTCCTTGCTCCGCACCGTCAAACCCAGCACATGTTGTCCCCACAGGTGCTTCGGTGGTCCATTTTCCTGTTGGGGTACCAGTACTCCTTAGTGCACCACCCCAGGAAAGCCATGGGCCACACTGACACCCTCAGTCATCTTCCTTTGCCGTCCTACGACCTGGACCCTGTGCTCGCCTTCCATGTCACCCTCATCGAAGACCTCCTGGACTGGCCCATCCAGGTATCCTATGTGGCCTGCCGCACGGCCCGGGACTGAGTCCTCTTCTGGGTTTTGAACTGGGTGGGAAGGGGGTGGCCTGATCATCTGGGCCCTGATTTTGCCACCTACACCGCCAGGCGCAATGAACTGTCCACCCACAAGAGGTGCCTGCTATGGGGGACGAGGGTGGTTATCCCAGGGCTGCTCTGTGCCAAAGTCTTGGTGGCCCTTCACGCATCTCATCCCAGAATTGTCTGGATGAAGGCCCTGGCCCGCAGCTACATATGGTGACCAGGCATGGACAAGGAGATCGAGGACCAAGTCCATCAGTGCAGCAAATACCAGGAGTCATGTCCTGATCCTCCTCACGCCCCCGTCCAACCCTGGGAGTCAACCAACAAGCCCTGGTCTCGCCTCCACCTGGACTTTGCAGGGCCAGTCCAGGGCCAGTTGTTTTTTATCATTGTAGATAGCTACAGCAAGTAGCTGGAGGTAGTCCTGGTGTGGGCTACCTTGACCGAGGCGGCCGTCCAGGCTATGTGGCACATATTCACAACCCATGGACTTCTGGACACCCTTGTTATGGACAACAGGACGGTCTTCATTTCCAGGGAGTTCCAGCGCTTCGTAACCTGCCTCAGCATCCGACACATCCACTCAGCACCCTTCCATCCTGCGACCAACTGGCAAGCGGAACGAATGGTAAGAACGACCAAGGAAGCACTCAAATGGATGGATCAGGGTGACTGGGAATTCAAGCTGGTGAAGTTCCTATTCAGTTAGCGGAATACCCCTCACAAAGGGACAGGCCGCAGACTGGCAGAGATGCTGATGGGTCAGCGCCTCGGCTCCATGTTCGACCGACTCCACCCCGACCATGCCACCAACAGCAACCCCGAGTCAGAATTCCAGCCAGCGCCATGAGGGTTCTTCCCTGAGGACCCAGTCTATGTCCGGAGCTACACAAGGGGTCTGGCGTGGGTCCCTGGTAGAATCGTCCACTTGACAGGACCACTCTCATACGAGGTCCTCACTGAGGAAGGATTGGTGTGGTGGTGCCACATCGCTCCAGCAGTGCCTACCAAGCAACACACCGTACATTTCTGAGACTCCTGCATCCGCTGTACTGGACCTGGGCCTGCTCCTGGAGCCCAGCCACGACACGGAGCCTGGGGAACTCCTGCCACCCGACAGTTCTGACGATTCCACACCACCAGCGTCGCTGCTGGACCTGGCCACAGACACTCCTGAACATGCGACTGCTACCCCACTCTCCGAGTCAAGCAGCGCCCCGCAACCAGCAATGCCCCAGCGCTCAGGATGCAAACATCACTGGCCAGGGTACTTAAAGGACTATGTTTCTAGAGGGGATCTGGACTATGGGGGGGAGGGGTGTTATGTATCAATCTCGCAGTCACCATGCACTCGTGTAATGGCGACCGCCATGTGGAGTTTGCACATGGTCCGAATCTACCTGAGCTTCGGCCAGGTAGAACAATAGCCAGTTGGATCATAAACGACTACCAATCATGAGCCTAGGTTTTCCCCCAGGGACCTATGTAATGTGACCACATCTTAAGGTCCTATCAGGACATTTGGATGAGGTCGGAGGATTATCTCCGACCGGCATAAAAGAGGGCTCTGAGCCCAGGGTTTCTCATGTTCCATCTTGACCCGCAATAAACTACAATGCTTTTTTCACTATTACCGGCCTCCCGACTCCAGTACTTTTTAGGCTTTCTGGTTATCAAGCCCTCATATGGAAAACTGGGCTCATGCTGAAACTATGTGGCAGACTGGAGGGGCTTTTTCTAGTCTTCTATCACGGTACTATGATGCTAGCACTGGCTGAATGTCTGAATTGTGACTATGGTTACTTCCAGTGTGGTGCTATATTTCTTTTATTAGATTTCCTTCCCCAACCCCTGAAGCTTACTATTTGGGTGCTGAACGGTATTGTACTGGGCCTCCTGGAATAGTTGTTGAAGAGTAAAAAGTCAGCAGTGAAAGGTTTTTGTTGTCAGCCTGTGAGTGTAAAGAACATTCTTGCTTAGTTCTTACCAAGTAGTTAATGGCACACATCAGTTAAGATACAAACTGTTCTGCCCCCAGGAAACTGCAGGTAGGAGGCTAAATATCATTCAGGTGAACTGTAATAGCTTTGTTTCACACAACACTGCAAAACACAGCAGGAAGTATTGAAAGCCTAGCGATAAAGGCCTTAAATGAGTTTTCATGCAGAGTGAAGAATGACAGGTGGTGAGAACATCATCTCGTACGGATCTTAAAAGCATTCCAGTTTACTGGTAAAGTCTCTTTATCCCATAGTAAAGCTACTGTTATCTAAGTGGGAATGTACATTTTCCTTCTGCAGTAATTAAAGTTGAAATGTGATGGCATTTTCTGAGTGCCTATCAAGGGGCAAGGAAATTAAATCTACATAAAGTTAAATGTTTCTGAATGCTCTGTAATTGCATAATGTAGCAATTTAGCATTTATGTTTCCAGCCTAAGTTACATCTTTTTATTATTCTCTCGCTAAACATCAGGGCTTAATTTCTGCACACATACACACACACACACTTCTTCAAGGGCTCCTGTGTATTGGAAAATGACACCTAATGGCTGTGGTCACATGAGCAGTTCATATTGATATAGCTGTGTTACCTTTGTGGATTACAGAGCACAATCAGACAACGACATTTGCCTTCCATACCCCAGTCGTGGTCACCCCACTTTGCCTTGCTTTGGAAGTGGAGTAATCAAGCACTGGGGAAAGCCCAGTATTTAGGGATGCCAGAGCTTCCACTCTGTGTTTCTGGCTGTCTGAACTTCCCTCTTGTGAAGTCAAGCGATTTGGGAAGTCTGAACCTTTCCTTCTATTTCTGCCTCCTTTTTTTATTATTATTAGGTAGCAATGTTCACATAAGTGCATAATCACCCCTGGCATTGTCAGTCACCTCGACCAAGTAGCCATTCTGGATCGGGAGTCCCCAGGGGAGTTGTTTTTGAGCAACAAATCCCCCCCAACCCTTCTCTTCTTTTTCTGCATTAGAGTCTGAGAGCATCACATGACGGACACAAGGATAAATGACTGAAGTCAATGGCACTACTCTCATGTAAATCTGCACCCCAAGGAATTCCATGGAACAGAGATGAAGGGAAGGATACTGGGAGGGGTTGGAGAACTTGGCAGAGAGATTGTGGAGCTGTCAAAAAGGAGCTGGAGCTTCGGATACACGCTTATGCACATGGTTGAAAGACAAAAAAAGAATGTTGCAGCAGTCTGAACAATGGATCATGGGGTGAGTGTGCAGTGAAGCCAGTTCAGGGTGGGATGTCTGATCAAAACTTCCTGCAACTATACAAACCGCTGCAAACAGAAGTGCTGCCAGATCGTGCCAAGCCTCCAGTGTGACCACAGCCTATGATCTTAATATTCGTGGTGTAGCTATCTATATATATAAGCTCACTTTTTGTCTAGGTTCCCATTGTAGATCATGACAACTGTATAATGCAACCCAATTATGTTTAAAAGTAAAACCCTAAAATAAAATTAACCAATGAGAAGAGATGTGAGTAGGAATGAGAAGAATAGATTCAAAAACAGTATAGATTTAAAAACAGAATTTTAAAAGACTGAACTTGAAAATAAAACAAGACAATCACCTACCCCAAAGAAAATTTAAACAAACAGAAGAAGAAGAGTTGGATTTATACCCCACCCTTCACTCGGAATCTCAGAGCGGCTTACAATCTCCTTTTCTTCCTCACCCCACAACGGGCACCCTGTGAGGTAGGTGAGGCTGAGAGAGCTCTGAGAGAACTGATCTTGAGAGAACAGCTCTGAGAGAACTATGACTGACCCAAGGTCACCCAGATGGCTGCATGTGGAGGAGTGGGGAATCAAACCTGGTTCTCCAGATTAGAGTCTATTGCTCTTAATTACTACACCAAACTGGCTCTCAAAAACTCTCCCATACATGGAGAACATGAGGAAAAACAGAAAGTCATTCAAGCCCTTTTGTTTTCATAATAAAGATGTCTTTATTCCAAAATAATAATGTATTAGCCAGACAACTACATACAAAACATCTATACAAGACTTTGGTAAGAAATTTATCCATGACAGCTTTCTCAGAAATCCCGCAGTGAACCAAAAACAACAACAAAGAAAATCTAAAACAAAGAGAATTTTTTTTTGTTTTAAAAAATCAACTGGCTTTTATTAAAATCTGTTGTACATACAAGTCCCCAAATATTTTTGTTTCATTGCTTGTAAAGATTCTACAGATTATATAAGAAAAAACAACAGAATGCTAGTACATGAAAAGTGAGATTTATAAAATTGCTAAAGCTCATCCCTGTGCTTTCAGCTCTAGAATATGGTAGGTGACCAACATGTATTATATAAGGAAACAAGCTTGGTTTATTTATAACTGATGGCTAGCAAATAATAGACTACTAGATTTACAGTAACACTGCAATAATTTTATGCATTCCATATAGCTTTGAAGTTTACTTCCTCTTAAGTCAAAGCCCCAATTCGGCTACAGTTAGTTTTAATTTAATCTTAATCAGTGGCACAAAGTTGTAATGAGTAAAGTTCTATTGAAAGTGATTGGGGCCCTACTATTGTTCCTTTTAAAATAAAAATTAACAAGCTTAAATACCTTTTAACCTGTATTTTTAGCAGAGAATCAGCAACATGAACCAGGGCCCTTGTGTTCTCACCTGATATAGGTCAAGAGATCAACTAAATTTTCTTGGAAGGCCAATACTCTTTCAAGCTGTCTTATAATAATCCTTGGAGACGTCAGCCAGTCAACCCACCAATCATAATATCATTAGATATTAGAGAAATTACTGGCAACAGCACTGAACAATTACCTATGTCAGTCAAATAGGGAAAGCAGTGAAAGGAGAACAGTTAACTTATTAATATCACAAAATTCTTTCTTAGTTCAGTAGATCCAGCACTCTTCCCAAGACAATTACTAATATTTAATACAAAAATTGCATAAAGGAATGAAGCACTTTTTTGACCCATAGGTGTGCTAGTTCCTTTATGATATTTCTGTTCAGTATTTTACAGCACCACACAGGACTCTGGACCCCTTTGTTCGGGCCCTTGGCCCTCCATTGCTTTCGGCCTATTCACAATGGAATTGATTCCAGACCTGTTTTCCTCAAAGTAGTGCTACACTAGAAAATAAAATTCCACAGGTATGACCTAACTCTGATAAACATATGCCCTTGATAAGCCAACCTGAGTTCTGAGTATGAAAACTAGGATGGAGAAGCCTATCAGAAGAATTTGGGAGACAACTTGCAAGTGGTAGATAACGTAGTGTGTATGACTGATAGAAAGACATCGCTTTCCTTCTATAGAGGATCCTCTTGAGTTCAATATGACAAACCCAGAGAGAACCAAACATCATTTAAATAAAAGCTCGCAAGATCAATATCGTTCCATTCTGGTTCCTCTTATAGCAGCTGTCTTTTGGTTGGCTGTGATCAATGGAGAAGGTAATCCAAAGATTCTCCTTAACAAGGACACAGTTTATTCGAGGGTCAGTCCTTATTCCAATGGACAGCTATGTTTGCGTATACTTACTGAGAGACATGGCAGGCAAATGAGGAGAAACAAAAGAAAGTGGCAACGAAATCTGCAATGGAAGGCTGATGTGAAAATGTTATTGTATTGTGTCTGAAAAAAGCAAAGTCAGCTTCTGAAATGAAGAGGAGAAACCTAATCTTTCTGTTCCTCTTTGGTGTTGCTCTGCAGTATGAGGTCTGAAATATTCCAAAGCTCAAGAGTACACAAGTTCTCTGCTGTAGAGGATATTTAAGCAAAACATTGTACATTTATGTTGATTCAGCTTCTTGAAGTCCATGGCTTCCTCTGAAGCTCCTGAGGATCGTTTATCCAAGCTGCATGGAGAGAGTTCACCTGCCTGTTCTTGACATCCAGCAGTACAGGCTCTTGTGCAAATATGTGCTGGCTAGTTTACATGTGACATGCAGACAACAAAAGTTCCCAGCCACTGGGCTATTCATATGTGAATCACTTAAATGTGCTTTCGCTTTTCAGTGTGGAAAGAATACAAGGGCTATTTTATTGGGGGCCCTAGCATTTTCAGAAAGGAAAAATAATGTGTCAGAGAATTGGTATAAACACAGTTTGTACATCAATGGTAAAGATAAATATGCACCTGTAGTATTATTGAACCAGCATTATTGAAATAATTCCTTGGCACAGTTTTGTAATCACAGAGGCTGAGGACAGACTGGCAATATGGAGCGGGAGAGCTCTGCTTGGGAAGCGGGGGAAGGGAGCCCATTCAGACATCCACAGCTGTCCCTCGGCTACCTTCCGCACTTACGCGTTTTGCAGCTGGTTTCCTTTCGCTTTAGGAGGACACCAGGAGAAACCGGTGTCCAGGGGCCGTCTTCCGCATGCCTCCCGCTTTCAGGCAGTGTGAACCGGAAGAATCTGGGATTCAAGCGGAGGTGGCTGTGTGAACATGCCGTTTCGGCAATTTGCGCATGAGTGCTCATGCACTCATGCGCACATATGCTCATGCGCACATACGCACACTGCCGAAAACAGTCCTGCCACAAGCTGCGGAGGCCGGCCCACCTGGGGCCGCTCCACAGCAGTCTGAACGCTCCGTAACGGCATCCTTGTGCAATACACTGGCCAGTGTGAACAGCCAGCCCCGGGGAATTTTTCCCCCGCAGCTTTTGCCTCCGGATTCCTCCCACTCCAGATTGCCAGTCTGTCCTCAGCCAGAGGCACTGCTTTGGCTATTCTGAAACTGGATCCAAATATAGTTAAGTTTGCAATGTCATGTATGCATGCATCTCATGTATTTACAGGGAATATTTCTATGACTATGGTATGTCCACACAGATGCCTATAATTTCCAGGTTATAGGATTTCACAATGATGTCACTAGTTTTATGCATTAAGAGCCGGCTGGAGCAACTCTCAGCATTCTGTTGTGAGGAAATATTTATAAAATATATTTCTTGCACCAGCAAGACTAATAAGCAAACCACATAGCAAAAATGAAGACTAATATACACAATTTATATCTTTAAAAAAAATCAAATGAAGGTTGATTTTACATTTATCTCAGAGTGCATCATTCAAAAGCCTCTGGTTCTGCTAACAAGGGTGAACACTGCAGGCTCTCAATTCCTTCTTATCTTTGCAGCTGGTGATCTGAGTGCTTTTGAATCTCTTCTTTACTGTCATGAACCGCTCCTGGATTCCACCCCCACAGAGTTTGCTACATTCTGACCAAGCAGTCCATGGTTTCATCTTACAACCTAAATGAGAGAGAGAGAGAGAGAGAGAGAGATTTGCTTCAAGGATCAATTGACATGACTCTGGATGGGATTTTGAAAGTGGAGAGAGACAGAGCGAATCACTGATATGCTTTCATTACTGAGATCTCTCTCTTAATTCCTTGTAGTTCTATTTCAGCTCCAAACTTTTAAAATCTCATGGTTAGATATACAAACATTAAGACTTCTACAGACTAGACTAGATGTTTCCTTGGGCTATGGATTACTCCTATAGGAATTCCTTAGCATGAATAATTTAATGCATCTGTCTGCGGTTTACAGCATCGGACATATTCTGAATCATAGGCCGAAGACAGACTGGTATTCTGCCGTGCCTCCGCAGCACGGCAGAACAAGGCGGGGGGAATTGCCCCCGCCGCGCGGCGTTCGCACACTGCCGCAAGGAAGCCACCTGCAGCATCCAGACTGCAGGCAGCTTCCGGTGGCGGCGTCCGAACGCCACGCAGCTCCCCCGGCCCTCCGCGCATTCACACCCACCGGAAGCGGGTGGAATGGGTGCGCAGCAGCCGGGACACCACTTTTAAGTGGTGCCCGGCTGCTGCGGGAGAAGCGTGGTGCCAGACGCATTGCGTCCGGCCCGCCTCCTCCAGGCAGAAGTGGCAGTCTGGACTGCCGCTCTGCCTCCGCTTTTAAAGCAGAGGCAGAGCAGGCCAGACTGCCAGTCTGTCCTCAGCCATAGACACTCCCCATGTGAATGGATTAGTTTTGCCTAATACACAAAGGGGCTGCTGATTTCTAACCTAGCTTTTTATCATCTGGGTCTTGCTACTGAATCAATAGCATGTATTAGTCGAGTGGTTTTTGTTGATGGTTAGAAGGCTTTGGGAAATCACAATTAATTTTTGGAAAAGATCTAAAATAAACTTTTAAAAATTACCTTCTGCGGCTTAATACATGCTTTATTCTAATTCCATTTTGCAATAGACTTAGCCTGTTGTTCAAGATACTATAAACAAGCCAAATTCATTTAAAGCACTTAGCATTCCAGTGACCTTCAAGTGACTATTCAGGATCTATCACTCAGGAAAACTTACTATTATAGTGATGGGAACCAATTTGTTTCTGTTTTAGGCATAGTTTGTAGTTATGCAACTTGTCCGAAGCAATGTGCAGCGCACATACCTGGAAACTCCTCACCATCACCATCTTCTTTTACTTGCTCACTTCTCCTTTTCTCCCGAGACTCTTTCCAGCGCCTTTTCTCAATATTGGGATTTCTCAAACATTTCCTTATTCGGCATTTTTTGCGCTGTACTGTTTCTGGGCATGGTGCTCCTCCAAATTGGGGCTCCATTTCAGTCATTCTTGTCCTGATCATATGACCTTTTCCACAAGACTTATTGCATTCTGACCATTGGGACCACTCGGTTAGTTCACAGTCAATAGCTGCCCAGAGAGAAAAGGAAATACTATTAGAACAAACTCTGCTAATGAAATGCACGTAAAGACAAATGATAAACCTGCCTGTTTTTAGTGTAACTGTTCACATATGGACATTTCTTGTGGCTATCAAGGCGAATTTCACAGTGAAACTTACTAAAGGGTTGTATCGAAAAGTCACAGAATAGTACTAGAGCTGGGTATCAAATCTTTATTTTCTTGTTAAAAACTAGAACACCTTAATTTTACTTTGAGTCAGTTCAGATTACTCTGGATGGAACTTGGAATGGGAAAAGGGAGAAATGCTTTTTGGAGCACTCCAGTACAGGCCCCAATGTTGATTTTTTTTAAACCCCCCCACTGCAAAGTGGGTACAATCTGTCCCCTTTAATAGGTACAGAACTGCATAAGGGGAAAGAGGTTCTACCTCAGGCATTGTTATAGAACTCTTACACTTCTTTCCTCTGCTGTCTGTTGCAAGATGCTTGACACTTTCCTTGAGTGGGGATGATAATAATTCCTATCAGGGCTTTTTTTTTGTAGAAAAAGCCCAGCAGGAACTCATTAGCATAATAGGCCACACCCAACAGCAGGAACTAATTAGCATATTAGGCCACACCCCAATAGCACAGCTCCCTCCCAGGATCGGCTTCCTCAGGTGCCCCGCAACTTGCAGGGCGGATGGGGAACCCGAGGGAAGGAAGGCAGTTTCTGGATCAGCTTCCCCAGGCACCCTGCAGCTGTGGGGCACCTGGGGAACCCAAGGAGGGGAGGCTGTTTAAACTGCCTTCCCTCCCTGGATCGGCTTGGCTTTCCCGAGGCGCCTGGGAAAGCCGGGGGGGGGGGGGGGAGAGGCTGTAGGCTTGGCCAACTCAGATGCCAGCCGGAACTCCGTTCCTGTGCGTTCCTGCCCAAAAATAGCCCTGATACCTATCATACAAGAATTACATGTGGGGCTTTAAGCACTTGAAGTTTGTCACATAAACGATAAATACTGTTACTCTGACATCACTTTACGTTCTTCTCAGCAGTATTAAAATCTCACATGGTTCATCACCTGTGGCCTCTAGAGAGGAACTGATTATTTTGTCTTAGTATAGTACTGTGTTTTGTTCATTGCACAGTCATGAATCCCCTATGTTGATAAAGGTTACCATCAGGTTAACAGTACAGTCCTAAGCAAGATTGCACCCATCTAAACTCACTGACTTCAGTGGGCTTATATGGGTATTTCTGTTTAGGATTGGATGGTCAGACTTTGTTTGAGTAGGGTTACCAGGTCCCTCCTAGCAACCGGTGGGGAATGGAGGGGGGAAATTAGCAGGAGCAGCTACTTACTGGGAACTTACCAGTGGCTGCTTCACAGGAAGAGGAGGGAGGCCGAGGCTATGTTGCCATCAACATGGCGACATCACTTCTGGCGTGTATAGAAAGTGACATCATCATGGTGTGACGTTGCAGCAATGCTCTGGCATTTGGGCAAAAGTTCTTTGGTCAAATGGTTTCTGCCACAGAGTTTTAGCCCAAATACCAGAGCATTGCCCCAACATTGCTGACATGGTGGCCTAACTTCTGGTGCATGCTGGAACTGATGTTGCCACATTGCCAGTGACATGTTCCTGGTAAGTAGCTGCTGGTAAGTCCCCTCACCAGCCATCTGATTGGTGGCTGGGGGCAGGGCCTGGTGGTACGGGATCCCCTGCCTGCAGCCGGTGGGCTGGCAACTCTATATTTGAGCAAGTGGAACTTAAATTGGCCAGGTAATAGCAAAAGAGGATGGGGCAGAATTAAATTAACCCCTAAGCATCAAACACCTAAACTTACGGCACTCTGGTAACATGCATTTCTCCACTTGTTCCAGCTCCTCATTGCAGTCTCCAAGCTCAGCAGCAGATTTCAGCATCCTCTGTCGTGTCCTCATCCCCTTCCCACATGTTACGCTGCAGTCACTCCACTCAGACCAAGGAGATAGCATACAAGGTATGGTATCTAGTTCAGAGGAAAGAAATGTTGGGGGGGGGATCTAGCTCACACACAGCAACAATTTTAAAATACTATCGAAGCATCAGGGGATGGGAAAGGCTTGCTGAAAATTGGACTGGCATTGTGAGGGGAACTTGCACTCAAGAAGAGTGATCTTATAGCAAAACCACTTAATTTGCTGCTGTCAGATACTCCCAGAAAAACAGTAAAGTTGTTCTGGGAGTATTATGCATGAAAAGATTAATTCATGGGAAATATTTTTTTTAATTTGTTAACCTGTGTAGTGGTAAAGTATCTCTGGAGTCAATCTCTATGCTTGATCATACCTTGTACGGTCTTCATTTCTCTGCATTGTTCCCTGATTCAACCTTATTTAGCTAGGCTCACTTGTCTCTTTGGGCTGATGCTTTTAATTTGACAACAAAACGAGAGGGCTTTGCCAGTCACCAAGATAAATGAAGGCAAAGACCAATACTGATAGTGCAGTGGGAAACTGAAAATATATTGATGAAATACTAAAAAGACCCCACATGCACGTGAAAGCTTATAACCAGTATTAAACTTTGTTGGTCTTAAAGGTGTCACTGTACTCAAACATCATTCTGTTCCTTCAGACCAACACAACTACTTTTTCTCTCTATTAGCCATTTCACTCCATCTTCCCTAAGCTCTACTTTCTGTCCTCTCTTGCTAGGATTAGAGGTGAGGTCTGCCAATGCAGCAGAATGAGGTGGTAGACTCTAGAGCCAGTTTGGTGTAGTGGTTAAGTGCGCGGACTCTAATCTGGGAGAACTGGGATTGACTCCCCTCTCCTTCACTTGCTACTGCTGGATGATCTTGGGCAAGCCATAGCTCTGTAAGGGCTGTTCTTGAAAGAGCAGTTCTCTCAGAGCTCTCTCAGCCCCACCTACCTCACAAGGTGTCTGTTGTAGGGAGGTGAAGGGAAAAGAGTTCAGATTCAGACACCTTTAATGGCATAGTAATATAGAGATGATACATTTAGTCCCAGCAGATAAATTTAGACAATAAAAGTGTATATATTATGCAAAAAATCTGCAATCTTCCTCAGGGCACGAGTGGCAGTCCTTTTTTCCAGAGTGTTTTCCAGACTAATATGTATGTTGGAGGCATGGCTTAGGGTAACTAGAAATTTCTGTGGCAATTCTAATTTGTATTTTGATTGATGTTACTTATTAGAAATTATTTTAATTGGTCATGTGATGAGCAACTGTATTTTAACATGTTGCTTTGAATAAAGTAAGAACATAACTTCAAAAATAAAATAAGCATACTAATCCTTATAAAATTTCTCTGTCAACTTGCTTACTAAAGACAACCAAGATAGTAATCTATTACAAGTGGTCCTTCTTGCAAAAAGTGACTTTGGGGAAGTGTTGACCTGGGGGGGGGGGCGGGGACGGACGGACCATTTTTGCTTCCTGCAAAAGGTGTCTTTTCACCCTTTGTCCAAAGGGCACTTGTTGAATGAAGAGACAACTCATCACCATTTCCAAGGTAACTGGGCTATATCTCTCACACAGCAAATCAGGCAAACAGTGGTTGTTTACAAGCATGACAAAACATGTGGAAGAATGTGCAATAGGATCCCCCCCCCCCCCACACACACACATGAGAGAATTCTTCCCCCCTGAATAGCTCCTACATTGAAAATCGAGACTCATGAACATTCAGCACAGTGGTACTATGGACTTTGCCAGTGTTTGGCATCTGGAAGACCTTTGGCAGGCCCTGACAGATGACTACTGCACATGATCACAGAGAGACAGAGAGACAGACACTTACGGCACTCGGGCATCATGCATTTCTCTGCTTCTGTGACTTCTGCCTTGCACATGGATCCATCGGCAGGAGTCATCTTGATCATTCGGTGCCGTTTCTTCATTCCCATGCCACAGCTGGCACTGCACTCATCCCACTCCCCCCATTCAGTCACCAGGCAACTGCTAGGAGCTAGTCATCATATAAAGGCAGAAGATCAGTTGAGCTTTTAAAGAGGGGGTTATTTAATGCTGCATAACAATCAAGAGTTTTCATGATTAAATCAAACACTTACCACACTCCTCATTTACAGTGCATTTCTCTGTTTCTTCAGTAGGCACTTTGCACATAGAGCCATCTTCAGGGAACTGCTTCACATATCGTTCTCTCGATCGCATCCCCATGCCACAGGACATGCTGCAGGGGGACCAGGTTATCCACTCCGACATCATGCATGTAGAACCATCTGAAACACCGAGAACAATTCCTATTTGTTCCCTAAATTCAATCAAGCTAAGAAATGAAGCATACCTGGATCATGTCCCCTGTTTCCTCTTTTTTTTTTTTACCTTCATCACTACAGCCTGGACCCATACATGGTTGAAAGTCCTGAGTTTCCGGACAAGGCACACTGAGGTCCAGCTGAGCTTTGAGCATTCTCTGCCTCATTCGTTTGCCTTTTTCACAAGTGGAAGAGCTACAGGCTGACCATGGGGACCAGTTTGAATAGATGCAGGTTTCTGGAGTGTCATCTAAAAAAAACCCCAGGCACAATTAATCTACAGAATTTATTGCTAGAAGATATTACAGTGTGTGTTACGTGCTGTAAACTTGCTTCTGACTTCCCATGAATCTGATTTATGGCGACCTCCAAAATGTTGTATCGTTAACAGCCTTGCTCAGGTCTCACAAACTGAATATTACATACTGATATTACAATAGCCACCATGAAAAATTGCTTTCAAAACAACAAAAAGAAACTCAGAAAGAATAAAAGTGGAGTTCTTCCCTGATGCTCTTTTGGTTGTCCACTCTGCTTTCTTCATGCTGGCCACACCTTTTTCTTTATTAACCATTACGTTCTGTTATACAGTCTCCTTTATGCCCAGAAGTAATTTCTCAATATCCTGGCACTTGCACTCTGCACACTCACACATGCAAACATTCAATTTACTCTTCTGTAAATTATACATATGCACTTCTGCACAGACTCACCCTTACATTTTCTGCGATATTTCTCAGAAAACCTTTTTCTCCATCTATCTTTGTGTACCATGATTCTTTTCTCTAAATAAGCAAGCATACCTTTTCTGCTTAACTGGTTTGCCTATGATACATTCAAATGTGTTTAATGGATTAAAAAAAAATCCATCTGAGATGGTTTAGACCAGGGGTGGGCAATTGTTTTGATTCGGGGGCCACTTTGTGGGAGCGGAGGTTAGCGGAGGGCCGCACCTTTTAAAATGATTGCATTCATTAGTTCACTTTGCATTTCAGAAAAGTTATAAATTGTATCATGAAAATCAATAAATATAAATTAAATAAAATAGTGGTCGTTTTATTCAACTTATTTATTGTGCTAATTTCATATCATCTATAGCTGCAAGCACATTTAATTTTAGAATCAGTTTAATGAGACAAATGTACCCTACCACACTTTTCTACAATTTTTTTTGAAATCAGGAGTGAGATTGCCTGCTGAGATTCTCATCACAGCCTGCAAGTTAATGTCTGTCAAGGAGCATCTATATTTACTCTTGTTGATCTTCATGCAAGAAAAACTTTGTTCACAAATATATGTAGACCCAAATATAGAGAACCTTTTCCCAGCAAATTTCTTCATACATGGAAATTTTTTCAGCAGACAAAGATTTGTAAAAGTCAACTAATGTCACAGCATCAAACATTTCTTTCACAGTGGGATCTGACTGCATGTCAATAAGTTCAAGCTGCAGCTCCTCAGGTGCTGCATCAATATCAGCAGTGGTGGGATAAGAGAGCAAATTGAATTTAGGCTCAATTTTCTTGAAGTCCTGAAATCTTCTTGGCGGGCCGCAGGTGGCCCCCGGGCCGCAGGTGGCCCCCGGGCCGCAATTTGCCCATCCCTGCTCTATGGTAAATTTATCTTCTACCATAGAGATTTTGACCAAATACCAGAGTGTCACCCCAATGTTGCTGGTGTGATTATGTTACTTCTGGGTCATGTTGGAAGTGGCATAGACATGTCTCTGCAGCATCTACTGGCCCTTGCTCTTTTTCCTGGTGAGTCCCCCCATATGAGACGGGAAGGCCTGGCATGATGTGGTCCATGGGGTCATGAAGAGTTGGACTCGACTGTGCGACTCAACAACAACCACCTCCCGTATGAGCAGATGATTGATGGCATGGTGCCGGGGTCTGGCAGTGGAGGACTCCCACCTCCACCGGGTGTGTGTGTGTCTGGCAACCCTATATAGAAGGCTGCATGAAGATGCACTTCACAACTAGTCCACAGTAATGAGTTCCCTTGTCCTCAAACAGCATTGATGACATTCAAACATTTTCCAGCATGAATTAATGTGAAAGCTTTGTTTTGTCTAGCTGTTGGTGACTATTTCCTGCATTGCTTCCCCATACTTTGAAGAGATGAAGATACACTAACTGTGCATACATGGAAGTCTGATGCTAAGAAACAAATGAGGATAAACTCCTATACTTTTGTCAATCTTCTAACCCATAGTCTGAAGACCCCATGGGAGAAGAAAAGGCATGGAACCAGATCCACGCCTTGCAGCAAGGGAACAACTCCGTGCATGAGTATTCCGCTGCTTTTAAAAGATTTGAGGCTAAGATACAGAGGTGGCCGGAAACCGTGTTTATCGAGCAATATTGGCAGGGCCTAAATCATGATATATATGAGACAGTACTCAGAAATGTGAACCCCACATCGTTGGTGGCCTGGGTGAGGGCGGCAGAAGATGCCGAAGGCAGATTCCAGCTTATCCGTATGCATGTCCCAAAGCTGGTCTCAAAACCCCCAGTAGCTGCCGGGAAGCTGGCCAAGCTCAAATTGAAACAGCTTCTTTGGGACCTCCAAGACCTATGATTGAAACAGGGGCTCTGCTTGCGCTGCAGAGAAGCCAGCCATTATGCTTCATTTTGTCCAGCGGGGACCCCCAAGGGAGTGTTAACTCTACCGATCACCGCCCCTCATGGTACAAAGGGACCCCACGCTCCAAATGTTATATTTCTCATGGCATGCTTATCACTTTTTGAGCTGCTCTGACCTTGGGAGACTGTTGGTGCCTGCCCATGTATCTCTTCTCCTGTCTGACTCTAATTCTTCCAACTTTTTCCATGGGAACCATAAACCAATATTTTAAATGTCTTTTCTTTGGCTTGGTGATTGGTTGCAATTCCTTACCAGACCCCTTTTTGAATTCTGCATAATTGTCCTGCTTGGGGCTGTATCAGCCATTACTAACACAAGAAGTGTAGATGACCATAGCAGACCTTTCTCAATAAAGCATTCCTGTTTAAAGACACTTGTTGGTGACTGACTCTGTAGGACTCTCTCACAGGTATTAAAAAGAGACTATTAAAAAACCCAGCAAAAATGTTTCTGCAATTATTAAGATAACGTTTAGCAGTAGCATAGAGGAAAAAATAATTACATATAAATGTGCTATGGTAATCACATCATAACATTCATTCAGAGGTCATTAGTAACAACATAGAAATGGCTTCTATACCAGAAAAAAGCAGACAGAATGAGACTGAGGTTTTGGTGAACTCTCACTTAAAATTCAGAAGGAGAGAAGGGACAGAAAACAAACTATCCCTTTAACTTGAAAAATGCACTCCATCGTCTTTAGAAAAGTGAAACACTAGAACGTATGTACCAGCTGCCCCTATTCCTCCTCTCATCTGAATTCTGTGCATAAGCTTACAAGGTTAGCAGGTTGTCCTTGCAGACACATAATCATTAATAATAATAAAAAATTTAAAAAGCATCTAGATGGGGGGAAATACAAGAGCTTGATGAAGACCAACTAGCATAGGAAAATAAAGTTAGTGGGATTAAATCTTCCTTTAAATTGGTACAGTTCTTCCAATTCCTCACATTCTTCCTGCTGACATCACTGTGGGTGTTTATCAAGTAATGATGCCTGGCTTTTACCACAAATGGCTGAGAAAATGTTTTTTTCCCCCTTTTCCTTTTTTATACTAATGTGGAAGGCATAAAATATAGAGTAGCTGCACTGGAAGATAAAACAAAACACACACACACGACCTTTGTAATTAAAAAGTACCTTCATCGTCCGAAGCTTCTCCTGCAAGATCTGCGACAATGTCATCAACATTATCAGGAACAATATTGCACTGTTCCCCCTGCAAACAAAACACTTATATTGGCAGAGGAAATAATACAGTTGTGGGCACTGGAATGGAAAATCAGGTGCCAGAAGATGTACAAACAAGATCTGAGCTCTTGGACTCTCACAATTATAGATGGCCTGCTATTTTTGCAAGGCCCATCAAAGCTTATGCCCCATAAAATATTCTAGCAAGCAAAGGACTTAGAATTTAGGTTGCTCTTCTGCATGTTGAGAGACACTAAGAGTTCTCCTGGGGGGGACACCCCCAACCCCTCCCCAAGTATGAGTGAGAAATTACAAACCAAGATATGAAAGATATTTGAAAATGCCATTATGATTGGATATAAATGTTGCTCATAGTGGAAAAATACTGACTGTTATGATATGATTTCGTACATTGCTTTTAATGCAGTCAAAGAAACATGGGGTTAGTTGTGAGTCAGCGGAAGCCATGTGTAAATTTCCTAAGTCCTTGAATCATCTACATAGATAATAAAACAACTCTGGAATTCTATGTTGCTAATCTCATGTCGATCAGATCTGCAAACTATGCCAAACTTACCCTGACTACTAAGCTATCATTTACTGCCTAGAACCAGGTTACTTTCTTGTGTAGAGGTCAGTGGCAGCTTATCCCCATTGGCAGGGTTGCCAGCTCTGGGTAGGAAAATACCCCTGGAGACTTTGGGGGTAGATGCAGGAGAGGGTGGGGGTTTGAAGAGGGGATGGACCTCAGCATCATACAATGCCATAGACTCCACCCTTCAAAGCAGTCATTTTCTCCAGGGGAGCTGATCTCTGTCAGCTGGCGATCAGTTGTAAAAACGGGAGATCTCCAGGCCCCGCCTGGAGGCTGGCAACCCTACTCATTGGGGGAAATGGTAGGGTATACATGAAGTAAATAAACAAACAATGACTGGCATATATTTGGACCAGATGCTTGGTTTGATATTCCATATCACTATTTGGCATTTTATACCAGTACCTTCCGTGCAATCCTTTCTATGACAACCCTGGCTACTGACTTAATGGAACCTCCTTCTGGGTCATAAAAGGGACTCTGGGGATGATCAAGGCTTGTGAGAGGTCTTATCTTCTCTTGAGGCACTGTTGGTTTGTTGGGTGACTGCAGTCAAAAAGAGAAACATATACAGATATAAGAGAAGGAAATGATTAGAACACATTACACTGAATAGTAGACATTCAGCATAAAATATTATAAAGGTTTCCATTGCTCGAAAGCCAGTCTAATCCAGCTTAGGGGGTGGTGCTCATCTCCATTTCCAAGCCGAAGAACCAGCACTGTCCAAAGATGTTTCCATGGTCATGTGGCTGGCATGACTAGATGCCAAGGCTCACAGAACGCTGTTACCGTCCCACTGACGTGGTACCTATTTATCTACTTGCATTTTCTTGCTTGCGAACTGCTAGGTTGGCAGGAGCTAGGACCAGAGATGGGAGCTCACACAGTCATGCGGCACTCGGGTCTCAAACTGCCGATCTTCCGGTAAGCAGTTCAGCATCTTAACCACTGAGCCACCGCGACCCCTATATTATACCAATTACTTTAAGATGTACTATGAAAATTAGCAATTGCTACCAAAGTATTTTCTGCTACCACAGTAGCCACTGGAACTAAACAGAGGTCCCGGTCACACAAGCGCGATAATCTGGGGGGGGAGTGAAGCTATTTGCTCTGGAGTAATTTGACCTGCAGTTGTGCAATCACACAGTTCTGTGAAGCTGTGGGCACAGCCCGCCACTGCGTGATGAGATGCAATCGTGAGTGAGTCGGGGGGGGGGGGGGTTTGCTGTTTTTTCCGCGATGCGCTTAAACAGGGGATCGATGAATCGCATCTCCACCCTGAGGGCTTCCTATAGCAGTATGTGATGATGCGCATACTGAGAAGGAGGAACAAATGGCATGGCATCAGGATAGCCTGATCAGACTATCCCCGCCGCCATGAGTGCGCGCTGGAGCGATCACACGGGGAAAGTCCGTCTGTGGCCCGTAGCAAACCTGTTTGATACTGGACTTTCCCTAGTATCTTTTAACTCTGCTTCTTCGGTGGACAGAAACGGGTTGCCGACGGGTGTGGGACACTTGCCAGATGTTCTGGTGTGATCGCGCCCTTAAAATCCGCATGGCATTTGTGCCTATCGCACGGCTAATTCTGTGTGTGATCGGGGCCAGATACACTTATTGGTAAGGTTTTATAACTACTGTTTCCCAAAGGCAAAGCTAAATTTTGAACTCAGAAAATGAGTGGAAGTCCTTGAAATGGTGATACAATCCTACCCCAGAGCATCAGTAGTCTCTGGGACAGCTACACTGTAGTTGCTTCCTCATGTGGCATCATCTAGACTGCAGCACTGATCTGGATTTTCCTCGCCTCCAGGGCACCCCCAGGATAGTGTGACTGTGGAACTTCCCCATGTGTATGTTGTACTTTAGTTTTACCAACTGTTCAGTTTTGAGCAGGTTTGTTATTTGTTTTGTTTTGCAATTGTGCTGGAGTGTTGGGGCAATTTAACATCCCAATAGGCCTCCATTGGCTTGTGCAGTCACTTCTCCCAAAGCCCAACTACTACCTTGCATACCTGTCTGTCCTTTTGATTGGTTAGCCACTTTCCTGCATTAGACTAGTTGTTTGATTGGCTGTATTTTTGAATACACAATTGCTAAAGAATTCAGCATAGCTATGATTATGGCTGATTGCAGGGCTAAGGGAATATGGCCTTATATGAACTGCAGAATGTTTATCATTCATTGGCTTTCACATCAAGTAATAACTGCCTGTAGACGTCATGTGTTAATCCTATATTGTTTCCCTTCTGAGATATTTCTTGATAGACTGCACCAAACACAGCAAGTTTATGGAAGTTTCCTATTATTTAAAATTAATGCTTCACATCATAATGCACACATTGGTTCAGAGCTTGCAATGGCATCCTAAACAGAGTTATATAAGTCTGTTGGGGGTCAATGGGTTTAGAAGGGTGTAACTTTGGTTAGGATGGCATTGACCATGACATAATGTGTTATGACGATTCTCCATTTTCTTATTTCCTTTTGGACCATGCCTCTTTCCTTAATGAACACTTGATTCTACATGGCTCTGAATAAACTAGGAGACCCTATAGAATAGCTCTTGGCAGATGCAAAACTAGGTCTCTGCTAGTGGATGGAACTTGGATCCCATCCTTTGAACCAACGCTTCTCACATATATATTTTGAGCAGAGTATCTTTATCACATAGTTCTCTCGCCCTGTCCCACATTAGTGTTGAAATGGTATCTGGGTGAGCCAGGGATGAAATCTGCATCTAGTCCTTCATCAGATGAACCAGGAAAACCCTCGCACCAAGCAGTGCAGGTCAGTCAGCCAGTCCTATGCACTGCTGATTCTATGCAGCATATAGTGTATTTGAGGCAATATTTTTTTAAAAAAAAATCTCATATAATCCAAGTAGACTATTGGATTATCCAATTTTATTCCAATTTATCAAAAATCTTATTATTAAACTAAAATTTTACACATATATCTAAGACAGATCTAATCAGCTGTTGTACATGGGGCCACTGAATGCTTGTTAAGGCAACCGCAACTACCATGGATTACTTAAAATGTATTATAAATGGCATTGACCTGAAGATCTCAAAGTGCCCTGTTGCAAGCAAAGCTGATCTGTAAGACTGGACTGCCAATACATTCACTCAAGGGCTTGTCTAATATTGTCTTCCTTTCAGTGTCAAATGTCAATACAAGCAATCTACTTGGCTAGCAGCAGTGGACTCCCAATGCTAATTTAACTATTTGTTTATGGTATGACATGGTGTGCTAAAATGAGAACAGGACATCTGTTTATGCATTTTGAGTTGATTTTCCGGACTGGTTCATCTTCATTATTTTGGTTCAAGAGTCTGTTTCAAAGGATAATGATAACTGCTACACTAGTTAGCAACTTGTTTTGGTTCAGGTTTCGGCAGGCATCTTTACTGATGTACTGGGAGAGAAAGTAAACAACTCATTTATAAACTCCAGGAAATAACAATTCGGGAACTATTGACCTACAGTGAGGATATAGTAAGAAATGGACCTGAAGAAGAGACTGGATAGTAAATATAAAATGAGAAAAATGCATGGGGGGGGGGATTTTAACAACAGTTTCTGTAGGAAGGCAATATAGAGCTTGGAAAAATAACTCCCCTAAACAGAACAAAATGATAGGAGGCAGGAAGTTTGATAAGAGCACACTGAGCAATAAGACAGAACTGTAAGGTATCAGACATTCTGCCGTGAATCACCGAAATCATCTCTACAAAGTGATGCAAAAGCCTTGGTTAGAAAATGGCGCACAGCACTGGTTATCTCAGCATGGATGTTCACAAATTGTGACAAATCATTTTTAGAGCATGCTCATTAGATTGCCTTCAAAATGGTCTGCTTTCCTTTAACAGGGCATTGGAATCACTTACTGAGGTATGCACATATTGATTTACATGTCACTATGTACCATTCTGGATTGTTTGGTAAAGAAACTGAAAACAAAGTCATTGGTCTATCACAGGTAACAGGCAATGTAAATATTGTAAGCCTAGCTCGTTCTGTTTTTTTTAAAGCTTGACAGACTGTCACCACTAGTAAATGTTATTACCCTGAACTAGCAGCTCCAGTGTGCATATGGAATCTCCAGTGTGCCATGCACCCAGAAATGTATGAAAAATTAAGGTTCCATGCTTTCCAGTGTTGGGGGATGCTCCATTTGTACAGTCAAGATATGCATAAACATCAGTCCTCATAACTGGAGGGAATGGGGCAGGTTACTTACATGAAACTCTCTGTGGTGCTTGAGCCTCAGAAAGATTGGGATCCTAAAAAGTTCAATTAATTCCAGAGTGTCTTTATGTTTACATGACTTCCTTATTCCAATATACAAACATGGATGATGAACATCTTGATTGGACCACATATGTGATTGGCCCCACATATCTGCCAGACCATATCTCCTGCTATGCTCTACTGTGAGCAGCTTCACTCATCTGATCGAAGCCTAATAATGGTGGGACCATGCAAATAAGTACGATCAATAGCTGCCAATAAATGTGGCTCTCACCTTGTGGAATGGCCTGCCTGGGGGAGTCAGGAAGGCTCCTATGCTTCTCGCATTCTGCAAACTATGTAAATTGTTCAGGGGGACATTTTTATAAAGGCAATAGAGCCACAATAGAATGTGACCGAACGACAAAAATAATGGAATGGTTCAGGCAGAATGGTTCAGTAGTCTATGCCAATGTTTATTATATGTATTATCCTGCTCTTATTGCATTGTTTTCTATTTCTGTAATTCCATTTTTGGCATGTCTAATATCTTTCATTTTGTATTTTTTCCCCAAACATTGCAATCTTAGTTCTAGTGCATTGTTTATTAAATGTTTTATAGTGATTATATTACTTTATGTCATGTGATTAGGGCTGTCAAGCGCAGCCTGGCAACTGGTGAGAGTCCAGGTGGTAGGAACATGGCGGGGAGGCGCCAGTGGCAATGTTGTGACATCACTTCTGGGGGAAACCTGGAAGTAACACCATGCCTTTTTAGGAATCACCAGAAACTCTGTGGTAAAACTACAAAATTTCCAGCAGTTCCAAGAGATAACGGCCATCCCTTCTGGGGTTTTCCCAGAAGTGATGTCATTCCATCACTGATAGCATTGGGCCGCTGTCCTTTTGTGGTTTCCTGTTGGTTTTATAATTTTATGCTGAATTTTTTAAATATACTATTGTTTTAAATTGTTGTCAGCTGCCTTGAGCTGGTAACTCGGCTAGGCGGGATATAAATCTAAATAAATAATATATATATATATATTTAAAAAACAACACATTATTTTTCTTCTGCCACCTGCAGGAACAGCAGCAGCAAGCAAGAGCCAGAGGCAGGAAACCCCCCACTCCTGCAGCCCTCAGTGTGATTCCCCTTTGAGTCTCAGAGAGAAAGGTGGGCTATAAATAACATAAAGGAATAAACAAATTCATTTGAAGATCTCCATATCCACATACGCAGATCCTAATTTAATCTATATGCTAATGTCTTATGTCTTCCTTCCAGGGTATGAGGGTGATGACTGCCCGTTTTGTATATGTGTGTGTGTGTGTGAAGTGTCGTCAAGTCACGACTGACTTATGGTGATCCCATAAGATTTTCAAGACAGGTGATCAAATAGAGGTGATTAGCTGTTGCCTTCCTCTGAAAAGGTTTCCCATCCAAGCACTGACCCTGCTTAGGGACAGACATACAGGTCCCAGATCAGTACTTTGTGCTTTAATGGAGGCAGGCAACTTTGCCTGTTATGATTTTAGAAGAGCTATAAAAAGAGTATTACACATAATTTATTGATTCCCATGGAGATATTTTAATATTTATAATATTGCACCTTTTTTTTTTTTTAGCAAGGAAGTGGTTCCAAAGAAGCAAATGAAGAACTATATTTTTTCACTTGTAAGGTCATGCAGTGCATAGTGTCTCTATAAAATATAGGACATTAAACATCTGCACAAAATTACAGAAAACAATTTTTAACTTGAAATTCAGCTTTCTTCCTCTGAACCTGAGGGACAGTCCAATGTTTAATTACAATTTATTGATCCTTTGTACTAAAGTTATTATGCCCATGCTGCCTCGGGGATACTAACTTTATGTAATGTTAACACACTGCTTATATTACAGGACTCCTTCCTTTCTGTTTCCCAAATATAACAGCTGAGTCTGTGAGCTATATAGGAGCTCACAGTATCTGATAACAAGCAATCACCGTGATTCGTGGCTCCTGTATTTTATCGTTCATAAAAATACAAATAGTCCTTACATACCACATAGATAACAGAAAATTCTCACAACGAATAATGTGATCCTGTATTACAAAAATCAGAAAAGTCACATCCTTGTGATATTGCAGAACGGTTTCTGTAGTAAGGGACAAGCTTCTAGATGTAAGCCCATTCTATAGTTCATCTTCCTCAGAAGTTATTCATAGATCTTCCTCAGAAATTGTCTCCCTAAAATTAACTATCTTTCCTTATATATAATTGAGTAGTGGTGTGGCACTTTCTGAACATTCCACATGACCCTAAATCAGTTGGCTCCATGATGTGTCACTCAGAAGCTGTCCCTATCCACTGGCTGTGTTGCCTGAGTCCCGCCCACAGTGTGCTCCATCAGCCATTGGCCTGTCAGCCGCCACTGAAGAGTACTCATGTGCCATTGGCTGGGTGCTGGGTCTGCTCCTCTTCCTCACCCACTCCCACTTCAGCCACTGTGCTCTGTCAGAATACACTCTCTCTCCTGACGAAGACACTTCATCTGCTTGGCTCCTCTGTGGGACTAACTTTTCCCTCAGTGGCTGTTGGTAGGCAACCAAGCTTGGTTCTGTCAGTAAAAAGACAAAGGAATGAAACCCTTTCTACGCCTTTGTTAGGAAGTCAGTGGGGCCAGTCCTGACTAGGGTTGCCAGCTCCAGGTTGGGAAATACCTGCTGAGTCCTTCCGCCTCCCCCCAATGCTGCCCTCCATAGAATCCACCCCTCTAAATCTCTAGGTACTTTCCCCTCAGTGCCTGTTGCTAGGCAAAAAGCAGTTATTTTCTCTGGGTGTGGGGGGGGAGAGATCTGTTCAGTTGTGATCTGGTGATCTTCAGGCTCCACCTGGAAGTTGGCTACCCTAAGTGTAGCAGTCAGTACTTCAGAGCAGGGTCTGCTAGATCCAGGTTCTTGCTGTGGAAGCTGACTGGGTGATTTTGGCTCTGGGAGAGTGCCAAGGCCTTGGGCACTCAGCATCAATTTGATGTGGCAACCTCAGCAAGGTATAATGACACAGAGTCCACCATTTTCTCCAGAGCAACTGATCTCTGCTACCTGAAGAGCAGTTGTAATTCTCCAGCCTCCACCTGGAGATTGGCAACAATGGTTCCCCAGGTGAAAATGGTCACAGTCACAGACTTTCAGCCTAACCTACCTCACAGGATTATTCTGCAAGTCAAAAGGGGGAGAGGAGAAGGATGTAAGTTGCTTTGGTCCCCATTGCAGAGAAAGATTACTTTTCCTCCTGAGGAACCACTGTTGCCAATCTCCAGGTGACAGCTGGAGATCACTAAGAATTACAACTGCTCTGCAGGTGGCAGAGATCAGTTCCCATGGAGAAAATGCTAGACTCCGTGTCCTTATACCCTGCTGAGATACCGCCCCCCCCCAACTGCCAATGTGACGTGGCAGTCAGGGCTTCAGAGCACGGTAGAGGCTGCAGGTGGGGGAGAGAGATGGAAAGCTGAAGAGTGAGGGAGAAATAAAGGTAGGTTGATGATTAGCTGGAAAGGAGATAGGGTTGCCATCTCCAGGTGGGAAATTTCTGGAGATTTGGGAGGTGGAGCCTTGAGAGGGTGAGTTTTGAGGAGGGGTGGGGCCTCAGACAGGTAGAATGCCATAGACTTCACCCTCCAAACCAGCCATTTTCACCTGGGGAACCATTGTTGCCAATCTCCAGGTGGAAGCTAGAGATCACTCAGAATTACAACTGCTCTTCAGGTAGCAGAGATCAGTTGCTCTGGAGAAAATGGTGAACTCTGTGTCATTATACCTTGCTGAGGTTGCCACATCAAATTGACACTGAGTGCCCAAGGCCTTGGCACTCTCCCAGAGCCTCTTTCTAGAGCCTGTTGTATTTATTTCTACAACAGGACTTATTCCTAGTAATTATTATAACACAAAAGACATCACACAGCTAAATGGATCCTTAGTGTTATAAAGGAGTATATGGTCTGTTATTTAAACCTGCCTCTTATTTACAACTTAACTTTCACACAAGAAGCAAGCCAGTCCATTAATGTTTCCTTAATTAAAGCATAAAACCTTCTGGCAAAAATATGCTGGCAACATACCCATCTTACGAAAAACTATCCCCTATTATTCCATACAGCTGTGTGTGTAACTACCAAACCCTTAAATACACAGATCTCAATTATAATCATTATCAAATTTATTATCAAGATAATATAATATAGTATTACCTCAAATATTCACATTTGAAACAGTACCCTTAATAATCCAATATAACAATATCTCAAATTGCATCTTATCACAAATGCAATATAGATATGTTACAAAGAGACCCTTAAAAAGTAGCTCCTATATATAACAGGACAAATTCAAATTTTATTGTCCATGAGACATATATGTTTTTAACCTATAAATCCAAGCTGCCTCTTGATGGAGCAAGATTTTTTGAACATCAAAATGATTATATGCACGTGATACTTGTTTACTAAGCATAAAAAACCACAAATCATCAGCAGAGTGTCCCTTTTCTATGAAGTGTGCTACGTAAGGTGCTTCTAGATTTTTATTGTGGATTCATGATCTGTGTTCTATAATGTGTGTCTTTACAGCATGTACACTCATCCCAATATATAGAAGCTGGCATGGGCATATAATAACATATATTTCCCTTTAGTATTACAGTTTGTAGAAGCTACTTTTTTGAGCCACTTTGTAATGAATCTATATTGCATTCGTGATAAGTTGCAATATATGAACTATGTTATATTAGCTTGATAATAACTTCGATAATGGTTATAATTGTGATATGTACCTTTAAGGTTTTGGTAGGTACTCATGCAGCTGTATGGATCTATAGAGGGATACAAGATCACATTATTAGTTGTGAGAATTTTCTGTTATCTGTGTGATATGTAAGGACTATTTGTATTTTTATGAACTATGAAATACAGTAGCCACGAATCACAGTGATTGCTTGTTATTAGGTTTTACACTGTGTGATCCTTGTTTGTTTTTCAGCTCACAGAATCTGGCATGAGACCCAGACTCACATAAATGATGGAGGTACACTTTCTGCCCTTATTGTTGCTCAGTGGGTGTGTACTAGGAGTAATGATGGAGACATGGATGTGGCATGGAGTTTAAGAAAAGACGGGGTCCTGTGGTCTCTTTTGTTTGTGTCATCTAGGCCTTTGAGGCATAAAAATTCCCTGAAAGAAGAAGAAGAAGAAGAAGAAGAAGAAAAAGAGATTGGATTTATACCCTGCCCTTCACTACCCAAGGGAGTCTCAGAGCGGCTGACAAACTCCTTCCCCTCCCCACAACAGACACCCTATGAGGTAGGTGGGGCTGAGAGAGCTCTGACAGAAACTGCTCTTTTTCAAGAACAGCTGTGCCAGAACTATGGCTTGGCATAGCAGATACAAGCAGTTAATAGGATGGGGGTTCTGTTTAGAAACTGTGGATGCTAACTTTAATCCATAGGATGAAGCCCACAGGAATCCAATCATCAATTATGCTGGCGTTCATCCCATTGATTTCTACAAAACAGCAAAGTAATTCTCAATTTACACAATCTGCTTTTCCACCCTTGGTAAAACCAGTGGCATATCAGTGCCATAACTAGCCTTCTCCATGCATGAGTTACATTGTCCCTCCCTCCCCACAAATAAAGGAACTGGATTATGAAAAAGGATTGGAGCTGGCTCTGAAGTTTAACATTTTGGCATATGCCAAAAAAGTGGTACTTGCCACTAAAATTGCCAACTGTGCTATGTTCGGAGGAACACTCTTCATCCTAAGGACCTGTTACATGTTAGAACTAGTGCAGTGCAATGGACTTTGACCAGATGATCAGGGACCAAAGAGTTCAGGGAAGCCTATCCCCCCTCCCCTTTATCCTAAAAAAACCCACTCTGTCAGAAAGGGTAAGACAAAGAGGTAGTTGCTGAATTCAGACATCATGATAAACTGTAATTTCTTTAAACCTGGTTAGCCTACAAATCCCCATGTATTTCTTGCTCATATGTTACAAACGTCACTATTGCAATTAGTCTACAATTACTAATTGTGTCTACAACCCAAACATGAACCCTAGTTTCAAACTCTGGTTCAGTGCTAACCCAGAAACTCCAATTTGCAGGATTATCGGCATTCAGTCGTCACAACAAACCAGGGGTCAAGCAAACTGTGCTTTATAAACTATGGTTTATTGTGGCATCTGACTGTGGCAAGTGACCTGCCCAAATGTTACCAAGAGAGCTGTGTGGCTGAGTAGAGATTTGAAATGGTCTCTCTTCATCTAAATCCAACACTCTTAACCACTGTATCACATTGCATCTACCTTAGCCTGTGCTGGTCTCTACCACTATGTGTCAGACATGACAGACAAGAATCTGCTCATGATTGGTAAAAGCTCTTCAGTCTGAACAGTGGCATTTTTGTGGGGAGAAGGTTAAATCTGCCATTCCCCTAAGAAACTCTCCAATTCTTTCATTTGGCTACTGTGGAACCTAAAAGGAAACAGCAGACATGGCTAGAAGATTTTGTATGATTCAGTCAAATAACAGAGCATTCATTCTAAGCAAAAATAAATGTTCTCAAATACCTCATAGGTAACCCCACTGTCAGTGCCGGCATCCCATGGTATCAGATCTTGAACAACCTTTTGGACCCACCCACATTCTTTGGTACACAGATCCTCAGCTGACAATCCTACATTCCAGTCGGGACTGGGCCCTAGCATGGTAAGGAAAGACATCAGATGGCGTGTCCTGTCCACAGAAAATTCAGCAGAGGGCGCAGCTCTCCTGTAAATGGAAAAGAGAGAGCGAGAGAGAGATGACGTAAAGTTTGCCGTTTGAGAAGCTGTCCTCTTGAACGCTGCAGGGAAAATATAGCAAGAGAAAGAGAGTTATGTGGTAACCTATAAAACATTTTTGTGAGCAGTCAAACTAAAATTGACATAGTATTTCCAACGAAGTGATTTTAGGACCGTGGTGACAGGGAGCAGAATTTCTGCAGGTACTAGAAACAGCCAAGATTGACATGATGAAGTGTTTGATATTGTTGTACTATACTATATCCTTTTCAGCACTCAGACAAGCATGTGTATTATTTCATGAAGTGGCTCTTTTTTTAAAAAAAAAAATTGGAACTTCAAGTCACTTGGAAAAGAAACGCATCACTCATAGAAGAATATTTGTTTAAAACTGTAGGTAATGAAGCAGAGGTATTCAGAAGAGGTCGTCCTTGCTTAGTTCTCTGATAGATTTTTTAAAAGGTTTGTGCTGTGCTCTAACTAAAAAGTCAATATTGGCAACATTTTCAAGTTAGCTTTTCATGCTCAAGCATGTGTGGGATTTACTGCATCAGCCAGAAGATATTGTAGCAAAATATTGTGTAAGTTTCTGGCAAAGAATATCTGTGGCAATAAGCAGCCCACCCTGATTCCTGTGTCCTTGCCAAGGATTCCCTTATGCAAGAGGCTGCATTGCATTGTATTGCATATGGAATCAATTATGTTGTGCAGTGGGCTGGCCAAAGGTCTGCAATGACTGACAGTCCCTCTAACCCATCTCCATAGTAACATGTGCAGAAACAGTGGCTTGATCCAGCTGGTGAGGCTTGTGCTCTTGTGACATTCTAAAGACTGGCACTGATCTCTGGCAGTTTGGTGTAGTGGTTAAGTGCGTGGACGCGAATCCTGGAGAACCGGGTTTGATCCCCCACGTCTCCACTTGCAGCTGCTGGATGACCTTGGGCAAGCCATGGTTCTGTCAGAGCTGTTCTCTCAAGGACAGTTCTGCAAAGAGCTCTCTCAGCCCCACCTACCTCACAGGGGAGGGGAGGGGAGGGGAATGGAAAGGAGTTTGTAAGCTGCTCTGAGACTCTGAGTGAAGGGCGGGGTATAAATCCAATCTCCTCCTCCTCCTCCTCCTTCCCTCCCTGACAGGTGAAATGCTCTGTTCTTGAAAGCCAACATAGGGTAGTAGTAGTCCAAAATAGGGATGGGCATGAACCGGGGAAAATGTAGGTTCATATCAGTTTGTGGAGGCCACACAAATCACAAACTTACACAGACCTTCCTGTTTACCAAACTGGTTCATTTTGTGAGGTTCATGATGTGGTACAATGACTTCCCTGTGTGCTAGAGATGCCAAACTCTCAGCAAGTCTCCAGCTGTCTCTCCTCTACCTGTCCTCCAAGTTTGGTGAGGATTGGACTTAGGGGGGCCAAATTACAGCCCCCTAAAGCAAGTGCCTCCAGGAATGTACTCTCTGGGGAAGTCACAGCTGCAGATTCAAGAGTGTGTTGAGCCCTTGCAAGCTAGAGACATCAAACTCACAGAGGTGTTCAGAAATAAGTATGAGAAAGGCGGGGTGTTCTGGCAAGGCAACCAGCAGCTAAGCTCCTCTGCCCAGGGTGAGCAGAGAGACAGGTGGCTCAGAGCCCTGAGTTCACCTCACACAATCCCAGCCAGGCAGAGCTAGTAGTCACAAAGCCCGGGGTGGGAGGGGAGGGTCCTCAACCAAGGAACCAATGAAGCCAAGCCCCTCTGCTCAGCATGAGCAGTACAGGTTCATCAGAGCCCTGAGTCCACTCTACCTCACACAATCCCAGACAGACAGATCTAATAGTCACAAAGCCCGGGGGGGGGGGGGGGGTTCTCAGGCAAGGAACCAATGATTTCCAGTTCCCTTCCCTCTTTGTCTCTGCCTCTAACATGCAACATGCCTGCTGCCAAAGGAAAATATTGGCTGCTTATGAGCTGGGGATATATATCACTCTGCTCCCATAGAGCAGAATGGGAGCTCTCTTATTGGTGGCCAGTGCTGCCTGTTGAGCTCTGGAGGGCTACTATTGGTGTTTCTGGAGGTGCAGAAGTCCACCCCTGTTGCTTTGATGATTGTAACTGATCAGTGCCAGCATGTCTGCTGCAGATGCTGCTAGCGCCAACACACCCCATGAAATACCTGGACCTCCAAAAACCATGTGGAAGATCATTGAGGTGAGATCACATAGACCTCAGCTCATGAACCACAAGCCAGGTTATTTTTTATCATGAATTTAGAGTTGTGGACAGGTTTGTGCCCATCCCTTGCCCAAAATAAATAAAAAAAGATCCAAAGGGCCCCAAGAATGAAGCACAACTGAGACATCAATGGTCCTAGTTTGTTATCATTCCTCTGTCAACATACCCACAAAACTTAGCTCTGGGCTGCATGGAGAAAGGCACAAACAATGCCCAGCAGAAATGGTCCAGTTCTTGCAAAATCCCATTTTGTAACACTGTATTGGATTCAGGACTTGGAGTCATACGAACATAGAACATAAGAACATAAGAGAAGCCAACGTTGGATCAGGCCAGTGGCCCATCCAGTCCAACACTCTGTCACACAGTGGCCAAAAACACCAGGTGCCCTCAGGAGGTCCAGCAGTGGGGGCAGGACACCCGAAGCCCTCCCACTGTTGCCCCCCCCCCTGTCAAGCACCAAGAATACAGAGCATTCACTTGCCCCAGACTGAGAGTTCCTATCTATACTTTGGGGCTAACAGCCCCTGATGGACCCCTGCTCCATATGTTTACCTAATTCCCTCTTGAAGCCGTCCATGCTTGTAGCCACCACCACCTCCTGTGGTAGTGAATTCCACATGTTAATCATTCTTTGGGTGAAGAAGTACTTCCTTTTATCTGTTCTAACCTGACTGCTCAGCAATTTCATGGAGTGCCCACGAGTTCTTGTACTGTGAGAAAGGGAGAAAAGGACTTCTTTCTCCACCTGCTCTATCCCATGCACAATCATGTAAACCTCGATCGTGTCACCCCTCAGCCGTCGTCTCTCCACGCTAAAGAGCCCCAAGTGCCTCAACCTTTCTTCATAGGGAAAGTGTCCTAATGCTCCACCCTTAATATTTACAGGATAATGTAAATAGGCAGAAAAAATATAGGATGCTTAAAGAAAGGAAAAGGACAAAGTTGTATTGCTGAACATAAATTATAATATAAGTCACTGTTCTGTCACTTTCACCTATGGAGGTATTTCCTTTAACCTTTCTAGTGTATGCAGGTTTTATCTATTTGTATATTTTTTCTATGTTAATGCCAATAAAGGTAACTGAACAGTATATTCAGTAGACCTCTATCTGAATCGCATTCATAGCCCTCCACTTATCATTTCTAAGATCCAAGATTGTGTAGTGATTAGACCATCAGACTAGGATTTGGGGGTCCCAAATTCAAATTCCTGTTTAGCTGTAAGGCTCCTTGTTCAACCGGTCACCTCAGTCTGTCAACACAGTCACAGTGTTGTGAAAATAAAATGGAGAAGATGCCCTAAGCTTCTTAGAAGAATGGCAGGCTAAAACATAATAGAGAGACAGTACAGGGTATAGTAATTTGGGACCAAAACCCAGCAGTAGAACAAAAGCACCTGCTTCCCTGTCAATTAATCCTTAAAATTTATTTTCTGAATCACAAGATTGGTCCTAAGATTGTCCCATATTTCTGCTGGCTCCTCTAATAAAATTATAACAACACAAGAACTATGTGTAGACCCTCTAAATGATAAAAATCATTTAATGTACTAATGTAACTTGATGTGCATTTCCATTGCCAGGACTATAAAAAATCCGGCAGTAACTCACTTCATATCAGCTAACTCCATGTCATTGCATTTCATGAGAATGACACTGTTATTTTTAGATGGAAGATAAAATCACTGAGACAAGGTCTTATCACATCCTGTAATATAATTTAAATGTACTGTTTCACAGTAAGAATAATCAAGCTGTTATGGTTTAACACACACATACAAATCTTTATTAATTATGTATTCTGAAAGTGGCAGATGGAAGCAAAATGAGAACAGAATTATACTTTTCAGGTTGATGCATGTCTTGCTCAATAAAAAGAAAATGCCACCCGTTTTTAAAATAACTGCAAGGCAAGAAAGTTTCACCTCATAAAACATGGATCCCCCAAGTAATTTTAATAAGTAGTAACACTATATTTATTATACCTGTTATTTACATAGGACCTGGGAGATTTGATGCTTGTTCAGTAGGTCTTGGGCAAGCACAAGCAAATACTTGCGCATCACAATCTGAGGTGGCAGTTTTTGATCCCTTAGAACTGAAGATAGAGGCCTTGGCTAGTTGCCATCTGTGGTTTTTGTAACAGTGTAATCCTAAGAATACTTTCCAAGGAAGAAGCCCCACTGAATAGACCTGACTAGGATTCTGAGTAGACTTGCTTAATGTTGCTCTCAATACAGGAATCTTAGAATCAGAAAAGTACTCTAGCTGCGCAGCAATAGAGACCTTGCTAAATGTCAGTTGCAATGTATAGTGGTTAGAGTGCATTATTAGGATTGAGGAAACCCATGTTCATATACATGAAGTGCATGCTCCATCATATCTATCTCACAGGACAGTTGTGAATAGAGGAAGAGAGAGCAATGTATGCTGCTCGGAGTTTCTTGGATGAAGGACAGGATAGAATATAGATGATGGTGATGAGAGAATGCCAAATATAAGACATCTTATGCTAACCAAATTTCTGAACCACAAGACTATACCTCCCAATGGCCAGATAGATGGGGCATAAATGTAGTAAGTAAGTAAATACCTCACTAGCCATTAAAACATCCAGAATATTTCTACTGAATAATTTCACCAAGCCATTGGGATGGGACAGCTATTCTGACTGTTCCTGGGATGTGTCATCTCCATTTTCCTGTCTTCCAAAGCCCCTTTGCACACTAGGAGTGTTGACCCAGTAGCCTTTTCTGACAGTCCATGGGTTGTGTCACGCATAGCTGCTACGGACTAATTTCCTTCTCCATTACTTAATTTTCTTCCCAGAAATCCTGGCATAGGGATTGGACCGCTAGGGTGCTGAAGCAGCAGCCAACATGGGGACATAGTTAATTTCAGAGTCATAGTAAGGGAATAAAGCCATCACTGTAGTGTATGCTTCAAATCCTGCGCTCTAACTGAACAGCAGGACATAGGATTGGGCTACTAATTCAAAATGCTTTATTTACTTTCCTTGTCTGTCACAACAAATCTGGAAAGAAGGTCATACATCCATACTTTAAACACTGAGAATCCTTTAAATGGACATTCCCCTCACAGTCTTTTTATTTACACACACACACACACACACACACACCCCTAGGGTTGCCAGCTCTGGGCTGATAAATACCTGGAGATTCTGGGGGTGGAGCCTGAGGAGGGAAAGGTTTGGGGAGATGTGGGACTTCAATGGGGTATAATGCCAGAGTCCATCTTTCAACACAGTCATTTTCTCCAGGTGAACTGATTTCTTTCACTTGGAAATGAGTTGTAACCCCAGATCTCCAGCCACCACCTGGAGATTGGCAAAGAGCATGTGGAAGAAGCTTACATCCTCCAATTCCTTAGCTTGCTGTGTGATGTATTCCATTTTCTCCCAGCAGTCCCTCTGATTCCTCAGTGGATAGCAGGAAGTAAATCAAGATAGGCAGGGTACAGAATAAAAATATGGAAACAATTAAAACTAGCACAGGATGCAGGTATTTGTGTTAAAACTTGTCCCTCACCCACATTAGGATCCTGAGATCTGGAGGGGGTGAAGGGAGAAGAACATCAGTTCCCCATGCTTTCTTTTCTATCTCTGCTAATTTGCAGATAGGATCAGAAGAAGAGGAGGAGGAGGAGGAGGAGGAAAAGATTGGATTTATACCCCATCCTTCACTACTCAAAGGAGTCTCAGAGTGCCTACAATCTCCTTTCCATTCCCCTGTGAGAACCTTGTAAGATCCAATAAGCCAGGCCTTATGTTGAGCAAAGTCCTTTTATTTTCTACTTGGTCTACTTGGTAAGCACTTTCAGGGCGTTTTCGCACATGCCATTAGCCTCTCATTTCCTCCTCATTTCCCCCTGTGAGACTCCTCCTGAGCAACCGTCTCCAATTTTCCACTACAGCAATCAGCTCCTCTTTCCCCCCTGCAGTTTTCTGTTCACAGTAGTGGTTGCTGCGAGGCTTTCTGCTGCTGCCCCATCCATTTCCCCTCCCCTTCCCTCCCCCCTGCTCCTCCCTTGTTCCCCGCTTTTCCTTTTTTTTTAAAAAATGCATGCATGGTAATGTTATAACGACATAGTGGAATGATGACAGTGCATCACCCGCCTTCCTCTTCCCAGAATTCATCAAGTCCCTCCTCAGTATTCAAATTTTCCCGCTGTTCTGGGTTGGTGCAAAACGATTGGCGGGCTACATGGACTTCCAATGTCACTGGAGGACCCCCCCCCCCATGGGTGGATTCTCCGATGTGAACTGAAATGTCGTGTGCTTAACCCGATCAAGGCAACAAAATGGAGGATGGGCCAAATGGCGTCAGCTGGCCCGTGTAAAGTAAAAAAAAACACAAACATAAATGGTGGTGGTGGTGGCGGCAGCTGAGGAGGAGCAGCATGACATGCAGACCAGTCTTCCCGCTCCGCAGGAATAGTCATAGCCCCTAGAAAACAGTTCAACACATTTCTGTGACTTTTCTGCAAAGAAGCGCGCCCAGCCTGCTCTGCAGGGGCTGCTGCTGGCTCCCAAATGGCCAATGGAATGCTACCAATAAACGGCAAATTAACCCCTCCCATAATAGATGTGAACGTGTGTGTATTATATAAAGACAACAATTGTGCTGTCTTCCCTTGCTGCATCAAAATTTCATTATGATGTTATAACGTTATAAGGGCCTTTTTAAAAAAAAAAAAAAAAAGGAGGGGGGGAAATGTTGCTTCAGGATCGTGGGACCGCACACAGGGAGCGGAAAGGAAGGCAAGCGTCCCCGGCCCGCCCACCCGCTTGCTTGCCACGGCTTCTCTGCGGGTTTCTGGAGGAAAGCACCCATCGCCAGCTCTGCAGGGGCTGTTGCCGGAGCAGCCCAAACACAGGGCAGTGCTCATCTGCAAGCACAGGGAGCTCTCGGGCCAATGGCGCTACCAAAAAATGGCAAATCCATTCCCCCCCCTATAACAGATGTGAACGTGTGTGTATTATAAAAAGACAACAATTATGCCGTCTTCCCTTGCTGCATCAAAATTTCATTAAATGTAACGCCAGAAAGGGTTTATATTCTGCACTATTTAAGCTAATATTTCTTTTTTTAAAAAAAATATAACAGTTGTACAATCAAAATATATAATCCACAAATTTGAATTGGCAAAACTATCGTAATGCAATTCATTAACCTACTAACATTGTAAATGTATAATAACCATATAAACTCTGCTTTCTAATTTATTTAACCTAATGATATAGGAGTAGAAGTACGAAAACAAAAAAAGTGGGTGCTTAGATCATGGTAAGTATTTTAAAATGAAGCCATTTAATGTAATACGGGTTTGAAGGAATGATGTTATTTTCTGCCATGTACAGAATGAAAGAGAACCATTTGCTGACAAAAGATGACAAGTGACAAGTGACAAGTTTTTGACAAGTGCCCTTCGACAGTGTCAGCTATCTTGTCAATTAAAAAATTATCCCAGCATTTGTTTCTCCAGACCGTTATACTGGGTGGGGTGGATGATTTCCAACAAGCTGCGATGGTCAACCGAGCTGTTGCTAAAGGAGTGGAAATGAGTTTAGTTATTTCTAACTCTGGATCCCCTCCTTCATCCAAATTAAGGAGTAATACTGTTGGGTCAAGTGGCAGGTGTTGAGACGAAAGCTAATATTTCTTAATGTCAGTACTATATGCAGAGGTCTTCCAACCTCAACTTCAGGGACTTTTCAGTCAACAAAAATATAGTGCCTTTCAGTAGAGGCTCTCTACTTTACAGAGGTACAGATGGGTCAGGCAATTTCCCCTGAACTAATCCTGGAGAGATGTGAAAAGTCTATTAGCATGGACTTTCTCCTGACCTACTATACCTCTTCAACAATAGGAATATAAGGCCTGGGAGCATCAGCAATAAATAATTTTTTTGCTCCCATCTTTCTTTTCTTCCTATAAAATAGAGGTCAAGGAACGAGCTAAAGTGGCAGAATTCTCCTGCCAACATGAACAGAACAGAACAGCACATCATTTATAATGCAGAAGTGCTAGACATCACTCAGGGTGCCATTTGCCATTTCCATCAAGGAATGAGAGGGATGTAATTTAAAGCAAAGACTGAAGACCTACCCTAGGATACAGTCAAAGTTAAAGAGCCAGTTTGGTGTAGTGGTTAAGTGCGCGGACTCTAATCTGGGAGAACCGGGTTTGATTCCCCACTCCTCCACTTGCACCTGCTGGATAACCTTGGGCAAGCCATAGCTCTGGCACAGCTGTTCTTGAAAAAGAGCACTTTCTGTCAGAGCTCTCTCAGCCCCACCTACCTCACAGTGTGTCTGTTGTGGGGAGGGGAAGGGGAACGAGTTTATAATCCAAAAAGGGACAAGACAAGGGTGACCTTTATCTATACTCTTATTCATTTTTGCATTAGAGTCCATGAATGATCAAATAAGAGAAGATGAGCATATAAAAGGACTAAAAATACAGGGTGAAGAATACAAATTGCAAGCTTTTGCAGACGACTTGGTTTTCATTATAGAAGATCCAATAATTACAGTTACGTATCTCATAAAGGCAATACGGGAATATGGTAAAATAGCAGGTCTAAAGATCAACTTTCAAAAAACACATATGATCATTAAAAGCTGTACACCACAACAGATAGAAAATATCCAGAAAATCACTAAGATAAGTGTAGTAAAAAAAGTAAAATATCTGGGAATAACTATATCAGATAAAAATACATCGTTGGTAGAGGATAATTACAATAACTTGTTTAGAGATGTTAAAAGATTTAGAAAAATAGAAAAATTTGAAATTATCATTTATGGGGAAAATAGTTGTGGTTAAGATGAACATTCTACCCAGATTTTTATTTATCATACAAAACTTATCATACAAAAATACTGCAAAATATAAAATAATTGGATGAGTTTGGCAGAACTTGTAGTAAATTTATCTGGAATAATAAAAGACCAAGAATCAGAATGAAGGTAATAGAAGATAAGAAGGAAAGAGGAGGGTTTGGGTTTCCAAATTGGGAGCTCTATTATAAAGCGGCCGCATTGACATGGATAAGAGAATGGGTCACCCTTGAAGATACAAGATTAATAAACTTAATCTCCCCCGGAGGCAATGGCCTGTAATGTCTCTGGCCCGGCCCCAGCCCCCCCCCCCGGGAAATTGGAAAGTCTACGCCCTTGAGTGCGTAGTGACATCATCATGCTGCAATGTTATGGTGATGCTCTGGTATTTGGGCAAAAGCTCTATGGTAAAAATGGCTTCTACCATAGAGTTTTTGCCCAAATATCAGAGTGTCACCTGGATGTCACTGTCATGATGTTGTAACTTCCTGTGTGTACTGGAAGTGATGTTGCCGTGTTGCTGGCGATGTTGCCTGGGCCTTCCTCTTTTTCCTAGTAAATCCTCCTGCTGGCCTGCTGATAGGCATCAGGGAGTGGAGCTTAGTGGCTGGGGATCCCTTCCTCCACCAGGGGGCTGGCAATCCTATCAGGCAGGCTGCTTCAGCTGGCCCACTCCTCTTCACTTCTGGCACTCCCAGCTGTCCTTAACCAGGGCCAGGGCCTTTTTGGTCCTGGCCTCAACCTGGGGGAACTCTCTGCCGGACCCCATCAGGGCCCTGTGGGATCTGATGCAATTCTGCAGGGCCTGCAAGATGGAGATGTTCCACCAGGCTTTTAGTTGAGGACCGCGATGATTCCATCTTGGTTGGCACTCTCCTCTGTTATTTACATCTACCTCGCCCTCTTCCCCCCTGCACATGATGTAGCTGGCAGTTGGAATTGGGACTGACTATTTATTCATCATCTGATTGTGGGAATGTTGTATTAATGGTTTTAACTGGTTTTATCTTGTTTATGTTTTATGGATACTGTACACTGCCCAGAGCCCAGCCATGGAAGGGACTGGGTGATTCACAAATTAAATTGTTGTTGTTGTTATTACTGATGATGATGATGAATGTATTGGAGTGCTGATGCTACCCCCCAGATAGTTCCTTAGGATCTGATTAGACCTTCAGGAAGCAATCCTAAGCAGCTCTCTTTAGAAGTAAGTCCCATTTTATTCTGTTGGACTTATTCCCCAGAAATCCTTCTTAGGACTGCATGCTTTGTCTGTTTTCCTTGCATTTGAGCTTTTTAAAATATAACATATAATATTAATACGTTACAACATAACAAAGCTCCATAACATGCCAATTGCCCCCCTTCAAATAAGATGATGATGTCAGGTCGCCTCCATGCTTGGAGCATAACGGCAGGGTCTCCGTTAATTACTCTTGGCATTCCACAATTAAGGATACATCTGCTCATCAGTCTCCAATTTAACATATTTATTTCCTTCCCTATGTTTCCCCCTTGGAGTTAAACCCAAACAAATGGTAACCATATAAACTAAGCTTGTTATTTTTATTTGGTCTTTGAATCTGTTAAACATCTTCATTATGCTGTATGCTAATTTACTGCTCAGCCTCTACTTACATGTATGGACTGGTAATTTCCAGTTCATTGTATCTGAAGAAGTGTGTGTGCACATGAAAGCTTAAATGGTGATGTCTTCCCTTCCCCCACTGAATTGAATTGTTAGTCCCTTGTCTTCAACAAATTGTAAATCGCTGCGAGCCCGCCTGCGTGTGGGAAGCAGCGATCAATAAATCGAACGTATAAATAAATAAATAAATTTTATAAGCAGCAACAAGCCTGCAATTGTATTTTCACTCATTTTGTAATCTCTAAAGATGTCAGACCTTTTGTTAAGATGTGAATACCTCATCTTTGATTCCCCACTCCTCCACATGCAGCTACTGGTGTGACCTTGGATCAGTCACAAGTTCTTTCAAAGCTGTTCTTGAAAGAGCTCCCTCAGCCCCATCTACCTCACAGGGTGTCTGTTGTGGGAAGGGGAAGGGAAAGGAGATTGTAAGCCGCTCTGAGACTCCTTCGGGTAGTGGGGTATAAATCCAATCTTTTCTCTCTTCTCTTCTTCATTATGGCCCTTTACACATTGCCATTCTAAACTGGATGTTATTCCTTGTTGGGCCATCATTGAGCAAAGTGATACAGGGACAGGGATTTCACACATTTATTTTCCTTCCGTTAATGAGCAGTCTCTGAAGTGCTATGGTCATTTCAAACAGTGCTGCTTTTTCCTCCACCCCCTTTCACCGCACAATCTTCCTCTGACTTTTTAAACACTCTAATGTGAGCGCTAAAGTGCTCAAGCAATATAGCAATTCACTGCCATAGCAGCACCACAGAGATGCACTGACTCCATTAAGCATCTCAAGTGCTGTGCTGATACAGTGCGATCACAGTTATTGTCACCTGGTAATAAGAGAAGTCGCTCATTGAGGAAGTGGGGGCTCAGGGCATCAGTGATTGGTGTGACAGAAGGTGTCTGTAGCAAACATCCTGATGTTAACCCATCCATGCCCAGATGTAATTGACTGTTAAATGACTTGTTGCCAAAAGTCTGCAGGACAGGAAAGGCAGCGTGGACAGCGTGGACTATCACACTCTGGTTTTCCAGGAGGTTAAAGAAAGGCTGCTTGGATTTTAAAAATGCTCACCCCTCCTTCCCTTCAGGATTGTGTCTTCCAGCCCTGCAAAAAGTCTTCGGCCACATATTCAGCCCCCCAAATAAGTCACTTAAGAGCCCATTGCCCTTGGGCATGGATGGCTTGATACTAGGGCTGCCAAGTCCCCCGATAGGGCGGGGGAAACACTGATTTTTAGTCCTTCCCTCCCGCTTTTCCAAAGTTGCCCACCGGGGGGACAAAATGGCTGCCTTAAAAGGGAAATATCTGCAGAGAGCCTGCCCTGCAGTAAAAAGCCTTGCCAGACATTTCCCCTTTAAGAAGTCAGCAAGAGAGCTTCCACAGCAAGAGAGGTCCGCCCAGAGGGACTGAAGGAGCTGCTTTTGCATGTGGCTGGCAAGGTGAGTTTCTCTTCCAGCTCTTTTCATTCTCTCTCCCTCTTTCTTTTTTCTGTCTGTCTGTCTGTCTCTCTCTCTCTCTGTCCCCATCCAGCAGAGGTCTATCAGTGGCTATTATAGCCACAAGGTCTAAATGGAAGTAAGTGCCTCTGCCAGTTTTTTTCCCTTCTCTCTCTCTCCCTCTTTCTTTCTTTTTTCTGTCTGTCTGTCTGTCTCTCTCTGTCCCCATCCAGCAGAGGTCTATCAGTGGCTATTATTAGCCACAAGGTCTAAATGGAACCCTTTGTCTGGGGCAGTGAGGCTCTGAATTCTTGGTGCTTGGGGGGCAACAGTGGGAGGGCTTCTGGAGTTCTGGCCCCGCTGCTGGACCTCCTGAGGGCACCTGGTATTTTTGGCCACTGTTGTGACACAGAGTGTTGGACTGGATGGGCCGATCCACTGTGGCTTCTCTCCTGTTCTTATGATATGAAAATCATATTTAGCACTTGTGTAGCACTTAGTGCTTCATATTCTGCCGAGATGAGGAAGGATTCAGTAGGGCCGTTGCTCAGTGATAGAGCATCTGCTTGACATGCAGGAGGTATCAGTCTCTTCAGCTAAAAAAGGATCAGGTAATAGGTGACATTAAAGATCTCAGCCTGAGACCCTGGAGAGCCACTACCAGTCTGAGTAGTCAATACTGACCTTGATGGACCAATGGCCTGATTCAGTATTAGGAAACTTCATGAGTTCATGTGGAAGCATGTGGAAGCAACATCACAGGATGTGACATCACAAAATGATGTCACTTCCTTTCTCCTGGCTCCACCCCCAAAGTCTCCTGGCTCCACCCCCAAAGTCTCCTGGCTCCACCCCCAAAGTCCCCAGATATTTCCCAAGTTGGACTTGGCAGCCCTACTTGATACAGGCACATTCCTGGTTAGCAATGTCAGCAGCACCAATTACTGGGGGGAGGGGAAGCGGCATTGCAGGGCTATAGGCATCTCAAATAGCACACTACAGAGATTCAGAAGTGCAATGAAGGGGTTGTTAGTGGAAGAAAGCAGTTTAGGTCAACAACAGCTCAGTTTGCATCAACTTCGCCAATGGGATGCAAGCAGGTTTGTATGAATAGGTAAATAAATTCTGTTAGCAGCTGGTTACTAAAATGGGTCTGTCTGAAATGACACAAAAAATCTGTTGGTAACCAGTTACTAAAATGGAATAGATAGGCTGTCCGAAAAGGGTGTCTCTAACATACTCTAACACCCCCAATGTCGTCCAGAAGTGACGGAGCACGTTGGGGGCGTTGCCATAGAGTTTTGGGGCGATTGCCAGAGCGTCGCCCTTGCAACGCCCCCAATGTGCTGCGTCACTTCCAGTGACGTTGATGGGCGCGCGCGCAAAGCACGCGCACCAGAAGAAACTCCCAGCAAGAGGAGGACTCCCCCCCGCCGGTGAGTTTTCAACACTTGGCAGCCCTACATGGGCTTCTGTATCTGGTTGAGAATAGATGAAGAAATAGGCCTTCCTGTAAACGTTGTCAGGTTCCACTGCATTTTGCATCCTACCTTTTACAACCGTTTACATAAATAACAATATGAACACAAAGAGATTTTAAAAATACACAGAAGTGGCAGACATTAGCATTCGCAAGGCTGAAGAATGTCTGGCCAAGAGTGGACAACAGAGGCCCTGGAAATGAATTCTATACTGTAGCCATAAGTGGGAGGAAGGAGAAAAGAAAACACAGACTGGTACAATTAAAATGTTGTTTTGTAATTGGCTGACCACTGATTACAATGGACCACTGAATCAAGATCATATGGTGGAGGCTCTTGGCATGAGTTGGGATTAAGCCTGTTCGGCTACACAGTTAAGCCAAAAATGCAAGCTTGTCTTTAGTATTTAATTGTGATTATTTTCCCTACGTACTGACGGTTACATTTTTAAAATGGACATTTAATCACAGGAATCAGATCACTGTGTGTGTTTGCTGTGAAAAGTTAGAAGTGATACAAAGTTTATTCTTTCCCATGTCAAGAGATATAATCTTTCTCAAACTTTGAGAGACAATCTCCTTTTTATTTCGTTTCCTCTTGACTGGGGGACTGTCTAAACAAATAAACAAAAATAGGCTTGTACAGCTCTCATGGCTGAATTAGTAGATCCCCAGAGATAGGACAGAAGAAAACAAACACGCAGGGCTCATTTCGTAGCAGGAGCTCCTTTGCATATTAGGCCACACACCCCTAATGTAGCCAATCCTCCAAGAGCGTACAGAACTCTTCTTACAGGGGCTACTGTAAGCTCTTGGAGGACTGGCTACATCAGGGGTGTGTGGCCTAATATGCAGAGGAGCTCCTGCTATGAAATGAGCCCTGCAAACATGGATTAAGGCTGGAGGAATTGTGCTAGGAAGAAATTGATACAACTATTTTCATTTCTCTTTGCTTTCATATGTTGTCATTGTCACTACTTTTAGTTCACCTAATTTTCATTGCTGTTGTCAAGTCTTTCCCCACCTTTTGTTTCTTTTATGCCATTTACATATATTTATTTAGAGAATTTATACCATGGTTCTCCAGCAATCTGCTCAAAAAACAGTAAGATCATAAAAAATAATAATTGAAGACTAGCCAATAAAACAAATAATAAAAATGGCATATGATTTCAAATGTGTCATTTTCATACTATTTTAATGCAACTGATGCAAAAAGTAATGCTGCAAAATATATTAATTTTATAAGAAAATTTGGTGTGAGGAAAGAGAAACTAGTGAGAAAATAAAGAGAAGTGCTCAAGGAGAAATGCAATCAAAGTGGGAATATTTAACTTGAACAAGAGAGATTTTAAAATTTGGTCTCATCCCTAAGCTATACTATCTCCTTGAGCAGATCTGACCTCTATAGCAGACAAATGGAGTTAAAATAGTTTCATCTGCAGGAAGGTGAAACAGTTCTCCATTCTGCAGTGTTGCTATTACTACCACCACAGAACTAGCAAGGAGGAGGGTGGGTTGAGACAGCCTGTCAGAAAGACAAGCATTTCACTCATTAAAATGTAGATGTGAGCAGTAAGCAACATTCAAAAGGAAATGGACTGGATCTACAGAGTATGGGCAAGGATGTGAAAGGAGAGATGTGTTGGTCTCAGGGTGAAACTCCGTAAATTTAATTCTGCATTTATTAGCAACTGGAATTAACAAAAAGTGCTGTGTGGTGCTAATAAGGAACAGCCCCCCAAACTTTGGTTCTCAGTCTAACTCTGCACTCCTCTTCTAGCTTAGCCTACTCCCTCATAAATAAAGTAAGCACGGATGAACAGATTTCCCCCGTTCTAAAGCGGTATAGAGGAAAGCCTATAGATGACTATTAGGCTTAGCAATGCTAGGTAAATTGAGCTTTTATGTTCAAAGTAATACATCTCTGAATACCAGATGTCACAAGGAGGTGGCTGTTGTAATTAAAGAGGATTTATGAACACCTATTAGACTTGCACAGTCTCTGGAGTAGGGGTTATAAAATTCAAGGGCAAGGGTCACCTCTGTTGATCTTTCAGAGGATAGTTTTAGCAGAGGAACAACACTATGAAGTGTTGTGACACTGAAAATGATTGTGTACAGAGATAGCTGTTACTATTCTAGAATAAAGTTTGAGTCCAGTGGCACCTTTAAGACCAACAAAGTTTTATTCACGGTATGAGCTTTCATGAGCACGTACACTTCTTCAGATACAATGAAATGGGAATTACCAGTCCATACATATAGACAGAGGGTGAGTAGTACATAACATAAGAGAAGCCAATGTTGGATCAGGCCAGTGGCCCATCCAGTCCAACACTCTGTCACACAGTGGCCAAAAACACCAGTAAAAGTAGCATACAACATAATGAAGATGTTTAACAGATTCAGGAATAACAAGCTTAGTTTATATGGTTACCATTTGTGTGGGTTCAACTGGGGGGACATAGTGAAGGAAATAAACATGTCAGAATTAAAGATTTGATGTATCCTTAATTGTGGAATGTCAATTTGAAGTGGGGTGATTGGCTGTGCAGAGTTATCTCCCCTGCCCCAGACCAGAGAAATACTTTCAATCTACCATTCCAAATTACATTACGTTCTACTATTCATTACGTTATATTACAATCTACTATTTTAATCTATTATTTCAATTAAGAAATAAAATAAAACAAAATAAAGAGGATGTATGACCCTTCTGGGGGATTGGTGAGAATACAGATGTAAGGGCTGAATGAGATTAGCATATGTAGTGAGATAAGAAATCAATATCCCGGTTAAGTCCTAGGGATTCTATTGTTCTGAGTGTTGTAATAACTTTCAGCTTACCAATTTTTCCTTCCTGGTCTATTTTTGAAGCTCCTTTGCTGGAGTAGACCAAAACTGAGCCTGAATTAGGTATTTATGTGTATGGCAGTTATGAGGCTCAGCAATCAACACCTGTGACTCTCATGCCATAGATCTGAACTGAAATCCAACTAACTGCCCCTCCCCCAGTTCCCATTTCCTAGCGGCAGGAGAAAAAAATGGCCATTAAGCAAATGGCGTGAGATCACTTCCACGTTCTACCACAGGATTTTCACTGACTGCTGGAGTGGTGTGACATCACTTCCAAGTTCTTCCTGGAAATGATGTCATGCTGTTGCTGACAGCATTCCTCATGTCACTGCCCCCCAGGTGTCCCTCTGATTGCCAGGCCATGCCTAGCAACCTCAAATCCATTCTAATCATTCATATTAAAGGATTCTGAAGGACTGATGTATTTGCAATAGTCTTTGACTGGTTTTTATATTTGGAAATGCATATGGTCCTCTCCTCAGAGGTAGGCCCACAGAGACTGCTACAGGATGCCCAGGGAAATATGACCCTCCCCATCCATTTTTAAATTTGAGATAAATGTAAAGTCATATGCAACAAAAAATACTAAGGGCGCGATCATACGCACCCATTTGTGACACAAGAAGGATGATTCCCCGCCGGCTCAAAGATCACACAAGCGCATCTGGGAAGTGTCCTGCAGCTGGTGTCAAAGTGTCACAAACCACTTTGAGCTGGTGGGGAATCGGCTTATTTAGCTACCAGTGAAAAGGCAGTCTCAAATGGTTTGCGACGGCCCAGAACTGACCTTTCCTGGTGTGATCGCGCCAGCGCAAACAAGTGGCGTTGGGGAGCGGGCTTTTTGTTTTTCCCCCCCTCCCGGTATGCACATCATCAGATGACCCCAAGGGTGGAGAGGCAAGTCATCGATCCCTTGTAGAAGCAGATAAGCGCACTGAAAATGGCCAGGGGGGAAAAAAACCCAACTCGCCTGCAGCTGTGTGTGATCACACAGCGGCGGTTCGCCCTCACAGGTCCATGGACCTGTGTGATCCTGCAAAAGCAGTGCAAATTGCACCGGCACAAATTTGTGTCACTTCCCATCCGGCTTATCTTGCTTGTGTGGACACGGCCTAATTTTCTGAACTGCTTTATTTCAGTAATCACAATCACTTGGTTGTGCCTAGATTGCACTGACAAAAAAAATTCAATAAGGAGAATATCACGCATACACCATTTCCAGAATTAATTAGAAATTCTCCATGTAAAATCGAAAGGCAAAGAAAAAGGGAGGTATATCTAACTCAAAGAAGAATAAGAAAATGGAAATTAGGGAAATCCATTCATCCCTAGTAGTAGTGAAAAACAATGATAACTCATTTTGTCCCCTTTTAACCAAACAATAAAACACAGCAGTTTCACAAAGTGCCCAGGGCTTGGCTGTTAGTTGTCCCTCCAGGTCACCTGGTTGGCCAGTGCACAAGACAGGGCGCTGGGTCCAAAGGACCACTGGTCTGATCTAGCAAGCCACCTCTTATGTTCCTAAATTACCATGCATAACTTTTCTTTTTTTGTCCTTTTAGGCTTCAGACATGCCTTTCATTATGTACCACATTCTTCTTGGCAACAGAGAAGAAGTGTTACTATGCTAGACGTTCTGGTTATCTCTAAAATGATTTTTAAAAGGAAAAAAAACACTGTTGCCATAGAAACAAGGGACTGTCTCATTGTCTTTCTCTTCTATAATTCCCAAACTGCAGGAATATTTCTTTACCACTCTACCATTCCATTTTATAAAAGGATCAGTGGATTCAAATCTGGTTTTACTAAACAGCACCCTTAAGAAACATGAGGGTATATTATGTAACATAAACCTGGGGGGAAAGATTGCAAAAAGTGAACGTTTCATTTATTTTTTAATTTACTCCCCTTCCTTGCCCCTCAATGGCACCCAAAGTGAAGTGCAATAGTTAAAAACCCGAAATACTACTAATAACAAACAGTTAAACATCTAGAACTTATCGTTATGTACAGGGGTCCTTTCATAGAAAAAGAGGTGCAGGAGCATATTAGCATAACTCATTAGCATATGCCACATCCCCTGACATCACCAGAAGTGTGTCAGAAAGGGAATGTCAGTTTCAGCCCCATTATATCCTATGGGCCATTGAAATCAATGGCAAAAACTCATAGGGTATATGAGGGGCTAGAAGAAAGGGGGTTTGAGGGAGAGGCTCCAAACTTGCAGGGTAGCTGCTGGGGCCTCTCCTCGAAATACCCACCAAGTTTCAAGAAGATTGGACCAGGGGGTCCAATTCTATGGGCCCCCAAACAGGTTGTCCCATCCCCTCCATTGTTCTCTATGGAGGGAAAAAATGTTAACTTTTTTCCTACCATAGAGAACAATGGAGGGAAGGGGGCAAACTGTTTGGGGGCCTGTAGAATTGGACCCCCTGGTCTAATCTTCTTGAAACCTGGTGGGAATTTCGAGGAGAGGCCTCAGCAGCTACCCTGCAAGTTTGGAGCCTCTCCCTCAAACCTCCTCCCCTCCAGTGGTTTTTAAAGTTGCTGTCGAATTTCGGCAGCAATTCGGCGGCGAGCTGAATTAGATTAGAGAATCTGATTCAGCCCGTGGCTGCCCTACTGGCCAGTCCTGAGCTGGCGGAGCTTTGCTCCGCCTCGCTCCGGCCCCAACAAACCCCTGGTTATGTCCTTCTACACCTGTCAGCTAATGGAAAACATGTCACTGCAGAACAAAAAAACTTTTTCCATGGCAATGCTGCTGAAACAGTTTTTTCCCTAACAGAACTACACTAGAAAAAACACCATTCCTCAGCCCACTACTACACATTGCCAAAGGTCTGCCAAATAAGACATATCTTAACACAGTGTTCAAAGTCCTGTGGCAACATTGCCAAAAGTGAGTGTTGGCAGACCATTCCATAGGTTTCTACCATGGAGAAGATGCTGCTCTAAATATAGTATAGACATTCTCTAATAAAGAAGTAAAAGAGCCATTCATAAACAAAACCTTCATTGAGGAAAATGTGGACAAACTGCATCAACAATTTTATTCTGGGCATGCCCAAATGGCACAATATCAATGTGCACATTTACTACTGTTTCCTACATAATGTGATGTAAAGTAGTGGACCAGTATTGATGACTCCCTGCCATGAGACATAGGAACATCAAGCTTTTTTTCAGTCTTTTGCAGAGGTATTTGTACTGTTTCTGCAAACAGTGTTCTACAGCCTGTGGTAGATAAGGCTATATGGTATTACATAGGGCGCGATCATACGCACCCATTTGCGACACAAGAAGGACGATTCCCCGCCGGCTCAAGGTGGTGCGATCACACAAGCACATCTGGGAAGCATCCTGCAGCTGGTGTCAAAGTGTCGCAAACTGCTTTGAGCCAGTGGGGAATCGGCTTATTTAGCTACCAGTGAAAAGGCAGTCTCAAATGGTTTGCGACGGCCAAGAACTGACTTTTCCTGGTGTGATCGCGCCAGCACAAACAAGTGGCTTTGGGGAGCGGGCTTTTTGGTTTTTTCCCCCTCCCATCCTGGTATGCGCATCATCGGATGACCCCAAGGGTGGAGAGGCAAGTCATCAATCCCTTGTAGAAGCAGATAAGCGCACTGAAAATGGCCAGAAAAAAACCCAACTTGCCTGCGGCTGCGTGTGATCACGCAGCGGCGGTTCGCCCTCACAGGTCCATGGACCTGTGTGATCCCACAAAAGCGGCGCAAATTGCGCTGGCACAAATTTGTGTCACTTCCCGTCCGGCTTATCTCGCTTGTGTGGACAGGGCCATAGCCTCCTTTCTACAGGGGTGAGCACTTAGTCAGGTTTTTCAAGTTCTTCCCTTAGGCTGAAGTCTATCAAATGACCATAGTGAACACAACTAATGGCAGCCCTCTGTGGGCATGACTTGCTTGAAGGGTTGCTAGTCATTGATCACAGATGTACAACAGTCAACTTAAAATAACTAATTCACATTTCTGTGTAGCTGTCAGATGTCGCCATATTATCAGCTTGGCTGTCATAGGGATGGGGTCGCATTGGGAGCAGTGGGCTTTCATAATCAACCCCATGGCTTGGTTCTTAATGGTGCTTGGGAGCCCCTGATTGTGGGACCATGATCCCTATATTTAGCGGAGCATAGGTATGGTGCATTTTAATGACCCAAAGTGCCTTGAGCATGAGTGGAGAGTTGGATGGGGAAAGATGCCTGCTCCCCTCCTGGAGCAAGCATGCCTAGCCCAAGAGGAACTTGAGTCTATCCCACAGGAGTATAGAGATCTGGCCAAAGTGTTTAAAGAAGAGGAGGCGGATGAACTACCCCCTCACTGGAATACTGACTGTGCTACTGAAATTCTACCATGGCACAAAATGCCAAAAGGGAAATGGTATGCCATGAGCCCTGTGGAAAAGGAGGAGTTGAGAAAGTTCATTGATTAAAAACCTGGACCGAGGCTTCATTCACTCAGCCACTTCCCCTTTTGTTGCCCCAGTCCTGTTCCAGAAGAAAAAGGATGAAGGGCTTAGACTATGCACAGGTTACTTAGGGTTGAATACAGTGTCCGCCACCAATGCTTACCCCCTCCCATTGATTAAAGACCGCTTGACTGAAACTACCAAGGGGAAAATATTTTCGAAGATGGATTTAAGGGATGCTTATTTCAGGATGTGCATCTGGGGGGGGGGATGAGCCTTCAGCACACCATTAGGGCAGTTTGAATACCTTGTGATGCCATTTGGTTTGGCTGGAGCCCCAGGTGTGTTCATGAACTTGATCAATGAAGTGTTGCACAAGCATTTGTTCAAGGGGTTTTTGGTTTATCTTGATGATATCCCGATCTATTCGCAAGATAAGGACTCCCATGTGACTTTGGTGAGGGAGGTCTTAGAGACATTGTATGAGAACCACTTGTTTGCTAAACTGTCTAAGTATGAGTTTCATAAAGTGGATTTCCTCCTCTACCACATCTCTGGGGAGGGGCTGGGAATGGACCCTAACAAAATGAAAGATGTGTTGGGGTGGGAGGCCCCCTGAACCTGAAGGCAACTCTAGTCATTCTTGGGGTTTGCAAATTTCTACTACCCTTTCACCCCCAACTTTGCCCAAGTAAGCCTTCCCCTGACAGATTTACTGAAAACTAAAGGGAAGGGCCCCGAAAGCGTAAAGCCTGGAGCCAAATTAAACTGGACCCTCGAGTGTCAGCAGGCTTTCCAGGAACTTAAAGACTTGTTCACCTCTGAGCCCATTCTACATTATCCAGATGAAAATAAGCTATTTGTGATCCAAGTCAACACATCAAATGTAGTTATGGGGGAGGCATTCTGCAAAAGGGGGAGATGGAAAACACCACCCCTTAGCCTATGTCTCAAAGAAATTTAATTCCACCGAGTGCAACTGGGTAGTTTGAGATAAAGAGGCAGCCGCCATCAAATTAGCGTTAACTACCTGGTGACATTGGCTGGAGGAGGAAAGGATGCCTTTTGAGGTCTGGACTGATCATAAAAACCTCGAGGTGCTGCGCACCCCTCGGACTCTCAGTGCTAAGTAGCTATGGTAGGCAGAGTTTTCTCTAAATTATGGTTCTTCCTTCAGTACCTCCCAGGGAAATCAAACTTCCCGGCTGATGCCTTGTCCTCCCTCCCACAACACACCAGTCAATGAGAGGTGGTGGTGGATTCCATGTTCACCCCTCCCATTTAGGCAAAGTGGTGGTGACACATACCCAAGTGAAAGTGGGCTCCACCCCAGAGGCAGAGCCTTGGTTTAAAAAATTCAAAGCAGCTATCACAGAGGAGGATCAGGAGAAAATTTCTGCAGAGCCCTTCCTCCTCTAAAAAGGCAATGGGTGGTGGTACAAGAATGACCATCTGTATGTGCCCCAGAGTCTCAGGGGGGAAATTTTGCATTTTAGTCACGAGTCTAAATTAGCTGGACACTTTGGGTTCATAAAAACTCTCAACCTTCTAAAAAGACAGTTCTGGAGGTCACATATGTGAGGAGACGTCTCCCAATACATGGGGGCATGTCAAATCTGTTTAATGGCTAAACGAAGACCTGGGAAACCCCTGGGAACCTACAACCACTCAAAACTCCCAAGAGACCCTGGGAAGTAATTTCTATGGACTTTATAATGGACCTCCCACCTAGTAAAGGGAAGACAGTGATTTGGGACCTATTTTCTAAGCAGGCTCATATTATCCCTTTCAAACAGCTACCCTCTGCCAAGGCTTTGGCTAAATTGTTTATGCATCATATTTTCAGATTGTATTTGGTCCCGCGCAAGATAATATCTGATCGTGGGTCTCAGTTTGTTGCTAAGTTTTGGAAAGAATTCCTCCAAATATTGGGTGTAGAACGAGGTCTCAGTAGTGCCCACCACTCAGAGGCTGATGGACAAACAGAAAGAGTGAATCAGGTGGTGGAGAAGTTCCTTCAGTTCTTTACTAATTACCAGTAGGACGATTGGGCTGAGCTCCTCTCTTATGTGGAATACAGTTATAATAACTCAGTTCATAGTTCCACTGGATTGTTCCCTTTTAAAGCTGTGTATGGGTATGAGGGGGTCCCTATCCCTACCATGGATACTGGTTCTCCTCACCTGGGAGATCTGGAAACTTGGTGGAGTGAATTTACCAGGCAATGGGACTCCATGCAAAAACCTCTGGCTAAAGCCAAAAAGGATTACAAAAAATATGCTGACAGGCTGCATTCCTGAATGAGATGTACAACCTGGAGACCTTGTGTATCTCTCTACAAAAAATCTCTCTGGCCTTCAGCCAAGGAGAAAGTTGGGGTGGAAATATGTGGGCCTGTTCCCGGTTGCCTGGAAAATAAATGCTGTGACTGTAGAACTAGAATTGTCTAAATCACTCAGAGCCGTTCATCCTGTGTTTCATTTCAACTTGCTAAAACGGGACCCCCGGCCCCAACAAGTGGAGATCTCGACCAACAGCCCATCCACCTCTGATGGTGGTGAGCCCCACCAAGAGGTGCAAGAAATCCTGGATGCTAAGCTCAAGTGCAATGTCCTGTATTACCTTGTTCAGTGGAAAGACTTTGACCCTTTGCATCAGGAATGGGTGTGAAGTGCACATGTTCATGTGCCTAAACTTGTCGGGGCCTTTCACAAACGTTTTCTTTTGAAGCTGGGAGGGTAAGGTCTTCAGGGCGGCAGGATGTCAGACCTCACCATATTATCGGCTTGGCTGTCATAGGGATGGAGGTAATTTGAAATTTTAAGTTTCTGTTCTCAGTCATACTATTATCTCAACTGGCCTGCTGGAGTAGCCTTGAATGTCTGTTCTGACTCGTATCATCTTTCCCCTGCGAACCAGTGTCCATTATTCTGGCAGGTGAGTCCCCAGATTGGCCCTGAGCCATTCCTATGATGTATGCTTTACCTATAATTGCTTCCTTTGTGCCAATATACCTTAGATCTAACAAAGTTACGTTAAGCACCTGAAGTTCTTCAATGTCTCAATAAACTGCATTCTTTGAAATGACTGGTGTTGGGAACTGATTGACTCAGGGGTCTGACAGTAGCATTCAAATTACGTGCATTGACTGTAGGTGAAATTATGCATGCATGATTTCACTTTCAGATTATGATGGTTTTATAAGAAATTTGTGTAATCAAATGCTAATGATATGCAGTGGATAGTTCATTAAAGAACTATAATACAAGATTTCCTTCATAGTTAAAAAGGAAATAACAAATCAAAATTAAAACATGATCATTACAGTGAGTTAATTAGAGTTCAGAACAAGTTTGCATTTTACAATTCAAAATTCCAATTATTACTACCCTTCAGAGCAAACACTTTGAAGTTTTCATCTTTGTGTGTTCAAAATACAGCTTTCCCCTAATCGTACTTCTCAGCTAGATAGACAAAGGAGATGATTAATTGAGCAAAACAATAATTCCGATGCCAATTTGTTCAGTTGTGATTTACACTTTCAGCAACTGGCACCACTGGAAAACGAAATACGAATACTTTATATTTTAGTTGGAATATACAGACAAATATTTTCCTAACCCTGATACTTGAATAAGAATGAATACATTGTAGTATCAGCAGGAATGGAAAAGAGACCTATTTATTTTATAAAATTAAACAGATATTTAATTAAACAGATGTGTGAATTTTAACCTTGTATGCAATGTGAAGCTTGATGTGCTACTAGAGACTATTAATATGCATTGTTAATAAGGATATTCTTGGAAGACTAATTGACAAAAGTAATTTGGACTAGTAGCTAGATCCCTAGGGTCCATGCTTTAAGGATTTCATTAATATTTATCTAAATCCTTTCATTTATCAAAACTAGGAATCTCATTGATTTGAATCTTCCTCTGTATATGCTGATTAAAACTGGCTTAGCTAACAACAGAATAATTATAATGAAAAATATAGACATTTATTAGGGTGTACACATAAATAAAACAAAATTAAATTAAAAGAGACAGTCCAAGTATCAGACATATAAAACTAGGTTCATAAAGAGCTAATAGCAGTAAATATCAAGCTGATGGATAAAACCTTTGACCTAAGGACCATACGCATTTCAACCCCTATGGGCCTTCCTCAGTGGTCAATATTCCTTATAAAATGACACGCATCCAAAAATGCATACAGAAATTTGTATAGACGTATGTGAGTATATATAAGACCAGGTGTTGCAGTCTGAAATTGTAGGGAAAAAAAGAGGGGGGGAAGGAAAAAAGCCAGATTACTTTAGTGCAAACAGTAAATATATGTAATAATGGGTTAGTAATAAATTTACTCTGGGATTACCTTGAATGCTACATATTTGCTACATATACAAGTCAAGTACGCCTGTGGTGGTAGCATGAATTCTCCAAATTGGTCTAAATAAAAATAAAGTAATCATAATTACTATAGTTTAAAGTTAATATGTTACAGAATTAATTTAGCCTAGAAGTAATTACCAAAAAATAGTTAAATAGGCAACAGAGCTGGTACCAAATGTCCCATTCATCAGTGATGTGTGTCACTTCCATCAAGTGAAATAGTCAAGTCACAAACTGCTGAGATTACAATCCTATATAGTGGACCCAGGGATGATGCAATCACCTCCATGTATTGCACCATGCTCTTAGCCAAGGAAGGGATTACAAGTTGGGAGGGGCAGATGAACAGGTGAACATTTTTCTTTCTTTTTTTCCCCCAAAGGCAGCAGGTCCAATCTTCATTCAGTCCTTGAGGAGCTGATGTCTGTAAATGATGAATCCAAAATAACTCAGGTCTTTGGAGAAACTTGAGCCTGTTTGAACTTGTAGTCTGGACTGTTTCAATAATCCAAAAGTTCAGTGGTTTTCAGTTTGGCCCAAATCCAGGTAGTGATTAACAAGTGGAGCATTCCTTTTCTTTAATCTAATACAGCTCCTGTGTTCCCCGTTAATGCCTGGCAGGAGAAATGTGCCCAAGCTTACACTGAGGCAGGCTGAGCTGACATACAGGAAGACCCCGATGTGGTACAGGGCTCCAATGCTTGTTGGTACAAAGGTGGTACAAAGGTGATAAACTGGTTGTTCCCCTCTCCCTCTGGAGGGAAGTTATGTACTCTGCTCATGAGTCTAAACTGTCGGGACACTTTGGATATTTAAAACGCAGGGTATAAATCCAATCTCTTCTTCTCTTCTTCTTCATCATTTGCTGCAATGCCAATTCTGGTGGCCACGCATGCATTGAGATGTATCATCTTATGTGAGCTCCTGCCAAACCTGTTTAATGTGTAAATGCTGGGGGGGGACCCCTGGTCTCTTGAAACCATTAGAAACCCCTAGCCGACTTTGGGAGGTGATCTCTATGAACTTTTATCACAGATTTGCCCTCTAGTAAGGGGTCAGCTACAGCGGCCATGCAGAGCCAGACAGCACCTCTGTATTTCCCCCAGAAAGTCTATTTCCCCTGGAAAGTACTTGTTGCTGGTGAGCTGCACTGTGCTGTCTGGCACGAGGGGCCAGCTACGGTGGTGCGAGGGGGCTGCTGCGAGGAGGAGGAGGCTTGGTAGAAACCCGGGTGGCAGAAACTGCAGAGCAGCCCAGGACGGGAGTAGAGGTGTCTGGCACGAGGGGCCAGCTATGGTGGTGCAAGGGGGCTGATGCGAGGAGGAGGAGGCTTGGTAGAAACCCGGGTGGCAGAAACTGCAGAGCAGCCCAGGACGGGAGTAGAGGTGTCTGGCACGAGGGGCCAGCTATGGTGGTGCAAGGGGGCTGATGCGAGGAGGAGGAGGCTTGGTAGAAACCCGGGTGGCAGAAACTGCAGAGCAGCCCAGGACGGGAGTAGAGGTGTCTGGCACGAGGGGCCAGCTATGGTGGTGCAAGGGGGCTGATGCGAGGAGGAGGAGGCTTGGTAGAAACCCGGGTGGCAGAAACTGCAGAGCAGCCCAGGACGGGAGTAGAGGTGTCTGGCACGAGGGGCCAGCTATGGTGGTGCAAGGGGGCTGATGCGAGGAGGAGGAGGCTTGGTAGAAACCCGGGTGGCAGAAACTGCAGAGCAGCCCAGGACGGGAGTAGAGGTGTCTGGCACGAGGGGCCAGCTATGGTGGTGCAAGGGGGCTGATGCGAGGAGGAGGAGGCTTGGTAGAAACCCGGGTGGCAGAAACTGCAGAGCAGCCCAGGACGGGAGTAGAGGTGTCTGGCACGAGGGGCCAGCTATGGTGGTGCAAGGGGGCTGATGCGAGGAGGAGGAGGCTTGGTAGAAACCCGGGTGGCAGAAACTGCAGAGCAGCCCAGGACGGGAGTAGAGGTGTCTGGCACGAGGGGCCAGCTATGGTGGTGCAAGGGGGCTGATGCGAGGAGGAGGAGGCTTGGTAGAAACCTAGGTGGCAGAAACTGCAGAGCAGCCCAGGATGGGAGTAGAGGTGCCCCCTAAGAAATTTAAATGCCCTCTGCCAAAAAAAAAAAAAAAAAAAAGGTCCTGGCTATGGGCCTGAATTGCATCCTCCTGGACTGGACTGAGACCTAGTTTTCCTGTCTCATTATCAATGTGTGCTGTTATCATTTGGCATCTGAAATCATTCCACTCTCTAAGAGATAAAGACCAGTCCAAGTGTTCTTATTCCTAATCAGGGTATTTTTGAAAGAAAATAAATCCAGATGGGACAGAGAAATCCAGTCACTAAAAAAAAAACTTTTCGGAAAAAGCCAAAATAATTTCCTCAATGTACATTGTGCTTGTCAAAAGAATCCACCCACCCTCCAAAAAAGTGTGCTTACACACAAAAGCTTATACCTGGGATAAAATGTTGTTGGTCTTAAAGCCAGGACTCCAATTTTGCTTTCTATCTCTTTCCTCCTCCTCCTTTCCTCCCCAAAAGAGGAGGATCAGCCCCAGAGAAGAAAGAAGAAGCGATCTCTCTCTCTCTCTGTGCGTGTGCATGTGTGTGTGAGAGAGGGAAAGGCAGGCAGGCTGGCTTGTTTTTTTTAATCTCTCTAGCAAAGCCGCCACAAGTCTCTCTCTATCTCTGTGTGTGAGTGAGAGAGAAAGAGAGCAAACAAGAGGAAGGGGGGGGGGGAGGTTTGTTTTTGTATCTCTCCAGCATGAAGCAGCCACAAAGCTCTCTCTCTCTCTCTGTGTGAGAGAGAGACAGGGAGGGAGGGTGGAGGGAGGCAAGAGGCAGGAAACAGGAAGCAAAGAGCCACTGAGAGAGCTGGGGAAAAGCAAGCTAGGGTGCGGAAGGAAGCAGGAGAAGGAAGCTGCTTGCGGGGCTGATTTTGAGCCCTGTGCGGGCTGGATCCAGCCCATGGGCTGCACATTTGACAACCCTGCATTAAATAACCCACTTTCAATGTACTTTCTAACTGGATTTTGCCAGTGCACACAGTAAAATCTAGGGGTTTTGTGTGTGTGTGTGTGTGTGTGTGACCGCAGCCTATGGAGCCTTGTGCTGACTCCTGAAAGGGTCAGGGGCCCTTTCAAATTTTCTATAGTGGTGCAAGTAAGAAACATGCCCTTTAAAATATTTAATGAAATCATCAGACCTCACAAATTATTATAAGCTTCAGCAGCTGGAAGTAAAAATAACAACATGGCTTTTTTATACAGTGTGTGTGAAAATTACAAGAGCAGTAGCAATGTTGTTCCTAGACTGATAGCATTTAGAGTCATCAGCAGCATTGCACAAGGGATGCATTTAGAAGCAGTCCCTTCACTCCAAAATGGCTCATTTACTTTCCAGTTAATTCTATTTTCCCCATAGGTCCTGCTAGACAAAAATTGCCTTCTTCATAAAATTTACAGTAGAGTTCCACTGAAATCAAAAGCAAGAGAAAAGGACATTTTACATTTAAGAGGGTTTTTTAATTACCTTTATTCATTAATAACTTGTAACTTGGCTTGAAAATTTGGGACAGAAGAAAGGTTTTGGGAAAGCAGACAACACCACGAGTACACAGAAAAAGAGGGCAGCTTTTAAAAAAAATCTATATACTTCACATTACTGGTAATAATGTTGAGCAAATATATAATGGCAAAATGTCCATAGACCCATCTAGTTCCCTCAGAAACCTCATCAGAGTCTACGTATACAGTCAAAGAACTGGAGATCCAAGTTCCATCCCTGTATTATTTTAGGAAGCCTTCTTTAAAGGCTCTGATTCCTATCAAATCTATCATATGTGATCCATTTTGTAACAGTAACTTAAATATCAGTTTAATTAATATAATGAGTTTCAGAGACACAGCCAGTTGATAGGTCCAAAGTCCATAAAAACCTGAGTGTTACAGTAGACCTCTTAGAACCAAGCTCTTCAGTGGACACTGAACGACAATTACAAAGGAGGAGCATCCAAAAATATATTGTCCCAGAGCTCCAATCATCTTCAAAACACCAAAAATGGTTTTCATAGCAACCTCTTAATAGAGCACCCTCTGAAAGAATTAATTGGATTAACTCTTCAGAAGTCTTTAACGACCCCTCCAGCTAGTTCTCCATCTAAAATCGGGACAAATGGCTGTATTTGCTCTGAACATAACAAACCTCTCCATCTAATTTCTGAGCTAGATTGACTAGATAATAATAACTAGAGTTATAATCCTGGAATATGGCAGGATGGGGAAGTAAATGCGGAGATCCTGATTTATTGAGCTTTTTGAAGGATTTTTATATCATCCTCTTAAAGGAGACTTGGTTGCCCAGAGATATTGCAATCAGTGATTTAACTTCCTACACACTTCCTGCATCAAAAACGAATATAAGGTGCCAGTTTAAGGCTGGCCTGTGTTGTTTCTGCAATAATTCTATCAATCATACTGTTAGCCAATTAGACGCTTGCCCCCCACAGGCCCAGGTATTTTTTATTTCTATTAAGGACCTGCTGATATTATTAATCTTTATATTGCTTCATTTGTTGATAACAGTACTTCCACATCTGCTTGGAAATCACTGAAGGCTTATTTGAAAATGCTTTTGGAGAAATTCCCTGAGGCTACTCTTCTTTTAGCTGGTGATCTTAGTGCAAGATTAGGGTCGAATAACGATCAGTTAGGCAATTTGTTGAGTTGGGGAGATGAGGACCACATACCTCTCCCATTCTTAGATTCTAGACAATCGAAAGACCCAGTTATAAACCAGACTGGATGACATCTGGTGGATTTGTGTGTGGAACTCAATCTATATATAATGAAAGGGTCCCCTGAATAGGACCCGCATGGCCAATACACTTACATTTCTCCTCATGGCTGTAGTGCTGTTGACTATGTGATTACCTCAGCAGACTTGAGAGACCATATCACCAAGTTTAGGACTGGCAACCAAACAGAAAGTTATCATTCTCCTATGTTGTTTTTAGGATAAACTGTGTCCCAGATAGGTCCCCTCTGTTTAGTGTTAAAAACATGATTGCCCTATTTATAAGAGAATAAAATGGACCTCCACCCTCTCACCTCAGATCCAACAATGAATGTATAGTGATATTGGGATGCAATTAAACCAAAAGCTATCCTGCACTAAATTGCTAACAGAGGCTCTTTTAGTCCATAATTCTATTGTTGATAAACTCAGTGATTTTGCCCAACCATTTGGCTGTAAGCACGCAAAAAGCTCAACTAATTCTTGGTTTGATTTCGATGCCACCTAGCTAAAAATAGATTGCGCCAATTTTTTTCAGCAGATGAGTACTGGCACTTTACCTTGGATCCCTTCTGTTTATTGCAAAATGAGGAGGGAATGTCAACTGTTGCTAGCTCAAAAGAAACATACCTTTGCCATGGAGAAATGGACCCAGCTTTTTCACGCAATCAAAGTAATAACAATAATGCTTTCTGGTCCTTAATCACAGGCTTTAAACGTCAGTCAGGAGTCCTTAATGTTAGTTTAATTTCCCCTCAGAAATGGACCACTTACTATACTAACCTGTTTAATAATCCTTTGACAGCTGAACCAACAAGTAATGTGCTACCTTTAGATGTACCAAAGTGGCGTTTCACATGAGGAGTTATATGAGCACATCTCTAGTCTTAAATCTGGTAAAGCCCTGGGCCCCGATGGCCTATCTGCTGAGCTCATGAAGAGTAATATTGAATGGTGGTCTCATTCTCCTGCATGCCTTTTCACATTAATTGATAAATTTGGTATTTTACCAGCAGCTTGGTTAAATTCTATAATAATTCTGATTTTCAAAAAAGGTGATCCTAACAACCTAGAGAACTATAGACCCATTAGTCTCCTGTCTATTATAGGGAAAATTTATTCTAAACATCTTCTTAAGAAATTATCTGAGTGGATGACTTCTCATAATTTACCAGAAAGAGAGCAAATTGGGTTTGTAACAAACCACTCTACTTTAGATTACTGTGTAGTATTATCTGTTTTGCATTTATTGACCTCTGTGGAGCCTTTGAGTCAGTAGATAGATTCTGTGTTACACAAATTGGATCTTGACCAACATTTTCTGTTTTTGTTGTGTAAATTTCATCTCTCTAATACTTGTCAGGTTAGACTTGATGACAGAGGCTCCTTAACACAAAAAATTCCTGTGACCAAGGGTGTTAAGCAGGGTTGTGTTCTAGCTTCCTCTCTATTTAATTTGTTTCTTTCAGATCTCCCCTCCTATCTGGCTAAAATTGACGGACACACTCCCGAATTAAACTCTGCCCCGATTCCTATCTTATTATATGCAGATGATGCAGCAGTTCTTTCCTTTACTAAAGTATGATTAAAGCACTCTCTATCAGCATTTATTTCATTCTGTAACCAGAACTCCTTACTTATTAATTTTGATAAGACCAAAATTGTGGAATTTTCTAAATCATGGAGGTGTTTAGTCTGGAAGATTGACGGAAGAGAAATTGAACAAGTTAAATCTTTCAGATATCTGGGTATTCTTTTCCATTATGATCTAAAATGGTCCATGCATCAGAAACACTCTCTTAGCCTGGCTAGGAACAAGGTAACCAATTTGTCCCATCCACCCTATGGATTTTCCAGGCTACAGCAGTTCTCCAATTACTGTATGGGGTGCCCGTGTAGATTCAGGATCTTAATAAAAAGGTTGAATGAATTAATGCAGTCTTTCTGTGCCGTATCCTTGGCATTCTCAACTCAGTTATTTCACCTTGTGTGCTGAGCTGGGTCTCTATACCATAGAATCCAGAGCTTGGATTGCTGCTATCAAATACTGGTTACATCTTTACTTTCAACCTCCTCCAAATAGTCTTATCACTTCTTTAACTGCTGACCCGTATATTTCTAAATGGTCCCAATCAATAAGAGAGAAAATTAATTCTTTAGGTATTGATTTAGGCTCCCTGGCTAACTCCAATGAAATCAACATATTCCATATAATTCAAAGGAGAATTCAGGATACTGATTTACAATTCATAAAAGCTGGAGCAGAGGGGACTTATTCCCCCCCATTTCTTGGGTCTTGCTTTCCAGCAAAATTCTATGGCTCAGTATTTTTCAAGCTTAACAATCCCTTCTCAACGCAGAGCATTTAAGCTAGCCAGACTCAATATATTTCCCTCAGCCATGGTCACAGGGTGATACAAGGGTATCCCCTATGAGGCAAGATTCTGCAGATGCCTCTGCAAAGAACCTGACTCTGTTCAGCATATTATCTTAAACTGCCCACTGTTTACTCAGCTATGTTCACACTTGATTAGTCCCCTCCTTCAATTATCTAAGGCTGTGACCAATAGAGGCACTAAATTCTTGCTAACGGATAAAAGCCACGAAGTTACTGAGCAGATGGCAGAGTTCCTGGCTAAAAAGTACTGGAGTCGGGAGACCGGTAACAGTGAAAACAGCACTGTAGTTTATTGTAGGTCAAGACAGAACATGAGAAACCCTGGGCTCAGAGCCCTCTTTTATGCCGGTCAGAGATAATCCTCCAACCTCACCCAAATGTCCTGATAGGACCTTAAGATCGTGGTTACAGTTCATAGGTCCCCAGGGGGAAACCTAGGTCCTGACTGGTGGTCGTTTAGGATCCGATCGACTAGTGTTCTACCTGGCTGAAGCTCAGATAGATTCAGGCAATGTGCGAATGTCCACGTGGCGGTCCTACCAAAAACATTCAGTGCAAATGAAAACTAATTGGAAATATTAAAAAAAAATAATGCTCCCAAGGTTTGGGATTAATTAATAACCTGGCCCATGTGGTGTCCAATTTACATCTTTGACAGGTGTGGTGTGAGAGCAGAGCACATGGAAACGGCTTCTGCACCACAATTATTGGCCTGAGTCCTTCTTCACCAAGTGGTTTGATTATCACAAGTGCCTCTAGACTGGTTCACAGCTTCATTTATAAACCACAGGATATTAAATGGTTACAATCTTAGCAAAAATTACACTTGGCAAATAAACCTTCATGCTGAGAATGAGTGTGAGATGTAACGGGAACAACATGGAGGGTACTGTCAATTGCCTCAGTTGGACATGTGTTGATTAATTAAGGACATTTTGGAAAGTGCTCTTCATTTTTGTGCTATGGCTGTCAAGCTGTTTAGTTATTAAGCCTGGCTGGTTCCCTGTTGGTGTTCCTTAGGAATGTCCATAGGCAGGTTGTATAGGCTGGAATATGAAAACAGCTGCTTTGGTTTGGGGTCATCACTGTTATTAAAAACAGTGAACAGGGCAGGGAATTGAGGTGTCAGTTTCTTCTACTTGGATTTTTTGTAAGTGTTCCTGAGTGGCAAGTGGAGTTGAACAATGTTCCCTGTCACAATGGCTCAGATGTTCCCAGCATGCTTCTCTAGAAACAGACAAGAAAAGTTTACAGCCACTGTTCCATTTGGCCATTAAAGCTTTTCACATATTCTCATAACTGTTTGTCTAAAACAGTAGATTAAAAATTATTTCATTGAGACATGTAGCCATTACAAACACTACCATGTTGGGAGTTAGAAAGCAGCATTGGCTTCTCACCCAGACCTTTTCATTCTTGGCACAGAAAAACAACTCAGTAGTCTAAAAGTAATACAGATTTTTTTTTTTAAATTGTCTGTATTCAAACTACGCACAAACCTCCCATGCAGTTCACAAAAACCAGCTGATCTCAGTGGAAGCCGATCCACCCGCCAAGCCAAAATGTGTATGGGGATTAGCTCTCTCCAGTGACTCTGACAGGAAACCTGTGAGAGTTCTGTTCAAAGTAGTCAAGGATCAGATCTTGGTTGGTTAACCACAGTTCTTTATTCCCTATTTCTACATTAGTACAGCATCTCGGATTATTGTCAGAGATGAGACAGATTATACAAGCGGGTCTATTATACCATTCCAAGGAGTTTGAATTACCCATAGATAGCCAATCCCCTTAAGGGAAAATTGGCGGGCTAAAAGGTGTCCTGACCGTTTGGTTCTCACAGGAAAAAAGTGAGGTGTTAAGCAGTAAATTTCCTCTCCCAAACTAGACCCCTCAGATGTTTCGAGTTCACATAACAATCAATGGCTCCAAGGTTCTTTTGCATTTGATAAGAGATGAGAGGCATCCTCCCTTGAAGTTACTGCCGGAGCAGCTGGAATGCGGAGGCAGGGATGTGAGGCCTCCTTGTTCTCACAAATCATTGTTGTCACCCTCCCGGCCAGGACAGAAACAATGCATCATGGTTACATAGGTCCCAATATACTTTAGATACATAGGATAGTGAAAGACATGCATGCAAGAAGTTAAATCTAGATCTGACTAATACATTGGCTGAATTGGCAGATTCTGACACCCTGCCCTCCTCATAATTCACTTCACCTAGCTTTATCAGGAAACATTTTATGAAACAATTTTGTCAGTTTAGGAGCGTGAACATGTTCTGAGCGAATCCACTCGTTGTGTTCCGGGCCGAAATCTAACCATCTAACTAAGTAATATAATCGGCCTCTTCGCATCTTGGAATCAAGGATTTCAGTTATCTCGAAGTGAGGGGCCCCCTCCTTCATCAGTGGAGGAGGAACTGGAGGAGCTGGATGCTAAGCATTCGGCCCAGGATCTTTCTTCAGTAGGCTGAAATGAAACACAGGGTGCACAGAACTCAGTGATTTAGGCAGTTCCAATTCAAAAGACACATCCGATATTTTACGTAATACTTTATAAGGTCCAACATATTTCCATCCTAGTTTTCTGCTGGGCTGCAACCCATGAATATTTTTGGTGGAGAGGTAGACAGAGTCCCCGGGTTGGAGATCCCAGCCTGCTGCTCGCCCTCGATCAGCATATTTTTTGTAATCCTCTTTTGCTTGGTCCAATGCTTTGCCTATTAATGGCCAGGAGTCTTGGAGACTGGACCACCAACTTTTAAAATCCGATGGGGAAGCATTGGGGACATTCTCAATGGTAGGCAATGGTTTCCCCTCAAACCCCCCTACCGCCATGAAGGGAGAGACTCCCGTGGAAGAGTGCACTGCATTGTTGTAGCTATATTCTGCAAACGGCAGCAGCTCCACCCAATTGTCTTGGTGATAATTTGTGTAACATCTCAAAAACTGCTCCAATATTTGATTAGTTCGTTCGGATTGGCCATCGGTTTCTGGGTGGTAACCCGAACTCAGGGCTGGTTCTATGTCCATCATTTTCAGGAGCTCCCGCCAGAAGCTGGCAACGAACTGACTGCCTCTGTCGGATACCACTCTCTTCGGAAAAGCGTGTAATTTAATCACGTGATTGAAAAAAGCTTTGGCCATCCCTTTAGCGGTGGGCAATTGCTTGAAGGGGGTGAAATGCGCTTGCTTCGAAAATGTGTCTACCACCACCCAAATAACCGTTTTTCCCTTGGAGGGGGGCAAATTGGTGATAAAGTCCATGGCTATGGCCTCCCAGGGTCGCGAGGGGGTGGGTAGTGGGTGCAACAATCCAGGAACTTTCCCCCCCCCGCTTTTTGCACATTAAACAGGTTTGGCACGCCGAGACGAAGTCGGAGACGTCTCGGCGCATGCGCGACCACCAGAATTGACGCTGGATCAAATTAAGTGTTTTAAGGAAGCCAAAGTGCCCAGCAAGTTTAGACGAGTGGCAGGTCAACAATATCTCCTTACGTTTGACCTTCGGCACCACTAGTTTGTCTCCATGCAGCCAACATTGATCTTCTCTCTTGGAGCATTCCTCCAGCGCTTCCAATTCCTCTACCTCCTCCGGAGCATAATCCCCCCCCCCCCAATCACATTTCCCAATGTCCAACTGTGTTTTCTTAGCTTGGCTCCTGGTGACTACTGCCCCCCCTAATTGCTGGGGGGAGAACATGGAGTCAAACACCTCTTCCTTGACACTCTCATGTTGGGGCAATCGGGACAGTGCGTCTGCCAAGGAGTTAGCCTTCCCAGGAAAATGCTTAAGCACAAAGTTAAACTTGGAGAAGAAGTCGGCCCACCGCAGCTGTTTGGCGTTGAGGGATCTCTGAGTGCGCAGCGCCTCTAGATTCTTATGATCAGTCCATATTTCAAACGGAGTCTGCGCACCCTCCAACCAATGCCGCCACGTAGTGAGCGCCAACCTAATGGCTGCGGCTTCTTTGTCCCAGACCGACCAATTCCTCTCCGTTTCGTTAAATTTTTTCGAAATGTAAGCCAATGGGTGCAATTTCCCTTCCGGACCACTTTGCAATATGGCCCCCCCCATGGCTACATCAGACGCGTCTACATGAATTACGAATTCTTTGGTTTCGTCAGGGTGTGCTAGAATGGGCTCAGAAGTGAAAAGAGTCTTTAAAGTCTCAAACGCCCTCTGGCACTCCCCGTTCCAAGCAATCTTTTCTCCTGGCTTCCCTGCCTCGGGCCCTCTCCCCTTAGTCTTTAATAAGTCCGTTAAGGGGAGAGTAACCTTAGCAAAGTCCTTGATGAAGGTTCGGTAAAAGTTACAAAATCCTAAGAGGCTCTGCAATTGTTTTCTCGTTCGCGGAGCCTCCCATTGCACCACCGCTTCCACCTTCCCCGGGTCCATTTCCAAACCCTTCTGAGAGATGCAATAGCCCAGGAAGTCCACAGACTCACGGTGGAATTCACACTTGGACAACTTAACATATAGCTGGTTTTTTAGTAAGGTGGCGAGGACTTCCCTGACTAATTTCACATGTGCTTTCTTATCAGTGGAATAGATCAAGATATCATCTATGTAACATAACACGCCTTTAAATAGGTGCTTGTGCAACACTTCATTGATTAAACTCATAAAGACCCCGGGCGCGCCACTTAAGCCGAACGGCATTACTAGGTATTCGAATTGTCCCAGGGGGGTATTAAAAGCAGTCTTGGATTCATCCCCCTCCCTGATGCGCACCCTGAAATAGGCGTCTCGTAAATCCAGCTTGGTAAAAATCTTCCCCTTAGCAGCTTCCGCCAACAAGTCTTTTATTAAGGGGAGGGGGTAAGCATTGGTAGTGGAGACCGCATTCAGTCCCCTATAGTCGGTGCATAATCGCAAACCCCCGTCCTTTTTTTTTCTGAACAGCACCGGCGCGGCGAAGGGGGACTTGGCTGGGCGGATGAAACCGCGCGCTAGATTTTTGTCCAAGAACTTTCGTAACTCTTCCCGCTCCAAAGGGCTCATGGAGTACAATTTCCCCTTTGGGAGTTTCTCTCCTGGGAGTAGCTCTATAGCACAGTCCGACAGTCGGTGGGGGGGCAGCTCATCCGCCTCAGTCTCGCTGAACACTTCCAGTAAATCTCTATACTCCTTGGGCACCATGGTGGGGGTGAGAGCGAGTGCGGGGACCGGGTGAGGAGTGGCCGGCGGTCCGGGTCCCCATTCCGGGTCCCATCTATGGGTAAGGCAGCGTTCGTCCACCCAAGAGATCTTCCCTTCGCTCCATTTAATATAAGGGTCGTGCGCACCGAGCCAGGGGCTTCCCAACACCATAGGGAACTGGGCGTTTGGGGTGATGACAAAAGCCCGCTTCTCCCAGTGTTCCCCCGTCCCCAAAATCAGGCTCTCAGTCTCTGCTATGCACTCCTCCTTCATCTCAGACCCATCCATTTGAGTAAACTTTAGGGGTTCCACCAATGGGGTGACTTTTGGTCCTAACCCCTCCACTACCAATGGGCTAATCAGGTCCCGCGCACACCCAGAGTCAATTAATGCGCGGACCTTCATGTGGGTACCTGATCCAGGGGTCACCACAGTCACTACCATATATAATAGGGGGCCAGGGATGCTCACCGGAGATGGCGCTTCTTGGCGGGGGACCTGCAGCTCTGCGCCGCTTACTGCAGGTCGTTGGAGTTTCCCGACATCTGCGTCTCCATCAGCTCTAGTTCCCCCTGGTCACTGGTAGCTCCCTCCAGCTGCAACGCCCGGGGTTTCATTGGTGTTTTTCCCCGGCTAGGGGTGCTCCCCACCACCGGCGTCGAGGTCTTCGGGCCTCTCCCTCCCCCTCTCGGGCAGGCGGAGGCGAAGTGGCCACTCTCCCCACATTTCATGCACAGCCCTTGCCGAAACCTGGCATCTCGGACGTCTTGCACACTGGATCGGGGCTTTGCTCTGGGGGCTGCTTTGCTGGCCGCCGTCGCCGAAGCTCCCATCTTGATCAAGGCGAACCTCTCCTCCATGTCGGTGGCGGCTCTCATCCAAGTGGCCAACGTGCCCGGGCGGCCCCCTAACAGCACGGTTTCGTAGATTTCCGGGTTGAGGCCCTCCCAATACTTCTCCATGAATAACTCTTCCGGCCATCCGTGGATCTTTGCCGCGATGCGCCTGAACTTGTCAGTATAATCCCTCACCGTCGATCTCCCCTGGAACAGCTTCCTTAGTTGATTACGGGCCTTTTCCTCGCCCAGGGGGTCTTCGAACTGATGGCGGAGGGCCCACATGAAGTTGTTCAAGGAACGCAACTCAGGTCCTGGGGTGTCGTGCAGGCTCACATACCAGTCGCTGGCGGTGTCTTTCAGCTTGGAACCGATGTAACCAATCCGTTCTCTCTCGGTGGGATAGAGGTGGCCCCAGCTGTCCAGGAATCTCTCTATCTCCAGCATGAAAAAACGCAGCTTCTCCGGGTCCCCATCGAAAGTGGTCGTCAACGGGTCGGAGGGGGCTGGGCGGACGGCCGGAGCGACCGGGGCCGGGGCGGGTGCTGGAACGGGCCCTGGCACCGGGGCCGGAACGACCGGCTGGACTGGCTGCGCCGGCAGAGCGGGCACCTGCGGCTGAACCGGGACTCCTCCGGGCGCCGCCGGCTGTTGTGGGGCTCCTACCCCCTGACCGGGGAGAGCTCCTTGCACTGCCCTCATAGCGTCTCGAAATTGGTGCTGGAGATCGAGGGCCAACTCACGGAGTTCGGCGGTGAGTTGAAGTCGCAACTCTCCCATCATCTGCTCCAAAGGGGCTATCTGCTCCTCTCCATACGGATCGGGCCCATACGGACCTGTCCCCTCTCCTTCGAAAGGCGGGCGACGCGGCTCTCCACGGTAGATCGGCTCGCGGTCGTCTCCGAGGTAGCTCGGTCTCCCTCGATCGAGCTGGTCTCCGGTAAGCGAAACCCGGACCCCTTTCCGGTCGTGTACCCACGAATCCACGGTCCGGCGACCGAACTTGCTCCAGGCGTACTTGGGGGTCACGCTCTGATGAGGAATTAGGCGCGGGATGTAGTGAGCCCCCTGGCTCGTAGTCACCGGCACTTCGGTGCCTCCTCCGCCGCCACCACCCCCGTTCCCCGGATCCTTCGGGGTAACGGGAGCATCTTCGGGGGTAGGGTTGAGGGGGACCGCGTCGTCGTCTGACATAGTCAGGAACGGCTGAGTCCCAGTCACAGATCTCTGACAATCTGTGAGAGTTCTGTTCAAAGTAGTCAAGGATCAGATCTTGGTTGGTTAACCACAGTTCTTTATTCCCTATTTCTACATTAGTACAGCATCTCGGATTATTGTCAGAGATGAGACAGATTATACAAGCGGGTCTATTATACCATTCCAAGGAGTTTGAATTACCCATAGATAGCCAATCCCCTTAAGGGAAAATTTGGCGGGCTAAAAGGTGTCCTGACCGTTTGGTTCTCACAGGAAAAAAGTGAGGTGTTAAGCAGTAAATTTCCTCTCCCAAACTAGACCCCTCAGATGTTTCGAGTTCACATAACAATCAATGGCTCCAAGGTTCTTTTGCATTTGATAAGAGATGAGAGGCATCCTCCCTTGAAGTTACTGCCGGAGCAGCTGGAATGCGGAGGCAGGGATGTGAGGCCTCCTTGTTCTCACAAATCATTGTTGTCACCCTCCCGGCCAGGACAGAAACAATGCATCATGGTTACATAGGTCCCAATATACTTTAGATACATAGGATAGTGAAAGACATGCATGCAAGAAGTTAAATCTAGATCTGACTAATACATTGGCTGAATTGGCAGATTCTGACAAAACCTAGTCTGGGTTGACTTTTACAGATACTGGGGCTCCAGTTCTCAGAAATTACTGCTGGATAAATTGACAGGAAATAAAATGTTTGGAAGATTATTCTGCCAGGGCAACAGCATAGGACATTCAGGAAAGTAATACTTAAATCATACAAATTCTAACATTTCCCTTATTTATTGAATGAAACATTTATGTGTCCACCATATGTGCCCACAAAAATATGGGCACATATTTGCAACATTCTCCTCTTTGTTTTAATCTTGAACCACAATGAATGGAGGGGTACAAATGTTAATAAATAAAAAATAAACTGTGCAGTCTTGAGAATTGGTCTAGTATCTAAGGTTCCAGTAACAGTTGCAGGAATTGAGGACATTGAGGGCAACTTGGGATGCTCTATGCCAAAGGGCAAGCTTGTTATGACTTATTTGTTGGATGTTTTGCAGATAAAATCACATCCACCACAATTTAGATTCTGTTTGGACCCAGGAGCTAATAAAGACTCCTTAAAACAAGAGGGTAGAGGCTACTGCCTTTACTGCACTAGATGTGAAAACACTCTTGAAAAAGCCATTCCTGGATTCAAAGGAGTCAAACAACTATCATTTTGTGGTGATGCTACCTTTTGGGGGCCTGGTGCTTAAATGAGTGGTGCCTAATTATCTCCAGGCATTTTTAGATGAAATTAATTTTTGTGACTAGGGTTGCCAATTTTTAAGTGGGGCCTGGAGATCTCCCGGAGTTACAACTGATGACCAGACAACAGAGATCAGTCTGGGAAAAAATGGCTGCTTTGGAGGGTGGACTATATGGCATTATACACTGTTGAGGTCCATCCCCTCTTCAAACTCCTCCCTTGCTAGGCTCTACTCTCCAAATCTCCAGGAATTTCCCAACCTGAAGCGGGCAGCCCTACGGGTGACCTATACCAAGCCCTCAAATTGATTCTCTTGAATTTCTCTGTAACTACTGATTCCATTAACAGTGGCATCATGCTGTTCTGATTTTCACTTTAAATCAATGTTTAGGATACTTTGGTGCACTAGACATGAGAGTCTGCTTTAAGTTCTTGTGTAAATCTACAAGCATGCATTTTCTCCCCACTGTTCTAGCTAACATAGGCTGCGGTCACACACACTAAATAATCCACTTTCAATGCACTTTCCAACTGGATTTTGCCAGTTCACACAGTCAAATCTGGCTGGAAAGTGCACTGAAAGTGGATTATTTAGTGTGTGTGACTGCAGCTTTAAACTTTTCAGTCTTGGGGGGGTAAATAAATAAATAACAATAATTTATGAATAAATGGTTGTATGTCCAAAATAAATCAAAGAACCAGTGGAACAAAGTTGGGAACAATTATTCTTTGGGAAGCTCTGAAGTGTCTTATACCACAAATCTGAAGGTTTAGTACAGTTGGCCTATGTGATATAAACTGGCTACTACCCGGCCTCATAGCTAGATGATTTTTGGTGGTGGTGGGGCACTGGGGGGCATGACATCACTTCTGATGTCACAAAAATAAAAATAGAAAAGCCAGAGAAAAGCTGGCTCCTTGGAGTGGATCAAGCCCTCTCCTAGCCCCACCCCCACCCTGCTCTCTGCACAACCCCTCCTTAAGCCATGTAACTTGGCTGTGAATCAAGGGCCTCCCCTCCTCCCTTGCCCACCCAGCCTCAGGCACCTCTCAGCCTGTGCTACAGGAGGTTCTGGGTCCTACCACTCCTCCACCACCCCAGGACAGAAGATGCCGCAGCAGGGCCCAATTGTCGCTTCATTGGGGGGAGACTTAGCAGTGGCCAGCCTGCACACGCCCTCTTCTCAGCTGCCTGCTCAAGGAGCCATGAGCTGCTGTTGCTACTGCTGCTTCAGCTACTAGACACAGCCTCCTCTCCAGGCTCAGACAATGGGCAGGAGGGGCTCTGGTTGGAAGTCAGGAAGCAACAGGAAGATCTGGTGAGGCCATGGTGACTGCCCACAAGGGTAAGATGCACCAGAGGTGGGAGGGTCTGGCATCCTCCCAAGGGTGGAGGCATTGCAGATTCAGGAGGGGGGACTGATGGAAAGATTAAAAACTAATAAATCACCAGGCCCAGATGGCATACATACGAGAATTCTGAAAGAACTCAAATGTGAACTTGTGGATCTCCTGACAAAAATATGTAATCTTTCATTAAAATCTGCCTCCATCCCTGGGGCATGGAAGGTAGTGAATGTCACTCCCACCTTTAAAAAGAGTTCCAGAGGAGATCTGGAAAATTATAGGCCAGTCAGTTTGACATCAATACTGAGTAAGTTGGTGGAAACTGTTATTAAGGAAAAAATTCGTAGGCACATCGATGAACAAAATCTCTTGAAGCAGACTCAGCATGGGTTCTGTAAGGGAAGATCTTGTCTCACTAACCTCTTAGTGTTCTTTGAGGGAGTAAACAAATATGTGGACAAGGGGGACCCAATAGATGTTGGGCGATTTCGCACTTGCCGTTTGCCTCTCATCCTCTCCAGGGTTTTTTCCTCCAGAATATATTCTTCATGTTCACACTTAGAGCCGAAGCCCCTCATCTGCCCCACAGTGTCCATTTTGCACATACTGACTGCCGCGTGGCTTCCATTCCCCCCTCCCTCCCATTCCCCTCCCATCTCCCCACTCACTCCTCCCCCCTTCCCTCGTTTTTTTAAAAATGCATGCACAATTGCGTTATTTTGTTATGATGAAATGAGGCTTCCAGTCCCCCCTCCCACTCACTCCTTCCCCCTTCCCTCCTCCGTTTTTTTAAAAAAATGCATGCGTGACTGCGTTATTTCGTTATGATGAAATGAAGCTTCCAGTCCCCCCTCCTATCATCCCACTCACTCCTCCCCCCTCTCTTCCTCCCTTGATTTTTTTTTAAACGCAGGCACGATTGCGCTATTTTATTATAATGCAATGACAGTGGACACGGATAGTGTGAGCAATGCTCATGCAAGTTGTAGAGGGAACACTATTTGCTACTGAAATTTAAACTATTTTGCTGTTGCAAGCTGATATGCACCTAATGGTGTCTGGATTAAGATGTCTTTAGTTTCCTTCCTCTTCCCAGAATTCAATACTTTCCTCCTTCCTATTCAAATTTTCCCGCTGCTGTTGCTTGCCGTGCAATGATTGGTCAACCATACGGCCTGGTGCTGTGATTGGTGGCATGTCTGCTCTATCATCAAAATGTCGGGCACATTGCCAGAGGGATCTCAGGCACAAAATGGTGGATAAAGCCTTTACAGCCATGGTGCCCTATATGCATTGCAATTTCGTTATAATGAAATGTGGCCCATTTGAAAGATAAAATACCGGCGCCAGTAAGACGGTTTTCCCTTGTTTATTTGTATGCATTACTGCTTTACTTTATGGAACAAAAAAATCTTTCGCCATGCCGCTTGAAGCCACCCATTCGTGCAGTTCCCTCCACCGAGGATACTTTCTCTGCAATTTTATTTTAAAATTGTGTTATGAAACTTATGAAGGTTTTTTTGCCAGAAAAATTTCCTTGGCGGAGCTCCCCAGCCACGGAGCAGCATGTGGACTGGCCTCCCGTCTCCCTCCCACACGCTCTGGCTGCCGTCCTCCATCCATCCTGCCACCGGCTGCAGGAGCAGCAGCACTCAGGGCACTGGATGCTGGATGCAAGCGTGAACTGGGAGGGGAAAGAGTCGCGGTTCCTTCAGGGCTTCTTCTCCAGTGGTGGTGGTGGCGGCAGCAGCTGAGGAGGAGCGGCAGCAATGGCAGCCCAGTCTCCCCGCTCTGCACACTGAATTGGAGCCCCGAAGAAAAAGTTCCCCCCCCATAATAAATATATGTAAGTGTGTGTATTATACAAAGAAAACAATGGTGCAGTCTTCCCTTGCTGCATCACTATTTTGTTATTTTGATATAATGATATAAGGGGTTCTTTTAAAAAAGGGGGGGAGACAGTCTAGCCTCAGGCTCGGAGGAGTGCACCCAGAGAGCAGGGTGGAAGAGTTGCGTCCCTGGCCTGCCTGCCCACTCGCCGCCACTCCTCTGTGGGTTTCTGGAGGGAAGCGCCCCCCGCCTGCTCTGCAGGGGTTGTGGCCGGGGCACCCCAGTCATCCATGGGCATCAGGCCAATGGCACCCAGCTCCTGCTACTGAAAAGCCCAGCAAATCTTCCTCACTGACGCAGTCCCTGTGGTGGGTTCTTGTCTCGCTGCCTTATCATTTCGAGATAACATTAGGAGGGCTCATTTTAAAAAAAATTGAAGAAACGCCCACCACGGGATGGGCCAGATGGAGGGCGGGCGAGTGGGCATGTTTTCATCTTGGGTTCTCCACTGGAGCAAACAGGAAAATCCTCTAAAAACAGGATTTTCTTGCTCTAGGGAAGCTCCGGAGCAGTGCCGTGATACTCCTGATCAAACCCTGAGCCTGGAGCAACTGGTGGGAAATCGACCAGAAGCTCCTAAGCAAGCATCAGGACAAAAGCTAGTGCGAAATCACCCGTTGTTTGCCTTGACTTCCAGAAAGCTTTTGCTAAAGTTCCTCATCAAAGTCTCCTAAGTAAGCTCAATAGTCATGGGAGAGCCAGTTTGGTGTAGTGGTTAAGTGCGCAGACTCTAATCTGGGAGAACCGGGTTTGATTCCCCACTCCTCCACTTGCACCTGGCTGAATGACCCTGGGCAAGCCATAGCTCCGTACCAGCTGTTCCCTCAAGGACAGCTTGGGAAAGAGCTCTCTCAGCCCCACCTACCTCACAGGGTGTCTGTTGTGGGGAGGGGAAGGGAAAAGGAGTTTGTAAGCCGCTCTGAGACTCCCTTGGGGAGTGGAGGGCGGGGTATAAATCCAATCCCTTCTTCTTCTTCTAAAAGGACAAGTCCTTTTGTGGATCAAAAACTGGCTAATTAAAAGGAAACAGAGAGTGAGTATAAATGGGCAAATTTCTCAGTGGAGGAAGGTAAGCAGTGGATTACTGCATGGATCAGTACTCGGTCCGATGCTTTTTAAATTGTTTATTAATGATTTGGGGTTGGGAGTAAGCAGTGAAGTGGCTAAATTTGCAGATGACACAAAGTTGTTCAGGGTGGTGAGAACCAGGGAGGATTGTGAGGCACTCCAAAGGGATCTGTCGAGGATGGGCGAGTGGGCATCAATGTGGCAAATGGGGTTCAGTGAGGCTAAGTGCAAAGTGATGCACATTGGAGCAAAAAATCCTACCTATAAATACATGTTGATGGGGTCTGAACTGGCGGAGACTGACCAAGAGAGAGATCTTGGAGTCATAGTAGATAACGCAATGAAACTGTTGAGACAGTGTGCGACCACAGTGAAAAAGGCCAACGCTATGCTGGGGGTTATTAGGAACGGAATTGAAAACAAATCAGCCAGTATCATAATGCCCCTGTATAAATCGATGGTGTGACCTCATTTGGAGTACTGTGTACAGTTCTGGTCGCCACACCTCAAAAAAGATATTATAGCATTGAGAAAAGTGGAGAAAAGGGCAATTACAATGATAAAAGGGATGGAAAACTTTCTCTATGAAGAAAGGTTGAAGCACTTGGGGCTCTTTAGCTTGGAGAAATGACAACTGAGGGGTGACATGATCAAGGTTTATAAGATTATACATGGGGTAGAGCAGGTAGAGAAATAAGTCCTTTTCTCCCTTTCTCACAATACAAGAACTTATGGGCACTCCATGAAATTGCTGAGCAGTTGGGTTAGAACAGATAAAAGGAAGTACTTCTTCACCCAAAGAGTGATTAACATGTGGAATTCACTGCCACAGGAGGTGGTGGCGGCTACAAGCATGGACAGCTTCAAGAGGGAAATAGATAAACACATGGGGGGCCACGCGATACTCGTGGGGGGAGAAGGAGCTGAGGCCGGCGATCTCTCCCCCACGGGCCCATTCTCCCAGCTCCCGTTGGGCCCCCCGCTCCTTCCCTCCCTCGGTCTCCAGCAGGCCTCGGCGGAGCTCACCGGGCCCACTGCTTTTCCCCCACGGTGCTCGGCGGTGCTCGCCAGGCGCACCACAGGCCACCACTTCCTCCCTCCCCCGGTGCTCCCTTCCCCTGCCCTCCTCAACAACAATGGTGGCAGCAGCGAGACCCGTTGCATGCCGAGCCTCTTCCCCTGCCTCCCCCTGCTCTCCTCAACAATGGCGGCAAGGCCCACCAAGCCCCCCCCCAGCCTTTTCCCCTGAAATCCCCCAAAAAGTTTTTTTTTAACTTTTAAGATTTTTCTGCACACGGAGAGAGTCCCCCCCGTGTGGAGAAAAATCTCCCTGCCTCCCTGTTACATATCCACACAGGGGTGGCCACTTGGGAATTAGATATATAGATATGGAGCAGAGGTCTATCAGTGGCTATTAGCCACAAGGTATAGATAGGAACTCTCAGTCCGGGGCAAGTGATGCTCTGTAATCTTGGTGCTTGGGGGGGGGGGCAACAGAGGGAGGGCTTCTGTGGTCCCACTGCTGGACCTCCTGAGGGCACCTGGTGTTTCTGGCCACTGGATGACACAGAGTGTTGGACTGGATGGGCAACTGGCCTGATCCAACATTTGCTTCTCTTATGTTCTTAAATACCAAAGTACAAATGTCACAAGGTTGGCCAAATGAACATAAGCCTTGAAACACTGAGGGTTTGATGACACTGAACAACAACAAAAAATAATAATAATCAGCAGAAGGATGGCAGTACAATGAAGTAACTTATCTTAGGAAGGAGGAAGCAGACACTAGTCTGCCAGAGGACAGTGCATGTGATACATTGCCTGTGGACACTCTGCTTTGGGGGGGAGGCATACAACATATAACTATGCTACTATGAAGCATTGTTAATAACTGTGAACAATGTTTAGCATAACATATGCCACATTGTTATGAAGATAAAATGGAGACGAACTATGTATGCTTCCATGAGATCCTGGAAAGAAGAGCAGGATAAATATGTAATTAATGGTCTATGGATACAGACTGAAATGACAGAACATACGGCTGGCTTGGAAGAGACCAGTGGTCCATTTACTACAGCATGCTGAATCACACTGGCCAACCTCTTGCCCTGAAATGTCAACAAAAAAGGCACAAACAATCCCCAGCATGCTGTTTGTCTTTTGCACTACTGCTGCACAATGTCAACATTTTCATCAAGTTACCCACCACAACCTCAAGATCTCAGTCTTGAGCAATTCAGATCCCCTCAAGCATACATTTGAACTCCAATGTGAGCAGGGCTGCTTTCTGTCCCTGTGTAAACAGAGCCCAGGCATATACAAAGACATCAGATGGTATAAGCATAAGGTTGCCATTGTCTGATCAGGAGCTCAGGGTCCCATGATCGTGGCGAGAGAACCTACTGTGGTGAAAGAACAACAGCAAAATTCCTCCAGTAATACTGGAAAGCATGGAGAAGGAGTTTAGAGTTGTCTTCCTCATTACAATGCAACAGTTCTCAGTGTTGCTGCTGCTTTGAAACCCAAAATACCTGGGATTACTATTGCTCCCCTATAATTCTTCTGAAACCTAGGCATTAGCCAATAAAGAATTGTTGTTGTTTTCAGACATGACATCTTCAGCAATTCAGCTCTGAACTAAATTAATCCTAGAAAACACCACATCAGTTTTCAAAATCTGTATTACTAACATTCTCTGTTGGAGAGTCTCACCTCCCTGACAGAATTGCAATTTTCAGTTTCAAACTGTAATGCTCAGCTGACTTCAGTAGGACTAACTCTGAGAAAACATCCATAAAATCACAGTATGCACCAAAGGTATTCCCTCAGTGCTTAGGAGAGATAGAGAAAGCAAAACAGGATTACCTGGTCTACAAGTGGCTTGTTGGGTAAATCCCGGGGAATATCCCAGACCTCTGCTGGGAACTGCTGAAAGGGTTGCTAGAAGCAGCAGCACCAGAAAGTAACATCAAGTGACTTCACGCTGGGATATTCCCTGTGGTCCACCCTGCAAGCTGCTGCTGAAATAGTATGCAACCCGAACATAAATTCCCCCAAAACCACCACACCCCCAATATTGTTAGAATGATTACATGAAAGAAAACATCTTGGATTTTTTTTAAAAAAAATCATTGATCAACAGGATTTTTCTGCTGTTTCTTGAAAGAGAGAAATACTTTGGTGGGAGGCAAGATGTTTAGAGCATTCTGTCAGAGGACAGCGAGTAGAAAGTCTTTTGGGAGGTTTAATTTCCTGCGTACTTACACGTTTAGCGGTTGCCAGGCGGGCCACTGTGCTTTTGCTTTGATGACAGTCAAAACCTCATCGCTCTGCAAAAGAGAAGCAATAAACATCAATGAATAAAATGATGTTTGGACAGCGTTATGGTGAATAACACTCTGCAGTGATTTGTAACCAGCGGAAAGGGCACTTGAATTTCAATTGCTCGTCATAATTCCTGAGAAGGCAGACACATTTCATTCCATTTCCTGTTCAGGGAGTATATGTCCTCCTTTGTGAGAAACAGAGGGATGGTGCTGACACAATGTTCGGTACTTGCAGGGTGACTTTTTGAATTGATCTAGGGATTGGCACATACACATTAAAAATTAGGCTGAAAGTAGTCTTCCACAAAACTTTTCTAAGGATAGTCTTACCACTCACCAAAAGTTACCGTGACCACCAACTGTGTCATATTTCTTTTCATGTCCATATGATCTCATTAAAGGGTTAGCCTTTGAGCTGCAAATACCGTATCAGAAAAAGAACCATAGAGTCTACAGCGCTGAAAATTTAAAATTGCTGGAAATTTTGAGAAAAACTGAAATATATACATTTACTTTCCTATCAAAGCATTTTTTTTCCTACAGATTGAACAACATTAAATGCATATAATCAGCACACACAATTTTGCTTTTAGGTACGTGCAGTGCTTGAGAAAAAGTTGTAAACTAATGTACCGTATGCTAGCTTACCACATATATCTTTAATTTTTGCCTTTTGAAATGTATGAAAAAATAGAAGCTGAAAGAAGAAGGAAGAAAACAAATTCTGTAGTAAACAAAAGAAAGCGCATTATTTGGACAGAAACTGTCTTATAGAATCACAATAGGTGGGGAGCCTTTAATGTATTGTCATTAAATACACTATAGCAGGGGTGGTCAAACTTGCTCAGCATAAGAGCCACCTAGAACAAGGGTGGCCAAACTTGCTTAACGTAAGAGCCGCATAGAATAAACATCAGATGTTTGAGAGCCACAAGACATGAACAAATATTACCTGCTTTTATTGGAAAATAAGCACATTTGCTGTTTATTAACATTAAATGAGACTGCTAAAACTAATAACAAAAGGGGTAAAAGCAGATATTGATAATGATATTAATTTGTCCAATGATATTTGTTTGCTAATAATATTTAGCTTCCCCAGCTGCCCTGCCGGGAGCCACATAATATATGTGAAAGAGCCGCATGCGGCTCCCGAGCCACAGTTTGCCCACCCCTGCACTATAGCATATTAAATGTAGACAAAATTTTTAGTATTTAAGTAAAAAAACTGAAAATGCTGAATAAGTCTACAATATAGAAGGGTTCCCTCCCCCCAGTGCTCCACTGGAAAGGTTCAGAAAGTCCGCAGATGTTTTTACATTGAACATATGGAATGAGTTAAATGCTTAGTAAGACAAAGATTTCATACTCAAAAAGAAAAAAAAATGTTTTTTCAGTATTTAATTTCCTGATTTTTCCAGGAGTAAAATTGAAGAAGTCCTCAGACATTTTCATGCTATACATTTTGAGGTTTTTTGCCTTAAGAATAATTTTACTCATTCTAAAAGAGAAGATATTTTGTATCCCAGAAGTATCCTCAGCTTCATTGTCAGTGCTATAACACACAACCAGAGGTGTGCAAAGGAGTACCATTTTACAAAGAATTTTTACAAACCTTTCCACAATGTCGGTTGTTACAGATAGGGCTGCCAACCGTCAGGTGGGGACTGGAGATCTGGAATTACAACTGATCTCTAGACTACATAAATCACTTATTTATTTATTTTTTATTTAAAACATTTATTCCACTTCTCCTGGAGAAAATGGCAGCTTTGGAAGGTGGACTGCATGGCATTATAACTCTCAGCTAATGCTGCCATCTCCTGCCTGGGAGGTGGGATGAGTGAACCCTTGATGTTGGGTCTGTGGAATGTTATATTTCTCATGGCATGCTTATCACTCTTTGAGCTGCTCTGACCTTGGGAGACGGTTGGTGCCTGCCCATGTATCTTTTCTCCTGTCTGACTCTAATTCTTCCTGCTTTTTCCCCTGGGAACCATAAACCAGTATTTTAAGCGCCTTTTCTTTGACATGGTGATTGGTTGCAATTCCTTACCAGACCCCTTTTTGAATTCTGTATAATTGTCCTGCTTGGGGCTGTGTCAGCCATTACTAACACAAGAAGTGTAGATGACCATAGCAGACCTTTCTTAATAAAGCATTCCTGTTTAAGGACACTTGTTGGTGACTGACTCTGTAGGACTCTCACAGAAACTTACCCTCTCTAAATACCACTCTCCACCAGATTTGAGGCTCCACCCTCAAGTCTCCAAGAATTTCTGAAGCCGGAGTTGGCAACCCATGCTTAATTAACTGTTTTCAACTCACGCACCGCTTTCCTGTGCAAATGTCTTTAGAGGTTAAATGTAATCTTAGATATTATCCGTGTTTGAGAAATGGATCCAGTGATTTTCAGAAGCAAAGATGGATCCAGTGCCTTACAGAAATACAGATGGTGGATCTTTTCTGCATTCATCTTCTACTACAATTCTTTAAGCTCCTGGACAGTTTATTCCTGGGTTTACAGGACCTATTTCAGGACCTGCAATGGGGAGGAGGAGGAGATGAAATACCTTCTTCTTCTTCTAGACAGAGAAGAAGCAGAACAGGCGGGTCATCCCCTTCATTCTTTCCACTGCTTCCTCCTGACCATCATTAGTCTATATGCGTCCATATGAAAAGGACTGATGGGGGGACAGGAATAATCTGTCAGTGACTTCTGATAATGAATAGCTGGCTTCAGGCCAAAAGGTACAATCCTTCTCGGCCAGTGTTTGGAGATAGTTCTCCTCGCCTTCCTTGAAACCCACCTTGGGGATTCTGACAGAGAATGTTTCTAGAATATTCACTTCAGAGTGGCCCTCCTCCACTTTATCTTAATACATGTAGAAATCAGTTCCCCCCCTGATCTCTGCTGTAAGGTGTAGGAGGGCCTTTTTTGTAGTGCAAGCTCTGGCCATAATATGCAGTGCATGGAGAGGTGTGGTGGTTGGGTTTAAGTGGAGCAGACTGGGAGAGAGAAGGCCTTGAAACAGAACTGCTCTGTACCCTGTTGCCCCATGCTTGCAATGAGAAAGCAGGACTATGCCAAATGGCATCAGACTAGGGCTGCCAAGTCAGCCCGGGGGGCGGGGGATCCCCCGCTATAGGGGTTCCCGATCCGCCGGCCGGCATTCGGCCGGCGGGGGGAACCCCGCCCCAGAAGTCGTCCGGTGAGGACGACTTCCCCCGTGTAATGACGTCACCTCTGGGTGACATCATTATGTCGCCGTAGCGCGCGCACAAAGTGCACGCGCCAGAAGAGCTCCCAGGGGGAGAACAACTTCCCCCCGCCGGTAAGTCGCCGGTACTTGGCAGCCCTACATCGGCTCTCGGCAGCCCTACATCAGGGATTTGCAGTAGCAATCAGACATGTACCAATATTATTTTTGCAGCAGAGCTAGAAACAGCACGAAGGATACTTTTTATTTGCAAGGGGCCATTGTTAGGGAAACATAATCAATAGTAGACACACTGCAGCTTCTCTTAAATATAACAATAGACAACGATTTTATCCCCTTTCTTCACCACCCACCTCAATCTCATAAAAGGAATGAGAAGAATCTATCTTACCTGCGCAAGGCTGAGGAGTGAATAAAAGTAGGGGGGTTTCCCCCCTGCAGCTTATACGAATCCCTGTATCAGCAATTTTGAAATTATATGTAGTGTAATAAACCTCAAACTAAACCAGGAGCCTGCTTTAACAAGGCTCTGGCGCACAGGAAACGTCTATCAAATGTTTCTTAACCCTCCCCCTTCCTTTCCCCCTATTTCCCTCAGGATCCTTTCCTGGTAAATTGTTTAAGGGAATATGAAGTTCATAACTCACTCCCATGATTTTTGCAGTCTTTAAAAAACAACAACAACCCTATTCTCCAATTAAACTCAAAACCCACACCATACATTATGTGTAATTGGCAGCTCCAGCTGAGCTGTCCTTTCAGGTTAGTGATAATCTTGCCATCCCCTGCTTGACAGAAATGACTTTGATACCGCAGGCAAGCTCTAATTCACATATGCCCCAGTCTAGGGAAATCAGTTTTCACAGGCCATTTTTGCTATTGTCATTACTTTCCTCTCCCCCTCTTCACTAGGAGGAAGGAAAATATCTGCAGCACTGATAGCCTGTGAAACTTTCCCAGCTCCTCCTTGTGTTCAGGACTTTCAGCTACAGCTGGAGACTGCAGCTTGAAATAATTAATTTTTAATGAAGAGCTAATATGCTGTTTTCATTAAGATGGGGGAGGGGCCCGACAAGTTCCCAGCTGGGGCAAATTAGAATTAAGAAGTCACTGTATTAAATCAATAACGATATGACATTTTATCCTCATCTGGTGAGGACCTGCTTCCATGCGTTTATAAATACCACATCCATTATAGTCATTCCTACAACTGGAATGGATGTGTTGTAGTACTCAGTTTTGCTTCAAAGAATTTTGCGCTCGATCAAATGAAAAATCCACACTCACACACTATGCAAAATACGAATGTCCCAAACAGCTGAGATATATAACTGATTTTTTGCTTTTCTAGTCCCAAAGGACGCATAAAAAAACTAGTTAGCAATGTCATGTTAGTGTTAATACGTACACTATATTATTTACAGGAATAACAATGTGACAATCGCTTCTGCTACTGCTTACACACTAATAACGGAATATGGTTGCGGTCACACGTGCAAGATAAAGCAGCAGGGGGGAGCGAGGCTAATTCCTCCAGCGTTAAGTTGAACTGCAGCTGCAGGATCACATCGACTTTTGTAGCTCAGACACAACTGCGGGTCAGTCGGGGTTTTTTTAAACTGTTTGTTCCCAATATTTGTGTGGCGGAGCAAAACGGGTTGCCAACAGCTGCAGGGCACTTCCCAGTTGTTGTCGTCTGATTGCACTCCTTTAATCCTGCCCTGAGCCTATCGTATGGTGGGGAGGGCGGGATATAAATCCCCAAAATAAATAAGATAAAAAATAATCCACCCAGCATTCGCGTCTATGTTGGGGTGAATTGTGTGTGTGATTGCAACCTATGTAAATCACTGATATAGGTACTCTTCTATGGTCAGATAGGTATCTTGACATCAACAGTGCAATTCGGGGTGTGTGTGGGTGTGTACATGTGTGTCAACTAAGTAGTATGCCAGTGTGTCTCTGAGACACACCAGTGGAAGGCCCAGGCAGCACTGTGCTCCAGTTTGGGTGCCACCTGGTAATGCCACAGAGCCACACCTGAGCAAGTCACTGAGCTAGCAGGCCAAGGGGAAAGGGAAGGGTTTGGTTGGCTCCCTCAGCTGACCCAGCCCAGGTCTTCTCTCTCCAAGCCAGTGGGAAATGATGCCATCAAAAAGCACAACACAGCCCAGAGGCATCCATACCATAGAAAAGGAAAATCACCCCTCCCTAGCTGCATCCCTACCTGAAAGCTCCAGCACAGGATGCCAACCGCAGCTGCAACCAATCCCTCCCTTTCCATAGTGGCCAACTCCCCCACTCAATCACACCTCCAGCACTACACAAACCCTAGCTGGGATGCTCTAGGGATGATTCGGGTTAGGGTGCGTGGCACGAGCGCTGTTTCAGCGGGCCATGCCATGCCCACTTAGATCATACAGCATTGCACTATTGCGGCTGGAGAAGTGCAGAGAGGGCAGGGAGCACCATCAAAGAAGCACTGAGCACCAGCCCCCAAAGGGGAGAGCAAAGTCCTTGGCTTGAGGCTAACGTGTCTCATTTCAGAAACCGAACAGGAACCCCATCTCTAGAAGCTCAGCTTGAAGGGGCCATCACATACTGGCAGGGGAGCAGGGGAGGGGACCAATTGCCCTGGGAGGAGAGTCTGCACCTGCCTTCCCTGTTCCCCTTGCATGAGCCCAGGAAAACTGGTGCCGACATCCAAGGCCACTCGTGTGTGTGTGCGCATGCGTGCGCATGGGAAAATGCCAAGCCAGGGCCTCCTGGCGCCATGCCCCATGTCCTGCAGTGGGACATATTTCCAGGGATGCATACCCCGAAGAGCCAGTGATGGGAATAACATAGTCCCTTGCCTGGGTGCCCCCTCTCCTCCCGCAGAGGACAGGGCACCACTGTAGTCAGGAGATTGGGTGTGCAAGGCCTTTCGGCTACCTTAAAGGGACTTCCTTTGAGTGCAAGCAGCTGGCGGGAAAGGGCCCTGCACTCCCAATCTCTGAGTGGAGATTGGGTGTGCGAGGCCCTCCAGCTGCCTGCACTTTTAAGTGCAGGCAGCCAGCAGGACTATCTCCGTGGGGGTGGGGCTTGGAGCCAGGATCTCCCCAACGTGACATCATCACGTTGGGGATGCCCTGCACCCTTGGGGAATGCCCCCCAAAGTCCCCCACTGGGGATGAAAATGGACCTGGCAACCCTATTTCATTTTGAGTGGGCCCCACTCCTTACTGAGTAAGGGACAGGGCTGGTACAACTATACTAGCAAATACAGGCTTCTTTAAATTATGATTTAAATCCTTTAAATTCTCAGTGTGCAACATTCCTCATCTGGGCACACCAAATGATATCCTTCCAGAGCTCCCTCAGATGCAGATGGAATGACTTGCTCTACTTTCAACTGAAACCTATAAAGAAATGAAGTATTATAGGATCCAGTAACTGGAGTCCTGCAGGCCAAGAATATTCTCATGATATTTTGTCTTTTAGCCTATTTCCCCCTACATTTAATTGATATAAACAAATTTTAAATAGTTTTAAAACATTTTTTTTGCTTTAAACATAGATAATAAATAATATAGTGTGTTGGCTCTTGTTGTATGAATGTTCGCCTGCCTTGATCATTAACTATGTGATGTTTAGGTTTCTTCCAGTCCTCTCCTTTATTGATGCCACACCATATATCAGGGGTCCTCAAACTACGGCCCGCGGGCCACATGTGGCCTGCCGAGGGCATTTTTCTGGCCCGCCGGGTGTGCCGCTGCCTGTCCTCCAATTCCCAGCAGCACACAAAGCAGCGGAAAAATTGCAGCCGACTCGTCCCGGGCCACATGACAAAGCCCCGCCCCCCTGCTTTCAGTCAGCCAGGAGGAGGCAAAAGGAAGACTGGAAGAGGGTAAGTGTGGGGTGGCAGGCGCTCCGGCTGGCCCCAAGTCTCCTAGCCGGCTGAGAGGCCTGCGCCAGTCCCAAGAGCCAGGCGGGGGTCTTTTTCGAGGCTTTTTGTGCTGCTGGGAATCAGAGAGGGAGAGAGAGAGAGAGAGAGAGAGAGAGAGAGGTTTCTCTTTCCCATCATGATGCCTGCAGTAGTGGAGTTTCAGGGAGAAGCAGCTGGGGGCTTGCTGCCTTAAAAAGTTTGTGAGGATGCCAAGTTCTTTGTTTCTTCAGAGAGGGAAAGAAAACAGCCCTGTCAACGGTGCCTTTTTAACTTTACTTGTTCTTCATTTTAAATATTGTATTTGTTCCCATTTTGTTTTTTTACTTCAAAATAAGATATGTGCAGTGTGCATAGGAATTTGTTCATAGGGTTTTTTTTTTAAACTATAGTCCGGCCCTCCAACGGTCTGAGGGACAGTGAACTGGCCCCCTGTTTAAAAAGTTTGAGGACCCCTGCCATATATTGTATCTTTCACACTGCAGATGAAAGGTCAAATGTTGGAATGCTTCTCCATATAAAATACTCCATATATGTATGAGCTAGCATCAGGAAAAAAATTCTACATTAGCATTTTTCTTGGGGTGCTTAAATTTTGCATATGTAGGGAGTATTTTGTGTGGGACAGCATGATTTCACCCTCTGCCTGAAAATCTGTCTGAAACCTCACAACTGACAGAAGCATTAGGCCTTCTGCTCTTCTGTTTAAGGTCTGTTGATTGCCAGTTTTTCCCTTATACATAAGACATAGCTCCTGTAAGGCTGTTGTTTTTCAGTCGCACAGTTGAGTCCGACTCTTCGCGACCCCATGAACCACATCACGCCAGGCCCTCCTGCCTTCTGTCGTGTTCCAGAGTTTGCTTAATTTCATGTTCGTTGCATCGATGACACTGTCTAACCATCTCATCCTTTGGCGTCCCCTTCTTCTTTGACCTTCAATCTTCCCCAGCATCAGGGCCTTCTCCAGTGAGTGCTCCCTTCTCATTTGGTGGCCAAAGTATCTGAGCTTCAGGTTCAGTATCTGGCCTTCCAGGGAACAGTCAGGGTTGATTTCTTTCAGGATTGGCTGATTTGATCTCTTTGCAGTCCTGTAGGGTAAACAACTTCAAATCCATTTCTATCTGAGAGTTTGCATCGGGTAGATTTTGCCAATTTTACTTTTCAAACAACTTCATTTATATGACAACTAGTAATAAGGCCCGTTGGGAAAGAAATGCAACGGGCTCTAGAAAGAGCTTGCTTGTGTCATCTCCTCTCTCTGCTGGGGTGGCCACATTGTCCCGGAGACCAACTGGCTCCATCCCTCCATCCTCCCACCTCTCCACCACCACCCCAGCAGCAGCCGTGTCACTACCCCCTCCTCCCCCTCCCTTTCTTCCCCATTACCGCTGCTTGCATCAAGTGGCAAAGCTGCCTCTGGATTGTCCTGCATGGTGGGTGCCCCTCTACTCTCCTCCACCTCAGAGATCTCCCCCCTGCTCCAACTTTGCCTGCATGGCTTTTCTGTCCTCCTTCCCCCCTGCCCTGTTCTGCCTCTCAGCCATTTTAAACAGCGTGAGGCGGAAAATGGAGTTAGCACATGAGGTAGAGCCAGTTTGAGCAGCTGGAGGTGGGGAGGAGACGTGAGTGGCTGGGGCAGTATTGGCAGCATGAGGGGGGAACTGGCCACTGCTCGCTGGGTCCTCACCTCATTTATGAGGTGGGAGAGGACTAAAGTGAGGACTCCCCTCCCCAACGCTCCATGTGAAGGAGGCCCCGGGCACCTCCAGCCCCGTGTAGAGTCCCGTCCATCCCTTCCGTTGGCTCCGAGCACACTGAACATGAGATGCTGGCTGCTGCCTCTGTGGGCAGGACTCCACAACACAGCCAGGCAATGCAGCCAGTGCCTTCTGATGGGCAGTTCAGGCAGCCAACTGATTTTGGCGTGCATAGAATGTTGCCACTTGAAAACAGGATTATATATAAGGACAGGATGATTTTCTGAGGCAGAATGAAGATACTCCTATAACCTGACATTTGGAAAATGGTGGTACTTGAGAAAACCACCCTTCATCATAAATGAAGATTATAGATATGCTTGTGCTGAAATCAATATTTATACCGTGATGTATACAGAGACGGAATAACTTCCTCCGCAACTCAATCATTCTAAATATACATGACTTTGCATTTCTTTTCCCTCCAAATAAAGAATCAATTTTTTATCTGTCAGGCACTACATAAAATACTTTTTTGTTGCATCAAAGATACCAAAGCTCCTTGTCCATTTCTCACTTTTATCAAAGGTGTGAGGACATTGTAAACAGAGTGCTAATGCGTGCTTGGCAAGTATAACAACTAAATGTCCCAAGAGGGAAACAAACAGAGTAAAAACTCAAGGCAGGCCAGGGTATGTTAGAGGATTCGAACAGTTTATCTTGCAGCAGCAGCTGTCCTAAATTAGAGGTCCTAACAGAAGAGGCATTAGCTGGCATGAGATTTTAAGTGCTACTGCCACTGTTTAGAACAAGTGGTTAGGGTTGCCAAGTCCAGGTTGGGAAACTCCTGGAGATTTGAGGGTTTAGGAAGGGGAGGGACCTCACTGTGGTATACTGACATAAAGTCTACCATCCAAAGCAGCCATTTCCCCCCCAGAGGAGATCAGTTATAATTCAGGAGATCTCTAAGTCCCACTTGGAGGCTGGCATCCCTACAAGTGGATGCTTTGCCATGTGCGTGGAAACTGTGAATCCATATGGACTAGTTCAGGGACCTCCTAAATCACCACTGAGTCAGTGTGCCAGTCAGTCTGCAACAGGCAATGACCTCAGCACAAAGCAGCTGTTTGAAAAATACCCATGCAGTTGGATCCTACGCACACTTCCTGGGAAAATAAATCCCACCGAAATACTCATGTACAGCCCTGGAATACTAGTACACTATGTCCAGATTAACAAAAGGCGAACCAGGGGAAAAGACATTCTGAGCCGTTAATACTTATGGATCTAAAGTGGCTTCAGCAGGTGCAGATTTTTTTCCACCCACTCAGCAAGAAAAAAAGGGAAATTTGATGAGCAAAATGATATACCTTAATGTAACTGACAAAAAACACAACAGCAATTATTGTATTTATAGCATTACAAGTGGGAGCCCCACAAAACTTGCAGGGGGGTGGGGAGAATCTCATCTCTCCCATTCCTGGGTCCTGTCCAGCCCAACCACCTGCCTCGAAGCCCAGCAGTGACAGTATCTGGAAGCTGCTCTGAGCCTGGAGCGGCTTCCAGCGCCCACCACTGCAGCAGGGCCCTGAATGGCTCCTGCCATCTGCTGCCATGGCAGGGCCTGGAGCAGTTCCTGGTATCTGCTGCCACCATGGCAGGGCTCAGAGCAGCTCCCAAACAGCTCACCACAGCTCCCAGGCTCCACTACACAGGTGAAGAAAGAGTGTTCTCTGTGCAAGTGCAGAGAACTTACTTTACTTTTGGGGGGATTTAAAGCCCTCGTGTATTTTTTTTTTTATTTTCAGATTTTCCTGCACTCCTGGGGAGTGCCCCAAGTGTGCAGAGAAATCTCTTAAGCCCCCATGTGGCTCTGGTCCACAGATTTAGATATCTGCAGATGGTGGCCATGGGTGGCTAATAGTATATAGATATATTAGAACCGTTGTCACGCCCCTCAGTTGCCTCCCAGGGGTCCCGCCCGGTTGCCGTGGCCGCGGGGGTGTGGAGGGTAGTGCCGCACTCTTGGAGGGTGAAAAGGGCTGTGGCTTTGGCCTCAGAAATGGCGAGGGGTGAGGGTTAAGAGCACCCTTTGGCCACCCTCTCGCCACCGGGAGCAACGCTTCTTTTCCGGGACTCTGCTCTCGTCCTCTCTCTCTCTGCCTCCGTTTGCTCCCGGCGTCTCCTCCCCGGCCTGCCAGCAAAAGCCGTCTTTTATTTCCTCCCCATTGTGCAGCACCGCCCTTCACCCAGCCCCGCCCCCCTTTATCACCCCGGATGCCCGGCGACTCCCTCCACCCTGTGCCTCTCGTACGCTGGAGCATAGCCACTACGCTCTACTTTGGGAGGCCACTCGTCTTTCCTCCGCGCCGAGGTCCGAGGCTCCTCCCCCGCTCCTGACTTCCGGGCTTCCCGGCCGCACCGCCCGTGGCCTGCTTGCTCCGCTGGCGGGTGACTCGGCTCCGGCGGCGGCGTCTCTTTCCCGGGGCGTGGTAGGCGACCGCGGATGCCGAGGCGGGCTCGTCCCGCCGGGGTGCCGATTCTTGTTGCCAGTAACCGCGGGGTTTCCGGGGGTTCCTGGCCGCTTGTGGTGCGCTCTCCCCGCGCCATGGGGGTTGGCGACACGTGTGGGGTGTCAGGACGCCTCGGGGGGTCGTTCCCGACGGGGCCTCCCCGTGGGGTCCGTCCCTGCTCAGGTGGCAGCTGGGGGCATAAGGCCCAGGATGGGACAACCGTGTGTGTGTGTGTGTGTGTGTTTGTGTGTGTGTGTGTGTGTTACGTACCATCTAATTGCTTCTGACTTATGGCAACCCTATGCATTTATTACTTGCAAAACATCCTATCATTTACAGCCTTGGCTCAGGTCTTGCGCACTGAAGCCCTCGTGGCTTCCTTGATGGAGTCAGTCCATCTCCTGTTGGGTCTTCCTCTTTTCTTACTGTTCAACTTTTCATAGCGTTATAGACTTATTTGTCTTATTGGTGGTTTATGTTGTCCATAAATCTCTCCTCTAACGCCACATTTCAAATTAATGTTTTCTTCCTGTCAGCTTTTCTTCACTGTCCAACTTCCACTTCCAAACATAGTAATGGGGAATGCCATAGTAAGGCAATAAAAATGAACACGAATTACGAAATATGTCAAACATATATTATATAACCTGCAATGACTAGAGTTCTAAGCTCTATTCTATTCTATTACAATTCCAAAGGGAGCTAAAATCAGTCCCCATTCATGTTCCATGAAGTGTCCTGATATACAGTCTAATGAGACCCATCAAATCACGGCTGACGATAGCTGCTGCTAATGAAATCGCCAGTAAACAAATAGGTCCACTCAAATGTATTAGTGTAGCATAATTTGCTTGGCTCAGGGGGGTGCTGGCCTGTCCTCCTGTTTCAGCTCTATTCTTAATCATGAGTTTACACTGCTCAACCTTCAGCAGGAGGTTTGGGTCAATAAACAGACACTGTGTCAGTTGCGAGACAGTAGAGACATCTGTCCTCTACTCAGATCATAATTTGATCACGAATTGCAAGTGCTTACATCAGTGGAAGAGGGAGAAGGAAGGGTGTAATTCTGCTTAGAATCACACTGAAAACCCTGCGTGTTTGTGTGTATGTATGCATATACACAAACTAGACAGATAATTACGACCAAATTGCATGTTGTATGGAATGGCAGTGAAAATACAGGTTGCTTACCTGTAATTGGAGATCTTCGAGTGGTCATCTGTGCATCACACCTCTGGGATTAAGTGCGCCTGCGCCGATCCCGATCGGTAATCTTCAAAGCCTAACGGATTTTTGCGCCAGCTCCCCGGTCACGTGCACGTCCCACTGCGCATGACCCAGGGAGGGGCACGAAGATCCCGCCAGTTCCTTCTGACCGCTGCTAACAGCCCCCAAGAGAAAAGTGAGGGAGACCAAAAGCAGAGGGGAAGGAGGGCGGGTGGTGTGAATGCACAGATGACCACTCGAAGATCTCCAATTAGAGGTAAGCAACCTGTATATCTTCTTCGTGGTCTCTGTGCATCACACCTCTGGGAGAATAACGAGCAATAAACACACCACATACCTGGAGGTGGGTGCTGGAGGTCTCACATCTGAGCTGCTTGTAGAACTGCATGGCCCACCACAGTACGCTGATGGACACGGACATCTAGGGCGTAGTGCTTCACAAACGTGTGAGGGGACGCCCACGTTGCAGCATTGCAGATGTCTCCCAGGGGAATGCCCTTGAGGAATGCCATAGAAGTAGCCACGGCTCTCGTGGAGTGTGCCCGGAGGGATGCCGGCAATGGCCTTTTAGCCAGTAAGTAGGCAAGCTTTATCGTCTCTACTATCCACTTCGAGAGTCTCTGAGATGATAGTTTCTGTCCCTGTCTGGGCAAGGCATAGGTGATGAAGAGAGCCGGAGACTTGCGAAATGGCCTTGTCCAATGCAAGTAGAAGGAAAGGGCTCTCTTGACACCCAGAGAGTGTAAACTGCGCTGTGGTGGGTCCTGGGGATCAGGAAAAAACACAGGCAGCGTGATGTCCGCTCCTACATGGAAGTCCGAGACTATCTTGGGTAGGAAGGTGATATCAGGAGCCAAGGTAACTGCTCCATGGTGAAAAGTGAGATATGGTGGATCGCAACGAAGCGCTGAAAGCTCACTCACACGCCGAGCAGATGTGATAGCCACCAGAAACGCTACCTTCCATGAGAGGAGCTGGAGGCTGCAGGAGGCCATGGGCTCAAATGGTTTGCCCATTAACTTGGTAAGAACTAAAGGTAGGTCCCATGCTGGGACCGGTGCTCGTAACGGTGGATAGAGGCGACGCATTCCCTTAAGGAATTGTTTTGTAGTCGGGTGAGAGAATACTGAGTATCCTCCGATCTCAGGATGGTTGACCGAGATAGCTGATAAGTAAACTCTTATAGAAGAGTGGCACAGTCCTCTATCCGAGCAGGATAACAGAAAACCAAAAATGTCATTAAGGGTGGCAGGAACAGTAGGCCACCCTATCGAGGTTAGAAAGGCTAGAAATTTATTCCACTTCGCTGCATAGGAGCGGCGTGTGGACAGTTTGCATGAGTTCAATAGAACCTGTGCAATGCGTGAGTCTATATCTGAGGTTGAAGCATCCAAGCCGTTAGCTTCAACTTGGGAACATCGTGATGGAGTACTTGACCTCCGTGCATCCAGAGCAGGTCTGGGAGCGTCGGGAGATGGAGGTAGACTCCCAGAGAGAGATGAAGGAGCGTGGGAAACCACGGTTGCCTCGGCCACCATGGTGTGATGAGAATCGCCCATGGTCGCTCTGACATCAGCTTGTGGACTACCCTTGGTATCAGAGGGATCGGGGGAAAAAGGTATAGACGTCTCCCCATCCACTGGAGAAGGAGGCCGTCCCCGAGGGACGCTGGATCCACACCGGCTCTGGAGCAGAAGAAATGGCATTTCCTGTTCTCCCGAGAGGCGAACACGTCCACTGAGGGGTGACCCCAGCGATCGAAGATCAGGGTCAGGTAAAGAGGGTTCAATTCCCATTCATGTAAGGATGCTCCTCCTCTGCTCAGGAAGTCTGCTTGGGTGTTGAGCAGTCCTGGAAGATGATTCGCTACGAGATGAATGCCGATGGATTGGCACTCGTCCCAAAGCTCGATAGCTAAGCGGCAAAGTCCACGGGAGACCGTTCCACCCTGCCGGTTGATGTAATACATGGTGGTTGTATTGTCCGTAAGGACAGCCACCGTCTTTCCTGACAGGGATTGGCGGAATGACCTCACCGCATAGAGAACTGCCAGGAGTTCTAAGAAGTTGATGTGGTTGTGGGCCACAGTCGGGTCCCACCTGCCACCCACACCAACACCATCCAGGTGAGCTCCCCAGCCCCATAGGGAGGAATCTGTGGTAATGGTTGCCGAAGGGGGCGGGAGCCGGAAAGGTGCACCAGATTGAAGATTCTGGGGTGTCAGCCACCATGTCATGGTCTCCAGAACTTGGTCCGAGAGTCGAAAAAGTTTGGAGAGGGAATGAATGCTGGGACGGAAACGTCTCAGAAACCAAAGCTGTAGCGGCCTCATCCGCAGCTTGGCGAATGGAATCACCGCCGTGGTTGCAGCCATCAGGCCTAACAGGCGGAGTATTTGTTTGGCCGTAGCCTCTTTGTCCTTCCGAATCGAATGGATGAGAGAGACTATGTCCGCTGCCCTGTTGGGGGGCAGAAAGGCCCTGCATAGCAGGGAGTCCAAAATGGCTCCGATGAATTGCACTCGTCTGGACGGTATGAGCATGGACTTTTTGAGATTTATCATTAGACCTAGGGAGTCTAGGGCGCTGAGGGTTGTTGAAATGTGATCTTGTAAAATTGTCGCGGAAGGCGCGACCAGTAACCAGTCGTCCAGATATGGATAAAGTTGGACACCTTGAAGCCGTAGATGAGCCGCCACCACTGCCATAAGTTTCGTGAAGACACGAGGAGCCGTAGAGAGGCCAAAAGGAAGGGCCTTGTATTGGAAGTGATGCGGACCGACCGCAAAATGCAAGAATGGTCTGCGAGATGGATGGATCGTCACATGGAAGTACGCATCCTTTAAGTCCAGTGTCACCATCCACACGTTGGCTTCTAACAGTGGTAGGATGGTCTGGAGGGTGGTCATGCGGAACTTCTTGTACGTGATGAACGCATTGAGGTTCCTCAGATCTAAAATGGGACGGAGTCCGCCATCCTTCTTTGGTACCGTGAAGTAGCGGGAGTAAAACCCCTGCTGGAGATGGTGCGTGGGTACCAGCTCTATTGCATTTTTGGATAGCAGGGCTTCGACTTCTGACGACAGGGTGTCAGAAGGAGGGGTGACTACAAAACAGGGTTCTTGTGGTGTCTGGAAGAACTCTATCCGGTAACCCTCTGCTACTACGGATAGGGCCCATTTGTCCGTGGTTATGATTTGCCATGCAGGTAGGAAAGGTGCCAGACGGGTGGGATGATCGGAGCATATGTGAGAGTCAAAGACCCTGTTTGTTAGGTCTGGGTGGTTTGGCCTTAGAAGCAGAAGCTGTTGGGAAGCGTGGTTTGTGGCTGTAAGGCTTCTGCTGGTAAGCAGAGGGTGCAGGCTTTTGCCATTGTGGCTCATTGGGAGATCTTTGTGGCTGTTTCTTTGACCAGGATCTCTGCCAATTCCTCTGCTTCTGTTGCTTTGGCTGAGAAACACCTACGTTACGTGATGTCTTCATACTTTTATCCAGGTCATGGAGAACTGTGTCTGTGGTTGAGCTGAACAGCCCTTCGCCTTCAAAGGGAAGATCTTCGACTAGCGATTTTGTGTCCTGAGGAAGCGCCGTCGATCTCAGCCAAGCATGTCTCCTGAGGGCAACTGCCGAAGTGAGCGTCTTAGAAGTCACATCCGCGACATGTTTGGAGGCGTTTAGTTGATGTTTGGCCAAAACCATGCCCTCTTTTTGGATCTTCCTGGCAAGACGCTGTTTGTCCTCAGGAAGGTGTGCCAGGAGCGGTGTCATCTGCTCCCATAGGGAGTATTGATATCTGCTCATACATGCCGTATAGTTTGCAGTTTTTATACCTAATGCTCCTGCTGAATAAAATCGTCTTCCGAACGAATTGAGTTTCCGTCCCTCTTTGTCAAGGGGGGAGGAATGCCCACTGCGGCCCCTAGCTGAAGGCGTCACCACAACTGAGTTGGGTTTGGGGTGGATGAACAAAAATTCTGCCCCAGGTTCTTGGAGCCTATACATGTGATCCAACCTCTTACTCGAGATTGGAGTCGATGAAGGGTGTCCCCAGGATTCCTTAGCGGTGTTAAGAAGCACCGAAATTAATGGTAGGGCTACTGCCGTAGATGTATCCATCTGTACTATGTCAAAGATGGCGTCGGTAGCGGCAGGGGCTGGCTGGATAGTAGCCAGAGCCAGGGAATGGGCCATTCTCTTGATGAGCTCCCCATAGGACTTCACATCCTCGGAAGGGGAGATCGGTAAATTGTCAGCAACATCGGGAGATGGCGACGGATGAAGCGGAATCGGATGAAGCGGAGGAATTCGGTACCAATAGGTGTTCGGAAGGTGACATGGGGTTCGACGGATCCGGTTGATACGGAGGTAGATCGACATTGGGTGGGGTCTGCAGTATCGGCATTGGTATCGGCATCGGCACCGGTGACGGTTTCGGCGGTTTTGGTGACGGGAAAGGTCCCGGGGCCGGTGGATCTCGGCATCGTGAGACTCTGGACGACGTCGACTGTCGGTCCCATTCCGTCGGGTACCATTGCAGTGGTGGGGGGTATGCGGAGCCATAAAGGTATCGCCACTGTCGGATGTCCCACGGTACCGAAGAAGGAGGAAGACGCCAGTCTCGTTCCCCTCTCGGTGGCGGTGACGGATCGGGTCCGGTGTCTGGACTACTCCGAGGGACCTGCGTCAGTTCGATGTCGGGGTCCGAGTCCGTCAACTGGATGGGTCGCGGCATCGGGGAGATGGAGCTGCCCCGGGGTCACTCGCGCCCAGAAGGGTCAAGCTGTGGAGACCCGCGCTGGGTCACGTTGGACGCAGAATGCGTCGAATGCGCACTCGATTTTTTGTGCCTGTGCTTGCCCTTTTCCTCCTTGCCCTCTCTGCGCTTTTTAGCAGGAGTTTGCGGCAGCGGGATGGATCGTTTCATTACCGACTTATCAGTACCGACGGTGCTCCTTGTCGGGGACGGTGCCAGGCCCGTCGGGGCCAATGGGGACGTCGCCGAGGCCTCGGTGGCCGACATCTTTGGCGATAGAGCTGCTTCCAAGAGTGCCACTGTCAGCCTTGCCGCACGGTTCTTGCGGGTTTGTTTAGAGAAGGCAGTGCAGCTCGAACACGAGTCTACTCGGTGCGACTCGCCCAGGCACAGGAGGCAAAGAGAGTGCTTGTCTGGAGGCGCTATCTTACTGCCACAGTCCCGACAGCGCTTAAAGAAGCCCTACCGCTGGGCCATAGGCCGAGCGGGGAGAAGCGATGGAAATCCAAGAGCAAGTCCAGTAAACAGTCCAAGGTCAAGAAAAAGGAGAGAAAACAGTCCGAAAGGCTTTTTTTTCCGAAAAGGAAAAACAAAAGTACTACCGACCGGAGCGGAGAGGGTTCCTCATGACGCGGCGGTCAGAAGATAACTGGCGGGATCCTCGTGCCCCTCCCCGGGTCATGCGCAGTGGGACGTGCACGTGACCGAGGAACTGGCGCGAAAATCCGTTAGGCTTTGAAGATTACCGATCGGGATCGGCGCAGGCGCACTTAATCTCAGAGGTGTGATGCACAGAGACCATGAAGAAGATCCTGAATTCTTCCTAGAAGCTGAAATGTCTAAACTGAGGCTGTTGTACTTTGGTGAGATCATGAGAAGCCAGGATTCACTGGAAAAGACAATAATGCTAGGAAAAGTTGAAGGCAGCAGGCTAAGAGGAAGACCTAGCATGAGATGGATTGATTCACTCAAGGAAGCCATGGCCCTCAGTTTGCAAGACCTGAGCAAGGCTGTTAATGATAGGGCATTCCGAAGATCATTAATTCATAGGATGACCATAAGTCAGAAGCAGCTTGACAGTGCATAGTACACACATGGGCTGAGGACAGACTGGCAGTCTGGCCCGCTCTGCCTCCACTTTAAAACACTGAATTTATCGTCACAGGAAGACAAATTCTGTCTTATCCTTTGCTGTGCCTGGATGATGTCAGAATCTACGGATTCCAACCTGCCACCTTCGAAGGGGAAGACTGTTATTTGGGTGGTGGTTGACATGTTCTCAAAGCAAGCCCATTTTACCCCGTTCAAGCAGTTGCCTACCGCAAAGGGACTGGCTAAAGCATTCTTTAACCACGTGATTAAACTACACGCCTTCCCCAAACGTGTGGTATCCGATAGGGGCAGCCAATTCGTTGCCAACTTCTGGCGGGAGCTTTTGAAGATGATGGACACTGAACCGGCCATGAGTTCGGGTTACCATCTGGAAACCGATGGCCAATCCGAACGAACTAATCAAATATTGGAGCCGTTTTTAAGATGTTACACTGACTATCATCAAGACAACTGGGTAGAGTTGCTGCCGTTTGCTGAATATAGTTATAACAATGCTATTCATTCGTCCACGGGCGTGTCCCCTTTCATGGCAGTAGGAGGCTTCGAAGAGAAACCCCTGCCCACCATAGGGGAGACGCCGGACGATCCTCCTTCAGACTTTAAACGATGGTGGGCCAAACTGCAAGACTCGTGGCCGTTGATTGCTAAGACTCTAGACAAAGCCAAAGAGGACTACAAAAAATATGCGGACCGTGGAAGGGCGGAAGGTTGGGACCTTCAGCCAGGGGACTCTGTCTATCTATCCACCAAGAATATACACGGTCTACAACCCAGCAGGAAGCTGGGGTGGAAATATGTTGGCCCTTACAAGGTGTTGCGCAAAATTTCTGATGTGTCCTTTGAACTAGAATTGCCTAAATCACTGAGTTCTGTGCACCCTGTTTTTCATTTCAGCTTGTTGAAGAAGAATCCTGGGCCGAATGCATGGCATCCAACTCCTCCGACTCCTCCTCCACTGATGAAGGAGGGGGTGCCCCATTTTGAGATTTCCGAAATCCTGGATTCAAAAATGCGTAGGGGCCGCTTGCTATATCTAGTCAAGTGGGTAGATTTTGGTCCTGAACTAAATGAGTGGGTTCTTTCTGACAATGTTCACGCTCCTAAATTAGTTAAAGCTTTTCACAATCGTTTTCCAGATAAGCCGGGGTAGATTAGATTTTTCAGGTGGCAGAGTGTCAGAATCTACAGATTCTAACAAGGGTTTCTGTGGGATTTAATGCTATACACAACCCCCCCCCCTTCTGTAACCTGTCCCTGTATTCGCTGTGTAACCTATGTTTGATGCTTGCCTGTTTTGAACTGTAACCTGCCTCGCAATCCACTGTGTAATGTCCCCCCTTTCATTCCTTTATGACCCTGGGTTTATGGCTCAAGCTGGGTCTGGTTAATGTAACCATTTGTCCGGGAGAGTGGCGACTTCAGAGCATGAGAACAATCGGCCTCTCACCCCCGCGCCTCCGCATTCCTTTCCTCCCTGCTGGGGAAGACGGGGACCAGTTTCTTATCAACGTGTGAAGGCCTTGGCAGGAGTTATTTGTTATGCGAAAGATGGTTACATCTAAGGGGTCTAGTTTAAGAAGGGAAATTTACAGCTTCACACCTAACCTTTTTCCTGTGGGAAGCAAACGGTCAAAGGACCTTTTAGCCCGCGGTTTTTCCCTCCTTGTGATTGGTTACCTATGGGTAATTCAAATTGTACTAGAGGGTATATTAGTCCTGCTTCTATTGTATGCTTTATCTCTGATAATAATCCGAGGACCTGTAGTAATGTAGTGATTGGAAATAAAGAACTGTGTTTCATCAACAAAGATCTGATCCTTGACTACTTCGAGCAGAAGCCTCACAGATGATTGATTTTAACACTCTCCTAGCCTAGTCCTGATTATGAAAGTCAAGTATTCTAAGCAGCAGTATTGAAAACAACTTAGTAAAATGTGGTAAATCAAGGGAACTGGGATTTAGCTTCCCTCAGTAGCCTACCTGGAGAGCCAGTTTGGTGTAGTGGTTAGATGTGCAGACATTAATCTGGGAGAATTTGATTCCCCACTCCTCCACAATCAGCTGCTGGTGTGACCTTGGGTCAGTCATAAGTTCTTTCAGAGCTGTTGTTTTAAGGGCAGTTCTCTCAGAGCTCTCTCAACCCCACCTACCTCACAGTGTGTTTCTTGTGGGGAGGGGAAAGAAAAGGAGATTGTAAGCCACTCTGAGACTCCTTTGGGTAGTGAAGGCTGGGGTATAAATCCAATCTCCTCTTCTACTCTGTTCCACTAAATTTCCCAGTGGCAGAACTAAGCTTTCCTGCCTCCCCTTTCCAACTGCAGCTCATTGATGTCCACAAAATGCAACTCTTGGGGGATGGGGAACCCTGAGGAATGGCATGGGGGGGAAACAGTGGAAATTGCCTGGTTAGTTCAGATCTAACCCACTGAACTGGTTTCAAATTAGACCTCCTACCCTCCACCCCTTTCAGGATCCCAGGTGTAATGTATGTAATGGCGGTCACCATGTGCTCCAGTAATGGCAACCGCCACATGGCCAACGCACATGGACAGGCCAGCTACCTGAGCTTGAGTCAGGTAGAACAACAGCTGGCCGGATTGTAACTTGCCACCAATCTAGCACCTAGGTTCCTCAAGGGGACCTATGACATGTAACCACAATCATAAGGTCCTATCAGGACATCGGGGCAAGGTCGGAAGGGTGGCTCCGATCAGAATAAAAGAGGGCCCCGGAGCCCAGGTTAGCATGCCTCATCTGACCACCTAATAAAGAGCTTGCTATGAAATCACTTCTACTGGTCTCCCGACTCCGGTACTTTTCACCAAGAAAGCAAGAAACCTTGCACACCAATCCACACCTTCCTGTGCCTGCTGTACAAATGATACCATGCCCAATGATCTTCCACATACTGATCTGAAGGTTTGCACAGAGCATATGGTCATACATGTGCATAATTTCTATACAGACCTTTGATCAATGCCAGGTAGGGTTGCCAGGTTCCCTTGTAGTTCTGGGGGGGGGGAGGGGTGTTCTAGGGGTGGTTGGGGATGGCCTTAAGCCCCATCACCAAGCATGACCAGCCACCCCTCTCCAACCAGCCCCACCCACCACAGCCCCCACCCCACTCAGAAAAAGTCCCTTTAAAGGGTCTTTTTGTGAGCTGAGTGTGTGGCCTGTGACCGTACCTCCTGCTAGATTTAAAGAGCCCTCCAGCTGATTGGTGGGCCACGTGGTCCCTGCTGATCAGCTGAAGCCCTTTAAATCAGGCAGGAGGGGAGGGAGAGGGGTGGCTGGGCAGGTGGTCACTCTTGGGGATGGGGCTTGGGGGCAGGGCTTCCCCCACCCAGATCTGGGGGCTGGCAATCCTTATATAAGGAGGTCAGTGGGGAAGAACTAGCAAGTCCAATCCTACTGCCTGCATTCATTCTACACAGTTTTGTTGTATATAGAGATTAAACAGTTTTCTGGTCTTCCAGCACTGCTTGGGAAATAAGACTGGCGATGCCTGTTATGGTAATAGTCATTGCTACACCTATAATCACAGACTGTAACTCATCTCTTCAATCCAAAAGGTTTAAAAAAGTACAAGTTAAAATATAGGAACAATAAGAAATGAACTGTTTAAAATAAATACTGAATTGGAAAAAAATAGGTCTGTGTGTTCCTAGCTAATTTATGCAAATAATGGCAAATTCCAAATAATACATGTTTTAATGGCGATAAGAAATAAACTGATGGTAAAGTCAGTGTCAGAGCTTTACAGTTTTGGTTTTATACTGCACATTACTGCTGTTAGTGTGGTAAAAACAGTGGAAACGGGAAGCACAGAAATTAATTGATGTCTGTAAAAATGACACATTCCTGGCTCAACACTGCTAGACTTTTACCATGTTGATATGAATTTGTCACAAACACCTTCATGCCTAAACAGGCTTCAACGAACTAATTTAACTCTAAGGAAATATTAAGCCTATTAAATGTTTCCACTATACTGACACGATACTGGATTTGAAACCAACATCTTTTCATAGCACCAGATCCAAAGAAATCAAACCATTTAAAGTACATTAAAATACCATCAAAGGTCGTCATCACCATCATCATCATTTTATTACAACAGTCAGTGACCAGCAGTACAGTTCGGTTAAGAAATGCAAAAGCCAGTGACGAGCAATACAACTGGATTAAAATATACAAACACAAACACACACACTCCTTCAAAAAGATAAAGGGATAAAATTAATTCTTAAAAACATACAAAATCATGCCAAATAACTACAAAGTCATGCTGCCAAAAGGGATTTTCGATGCTTGTAAACCTGAGCACAGAATTTAGCCACTTGTCGAGTAGTTTGGTTGTTTCTATCAGACAGGAGATAATCAGGCTTGATTCTGATCTTTCTAACAGGAAATCTTTCTAACAGTGGGCTAATACTTTCCGATCGAACCTTTGTGTGGTTAAGACAGTTTTTTTAAAAATGTGTTCTATAGAGTCAATTTCACCCAGAGAGCAAGAACAGGGTAAGGGATTGCTTTAAACCTCCCTTCCAATACTGCCAAAGGCAAAGTCGAGCTTCTGGCCAGTGTGAATGCCATTCTGGTGTTGTTAAAATTCAGAAAATATAAATAAGCAGCTGGGGTTGCAGTGTATCTGTTTTTTTCTAGGGAAATGAACTCTGGAGATCTTGAGATGTCCATTTGTCTTTCGGTATCTGTCACTCCTTGCTTGATGAGTGATTTTGCCCGCTCTATTCCAAGATTCAAGAGGACTTGGGGAGATAAGTCTAATACATTCCAGAACCTCCTTTTTGCCAACTGGAATGAAATTGGTCTTGCAGCATTAGTGAAAACAGGCCATGTGGGTTTGTATTTCCTGCCAGTCATTTAAAGATTGATAGGATGCATATTCTAGCCTCAACTCTTAACATTCCTTTCTCAAGTCTAACCCAGGAGTTCGACACACATTTAGGCACCTGGAGAATAGCTCTCAGGAATCTGGACTGTACTCTCTCAAGTGGGGAGAAAGAAGAAGATGGTGGTCCAAGGAATGTTCCATGTAACAGTTGGGCCAATGGTTTAGCTTTAAATAATTTAAGGGCAGCTGGTATATAATGGCCCCCTCGAGATCGATGAAATTTCAAAATGCTATTTTCTCTCCTGCATCTGCAACATAGCTGCTATGGGCTGTTCTGAAACCAAATGCTTGAAAGACTACACCCAGTTATTTGAAACTGGTAACTTGTTCTAATTGATTCCCCTGCAAGACCCAGCGCCTGGGAAAACCCAAAGACCAGAATCTTAGTTTTATCATAATTGATAGTACGTTGTTCAAAGGTCTAATTTCGTACAAGCAAAAAAGAAATTGAGGAATAAATATGGCCTTGGAAGTAACAAATGTAAGTATACAGGCTCCTCTTGCTTTGACAAGTTGAAATGCCCAGAGCTACTTTGATACAACAGTAGCTGAACTAAGGGACACAAAGAGGAGATTTTGTCCCAGATGAATTTCTAGGGCATCAGCTTGTAGTTTTCAGATTGGTTTCACTTCTGCCCCAGTTATGAAAGTGTTGCCATTCACTCCAAATCCCTTTGCACCCTGGTACAGAGAAGACAAATGCAAATGATCTCCTTTATCTCTCTGTTTACCAGAAGACCAACTTCTGTATCTCCATTACAGTCACCACCATTATGCTAACTGGATCCCCCTCCACTCTATAGTTCCCAGTCTTTGTGCTTTGCCAGAGCCCTTCTACCTAGACAAATACAATCCCATACATCTTCACCAAGGGCTGCTTCACAAACCTGTGGTTGTTACAAAGTGCGTATGAACCTACTCTAATTCTACTATGTATCTGCGGGAAACTTCAACTGTGTGCAGTTTTGGAGGCCTCATTTTACAAAGGATATGGACAGAATGGAGTGGGTACAGAAGAGAGCAAAGAGGATGACCAGGAGCTTGGAGACGAAGCCCGATGAGGAATGGCTGAGGGATTTGGGAATATTCAGTCTGGAGAACAGGAGGCTGAGGAGGGACATGATTATTCTCTTTAAGTGTATGACAGGCTGTCATGTAGAGAAGAACTGGGAGCTATTCCTGTTGGCATCAGAGGATAGGATTCCCAAAAATGGGTTTAAATGATGGGTGGAAAGCAATGTTCCCTCTAAGCTCCACAGTTGTGAGCAGAAATTCTACCTTGTGAGCAAAAAAAGCTAGTAGCATTAAAGTCATGAGCAAGTCTACATTTGAGTATTGCATAAATTATTTTTGAGATTATTTCCATAACCTTGTAAAAATCTCAGAATGAATTCTTTTAAACTATATTTAAGCTATATTTTAAGAATAATTTAAACATGATAAGAGAAAACAGAATCAAGTCAAATTTTGTTACATAAGCCTCCGGAGAACAGGTCTTCCTGCCCCTTTCCTCTATATTGGTAGTCCTGGCCTCCAGAGAACAGGTCTTCCTGCCCCTTTCCTCTATATTGGTAGACCTGGCCTCCAGAGAACAGGTCTTCCTGCCCCTTTCCTCTATATTGGTAGACCTGGCCTCCGGAGAACAGGTCTACCTGCCCCTTTCCTCTATATTGGTAGACCTGGCCTCCAGAGAACAGGTCTACCCACTCCAGTCCACTATATTGGTAGACCTGGCCTTGGCCAATCACCCTGGGCTGACCCTTAGAAAACATACCAGCACTGGGGGGGGGGGGGGGGGGAAGTCTTGCAATCTACTTTGGTTTTTATAGTGAAATATGACAATCAGCATTACAGGTCAAGTATAACAGAGGTGCAACAATCACTGTCAGAACCCTGCCTAACCTAACAGGAAGTTGCTTAGATGTTATCAACCAGCCCAAACTACTTATTTATTCAAATATTTATATCCCACTTTTCCCTATGACTCAAGGCAGCTTACAAATCATACTGAAAAGCATAATAGGGGTGTGCAAAAAAATATCATTTTTTCCTGGCTCAGTTATAGCCTATGGGGACCATTATACTCAATGGGCCCCATCGGCTGTAATGGAGATTGATCTGGAGATTGATCTGGTATCTGGGGCTCGTGGGGGCTGGTTTTTGAGGTAATGGCACCAAATTTTTAGCATAGCTGCTGGTGCCTCTCCTCAAACCCCCCCCCCAAGTTTCAAAAAGATTGGACCAGGATGTCCAATTCTATAGGTCCCAGAAGGGGGTGCCCCATCCTCCATTGTTTCCTAAGGAAGCTTGGTTGTGAGCAGAGCAGAAATCCTCTGAGCTGGCCTCTGAAATGTTGTGTGCCAGTGCTCCCTAGCACAGCTTAGAGGGAACTGTGGTGGAAAGATAGTTCACAGGTATGGGGGTGGGTGGGGTATGGGTAAGGCACTGGGAACAGAAGAGTTTATTGATGTCACTTGCTGGTTTTATGAAATGTTTAGATCTGTTGTGATTCCTGGAGAGCCTCCACTACTGCTGGTGGGGAGGTGGGTAGAAGTAAAGGTGGGGGAATGAGATAGCTGTTCTCGCAAGTTTCTTGAGGGTCCCCACTTGTATTTATTATAATGGTATTTGTATAAACCCCAGTAAAAACAGATATAAACAAACACTTTAAATAAATTTAAGTGGTATACTGCTGCTTGGATTTCTTTTTCTTGATCCTGTTATATTACTAGTAAATCTGAGCTTCTGGGGGGGCTTTGAGCCATTTCATACACCGGCATCCATCCTCATTTCAATTTCCTATTGTATTTGGTTCCTTGAGATAGTTTTAGTAGTAGCCACTGCCTACTAAAGGTTGTCCAAAACCTTTTTCAGGGTTCTAGGAAATGTTTAAGCTTTTCTGTCTGGAAGTTGAAGGAAGTTGTGGCGTTTGATGAAAGATGAACAGAAGATCTCGCATGGCACCAAAGCTCAGCGCAGCAATGTTATATCAATATGGGAAATCAGGAATCTTTTATTTGAGCAAGCCTACCTGGCTCAAAGGTGGCTTGAGCAATTGCACTGAAAATCCCTGTCATTTGAGGCTCAAACAAAAGGAGATATTGATGGCTTCTGCTGCCTTAATTTAAAGTAGAGAATGACACCAGGGAAGTCATTTAGCTTTATCTGAACAACAGAGATTCACTTGGAGCAACTCAGTTTCTGCAGGTTTTTTATGAATTTCATTTTACACCATTTTCTCCTGGGTTCGATACTTGTGATTTTGGATGGACAGATAGCCACAAGGTAAAAATGAAAAGATCCCTGCTCAGGGAGAAAGAAAAATGCTCTTCTATTAGTTTTGACTGGGGAGAGCTAATATCTTGTAAGCACTTGATCCATCGTAAATCAAAAGACTTGCTTGGAGAGCTCCCACCTATCATGACTATAAAGGAGTTTTCTCTGAAGAGGGGAAATAAATTGCTGGGCACGCCAACCAACTAACTTCTTCCAAGTAGATGCTTAGTGTGTACAGCTGCAAGGCCAGAGTTCATCATCTACTGCAAGAACACAGTATACTCTTTGATTTCTCTCTCCCTCCAAATGGTACATTAACAGAGAGCATCCATTCGAGAAGATTACAGTCTACATTCTTTGATACTTTAGCTACATCCACTTCATAAGGCTTAGCCTTTAGGGGGGAAATCATATATTCCAGCAGTGCCACTGAATTTTACGCAGCATTGGCACAATATTTCAAAGTTCTGCTATATTAAGGAACTAACAGTGTTAGACAAACTTCTTGACTACACTGTCATTACTTAACCAGATTTCCTTGCACAAACAGCCCATTTATTACAATGGGTGCAGGATCCATCTCCTCTCAAAAATAACACTTTATTGCTGTGACTGCAATTGATGGACTCCTGAAAAGAATTAATAAAGACCATCTGTGTCAGGTCTGAAGTTTCTCACCAATACAGTGGACTCGAATCCGACATTTTCCCCTAGGCATATGACAGGAAGTTAATTAAATCAATAATTTTTCCCTCAAAGCTACCTGTTACTTTTTTGTCACCTCAATATTTCCTTCTTGATCATTACTATACTCAGTATTTCATCTCAAATAAATGTCAGATTTTATAGGAGACCCCTTTAATTAATGAGGTTATTATGCTGAAGAGAGAAAATGTAAATGTCTTTTTATCTTTTAAACGAACACTAATAAATTAGACATTCCACAGACACCAATCCACATCAAAGATTCTCTTCTCAAAGCTACTGAGAGCAAAACCACCACCTACATCTGTCTTCAGACCACTTTGCGAAATGTATAGGAGGATGGAAGGGAAAATATCCAACACTTTAGCAGTCTGAAAGAACAGGTTTTCTTAAGCATAAAAAAAAGGAAATGAAAGCTTACCAAAGATTTGAAAACATTAAGAGTGTAGGATTTCCAATTTCTACCTTATCTTCCTTGCCCCAGCTTTTCTGCACTGAGTGTTTTTGCCACCCACTAACCCATCTAGACTATTTTAGTTAAGTATGGATCCATCTCTTGTGGGATCCATCTCTTGTGGGAGGCATCTTGTTGCTCTTCTCATTTTCAACTTTAGTTCTAGCCCTGACTTTAAAGTATTTCCACTTCTAATTATGCTACATCCTTAATTTTGTTCTGTTTGTTTTACAAAAGGTGATCTGCTATTCCCACTTCATTTCCCATTTCCATATCTTCCTCCATATTATGCCTAGAACAACTTCCTTGATTACTCATTACATTTTTTCTTCTCATCTTTAAGATCCTTCTTCATTCCTTTGGTGAAGAACCAGCTTAACATAACCTTATCTGCATGTCACTGCCCAAATTTCTTCTTGCCACCCCGAACCCTAATTATTTGTCAGTTTTGAGCTTCCGCTTCCTTTTCCTACAGAGCATAAGCCTTCTGGAACATCACCACTTTTAGGTTTTGCACAGTGCCTAGCATGCAATTACTACTAAATATACAATGCAGTCCTAAACCGAGACATACTCTCTCTAAATCCACTGAGTCAATAGACTTAGAAGGGTGCAAGTTGGTTTAGGATTTCACTGTTAACAACCTGTAATAGTAGCAGTAATAAAGCAGGTGTTATACATTCTGTGGAGAATAGAATCAAACATTTATCTATGCCAACTATCTCATTGTGTTAACAGAATTAAGGAAATACCTAAGCTAAATTATGCTTTCCCTTTAAATAGGGACATTCTGTTTATTTCCAGAGTGCACTCAGATAAATTACTGCTATTAAAGCCCTGATCTCCTCAACACGTGCCAGCCTTATCTCGGTGAGGAAAACAAAATTGTCTCATTGCTTAGAACCCATCTGATTTTCTCATGCCTCACAAACTCAGAGAAATAAAAGATGTTATCACCATCATCATTTGAGCTTTCACAAAGACCAGGCCAACACTGCCAGAGTCCTTGAAGGAGAAACGTGCGAAACACTGTGCTCACTGGAGGTTGTCTTGCTTCTGCTTAAGAATATGGATCACAGCAAGTCCCCATTCCCCTCTCATTGAAATAGCTCCATTAAATCCATCTTCCCTGCTGGCTACAGTAACTGGCATTATAGTTGGTTATCCGGGAGTCACTCATACAACTTCAAACAAGCTATTTTCTTCAGTTTAGAAACTTTTACAGTGTGATTGTGTCCCCTGATGTGTCAAACACATCAGCACAGTTTGCAGATGACAATAATTGTAAAATTATTATTAGAAAAACTATTTTAGAAGACAGTAGATGGCCTATACCAGGGGTGGGCAAACTGTGGCTCGGGAGCCGCATGCGGCTCTTTCACATATATCATGTGGCTCCCGGCAGGGCGGCTGGGGAAGCTAAATATCATTAGCAAACAAATATCTTTGGACAAATTAATACCATTATCAATATCTGATTTTACCCCTTTTGTTATTATTTTTGGCAGTCTCATTTCATGTTAATAAAAAGCAAATTTGCTTATTTTCCTATAAAAGCAGGTAATATTTGTTCATGTCTTGTGGCTCTCAAACATCTGATGTTTATTCTATGTGGCTCTTATGTTAAGCAAGTTTGGCCACCCCTGTTCTAGGTGGCTCTTACGCTGAGCAAGTTTGCCCACTCCTGGCCTATACAATGAAGCAGTTAGAGTCTCAGACTAACATCTGAAAGATCCAGGTTCAGATCCCTACTCTGCAATGAAACTTGCTAGGTGACCTTAGGTCGTTCACCTGAAAGATCCAGGTTCAGGTTCTGAACCTGAAAGATCCAGGTTCAGATCCCTACTCTGCAATGAAACTTGCTAGGTGACCTTACGTTGTTCACTGTTTCTCAATCTAACCACCTCACATGGGGTTTTGTGAAGATAAAATGGAGGAGCAAAGAACAATGTAGAAAAAGAGGGTAACTGAGATGATTAAGCGGGTGGAGCACATTTCTTTATGAGGGAAGGCTGAAGAGTCTGGGACTTTTCAGTTTAGAACAAAGATGAGTAAGGGGGGACATGATAAGATGTTTATAAAATTATGCATAGACAGAGAGAACTTTTTCCTCCCCCAACCAAAATACTAGAACTCAGGGTGACCTAATGACGTTGATGGACAGTAGGTTCAAGACAGACAAAAGGAAATATTTCTTTACTCAAAAAGTGATTAAACTGTGGAACTGCCAGAGGATATAGTACTAGCCACAGGCACATACTGCCTTATGAGGGGATTAGACAGATTCACGGGAGATAGGTCTATCAATAGCTACTAGTCATAGGTGACGGCGGTGAAGGAAATGATGATCTGCGCACGCCCAAGCTTTGTGCAGAGATATTTATAGTTTATTTACAATATTTACACAGTCCCTTCAGGTAAAGCATTTCACTGTTCAGACTGACAAAATGCTTCGCAAGGCAACCTATGCACACATTGGCATACACAGCTAGGCACAGAACATATTATATACAGTCCATTGCCCAATCAGTATAGAGATACTGAGTCATTGTGCTCCTCCTCTAGGCTGATGCAACCTGTACAGTCATATATCCAGTCATGTGATCCCTAGCTATCACTTTAGATCACAGTGATCTGTCTGCCATGCTGTCACCTTGCTGGCATCCTCAATTTTATATGCCGACAATGGGGACCAAAGGGAACTTACACATTCCAAGGCAGTAAACCTTTGAACACCAGTTTCAGAAGGGAGCATCAGTGGATGGCCTCAGCCTCTATGCCCTGTCGCTGGCTCTCAGAGTCACTGGCTGGTCATTGTGTGAGACAGAATGCTGGACTAGAGGGATCACTGGACTCATCCAACTGGGCTGCTCTTATGTTCTTAATGTACACTGCCCTGAGCATGAAGAGCAGTATAAAAATGTACCAAACCAACAAATAAATAAAAATAATAAAAAACAAGCAAGTAAGACAAGCAGACGATAAAGTGCTTTCTACTAAACTGAAAAGTACTGGAGTCAGGAGGCCGGTGGTAGTGATTTCAGCATAGCAAGTTTATTTCAGGTCCAGATGAAGCATAAGAAAATGGAGGTCAGGGGGCCTGCTTATATACACAGGTAAACCACACCCCTGACATCGCCCAAACAAGGCAGTTGGATAAGGTAACGGAATAAGTTCCAAGGTAATTGAATAAGTTCCAAGGTAATTGAATGAGTTTCAAGGTAATTGAATAAGTTTCAAGGTAATTGAATAAGTTTCAAGGTAATTGGATAATCACAGATTTAATCACAGAACATAACACCCCTCCCCCCAAAGTTCAGGCCCACCCTAACAGACATAGTCCTTGAGATATGTCGGCCTTCTTCGTTCCCTGTCTGAACGTCTCAGAGCTGCGGCAGGTGGCAATGGAAACAGAGTCTCGGCCTTGGAAGTGGGAGCAGAAGCTGGGGTGTTGGAAGCTGTGTCCGGCAGGGCAGCCTCTGTGGTTGAGTCCGATGGAGATGGATGCTGGAGTGCAACGGCTGTTGCAGAGCTGGGTCCCCGGTCCTCCTCTCGTCCAGGACCGGGTCGTGAGCATTGTCCTCATGCTCACTTGTGTAGTTGGGAACACAGGAACGTAGCTGGCATCAGAGCTAGTACACGTGTCGCCTCCAAACCTGCCCGTCCTCGCCGGCGACCTCATAGGAGAGGGGTCCGGTGATGTGGATGATCCGGCCTGGTAGCCAGAGGGGGCCCTGTGCATAATCCTGGACATACATGGGATCTTCCAGAAAGAACCCTTGCGGAGCCCGGGGGACATTGGGCTCCTTGAGACCGGTTGCTACTCGATCAGGATGCAGGCGGTCAAGTTGCAAAGTCAACCAGTGGCCCATTAGGAGTCCAGCAGGGCTGCGTCCCATGGAGAAGTAGGGCATTGAGCGTTGGCCGAAGAGAAAAGCAGTTAGTTTAAACTCCCAGTCCCCCTGGTCCATTCTCCGCAGTGCCTCCTCGGTTGTGCAGACCATCCGCTCAGCTTGCCCGCTGGTGGCTGGATGGAAGGGAACAGACCCTACGTGTCTGATGCCATGCAGCTCCATGAATCACTGGAACTCTGCGGAGGTGAAGGCCGAGCCATTGTCAGAGACCAGCGTGTCTGGCAAGCCGTGCACGCAGATGTGCCACATGGCTTGGATGGCGGCTTCGGACAACATTGACTTCACCGGCATGACTTCCAGCCATTTGCTGTAGCTGTCTACTAGGAGGAAAAAGATCTGTCCCTGGACTGGCCCCGTGAAATCCATGTGAAGCTGGGACCAGGGCCTTTGTGCCGATTCCTGGGGTGGATCGGAGCATGGGGGGTCAGGTTGTGACTCCTGGCACTTACTGCAGCAGTGGACCTGGTCCTCGATGTCCTTGTCCAGCCCCGACCACCAGACATAACTTCAGGCCAGGGCCTTCATTTGTACAATGCCAGGGTGGTGCTCATGGAGAGCACTGAGTACCCGAGCACGGAATGCTTCGGGAATCACTACCCTCGACCCCCAGAGCTGGCACGCCTTGTGGGTGGATAGCCCATTGTGCCCTGCCGAGAACACGGCAAATTCTGGCTCCGGGCAGGTGGGCCACCCCCTTCTTACCCAGACCAGGACCCGGGAGAGGATACAATCCCTAGCTGTGCGCCGGGAGACCTCAGCAACCTGGACAGACCAGTCCAGAATGTCCTCCAGGAGGGCAATATGGTAGACGGGAGCCAGAGCCGGTTCGCAGGCGGGCAGCAGCAGGCAACTCAGGGCGTCATTGTGACCCATGGACTTGCCAGGGCGATAGACCAGCAAGTACTGGTAGCCGAAAAGGAAGATGGACCACTGCAGGACCTGGGGAGACAGCATCTGAGGGGTCTGGCGGTCCGAGGCAAGGAAGCCCAGGAGAGGTTTGTGGTCGGTGGCAACCGTGAATGCCCGGCTGTACAAATAGTCATGAAATTTTTTGACATCAGCCACAATAGCCAGTGCCTCCTTGTCGATCTGCACATAGTTGAGCTCCACAGACAACAAGGTTCTTGAATAATAAGCGACCGGAACCTCCCGGCCGTTGGGTAAGTGATGCCCCAGAACCACTCCCACCCCATATGGGGAAGCATCACAGGCCAGGATGACAGAGAGGGACTTGTCGAAGTGGGTGAGCACAGCATTAGATAAAAGCAAGTCCTTCATGGTCCGAAAAGCAGCCGCATGGCGGGGCCCCCAAGCCCACTTAGCGTTCTTGTCCAGGAGCCGGTGCAGTGGCTCTTGTGGGGAAGGAATGTGTGATAGAAGTTCAGGAGCCCCCAAAATGACTGGAGGTCCACCTTGGACTGAGGTGCCGGTGCCTCAGAGATAGCCTTTACCTTGTCCAGTGTGGGGTGGATTTCTTGGGCATCCACAATGAAGTCGAGGAACTCCACGGATGGAACACCGAGCAGACATTTCTCCCTCTTGACCTTCATCCCGGCATCCTGGAAGTGTTGGAGGATAGCACTGAGACATGTCGTGAAGGACTGGACGTTCGGGGCCGCAATCAGGACATCATCAAAAAAGGGCTGGACACCTGGCAACCCTTTCAACAAATGGTCCATTAATTCTTGGAATAACCCCAGGGCCACACTGACCCTGAATTGGAGCTGCTTTACCTTGAAGACCTCCTTATGGGTCACGATGGTCTGGGCCTCGGCAGTAGCATTGTCCACAGGCAGCTGCTGATAGGCCTGTGCCAGGTCCAGCTTCCCGAAGACCTTGGCGCTGGCCAGTGTAGCCAAAACATGGCTGATTACGGGCACCGGGTAAGCGTGCACCTGGAGTGCCATGTTTCATGTGCACTTGTAATCTGCACAGATGCGGATGTCTCCATTGGGCTTAAGTGGAGTTATGATGGGCATTTCCCAACACGCATGTGATACTGGTTCCAAAACCCCTTGCTCAACTAACTTGTCCAGCTCCTGTTCAGTTTTAGGCCGAACACCGAGTGGAGGCTGGCGAGCCAGAATGCAGATGGGCCAGACTGTGGGGTCAAGGTCCAAGGATACTGGGGGACCAGTGTAGGAGCCTAGTGCTCCGTCAAAAACTGTGGGGAATTCTGCACAGATATCTTGAAAGTCTGGGGTGTGGATACTGTTCACCCCTGTTACACCCAGTCCATGAGGCCCGAACCAGGATAGTCCCAAGAGGCTTGTGAGGTTGCCCGCCACCACCAGGAGGTCCAGTTTTCCCTTAAAGTCTTTGAACTGGACCATGAACTTGCCCAGCCCCTTGATCACTATGGGATTTTTCTGGAAGTCCCAGAGCCCCGGGGGCTTCCATAAGCGGGGCCCCCCTCTGGACATAGTATCCAGAGCATGGCCTCCAAAATGATCAAGTATCATGACCCTGTGTCTAGTTCTACAAGGCAGGGGGAGCCCTCGATGAGGACAGGGATCTTAATCTTATTGGGGGCATCCCGGGGCAAGTTCATTACCTGGGGGCAGGGTGAAGCTCAGCTGTGAAGCTCAGCTGATTCTTGATGAGCAGCTAGGGTGCAGCGGTTGGCCCGGGAACAGCAGGCCCGGGTGATGTGGCCATTCTTCCTGCATGACCAGCACTCTGCATCCTGGAACCGACAGTTCTGGCGGTCATGAGTGTCACCAAAGCCCACTGTCCAGGGCAAACTTTGGGGGTTCACAGAGGTCACAGCACAGAACAAATTACAAAGCACTTAAGAAAGCCTAATGCTCTCTCAAATGTCCGGTAGTCTGCCACCAGGCTCCCTCGGTATAACCCCACCAGCTAGGGAGCAGAGAGCCAAATCTCCCAGCCTCTCAGGGTATCACTAGAACAAGTTACTCAGTAGCAGTGTGGTCAGGTCTAAGGCAATTGGAATTTAGGTTTTACGGTTGCAAGAATTCAAGGAGAGTTTCAAAGTAAAAATATATATTATTTATTGTGTGCAAAATGTTGCTTAAAGACAAGACAAGACTTGAAAGGAGTTAAAAACAAATAAACCTATGCTTAACCAGCTGTACTACACAGTTGTACCTTTGCAGGTTCAAAGACAAGACAGATTTCCATGCAGGCAAAATCTCAGAAGTCAGAAGGGCCTCTCCATGCCCAGTCACAGGGTGTCATTGTGACTAACGTTGCCCACTTGACCACCCAGGTTGAGTAGACACAAGCTAGATCTTTGTTCCATTAAGCAAGTCACTTTTATAGAATAATGACCTCTGAGAGAGTCACGGCCAGTAACCAATCAGAGGACGTTAAAGTGATCTCATTCTCTAGCTGTTACTAAGGTTCAGCTACATCCCATAATACAAGAATGAAACTTATTTCTGCCGCTAACAAGTCCATTCTCATACACAGGTGCACTTTGGTGGTAATTGAGTCAGAATGTGCCAACAAGCTCCTTGATAAGAGGCAGGAACTCGCATTAGGGCAGATGCATACCAAGGTCATTTTACCCCACTGTTATCTCTCTTCTCTCTTTCTCTGTCTCTAGGGAAGATTTTTAGAACCAAACAGGCTTTTTGAAATAGGCCTCAAAAACAGGTCTGAACCAAACTCTTGAGCTGTTTGCAAAAGAAAATGGCTTTTCTTTACAATGAGGATCACCGCAGCTGGTACAAGATGGTGCGCCAGCCCGGGGAGTTGTATAGTCTTGGGTGGCTGACCTGGTGTCAGTGGGGCTGTTCCTCTCAGCAGATGGATGGGAGTTGGTACCTGGAAGACGGCAACAGACCTGGAGTGCGTTGTCCTCATCGGAGGCCTCGGATTCTGAAGATACAACAGTGCGATGGGTGGCCATGGTAGCGCCGGACCTGTCTTTCTGGGAGATCTCATAAGTGCATGGTGTTGGTAAAACCATGATCAGGGTGGTGTCAGCAATGGCCACGAGTTTTCTGCACATTTAGGGGTCCCAGACCCCACATATAAAAGCAGAGGGGAGGGTGTCCTCCACCAACACAAACAGCCGACACCGAACCGGCGGCGGTCGGCCAGGAACATGGCCACGGACTCACCCTTTAGCTGGATGCGGCTGAAGACCATCACTTGCTGGGTGAGTTTCGAGGGCTTGGGGGATGGGGAAATTATGTTCCAGGTGCTGTTCAAGTCTTTAGCCTAAAAGACATTCCTGTTATCTATTATGGAATAGCCATAAGCATTGTCTTGGTAAATGAAAACATTGATGATCTTTTTTTACATTTTCTGAAAAAATTATTAAACATTCTTCACTGTGTGGCCAGTGTGGCTCTCCATTCAGAACTGGGACAACCTTCCGTTGAGGCAAGGGTTTGGTTACAAGCATTTAGACTGTTCATCAAGTCATATTAGAGCAGGAAGGGCTACCTGACATGCCTGGGAGACTAAAAAAAAATTAAAAGAAAGAAAATAAATAGGACATGCCAAAATCAGCTAAAAAAACTAACCCCAATCTTACAGTAATTGTGCATAATCTTACTTTTAATATTTTTCACATCTAACTTGCTCTGTTTTCTCTGTATAAAGAAGTACATATATTGCACAAGAGAAACAGTAGACTGCTTGGTGTTGCCTTGTTCAGTGACACCACTATCTGAACCTGTACTGACTAACAGGTTCCAAAGTCTGGTGTAACTCAGTCCATGGTCAGAGGAGCAGAGAGTAAACAAGGCTAGGTCATTCAGTCCAAGGTCAAAGGAGCAGAGAGTAAGCAAGGTAAGGTCTGAGGTCAGAGGAACAGAGAGTCAGGCAAGGTAGTGGCAGCAGGTCAGCATCCAACATACACATTGTGTCCACACCCAACAGCCTCCCTGGGGTGGCTTTAGAGCAGCATGCCTAATTGTCAAGGGTTCAGCCAGCTGCTCAGGAACAATTCTGCAACAATTTTATCCTCACTATCAGCAAGCAGCTGGCATTGGGCCAGGAACCAGAGTTGTGCACTTTGCCATCTTTCCTGTAGCTCTGTTCTCAGCCTCTATCCATGGCACTCTAAGGGTGTGGGTGATACTAGAAGGCTGGAAATGACCAACAGACTTTCACCTGCTGAGCTGAGGATAGAGGATGGCGATGACTCTGCAACAGATATTGGCTATGAACCCTGACAAGCTTGCAGCTCATTCTCCTCAGGCCCATAGTCAGGATTTTGTAGCTTGTGGGGCAATTTTCTTTTGGTGGGGCTGAAGTTTTAGTGCAAAAAGAAAAACCATTTAGCCAATAGAAAAATGTTTATTCACTATCTATAACCAGAACATTAATCACAAACAATAAAATGCATCATTGGAGCAATACAACAATAATAAAATCATTCACAATAGAATTTGAATGATACCTCATAATAAAATCATTCAGAATACAGTAGAATGCTACAAAGTCTATTAAGACGTTTGAAATCTCAACCATCTATTACTTGAGCTATTACAGTTTTCCTATGCCTTGCAGCAAGCCAGCCAGATCTAGCTACCTGGTAAGTATCATTGTGATGCCTATCTGAAAGAAACCTCCTCCGAAGCCATGATCTCTGTCTGCTGTTTAAAGGTAATGACACAGGCAGAGGAAGAGATTTGAGAAATTTGTTATACACCTTGCAATCGAACAGGACGTGGTCTAGCAATTCTATATCTTCATTACAGCAAGGACAAATCCTTTCTTCATAGTGAATCTTTTTATACTTTCCTTCCAGGACAGCTGAGGGAAGTGCATCACAGTGCATTAGCATGCATACTCTCCTATACTCTTGATTTATTAAGTAGGAAAGATAAGGCATAGGGGTTGCCCTCATAGTGGGTTCCAGACAAAATCTCCCTTTCCCTGTTCTATTCAAATCATGTTGCCTTGCAGTATCATTAACCCTCTGTTTGACCAAAGTGTTGGCCTTATCATAACTCAGAGAGCACAGAAATTGCTTGGAAAACACATAAAAAGATAATTTCTTTTCCAATGCCCTTATTCATGGAGGAGCAGAGGAATCTAGAACTTTTAACCCTGACAACCCCCTTGCAAAGAATACTAATTTTAACCAATACAGAATCATGGCTAACCATAGCCTTGCCTCCACTGTTATCATACCTGATTCCAAATGCGTACAAACATTAGGGACGCCATTAGGCGCTTGTAAAATTGTTCTCAAAAATTTAGATTGAACCGTGTCCAATTTCCTGATGTTTGAAGTAATGTTAATTGGGGCTCCATAGGTAAGTTGGACCAGAGATTTGCCCTTAAACACTCTTAAAGCTGCTACCACACTTTTGCCCCCCTTGTGCCAGTAAACTTTTTGAATTGCCCTTGAGCTCCTTTTAGCATCAGAAATGACAGAATTTATATTAACTGTTCTCAAGCCATTGGCTTGGAAGAAGACCTCTAAATATTTAAAACAAAACCCTTGTTCTATGGGACTGGTATCAAGAATCCAGCAATTTTGGGAGTTTTATTTTTTGTAAAAATCATTGCTTTCGTTTTTGAGAAATTCTAATTTGTTCTCACAGCAGTACTGGGAAAAGGAACTCATGGCTCTCCTGACGCCTACTGGGGTCCTTGAGAGTAAAACACTACCATCTGCATATAGAAAGCTGTGGCTAGGATAGATCTCTAAATTGCAAGCTGTCAACCATTCTGGATGACAATTCTAAGCTGCTGCAAGTTAATCACTCCTGCCAGCCTAAGCAACAATTCTGATAACAAGCCAGCAGGTGGGGGTGATGACTTCTATAGCCAAGAAAGCTATTAGGCAGGAAAACTCTCTTAAAGGAGACCAATTTCTTGACACAGAATTAGAAGGGATCCTAGAGGTCACCAACCCTCTTGCTCAGTGCAGGAATTAGTCAATTACAGCACCCCACTCTGCTTGAAGGAGCACACACCTTCAAAAATGTTTTAAAATGGCTGAAAAAAGAATTTACAGGAGAAATTCTTGTGGGGCTGTGCCTTTAAGAAAGGGGGCGGAGCACCCCAAAAGCCTCACCTTAGCCAGGGGTCTGATTCTCCTGCCTTTTGGCTTCTGCCAGCTCAGGGCTGGCTACAAAGGGCTCCTCTTCTCCTTGAGAATTCTTGCTATCGCTGAGCCCTGGCTGACTCATGACATAACTTCTATATTTCCATCAATGTCTATCCACACAACTTTCCCCTCTCTTCTTAATCTCAGCCAAATTGCCTTGCAAACTTTGAAGTCTATTGATTTTCATGGTAACGTATATCAAATTTGAAGCTCACGTTCAAGTTTCTCATTTAAAACTATGTCTTATAACTGTGGCTTTAATGCAGCAAAAACACAGTACACTATTTAAATGGGGGTGGGGGGAGAAGGTCTCAGACTAGAAGCCAGGGTTATTGTTGCTTAAATGAGCGGTGTTTGTGTGGGAGAAAAACCTGCAAGAATGGAAAGAGATTCACTTGCCTTTTATGGGAAGTTCTCCCTGCCTCCCTGTCATCCTTCAGTTGACAATGCAGCTGAAAAATAGGAGGCCAAATGAATCAAACCACTAGTCAGTTTAGGCCAGCAGTCTATATCCCACAGTGCCCAGCAAAGAAACCCACAGGTTTGGGACACAAAGTCTCCCCTTGATGTTATTTCCCCTCCCAACAACTTATTTTCAGAGATATTTTGCTTCAGAACATGGGAGTTCTCATTTTGGCATCATAACTAATTGATGGACCTATCTTCCAAGTTAGTTTAGTCTTATTTTAGAGGCAACTAAGCTGGTGACCATCACTATATTCTGTGGCAGTCAGTTCCAAAAGTTTATTATGCACTGTGTGAAAATATATATCTGCATCTTCCTGTTCATCACCTTCATTGATTACCCTCAATGGGTTGGATACAGCACAGAGCCCTTGTGAGGTTTACACAAGGATCTCCAGTCTTCCTAGCTCTCCTCTCTACTCCCTCCAGCATCCACTTCACATCACAGGAAATTTTATACCCCGGGCCATGAGACTCACGTAAAGTAATAGACTTTACTAGGAGGCTGCAGTGGGGGCAAAATTGGTCCTTTACACCTCTTGGTGTAGTGGTTAAGTGCACGGACTCTAATCTGGGAAAACTGGGTTTGATTCCCCACTCCACCATTTGCACCTGGTGGATGACCTTGGGAAAGCCATAGCTCTGTACCAGCTGTTCTCTCAAGGACAGTTGTCTCAGAGCTCTCTCAGCCCCACCTACCTCATAGGGTGTCTGTTGTGGGAAGGGAAAGGATTTTGTAAGCCACTCTGAGACTACAAGTGAAGGATGGGGTATAAATCCAATCTCTTTTTCTTCTTCTTCTTCTTCTTCTTCTGTTGGCAGTGCTCCACACACCAAAGAGTAAGAGGAACCAATTTTGCCCACATCTACCTGGCTGTTCCTTCATGTAGGTCCTGCAAGCCCTGGAATAACCTTTTATTGAGTCAGAAATGGCTGCTAGGTGGAGGAGGGGGTTGTGAAGACCTGTACCATCAATGTTGTCCACTGATGGTTTGAGGGAACCAGCCCAAGATCTAGAATTTGGGAAGGAGAAAAAATTCTCTATATCCACTTTCACTCATGTTATCAATCACAAACACTAAATGAGACACAGCAAACATAAATAAAACCTTGGTGATTTTGCTTGATCTCTTGCACATGCTCCCTTGGGTTGCAAATGAGACATGAAGAGGCAAAATGACTAGTGGTACATCTGAATTCAGTTCCCTAAATCATATCAGAAGAAGTTATTTTTGATCTCTGCAAATGAAATAACGGTTGTACAAAATACAGATTTATTTGTTGTTTTAATAAATAAACCTTATTCAAATATTTGTAGCCAAGTTATCTTTACAAAAAGTATGGAAGAGTGTACATTCTTCCAGCAGTTTGGAGGACATCATGAATACAGAGAACCATGTATGATATATAAATCTTTGATTGCTAAAGGCATAATTTGATAAAAAACCAAAAAAGTCAGGTAACATCCAATTACAACATAATCTCCGCAAATGAAGAAAGTGCTTTCTCAGTTATTTTGTGTTGCATTAGTTCCACACTGTATTTAGAGGGCTATCAAAAAGCTACCTGAAGGCCAAGTTAATCTGTATACTTGACAGATAATAGCTGCATTTTTTGCATTAAGTAGAGAAGTGAGTATTTTATTTCTTTCTGATATAATGACTATTCTATTTAGTCTTAATGAAAAAAAGATGAATGTGTGGGAAAATGGTAATACATCAATTACTGAGAGCAAGAAAAGTATTTAAAAATATCAATAATCTACTCTAAGTGACAGGCTCAATAGGCATCCTATAGTCAAAGGAAAAGTTTAAAAAGAGGGTTTTTAAAAAATCAAAGGTCACTCTGTTTAAAGTATCCTCATTATGAACATTCTCATTTTATTTTTAAAGTAATGTGGCAATCACATTGTTAACTTTTGCCACCCCATTCGGAAGAAAGGGACAGACACCAATATGGATTTAAACAAGGGCCACTTTATTTAATTTAATTAACCTGTGCAGCAAAGAACTAACAAAACTACGAATGTGGACTAAGCAAGCCTGATCTCACTCAGGACCACCTCCTTGCTCTCCATTGGGTGAGACTCCATTCCCCCTCCGGGGTCTCCTTAGCTCCTGACCATGACCTGGCCAGCTGTAGGCTACTCTGAGGCCCCTTCCTGGAAGCCATAAAACTTGCCAGAGGAACCTGTCCAGGGTCCTTCCAAAGGCCCTCAACCCCAACCCTGGGCCCTAAAACCCAAAGGTTGTTTGTGAGGAACCCTTTTTCCCAAAGGAATATATATATAGATGCTCACAAGATCCGCAACGTAACTCACCCCAAACCGTCAAGTGACCAACCTATTTAACAGGTCCACCCTTGCCAATCTCCCATTCCACTCACTACAGTGCAGGGTAGGCAAAAACACTTCCCCCAACAAACCAAACATGGGAGAAGTGAAAAATTCCTACCCAGCCTCTCAAAGAGGCAACCAGCCAGTGCTTGCACTGCTTTAAAGGCGGGAGGGTGGGCCGATCTTCACCTCGAAAGAGGCAGAGCAAGGGGGTGGAGTCCTCTAATAGCTCCTAGGCTCCACCCCCCGCGAGCATTGCTCCGTGCATAGTCTGTCTCCCTCCTTCAAAAGGTGGCAAAGGCAGCCCCTCCCTCCCATCACTGGCTTCAGAGGGAGCAGGGAGTCGTATTCAAATAGGATTCAAATAGGAAGCATTTAAAACTGATACGGAGCTAAGGAACATAATAGACTTTTCGGGGGGAGGGGTTCCCCTTTCAGTGATGCATTTTCTCAGTTACCTATATTTATAGCTAACTACAACAATATTGAGACTTGGAATTATTGCCTAGGAGAACACTAGAGTAGAAATAGCACTGATGGTTCCAGAGCTGGAAAGGATGACAACTTAAACAACATTGGTCAGCAAACTTTGCCTCCTATGTTCTAGTATTAAAAATCTAGGTTCAACTGAGGACTTTTTAAAAATTCTTCTCAGCCATGTTATTTCTCTCCTTAAAGATACTTGTTGATGGTTTTGCCCTCCAGGGCTAAATTATGTTTGACAGTATTTTACTCACAATGACTGTAGAATAAAACAAAGTAAGAATATGACCTGATTTGGGAATATATACGAAGAATGATTCTCAAAACTATGAAGATGCGTATAGCCAGAACTCTGTTGCTGGTTCCAGAGCTGGTAAGGATGACAACTTAAAACAACATTGGTCAGCAGACTTGAGCTGGACAGCTCCATCTTCTTTGCCGCCTATGTTCTAGTATAAAATACGTGATCTACTATACATTTTTTTAAAATCTAGGTTCAACTGAGGACATTTTAAAAATTCTTCCCAGCCATGTTATTTCTCTCCTCAAAGATCATCACGGATGGTTTCGCCCTTCAGGGCTAAATTATGTTTGACAGTATTTCACTCAGAATGACTGCAGAATAAAACAAGGCCATGTTGGCATCATTCCATTGGTCCAGACCTGGGGCACAGCATAAAATCTGTTATGCATGTGTGCCCAGCCAGTTGAATCCAGCTGGGGTCTCTAGCCCCCCCCCTTAGTATCCTATTGTAAGCAGAATCAAGAAGACACGGCTCGGCTTGTGTAGATAAGAATGGAATGTGGCAAAGTTGCTCCCTTCCCAGGCGCCTGGGCTGCTGGGCTGGAATGTCCACTTGTTATCAGTCAGGCCTCACTGTATCCTAGCAACAAGTGAGGCACTTTGACAAGTCTGTGTTTGCATCTCTAGGCCTGTGTCTCACAAGTCAAAAGATGTATCAACACTGAATAACAGTTTTATCTATTTATTTATTTGATATATTTACATCCAGCTTTTCCTAAAACCAGCTCCATTTCCTGATTTTGGAAACCTGGTGTTATTTTTTTGCCAGTAGCCCACTATGGGTCTTGCCGCGTTGGTGAGTAGCTACTGGCTGCTTGCTGCAGGCTGCATTAATTTTCCATATTCCATATCTAGGTGTGTTTTGCATGGTGCCAAGCCACCTACTATCTCTTGCATTGCTTCATCTTTTGGTTAAAAATTCTTTTTGCAGCTGGATATACATACCTACCACTTTGATAACCATTTCATGTCTCTGATGAATGAGGCCCATGTATTTGGAAAAACAATATATTTGGAAAGATGCCTTGAGACAGGTTTTTTTTTACTGCAACAAATGAATATGGGTTCCCCACTGTCGTTTGCCATAGCATGTGATAGACAAAGCTACTGATCACATCTTCTACCAATTTTACACAGAAAATAGTTTGTTTCAATATGAGTATAAAAGAAAAATCCGAGATAGGATCAGCTTGGTTGAGTCAGGATTTAGCTGAGATGATGGATTATGAAAGCAAGTGTGTAATGGTGGGAAAACATTTTATTTTTAAAATGAGAAAACAGGCTTTAGTCAGAGAATTGGGGGGGGGGGGATTCAATGAGATCTAATAACCCATCTCTGGATTTTACAAATAGAGAAAACTGTTCAACTTCTATAAATCTATTCTACAAGTTTAGGAAAAGGCATCTTACTATTTAAGAATTAAGTACTGTTAGTTAATTCTGTCATGCAATGATTTTATAGGCATGGGCTGGTCTTTTTCCTTTGAAAGATGCAAAGAGCTCTATATTGATTAAAGTGAATTTACAGTGCCATCTTAAGCAGGTAGACCCTTCCAAGTTCATTAAAGTCAATGGGCTTAGAGTTGCACTATAAAGTTGTTCTCCTAAATATACTTACTTGGAGTTAAACAGGCTTAGGACTGTACTATAAATGTGTGTGTGACAGCCTGATAGCAAAGATACCCCACCCATGGGCTGCCAGGGCAAAAGAAGATGGGGTTGGTGTCATCCATACCAGCAAGCCTGGCTGCTGGGGGGGTGCTCCTGAGGCTGCCAGCACTGCATATGCAGCCTGGAAGATGAGTGATCACATCCACCTGAGTGGGGGCAAGACAGCAGTGGCCAGAAGGAGGAGCATAGAAGACTCAGCTGAGCAACAACTGGTTGTGGGGGAAGGAGGGGAAGGGGGAAAAGGAAGTGAGATGAGTGAGAAAGATAAAAAGGCAGAGGAGGGGGATACAAAAATAAGTGGGGGAGGTAGTATGAGAAAGAAGTTGCAACTGAGGAGGACAAAGACACTTAGAGAGGAATGAGGGTGGCCCAAGTAAATTAGAAGTCGCAGTGCTGACCTGGCACTTGGAGTGGTTGAGGCCCAGAATAAACAACCCATAATCATAATAAAAACTACATATGATAAAAACATTCAGTCAGGTTTAGAATATTCAGGAATCCTAAATTCTCTGCATGCAGAAATTAGCCAAAAATTGGAACCATTGACCACTGACCAGACTTCATCTGTTTGATTGCCCTTGGTGGGATTTCTAGGAGTTTGGCATACGAGGCTAAGGCAGCAGTGTTAGATCCAGCCAACCAGACTTGTTAGATCTGGCCAACCAGACTTGCCAACCAGCAATGTTAGATCCGGCTAACAGACATCAGGAGACGGGAACAATGTTTTCTTTTTTTAATAGATTTTTAAAAAATTTATGTAGGATACAGGAAAAAAGGAAAAGGTGTGAGGGGAAAAGAAAAATAAATGTAAGGGACTTTTTTACAACTATGCAAGACAATATAAACGTAAACGAATTAATAAATCCAGGTAAATCATTATAACATTATAACATTACCAACAATGCCATTTCTCTAAAATACATTATCCGCTATTCCCAAACTGAAAAAAAGTATGAAAAAAATTGTGTAAACAAACATTTTATATCAATTTAAAATTGTCGGAAAACCATTTAAAATGAGGAAGTAACAAAAAATAAAAAATTCTAAATAACTGAGAAAAATCATATGACTAAGAGGTAACCATTGATTAACTGAATAATCAAAAATATAACACTGTATCACCTATACAGCTGTATTTATAATAGGTATAAAAAGCTCCCCATTTATTCTCAAATTCACTACTTGGTCTGTTATTTATGTGGTTCATCGATTTTGCCATAACAGCGTATTCCTCCATCTTATTTTTACATTCTTCAAGATTTGGGCAGAACTCCATTTTCCATTTAGCTGTAAACACAACTCATGCCACTGTTAACATATATCGAAATAGTTCCTGTATTGCTCTTTCAGTATTCATGGGTAGTACTCCCAATAGTGTAGTCTCTGGTTGTATGGCAAATTTTATATTCAAAATTTTCTGAATTTCTGTATGTACTTCTTTCCAGTATTTATTAGTCTTTTTACAAGACCACCACATATGATAAAATGTACCATCGATCTCTTCACACTTCCAGCACTTAAGAAAACAATATTTTCCAAGGCCTGGAGCTCACATTTAGATTGTGATCACGATGCAGGGGGAGAAGAGGCTTCAGCCTCCCCCCTGTGCTGTATTCCTGAACCCAAACGGCCCTGGAGGTGTTACTGGCCCTACTGGGGGGGGGGGAGTTGCATATGTACTGACGGACTAGAAGTACCCTCCGTGGGGCAAATAACACCCCCAGCATCTGTAAATGGTCTGTTTTGATTGTAGTTCTTTAGAGTAATTCAAGATTATTATCATGTTCAGCCTTAATCATCTTCTTAAATATGATCCAAAGTATTTGTACAAGAGTGTTAATGTTGTCTGCAAGTGTATTAGTACTGTGACCGGCATGCATAAAGACCTAGTTAGAAAACACGACTTGCAATGCTATCTAATACTATTATGTAACACTAGATGGCAAATACTAATATGATTTTGATGCAGGGGTCATTTCGAGCAGGAGCTCGGGGGAGTGCAGCTCCAGGAGTTGGTGCCAGCCCCTTCCCCCCGCGGGGGAATGCCTGTTGTGTCCTGGCTGCAGCAAAATGACCCCGTCCCCTGGAAAGGTCCTTGTTCCTCTGACCAGCCTTCTGAAGGCTTCAGCCACCACTGAAGCTATCCTCCCAGAATAGTGGTATTTCTGAGGCTTGCATTGGTAGCTGTCCCCTCTCTGCCAGCTCTCTCTCTCTTTTTTCTTTCTTGCCTTCTGACATACTTCCGGTGATGTCAGGTGGTGTAGCATATGCAAATAAGATATGCTAATGAGTTATGCTAATGAGCTCCTGCACCTCTTTTTCTACGAAATGACCCCTGTTTTGATGTATTATCCTACATAATTGTTGAGGTTAAAGTTTTGGCTTGAAGAGTACTGATGATGCATTGTTGATTATTCATAAAAGTCCTTCCTCAAGAAAAGTTATATGTAAAACTTTTGTTCTATCATGACTAAAATGTTTCTTGTTTTCAGCATTCTACGAGTTGTTTGTGCAAAAAGGCAACTAAACAGGCGACTGGCAGATAACTTGCCAGCAATTTTTATGCCCAGCGAATAGATGACTACAGGGTCTATTTGTCTTCCTTAAAAAAGAGAAAAATAATTTTCAGGGGCCACCTATTGAATTTTACATGAATGGGGTATAGGAAAGCTGACATGTGATTGGATACTCATTCCTTCTTCTCTACTATAGTGAAGGGAAAACTTCAAGAGGGCTCTATCTGTGTGTATGGAATACTTCTCTTCATAGGAAATGAGTACATCTCTTCATAGAAAAAAAGAAATGCATGTATATAGGTAGCTTGTCTTTAAACCCAATGTTCTATGAGGTAATGTAAAAATAAGTATTTATTTAACCTGAGAAGAATATAGATCAGAGACAGGGAAATACCGCTTTATTCTGAGCATCTCAGGAAAGTGCTCAAAAAAGCCTGAGAGGAGTTTGTGAGCACTTGACAAAATGGGCATTCAAATGCAAATGGTGAACTTTCTCTATTTGTTATTGGTTCCCCAACAAATTTTTACCTTTGCAAGGAGACTGGAGTAACTAGCAATGGTGGAGAACTAGTTCCATACAGTAGTAGATGGTGGATGCGGGTGGACGTTTGACTCAGAATTTGGGATCTCTCCTGTTCTGGATGGACTTGCCCTCCCCCTAAAGGAGCAGAATCATAGCTTGGGGTGCTGCTGGATCTGAGCCTCCTATTGGATAAAGAGGTAGCAGCAGTGGCCAGGGTACCTTTCACCAGCTTCAGCGGTCAGACATCTGAAGCCCTTCCTTACTGAGATGGGTTGTAGGGACCATATCACTTCAGTCTTGTTCCAGCAACACTGGTTCTCAGTTGGCTTCCAAGATGCTGGTATTAACTTTTAAGGCCCTGTGCAGCTTGTGGCCAGCACATCTTAAGGAACATCTACTCTCACAGGAACCCACCTGTCCACTCCAGTCAACTTCAGAGGTCTTGCTTCAGGTGATCCCACCATGTGGGACTAGGCAACCTGAGAAAGGAAGTTCTCAGTCATGGCACAAAAACTTTGGAACTCCCTCCCCAGGAAGGTTCATCTCCCTCTATTGTTGTCTTCCACCAGAGGGTGAAGACTTGTTTTGTTTTGTTTGCTGCTCTGTCACTAACTGTTACTGGCCTGCCTCCCTGGTTATGTTGTTAAGTGTATACTTTACTGAATAATTTAAATATTTTATATAATTATATTTAAAATACTGGGGTTTCTTAATGCCTTGATGCTTTGATGCTGAAGTATTTTAATGTTTTGAGTTTTCCACCTTGGAAATACCATTTGGATGGAAAGACAGCATAGAGATGTTTTAAATAAATAAACAAAATAAATAATTAGGGTTGCCAGGTCTCTCCTGGCAAATGGTGGGGGGAAGTGGGAAAGCTAATCCATGGCACACATCAGACGTGACATCAATTGCACCACCAGTGATGCAGGAAGCGCTGGTATTTGGGCAAAAACTCTTATGGTTGACTCCCCTTTTAACATAGAGTTTTTGCCCAAATACTAGAGCATAGTACATGCCGGAAGTGATGTCATCATGTCACTGGCAATGTCGCTGCATTTCTGGCCTAAATAAATAAGTCTGACCAGAGGTGAAGAGCAGCTAGGGCCTAGCAGCCCTATACATAATAGCTCTTGCTGGAGCTTCTGTTTCCTTCAGTTTCAGCTCCAAAATATCATGGTCATAATTTACTTCCCAAAGATTATGGAAACAATCATTTTTTTAGCCATAATCTGAAATAAATCCGGAGGGTGAGAAATTACAGTTCCCATCACTCCTGGTAGAAACACAGCCAGGGAAAATGAAACTGTAATTGCAAGAAGGTTTTAATGAGCCATCCTCTGCTGGTGGCTATTCCCCACACCCCTTGCCAAAGGTATAGTTTGATGCTTAGGAAAGGGAAGGGCCATGTTGTTGCTCTGCAAGGCACTTATAGCACTCTTATGGACTTGGTAGTTCATAAGTGATAAAGATTGGACAGTGCAATTAGTGTGCTAAGGGAAATGGAATATACAGGGACTGTTACGTCCACTGACCACCACAGGGCATCAGCGACATACAGCCAGAGCTTGACTCCTTGAGACAATAGGAGTCAAGGATCCTAGACCACCACTAGCCCTCCAATAAGAACTCTGGCGGGAAATTCACACCCGCCAATAGGACTCATGGGTGTGTCCTAGGGATTGTATATAGTTGGCCATCTTGGCTGGTATTGCATGCTAGTTGTGTACCTAATAAACCAATGCTTATTACAACATCGTAGTCCGGGCTTTCCATGCATCGAACCCAGTACACAATAGGGACCGTGTGCAGTCACCATAAACCTGGACTGCAGGCACACACACCCAGCAGTTGAGAGCTTTCTCCTGTGACCATGTGCCAGACCAAAGATGGATCCATGAGTTACCTTATGGATCCTGTGCGGGAGCACATCCAGCCTGCGCTAAAAGCACTGCACTGGCTGCCTATAGCATACCGGATAAGGTTCAAGGTGCTGGTGCTTACCTATAAAGCCCTATATGGCTCGGGACCTATCTACTTGAAGGACCGCCTCTCCCCATATGTTCCCCAGCGAGCACTACGGTCTGGTTCCCAAAATCGCCTGACCCTCCCAGGGCCAAAGGAGACCCGGCTGGCAGGTACAAGGTCTAGGGCCTTCTCTGTGGCGGCCCCGTACTGGTGGAATGAGCTCCCGGATGACATCAGGGCCCTGTGGGACTATTTACAGTTCTGCAGGGCCTGCAAGATGGAGCTCTTCCACCAGGCTTTCGGGTAGAGGCCGCCCAGTATTGAGATCTACATCTGGCCCTGGACTGATTGCACCCGCCAGTTTGTAGCTGTTTTAAGGTGGTATTCGGGTGCTGCGCTGAATTTGATGATATGCCATCTGTATGATATTATGTTGGATTATATGTTTTAATGTTTTTAATGTTTAAATTATGTATGTATGGATATGTTGTTAGCCGCCCCGAGCCTGCCTTATGACGGGGAGGGCGGGATATAAATCACATGAAATAAATAATAAATAAATACCTGCCCTACCTCACTTGCAGTGCAGCAGAAAGAGAACCAAGCACCCTAGCCACAGAAAGCACACAGAAGCCAGCAACCATTTGCCACAGAGGAATACCATATTCTGCAAAAGGCTTAAAATCCTGAAGAGACTCCATAAGCAAACCTTCTCCTCAGCATGCAGGCAACCTACCCCGCCCCCCCAGCCTCCCCTAACAAAGGACGTTGCATTCATACGTTAATTAAGGAACCAGCTCTACAATGGCTCTAGCCACAGGAGTCATCATTTTTCCAGGTGTCTCTGCCACAGAGTAACTAGAACCCAATATTGCCCAATCCCTTAGCCCCCTCCCCCTGAAACCAGTTCCAGGTAGCATGTTTTGGGGATGGACTTAAAGGAGGACGGGCAAGGGGATGTGGCCAGCAAAAGCCCACCTCCAAAGCCAGTTTTCTGTCTCTCTGCCTCCAGATCTAAACCCTGCCCTATCTTGCTTACTCTAGGTGTAGTGCTGCCTGAGTCTAACCACATTTTCTGCTGGTCCAGAATACAATCCCTATTTCCCATAGTCTCCCCATTTTCTTCTGTGGATCATTCCATCTCTTCAGAACAGGCAAGTATCACCCAATCAACCTTTTTACCTGCTCATGCGAAAGTCGCTATCTCTCTCTCTCCCTCTCTCATTTTCCTAGGTCTGAATACGGGTATGTGTGCTTGTGTTTTTATTGTATGTTTGAAATATTCTTCAGTAAAGAAACCATTTCTCCAAAGAACTGGTTTCTGTGTTTATTCTTGGTTTTACTGGAGAAGGTGGGACTTCTGTATACATAGGCTTGTGTCCCCTTAGTTGCCAATTGCTCTTAAATATCATAATTCCCCATATTAATAACATATCAAAGAATTTGGCTAACAATGTAGTGGTGGAAGACATGTGAGTCCCATTACAGGCTATGCCGATAAGATTAATAGGGGTCTGGTCCTAACTACAAAATGGGGTGAGGGTTCTTGAGTTGGGGAAGTTGTGCTACAAGCCCTGACAGTCAAAATTCATCAGCGTCACAACTTAGAATTCTATTGCTTGTACTCTGTTCAGGGACAGAAGAAGTAGGAGTGCCAGCCTCCAGGTGGGCCCTGGGGGTCTCCCGCTTTTACAACTGATCTCCAGTTGACAGATCAGCACCCCTGGAGAAAATGGCTGCTTTGAAGGGTGGACTCTATGGCATTGTACCATGTTGAGGCTTCTCCCCTCCCCAAATCCTGCTCTCTCCTGGATCTACCTCCAAAGTCTCCAGGTATTTTCCAATCCAGACCTGGCAACCTTAAGGAGAAGGTTTATGGTAGTAAATGACAAACAGGCTGATAGCATTTTGTTCTCTTTCTAATTTCTCCTCCTCCCCCTGTGTCTCCCTGTGTCGAATGATCATTGGGAATTCAGAAGCGAAGAGAAATGATAAATGGAATAATAAGCATATTTGAGATAGAGAAGTGTACTTATAATTTATCCATGCTAGGGAGTGCTTGGAACACGGAACTCTTATAGAATGGAAGATTTGTTTTCACTTACCGTGAAGCTTCCTTCTCAGCGGTCCAAGAGTGGGGCAGTCCTGCCTCCTGGGATCACAGCTCCTCCTCTCTGTAGGCAGGGCCAGCCAACAAATCTAGATCAAAGAGGGGCAGGACTTGTCCTCTGATTCCCCAGTCGTCCTCCAAGCTGTGTCTCCCCGAATCAACTGTGTACAAAGACAAAAAAGGGGGCTTCTCTTCCCCAAGAGGGGGAAAAAACTCCCCCAACTATGTACATAATGAAAACCCTTGTAACAGAATACTGAAGCCCGCATAATAGTCTTGCCTCTCCGCCCCATACCACTGGGTCATGGAACCAATGACACCCTCTGTTTCCTTCTGCTTTTTTTGGTATATATATATCCCTGATTCAGTCCCACACCTCCATGGGCCAAAGAAGCTGCTGCCCTCAAAGGTGGGGAGGACTGCCCCACTCCCAGACCACTGAGAATCAAGCTTCATGGTAAGTGAAGACAAATCTTCCATTCTCCGGTGGTCCTGGGAGTGGGGCAGTCCTGACTACTGGAACTTAACAAAGCAGTGCTCTCCAAGGGTGGGTCCAGCAGCTTCTTGGTCTACATGGCATGATGTAGCAGCCTCCTACTGAAAGCTGCCTCAGCCAAAGCTAACTTATCAATTCGATAGTGTCTTGTAAAGGAGTGCAAGGATTTCCACGTGGCAGCCTTACATATCATCTCTAGGGACAGAAAAGACCTGTAGGCCCCCAACATAGCCGCCCCCCTCAAAGAATGTGCCGCGATGCTTTGAGGTGGGTCCAACCCCTCAGCTTTGTATGCCACTATAGTACACCCCCTAAACCAGTGTTTTTCAACCACTGTGCTGGGGCACACTGGTGTGCCGCGAGATACTGTCAGGTGTGTCGCGGGATTTTTTCAATGAAAGAAATGCCTTCCGGGCTGACCTTCCGGGACGCGTTAAAATACATCCACATTATATTTCTTCTGAAACTCAGGTCAATGTTATGGGAAGGAGCCATTACACTTTGGATCTGTAACTTACAATTTCAAGTTGAGTGGCTATTATGTGTATTTGTAATACTGTCATAGTTAATACTTGAGCTGAGGCAACTAATGTCCCATTTATCTTGTATTTCAGTGTTTTTCAACCACTGTGCCGTGAGATATTGTCAGGTGTACCGCGGGATTTTTTCAATGAAAGAAATGTGCCTTAGCTCGAAAAAGGTTGAAAAACACTGCCCTAAACCACCTACTCAGGGTCAAGGTAGAAATTATTTTCCCTGCTGCTGACTTTCTAAAGGAGATGAATAAGGCATCTGTGGTTCTCAAGTGTTTAGTTCTATCCAAATAGAAACTGAGAGCTCTGTGCACGTCCAGGCAATGCCATTTCTTCTCCCTAGCATGCTTGGGGTTGGGACAGAAGGATGGAAGTACTATTTCTTCAGATTTATGGAAGACCGAGTTCACCTTAAGGATGAAATCTGGGTCTGCGTGTAGCACCACCCCGTCATTGTGGAAGATGCACAATTCTTTATCTGTGGATAAGGCTCTTAATTCTGAAACCTGTCAAGCCGATGTAATGCCCACCAAGAAGGCTGTTTTGAATGAGAGATCCTTCAGACTGCAAGAAGCCATTGGTTCGTACGGTTCCTTACATAATGCTCTAAGAACCACATTAAGGTTCCAAGTTGGAAAATGATGGGCATGGGGTGGGTTTACAAGAGAGACACCCCTCAGGAATCTTTTAACATGATGTTGTACCAGTGATCAAGGCAGCAGAATTGTGACATAACACAACGTGTTGCTATTGTCGCTTCCAGAAAAGCCATCTTGCAAGACTGTGAGATGGAATTGTATTTATTTAAGTGATTTCAGCCCTGTTAAACCTATGTCCACTGTATGACCATGGCTTGTCATATACTGAGAAAGAGATTATTGGTCCGCACGTGTGTGTGTTAAAGACTAACTGAGAAAGTGATCCCTTTGGCTCCACATGGGAACAAAATCTCATCACAGAGCTTGCCATGCTATATTAAAATTAATATTTGTGCTGTACTTCATGGTTTCTGCCTTTAAAACTTTGCAGATTAATTATATCACTGTTATGTGACGTGCTCTACTTTAAAAAAGTTTGGAAGAAGCTCTCATGCTCAAGTTCTGTATTCAGCTCCTTGATCACCCTTTCCAGCATCATAAGCCAGGAATAAAAATTCAGCTCCTTTTGAGGAACTCTGCTCTGTATTTCTCAACACTGTCCACACAAAAAGAGTATTTTCACCAATGAGGCTCAAATTGGTTCTTGCTTCACCTGGTTAGGAATGCGTCAGAATGTTCATTTCTATTGTAAAAACCCTTCAGCACCAACAATGATCAAATGCTCGTATAAATATAATGGAAACTTGATCAAAGTCAAATTTAGCCCCACACATAAAAACTCTCTTAGGTAGCCTTTTGACATTTCAGTCCTGAGTAATAAAAATGGGCCCAATCCTTTATGTTAAATGAACAGTGAGGCATCAAAGGGTAAGTTATGTAGCCTCCCCCGCCCCCAAAATTCTCTATTTCTGTCAGCATTCCATGTACCAAAAGCCATTAGTTTCCCTTCTGTTACGGTATATTGAACTCTGATAGCATAAACCTTTTAATAAAAACCATCACTGTTAGTGCAATCCAGAAACTGCTTAATCCCATATATTTGCAGGTAAATCAGTGATCTTAGAGGCAGAAACTAGAATGCCTGGAATAAAACCAATCAGGTATGAAGAGGACACCAAGCAGATAAAACTACCTTTAATACATTTCAAAGAGAATCCAATGAGATTATATTTAGAAGTTAATGAAAATGCCTCATCCATTTACATTACAATATCTGGCATTCATTTCTATACTTGTTTTAATCCTCCAAGAAAATAACTTCCCCCAAATTAATTCACACCTTATTTTATTTCAGTGGCTGAGTGGTTGATTTTTTAAAAAGGCATGAAACCTGCAAGCATCTTTTCAGAAATGACCTTCGTTCAACTTCTTTCTTTTTTTTAAAGCATGTTTCTAATGAAATAATCCTGATTGTGTTCCACCAAAGCCACATACTTGCTTTCTGCTTAAAGACTGGGAAAGCACTTCTGGAAAATTAAATTAAAAATGAAATTAAACAATCCTGACTACTTTCCCCAAACAGCATTAGAATATGTGCCAATGATTTCATTTCATATAGTATACAAAACCTAGATTGAAGTGGATTTAGAAGATGCTCCTTAAGAATGTTGGAAAACTTAGACAGAATGCTACTGTCAGCTAATGTTGCCATCTCCTGCCTGGGAGGTGGGATGAGTGAACCTTTGACGTCGGGTCTGTGGAATGTTATGTTATACTTCTCATGGCATGCTTATCGCTCTTTGAGCTGCTCTGACCTTGGGAGACTGCTGGTGCCTGCCCACGTATCTCTTCTCCTGTCTGACTCTAATTCTTCCCGCTTTTTCCCTGGGAACCGTAAACCAGTATTTTGAGCACCTTTTCTTTGCCAAGGTGATTGGTTGCAATTCCTTACCGGACCCCTTTAATTGTCCTCCTTGGGGCTGTGTCAGCCATTACTAACACAAGAAGTGCAGATGACCACAACAGATCTTTCTCAATAAAGACTTCCTTCTCTAGGACACTGGTTGATGACTGACTCTGCAGGACTCTCTTGACGCCATTGGAAACATGGTTGACACCCCGGCGGGGGTCTTCCCTGGGTCAATATTTTTTTCCCCTGGGTCACTATGAACTCCCAACAGTATTGTCCTTACCAGGCCCCACCAGGGAAGTGGCGGGGCCTTCCAGCGAGCAATGGGCTCACATGATTTGGAGGTTTGAGGCTATGCAACAGACGGTGCAGAAAGAGATCACCGAGATGTTTCTGGACCTCCCCAAAGTGATTGCAACCTTGATCAAAGGTGAAGGGGAGGAAAAAGAGGAGGTTGCACCCCCCCTGCAGCCGGTTCCCCAGCTGCAAGGAGCACCTGCAGGACCAGGTGAGGCACCCCCGAAACCTGCTGCAGGCTGGTAGTACCCCGATGACCCATGCCCCAGGAATCATGAGATGCTACGTTTGACGGGAGCCCTGACAAACTTCAGTTCTTCGTGATCAAAACCAGGAGGTTCCTCCAGAACTGGGGCCATCTCTTCCCATCCGAGGAGGAACGAGTCGGCTACATCGGGTTGAGGATGCGAGAGGGGGCAGCGGATTGGTACATGAGCCTCCACAACATGCCAGGGCCTGAACTCAGGAGTACCAAGGAGTTTATGTGGGTGCTGAGATGGCAGTACGAAGACCCCATGGGAGAGGGAAAAGCCCGTAACTGGATCTGCGCCCTACAGCAAGGGAACAGCTCCATGCATGAGTACTCTGATGCTTTCAAGAGATTTGCGGCTAAGATACACGGGTTGCCAGAAGCCGTGTTTATTGAACAATATTGACAGGGCCTTAATCACAATATCTATGAGACAGTTCTCAGAAATGTGAACCTCATGTGGGTGAGGGCGTTAGAAGATGCGGAAGGTGGATTCCAGATGATCCATATGCATGTCCCGAAGCCAGTCCCAAAACACCCAGTAGCTGCCAGGAAATTGGCCAAGCCCAAGCTCAAACAACCCATTTGAGATCTCCAGGATCTACGAATGAGGCAAAGGCTCTGCCTGCATTGCAGAGAAGCCAGCCATTACGCTTCATCCTGCCTGGCTGGATCCCCAAAAGGAGTTCTGACTCCACCGGTCACCACCCCTCGTAGCACGAAAAGACCTCACCTACCAAAGCCCTGGGCCTTGCAGCTTGAAGCTCAACCGAAGCAGGAACGGACTGCAGCAGTGGAGACGGCTCAGCCAGTGAGAAACGGATGGGACCTGCTCTAAAGGACCTGCTCTACCCAGCAGGTTTCAGCGTACAGTTTCATAGATATCGTGACTCAGGCCCTGCCAGTATTGCTCAACAAACACAGCTTCTGGCCACCCCTGTATTTTAGCCGCAAATCTTTTAAATGCAGCAGAGTACTCACGCATGGAGCAGCTGCCTTGCTTCAGAGCTCGGATTTGGTTGTGAGCCTTCTCTTCCCCATGGGATCATCATACTGCCGTCTCAGCACCCACATGAATTCCTCTGTGCTGTGAAGTTCAGGGCCTGGCATGTTGTGGAGACTCACGTACCAGTCAACGGCTTCCTCACGCATCCGCGACCTGATATAGCCCACATGTTCTTCCTCCGAGGGGAACAGGCGGCCCCAATTCTGGAGGAATCGGCCAGTCTCAATCACAAAAAATTGCAGCTTGTTCAGGTTCCCATTGAAGGTAGCATCCAACAGCTCCTGGGGAACTGGGCGATGATTCACCACTGGTCCGGGGGCTACTGGTCCCACTGGGACACCTTTGGGACCTGGAACAGCAGGCGCCCCAACCAGTGGAAGCTGCTGTGGTTGTGGCTGAGGAGGTGCCCTGGCTCCGGCCCCAACTCCAGCCCCCGCTCCATCTCCGTCTTCTCCTTGGATCACTGAAGCGATCCCTCTGGGAAGGTCCAGAAACATCTTGGTTACCTCCTTCTGTAGCATCTGCTAAATGGCCTCGAAGCTGTGCTCCATGTGAGCCCACATCTCGCCTTGCAGATAGGTTCTCGGGATGTCCCAGCCACCTGAGCCGATGCGGATGCTTCGGTTCCCAGGCTCATGGTTGACCCCTGATGGGGGGGTTGACCATATTTCCAGTGGAGTAGTCACAAAATGAGTCCAAGAATAGTGACTCTTCCGTGGCCACTCGTTGACCCACTTACTCATAGTGGGTATCACAATCTCTTCAGCCGTTGACACTGGTGCCCCCACAGGTGCAGTGGGGAGGGGGTGTCCGCCATCGTCCATGGTTGGGTGTGGAGGAAGACTCCTCTCGAAAGCAGATTACTAACACTCTGTGAGAGCCCACAGAGTCAGTCAACAACAAGTGTCCTTAAACAGGAAAGCTTTATTGAGAAAGGTCTGCAATGGTCATCTGCACTTCTTGTGTTAGTAATGGCAGGCAACTGTGGGTCTGGGGTAATTATACATAAATCAAAAGAGGCCCAGTGCTATAATGGCACCAATCAGTAAAAGGGAAAAAAGGTGCTTAAAAGACTGGCTTTTGGTTCCCAGAATATAGGCAGGAAGATATGGAGCCAGACAGCAAAAGATACAACAGGTGGTACTAAGATCCCCCCAAGGTTGAAGTAGTAGGCATAGCGATTAGCGTGTCATGAGAACAGAGAACAAGACATTCCACAATACTGACGTCCCAGGAAAGGCAATCCCACCTCCTGGGTGGGGGAATGGCAGCATTAACTGACAGTCAGTATTAATGATATGACGCTATAATTAAACTGATCAATAAGATCCAATCCAAACCTCATTGTTTCTTTAGAACTGTATACACTTGGCATTATTTCTGACACTGGGGAAGAGCCACAGACCTTCTGATCTGACAGTTAACCCAACACCTCACTGTCTAGTGTCAGTTTCTTGCACAGCAGGTGGCTTGGAGGGGGGGGGGCAGTGCAGAGAATGAGGAACTCAGTAATGTATGCATGACGGGGACGTCAACCGAACAGAACAATTTTTTGATGTTCCCATCAAATGGGATCACTCCAGTCAGCATTCCTGTGCGTCGTTTTTTCCACTTTCCACTAGTCATTTCACTGTCTCAGGCTTTGAAATTATTTTTGAAGCATGCTTGCTAGGGACGAAGCTCAGATGGAGGCAGAGACTCAAGTTTCCCTTAATAATTCACCTACTTTACAGACTAGAGGGACAAAGTAGCCAGGCTACATCCACTCTCCCATGACAGATAGCAAGGGAAAGAGACATTAGAAAGCAGTCATGGGGGTGGGAAAAGATGCAGAGGTAGGGTTGCTAGCAGTGTAAGCTGAGTTAGTGTGAGCTAGCTCACAGTTTTCTAGCGTTTGTCCTAGCTCAGGAAGGATGGCTCCAGAGCAAACTAATTTATGCAGTTGCCAAATCGCCCGTGCACAACTTTAATGCCAGTAGCTCACAAAGTAGAATTTTTGCTCACAAGACTCCACAGCTTAGAGGGAGCACTGGTTGCCAGTCCCCAGGTAGGAGTGGGGGACCCCCCGATTTTGCAGGCTTCTGCCTGCTGCCAGCCAGGGAAGCCCCACCCCCAACAGCCATAACCTTGTGCAATGTCCTCGACATGATGACATCGCACAGAAGTGGTATCATCACACCGGGTATGTCATGCGCCAATGTTCTGGGTTTTGGGGCAAACTACAGTTTGAGCCCAATTTTACCATAGAGTTTGCCCCAAAAGCAGAGCATTGCTATGCGACATCCGCAGCATGATGTCCCTTCTGCATGACGTCATCATGTTGGGGATAGTGCACACAGCGATGTTGCCCCCCCCCCCCCACTCCTGGAAAGCTCCCTCCCACCCCCCACCAGGACGAGGTAAGGTCCTGGCAACCCTATGCAGAGGTGAACCACATTAGATATTTCTCCGCCTGACAGACACAGTGCCACGTCTGAAGGGGAGAAAGAAAAAGGGTTTCTTGCTCACTTTCTTTCTGGCAGGAGACGAGGCATGCTGTGTTGACAAACGCTTGTCCCTAGTGAAAATCGGTGTCCGGTCTGATGGAAGAAGGCGGCAGTGAAGAATCCAGTCCTCTCCCTGGCAAACGTGTCAGATTGCAGGCTCAAAGCCTCTAATTGCTCATTTAAGTAGAACCGGGGTCCGTTGGAGTGGGAGCGCACAGGAGCGCAGCTCCGGGAGTGAGGAGCCCAGGGGGCGGGCACATGACCAAGCCCCGCCCCCTCCTCGGCTTCCCAAGCAGTGCAGAGGTGCTGCACCCCAGGGAAAGCCCTGCTAGGGTCTTAATTGTTTTAAATGTTTTGTTTTAATGTTGATAATTTTATCATTGTTCCTTTTATGACTGTGTGCTGCTTTTCCAGAGACTTGCTCAAGGTGGCATATAAATTTTCTAAGTATACCATTTTTTATCTGGGCACATGGCCCATAAGTACTGGAGAAATTTCACCAACCCTTCTGCAGCTTCCACCCCATCAGTTTGGTGTAGTGGTCAGGAGTTGGACTCTAATCTGGGAGAACCGGGTTTGATTCCCCACTCCTCCACATGCAGCTACTGGTGTGACCTTGGGCCAGTCACAAGTTCTCTCAGAGCTCTTCTCTCATGAGCTCAAGAGACCTCTCTCAGCCCCACCTACCTCACAGGGTGTCTTGTTGTGGGGAGGGGAAGGGGAAGGAGAAGGGATGGATGGTGCACATGTCCTGGGTATCTCAAGTCTACTTGAAACCTGGTGGTTTCAAGGGAGCAGGAAGAGAATGAGGGTGTGTTCTTTATGCTTATTTTTATTGCACAAAGTATTGGATGGGGAAGGGAACGGAGGAAGAGCAGGTCAGTTTCACTCACCTGTGGAGTGGAGCCTGAGGGGTGGGTGTTGCCTTCTGACACACTTCTGGTATGTTAAGGGGTGTGGCATATGCAAATGAGTTATGTTAATGAGCTCCTGCACCTCTTTTTCTACAAAATGACCCCTGAGTAGAACATCCCCCACATCTGATGTTATTCCAAGTGTGTGTGTGTGGGGGGCTAACTTTCATAAGTAAAGAAAGTAGGCGTAGCTGGCTTTTAAGCAAAACCTGAGCACGAAGGTAAGGGAGAGAACCCTGCCCTTCCCGTGCCTTAAGCATTTTTCTCTCAGCTAGGCGTCAGTTCTAGGAGTCGGTGGGGATGGAAGAATACTGCTGGAAATACTGAAGTGAAGCAAGGTGAGGAAGAGTGTCAGTTCAGTTCCCATTTCCCGTGCATTCTCTTCCTCTCCTGCCTATCAGCAGTGTGGCTGGGAAATCCCTTGGAGAAGGAGCAGAAGCCCTGAGAAGTTTACCCCGCTTAGTATGTGGGGAAGGGAGGAGAAGAAGGTTACATCTTAAAATGAAGCCAACAGAAAAAAAAACCTGCTGTATTAACTAATGTGAGTAGAGTTTTAACTCCAATATTTACTTTATTTATTGTCTTTACTGTTTTTGCCACCAGAGTCATAAACATCTAATTCCAATATTAAAGTTACTGTTTTGATTTCTGAAATGTCAGAAGAAAACACCCCTAGAAGGAATGAGAGTGGGCACCTATCCTGCTGTTATATGACCACTCTCTTCTAGCCACACACATAGGATGGCCAACGTCCAGGTGGCACCTGAAGGTCTCCCACTAAGACAACTGATCCCCAGTTCCCCTGGGGAGAAAATGGCTGCTTTGGAGGGTGGACTCTCTGGCATTATACCCTGTTGGAGTTCCCTCCCCTCCCCAAACCCTGCCCTCCCCAGGCTCCCCCCAAAAAACCTCCAGGTATTTCCCAAACCAGAGGTGGCAACCTGGCACACATAGACTCTCACCCTTCAGCCGTTCACAGAAGCGGCCAAGTATTTGCTGTCTTGTTCTGAACTGCAGACCCAGGTGCCTCTCTTGCCAGTCACTTGCATAACCAGAAACCTCTCGTCTCACTTCACTCACACAGTCCCTTCTGCTTTAAAGCTAATTAAAGACACGAATTTCAGCAAGCTCCAGTTAAAATGCACATTAATGTAGATCTTCCTAAATGTACTCATTTTGTTCTACAATGATTGTAGGAAGCACAGTCTCAAGGAAGACATATTCTAAGTGGCCTGAATACCTTCACTTAAGATAAGCTATAATTTTGTATCCCATTTTTATTTATATCACTTGGTAAAACTCAGGTGAGTCCCCTCCCCCCCCCAAAAAAGCCCTGTAATATGAACCTGATACTACTGTTTGAAACATTCTTTTCTTACAAATTCTTTTACATTTTAAGTGATCCTTTGTGATAACTAGAGACCTCAGTAATGATTATGAGCTAGAGAATGATTATCAGCTAGAGAAGAATTTGCTAAAAACAGATTTTGGCAAATACAGATATATATAATGCTCCTGTATAAATAGATGGTGCAACCTCATTTGGAGTACTGTGTACAGTTCTGGTCGCCACACCTCAAAAAAAATATTATAGCATTGGAGAAAGTGCAGAAAAGGGCAACTAGAATGATAAAAGGGTTGGAACACTTTCCCTATGAAGAAAGGTTGAAGCGCTTGGGGCTTTTTAGCTTGGAGAAACGACAGCTGAGGGGTGACATGATCGAGGTTTATAAGAGTATGAATGGGATAGAGCAGGTAGAGAAAGAAGTCCTTTTCTCCCTTTCTCACAATACAAGAACTCGTGGGCACTCGATGAAATTGCTGAGCAGTCGGGTTAGAACGGATAAAAGGAAGTACTTCTTCACCCAAAGAGTGATTAACACATGGAATTCACTGCCACAGGAGGTGGCGGCGGCTACAAGCATGGATGGCTTCAAGAGGGAATTAGATAAACATCTGGAGCAGAGGTCCATCAGTGGCTATTAGCCACAAGGTACTGAGATAGGAACTGTCAGTCTGGGGCAAGTGATGCTCTGTGTTCTTGGTGCTTGGGGGGGGGGCAACAGTGGGAGGGCTTCTAGTGTCCTGGCCCCACTGCTGGACCTCCTGAGGGCACCCGGTGTTTTGGACTGGTGTTGGACTGGATGGGCCATTGGACTGGATGGGCCAAGTGTTGGACTGGATGGGCCATTGGCCTGATCCAACACTGGCTTCTCTTATGTTCGTATGTTCTTATACATACAAAGAATTTCTAATTTAAAAACATTTGGCTACATAAATCGAAATAATAAATAAATAAATACATTTCAAATACCACTGATTTTGAGTTCCTACAATTACTTTGCAACAAAGCAGTGCTCAGTTTTGTAAATATAGCTCATGCTGCAATCAACCAAGTTCCACAAGGCAAACCAATGAGAGTTCTATAAATGACAGTGTTGCACCTGTTACTCTGAGAATGATCTCCAAAAATAGAGTGAACGTTTCCAGAGAATACTAATTTTCACCGTGGAAAATAATTTTGAATTTCATCTTTTCATCCTTTCTTCCCACAGTTTTGATATTTCTGGAATGATGTCTAGTACAAGGGAGGGGCCCATAAGGAGCATGCGGGGAGGGGCCATCCCATTCCCAGTGACTTTCCTTCCTCTCCTCTCCCTCACCCCTTCTCTTTCACTCACATCCCATTTCTTTTCCCAACCCTCACCCCTTCTCTGACACTCATCCTTTCTCTCTTCCCCTCACTTCTGCCACTCACCCCCCATTTTTCTTCTCTGACCCCCCCCCCTCTGTTGCCAGCTCGTGTGGAGGGGAAGCAGTGATGACTCTCTCACCTCCCGGTCTAGCTTTGCCAGTTCAGCTGGGGTGGGCAGTGGGCTTCCCCTACCACCTCCAGCATTGTCAACTTAACAGTGGAGTGCAGCAGGGATCCGTTGGAGTGGGAGCACACCAGAGCACAGCTCCAGGAGTGAGGAGCCCAGGGGGTGGGCACATGACCAAGCCCCGCCCCCTCCTTGGCTTCCCCGAGCAGTGCAGAGGCGCAGCACCCTGGGGAAAGCCCTGCTAGGGTCTTTATTGTTTTTAATGTTTTGCTTTAATATGACTGTGTGCTGCTTTTCCAGAGACTTTATGACTGTGTGCTGCTTTTCCAGAGACTTTATGACTGTGTGCTGCTTTTCCAGAGACTTGCCCAAGGTGGCATATAAATTTTCTAAGTATACCATTTTTTATCTGGGCACATGGCACATAAGTACTGGAGAAATTTCACCAACCCTACATCAGCTTCCACCTTATCAGTTTGGTGTAGTGGTCAGGAGTTGGACTCTAATCTGGGAGAACTGGGTTTGATTCCCCACTCCTCCACATGCAGCTGCTGGTGTGACCTTGGGCCAGTCACAAGTTCTCTCAGAGCTGTTCTCTCATGCGCAGTTCTCAAAAGACCTCTCTCAGCCCCACCTACCTCACAGGGTGTCTTGTTGTGGGGAGGGGAAGGGAAAAGGATGTGTGGTGCACATGTCCTTGGTATCTCAAGTCTACTTGAAACCTGGTGGTTTCAAGGGAGCAGGAAGAGAATGAGGGTGTGTTCTTTATGCTTATTTTTATTGCACAAAGTATTGGATGGGGAAGGGAATGGAGGAAGAGCAGGTCAGTTTCACTCACATGTGGAGTGGAGCCTGAGGGGTGGGTGTTGCTTTCTGACACACTTCCGGTATGTTAGGGGGTGTGGCATATGCAAATGAGTTATGCTAATGAGCTCCTGCACCTCTTTTTCTACGAAATTACCCCTGGGGTGCAGCGATGACTGCCATAACCCCTGCTGCTTTTCTAGCATGGCAAAGAGAATGACAAGTCCTGTAGCTTTGCTTGGGGGGAGGGCAGCAATGACTCCGGCACCCCCACCCCTTTTCAGTTTTGGTGCCTCAGCGGCTGGGGGTGGTGGTGGGAGAGAGCAATGGCTCCTGCTCATTCTCCCACCCTCCTCCTCCTCCTCCTCCTTGCTTGGCAGCAGCAGTAACTCCCCTGCCCACAGGGGAGTATCCACAGATGGGCCCATAGTGATTATTAAAATATAAGATTAGATGCCAATAAGGAGACGCCAGGTACTGCTTCAAACAGTATAAATTTCCTCCACTTAAAAAGAGTTCCATGAGGAAAAAGCATGCAAACCAGTTATAGAACACTTGGATCCATTTCTCCCAATATGTCCTGATTCACCAGTCACAATCCTCCAGTTGCCACCTTCTCATTGCCCCCACCCCACCATCACTTAAGGCTGGTCACTAGGCATCTACCAGAGCCCAGATGGGGTGCTCCTTCTACCCAGTCTTGGCTGTCCACCTCGTGGCCATCTTGCTGCGAGCTGCTGGGGGAAAGGGATGCTCCCTAGATCTCAGACGTGAAGGGGGTGGCTTCGCCTTATTCATCTCTTCCCCAGGCAGCAGATCCTGCAGCCTTGAGCTGAATCTGCTCAGCCATAGTGTAGGAGCTGCTCCCAGAACCTCTCTCAATTGCCTATAACTACCCCTCTCCCTCTCCCCCCAAGATCTGACCTCTCCCTCCCAGCCAGGTAGGATAGTCCATGTGAAGGGGCTACTGGGCCACTGGGCTCACTTTGGCTTGTAGCAGGCCCAGTCTCCAGCTGTATTCTATGAATTCCTGGAATTCCCCGGAGGTAAAAGCCATGCTGTTGTCCGTCACCAGCGTGTCAGGTATGTCATGTGTGCTGAAAATGGACTACATGGCCCAGATGGCAGCTTGGGAAGATGTTGCAGCTACGGGGGCTACTTCTAACCATTTAGTGTAGCTGTCCACGAGTATGAAGAACAGCTGCCCCTGGAAAGGCCCCGTGAAATCCAGGTGGAGCGGGGCCCACAGCTTGTGTGATGACTTCTAGGACCATATGGGCGCCTGAGGTGGGTCGGGCTCTGATTCCTGGCATTTGCTGCATTGCCGGACTTGTTCCTCTTTCTCCGCATCCAGTCCCGGCCACCACACGTAGCTATGTGCCAGGGCTTTCATCCCAATGATGCCAGGATGGGTTTCGTGGAGAACGGCAAGTACTTGTTTGTGCAGTGGCCTGGGAATGACCACCCACATGCCCCAGAGTATACACCCTTTGTGGGTTGACAGTTCACTGAATAGGCAGCAAACTCGGCCCCTGGTCTTCTGGGCCACCCCCTTCCCACCCAGTCCAAGACTCGGGACAGGGTGCGATCCCGGGCGGTGCGCCTCGCGATGTCCCTCACCTGAATGGGCCAGTCCAGTAAGTCCTCCAGCAGGGCAATGTGATGCGCAGGAGCCAGGTCAGGGTCACAAGACAGGAGTGCATCTGTGTGGCCCATTGACTTCCCTGGGTGGTGGACCAGCTCGTACAGGTAAGCGGCCAAGAAAACTGACCAGTGCAGGACCTGGGAGGAAAGCATCTGTGGCATCTGGCGGTCGGGTACCAGGAGGCCCAGGAGCGGCTTGTGGTCCATGGTGACCGTGAAGGCTCGTCCATAAAGGTACTCATGGAATTTCTTCACCCCCACCATAATGGCCAGCGCCTCCTTGTCGATTTGCGCATAGTTGTGCTCGGCTGCCGACAAGGTGTGGAAGTAATAAGCAATGGGGACCTCCCGCCCGTCTGCCAGGTGGTGGCCCAGAATGGCCCCCACCCCATAGGGTGATGCGTCACAAGCCAGCACCACCGGGAGGGACTCATCGAAATGGGCCAGGACTGTGTTGGATGTAAGCAGACCTCTGACAGCCTGGAAAGCTGTGGTGTGGTGGGGGCCCCCACGTCCACTTGGCATTCTTATCCAGCAGCTGATGGAGTGGCTCCGCCACTGCCTCCTTATGGGGGAGGAAGGCGTGGTAAAAACTGAGGAGCCCCCAAAACAGCTGGATGTTGGTGCCGGGGCCTCCGTGATTGTGCGGACCTTCTCTGGGGTTGGGTGGATGCCCTGCACGTCCACGGTGAACCCAAGGAACTCAACCGATGGAACTCCTAGAAGGCACTTTTCCCTCTTCACCTTTAGGCCGGCATTATTGAAATGCTGCAGGACAGAGCGGAGCCGGGTTGCGAAGGTCTTGATGTCTGGTGCGGTGATCAGAACATAATCAAAGAAGGGCTGGACCCCGGAGATACCTTTAAGCAAACGGTCCATTAATTCCTGAAAGATCCCCGGGGTGACGCTGACCCCAAATTGCAAATGCCGGACCTTGAATGCCCCCCCGATGTGTCACAATTGTCTGAGCCTCACCCGTGGCATCATCTACTGGGAGTTGCTGGTAGGCTTGTGCCAGGTCCAGCTTTCCGAACACTTTTGCTCCTGCTAGTGAAGCGAGGACATGACTGATAACCAGCACCGGGTATGCATGGTCCTGCAGCACTTTATTTAACATGCACTTGTAATCTGCAGATTCTAATATTCCCGTTTTGCTTCATCGGGGTCATGATGGGGGTTTCCCACCAGGTGTGGGGACCTGTTCTAATACCCCCTGGGCAACCAGCTGGTCTAGCTCCTTGTCAATCTTGGGGCAGACTGCCAGTGTGGGTTGCCGGGCTGTCAGGCAGATCAGCCAGTGCGCCATTGAAGATGGCTGGGAATTTGTCACAGACTGCCTGGAAGTCTGTGCCATGAAGCTGGTTTACCCCCGTGACTCCCAGCCCCAGGGGCCCGAACCAAGATAGTTCCAGCAAGATTGAAAGCCTGCCCTCTACCACCAGGAGGTCTAACAGTCCATCAAAGTCCTTGAATTGGACCCTGAACTTGCCCAACTCCTTGACTGCTATCAGGTTTTCCTGGAAATCCCGTAACCTAAGTCCCATGGGTTTCCGCAGACGGGCCCCCCCAGCGAGCATAGTTTGTGAAGGGTGTTCACTGAGATAATGGAATAGGTGGACCCCGTGTCCAGTTCCATGTGGCAGGGGGACTCCACTATGGTGATGGGGACAAAAATTTTGTTTGGGGTGTCCCTGGGCAAGTTCATTACCTGGTGGCGGGACGATGTTGTGGAGTGCAGGTCCGTGGACTTGGAATGAGCTGCTTGGGGTGCATTGGGAGGCTTGGGAGTGGCACACCTGAGTGATGTGCCCCATCTTACCACACGATCGGCATGCTGTGTCCCAGAAATGGCAGGTCTGGCGGTCGTGCGGGTCCCCACAGCTGGTGCACGTGGTTGGGGGTGGTGCTTCCCTCGGCAGTGGCTCTAGCAGAAACCTTCTGCAGGTGGCGGTGGAGCTGAAGGACATCATCCTCATCTGAGGCCTCGGAGGTGGAAGACAAGGTGTTGCAGTGTCTGGAGGTGGAGGAACCAAGCCTGTGCATTTGTGCTTTCTCGAAAGCGCAGGTGGTCTGGAAAACCTTCTCCAGGGTCATGTCAGAGAGGGCAACCAACTTCCGACATAGCTTCAGCTCATGGACTCCCCAAATGAAATTCATCAGGAGGTTTTCCTTGACTGACACTCACAGCAGACCCCTAGTCTATGTAGCTCGGCCATGAAAGTGGCCACAATCTCACCTAGCTTCTGTGAGTGGATGCAGAAGTCCATGCACATGGCCATCATGGACGGTTTTGGCGCAAAGTAGCTGTTTAGCACCATGATGATGTCATCATAGGAGGCTTCGGCAAGGTTGTGGGGCTAGACAAGGCTTCGCACTAAGTGCAACGTGTCTACCCCACATGTGCTTAGGAGCAAAGCTTTCTTCTTACCGGCATCGGTGACCTCCTGTACTTCAAAGAGGTACCCGAGCTAGTTGGCCCATGCCTCCCAAAACTGTGGTCAGGTTGGGTCATATGCTGAGATCTGCTTTAGAGTGACAGCCATGACTCTTGGTAATTCAGCGGTGTGGTGAGTGGTGTCCTGGGCAGTTTGAAATGTAAGATTTGTTGTAGGAATTCTAATGGAGAATATTGTAGCGTAAAAAATGAAGTAAGACATATGTACTTTTTTTTCTCCAATGAAGGACCTCTCTGTAGACCACTTGGTGGATCTGCCCTCAGGTGCTAGGATCACCAGGCTGCTTGGTGAGCTCACTCTGGAGCAGGCAGCATAGAACTGTCCATTTAAGAAGCAGTCATCTGTTAAATCAACTCCCGCTACCTTCCACGAAAGTGATGGCCTATCTACTTGTGTTCCTGGACTGTTTTGCTGCAAGCATCTCACCTCCTCTCCTACACCTGACAGGCAGCTGCCTGTCCAGTATAGGAGGGGGAGAGAGAGGAGTATTAGAAGCCACTGTGGAGGTAAGGCTGGCAGGATCACTTAAGCCTTACTGCTGGGGATGGCTCCCTCGTGGCTTTAAGCACCCTGTAACCGCTGCTGCAACTGACAGACAGTCGCCTGTTAGGTGTAGGAGGTGGGAGGAGGGTGTTGAAAGCCATCAGAGAAACTGGGCCAGCAGCATCGCTAAGGTGATCCTGCTGGGGCGGTGTGCCTGATGGATTAAAGTACCCTACTCCTGCTCCTACACCTGACAGACACTAGCCTGTCTGGTGGGGGGATTGTATTTAAGAAGAAGAGAAGAAGAAGAAGAGATTGGATTTATATCCCGCCCTTCACTCACTTAAGAGTCTCAGAGCGGCTTACAAACTCCTTTCCCCTCCCCTCCCCACAACAGACACCCTGTGAGGTAGGTGGGGCTGAGAGAACTCTTTCCCAAGCTGTCCTTGAGGGAACAGCTGGTACAGAGCTATGGCTTGCCCAAGGTCATCCAGCCAGGTGCAAGTGGAGGAGTGGGGAATCAAACCCGGTTCTCCCAGATTAGATTCCGCACACTTAACCACTACACCAGACTGGCATGGGGAAGGCTGAGCAAGCATGGGGAAGGCTGGGCCATCAGCAGGGCTAAGGTGATCCTGCTGAGCAAACCTCCCCGATGGCTGTAAGCGTCCCACCTCCTCTCCTACACCTGACATGCAGCTGCCTATCCAATGTAGGAGGGGGAGGGGAGGAGTATTAGAAGCCACTGTGGAAGTGGCGACCATGACTCTTGGTAATTCAGCGGTGTGGTGAGCGGTGTCCTTGGCAGCTGTTGGCGGTGAAGTGTAGCACTGGAGCCTGGCATTGCCAGGAGCTGGCAGATCGGTGCTCGATGCAATGCTGGAGTCAGCTGAAGGTTCGCTCACCTGGATGGGGCTGGAATCGGCTGGAGATTCGCTCATCTGGATCCCATCCTCATCACCAGTATAAAGTACTAAGGTCCAAGATGCATTATGGTGAAATCAGCTCATAATTTATTAGAGGGTAAAATGAACATGCAGGATGGAGGTTCAGGAGCCTGCTTAAATACACACTTTAGCCACGCCCCCAGCCTCACCTGATAAACCTGATAGGGTCAGTTTTGCGCGGTTGTGTGCTATAGGTCCCCAGTCAGATCCTGGGTTCCCTATTGGACAGAATTATGATCTGGCTGAGCTATTGTCTGCCAGACCAAAGCTCTGGTAGCTAGCCTGGCCATGTGTGTTGCCCCGACCGCATGGTGGTCACCATTAAATACTTTACACACACACACACAAACCATAGCACACCAAAACAGAACATATTCAAAACTGTATACGTGTTCTAGATTAAAGGATATCTGTACTCAGATATTATTATTAATTTAAAAACTTTAGCCTTCTTTAATCATGTAGAGAATATTAAATACACATATGAGTTTCAAAGTGGATGCTGGCTCTAACCTTTACAATTCAAAGATTTTTCTTTAGAGACAGCTGCTCAAAGTAAAAATGTAAAGCATGCAGACAGAAGATAATGCTTCAACTCCGGAGTTGGTCTTGACCCAGTGAAACTGAGTGTTATCTAAAGCAAAGAAACAGGTTAAATTGCACAGAAACTAAGTGAATTTTAAACATCTGGCCTTCATCAAGTTAGCTGTTTTGTTTATTTCATAACTAGCCTGATAACCGTGCTTCACTACAGTATTTAAGTTCTGTAAATTCAGTTATAATACTGATGATGTGAAGTTTGAAATGTAAGGTTTGTTGTAGGAATTCTAATAGAGAAGACTAGTATAAAAATGAAGTAAGACATATGTACTTTTTTTCTCCAATGAAGGACCTCTTTGTAGACCACATTGGTGGTTCTGCCCTCAGGTGCTAAGATCACCAGGCTGCTTGGTGAACTCACTCTGGAGCAGGCAACATAGAACTATCCATTTAAGAAGCAGTCATCTGTTAAGTCACCTCCTGCTACCTTCCATGAAAGTGATGGCCTATCTACTTGTGTTCCTGGATTGTTTTGCTGCAAGCATCCCACCTCCTCTCCTACACCTGACAGGCAGCTTCCTGTCCAATGTAGGAGGGGGAGGGGGAGAAGTATTAGAAGCCACTGTGGAGGTGGGGCTGGCAGGATCACTCAGGCGTTGCTGCTGGGGTGGGCTTCCTCGTGGCTTTAAGCACCCTACAATTGCTGCTGCACCTGACAGACAGCCACCTGTTAGGTATAGGAAGTGGGGGAGTGTGTTGAAAGCCATCAGAGAGGCTGGGCCAGCAGCATTGCTAAGGTGATCCTTCTGGAGCAGTGTGCCTGATGGATTAAAGTACCCTACTCCTGCTCCTACACCTGACAGACACTAGCCTGTCTGGTGTTGAGGGGGATTGAATTTAAAGGCATCGGGAAAGCTGGGCCATCAGCAGGGCTAAGGCAATGCCTCTGAGCAAACCTCCCCGATGGCTGTAAGCGTCCCGCCTCCTCTCCTACATCTGACAGGCAGCAGCCTGTCCAGTGTAGGAGGGGGAGGAGTATTAGAAACCACTGTGGAGGTGGGGCCGGCAGGATCACTCAGGTGTTACTGCTTGGGTGGTCTCTCTCATGGCTTTAAGCACCCTGCAACCACTGCTGCACCTGACAGACAACCATCTGTCCAGTGTAGGAGGTGGGGGGGAGTGTGTTGGAAGCCATCGGAGAGGCTGGGCCAGCAGCATTACTGCACCTCACAAGTGGTTGTTGGCCATTCCTGATCTCCCCAACTGCTGTTAGCTGTCTGCAGTCTCCTGTAACTTTTTTTTTTAACCTCAAAATGCTGAGCTTTGCAGCTGACCAAGCAGAGAGTGGGGGGTGCAGGAAGGCAGCAGCCTGGGAGCCACATAGGAATTAATGGGGGAGCACATTTTACCCCTTTTGACCCACTTAGGGTTCAAATTTCTAAATATCCTTTCTTAGTGAGCACCTATGCCGTGGTAGGAGCACTCTCCGTAAATTTGGTGTTTCCAGGTCCATGTCAGCTAAACGCAGGCAGGAGGTGGATTCCCACATGCCTTCACGTCACGGCCCCTCACCCCACCTTTGGAATGTATCTCGCTTCTCACAGTCTGAGTTTTATCTATCATGCCTCCCTAACCTTGGAGACGGGGACTTTCTCAACAGTTTAGCTGCTTTGCATTTGCAGGTGTTTATTGTAACTTTTCCCCACTTTCAGCCTGAGAACAAAATGTCTAGCATATCTGAATGTATTTTTCCTGCCCCAGGATTGGAGGGGCCCTTCTGCATACCCAGTTTGAATGCCCTATAACTGTAACCCCTCAACCCCTTACTTTCATTCCTGACTCAAGAATGTGTAGACTACTATTTGAAGAAATCAAGAAAAGGACTTTGTTTAAGAGTGTTAAAAAGACTTTGATTTCAAATCCTACTGAATTAGAAATCTGCTATAATTTCCCTTTTCTACTGGATTTAAAAACTTTTGGAGCTTACATGGAAAACTTCTAAGAGAACAACTAACTTCATTGAAACATGACCTAAGATTACTTATAACTTACCAAATGGACTATAAAGATTTTATTTTAAAAAGATTAAAAAGTAAACTGGTACATGCTTTTTAATATCTACATGAAGATGGTAGGAGAGATCCTCTGGAGATGCAAGCTGGGTTGCTACCATTATGCCAATGATTTTCAGCCCTATCTCATGACCCCAGTAGATCCCAGTGAGGCTGTGGAAACTCTGAACCAGCAAATAAAGACAGTTTGGGGATGGATGGGGCTAACGAAGTGACAAAACTAAAATGCTACTGGTGAGAGGAAGGAGAGAGAAAAAGGCCTCTCACTGTATCTGACAAAGGCTGTCGTCACACAGTCATTTTGATCGGGTTTCACTGCTGTTCCCTCTCGCATTTAAAATTGCTGATCACATGCCCTCTTCCGTCTCCCGCACCGAAGTGGGCTCACTCGCGCTATCCTCCCAGTTCCCTAGCGAGTTTTCCTACACCCAGAAAATCAAGTACTTTCCAGATATTTGTGCTTTGAATCTGTGATTTCGTCGATCTGGATAGCCATATCTTGCAATGATCATGATTAGGTCATCTGAACGTCCTTCTTGTGATGGTTCCAAGCTTCCATAGTTGCACTGAATAAATTCAATGTATAAACATTCAAGTGCACATCTAGACTCCAGTGCTCGGTTGTACATTGCCAGTTAATTTTGTTTGCTTGGGGGTGGGGCCTGCAAGAACAAGGGAGTATGACAAGTCCGAGTGAGAGCGGTGATTCCGCCATGTGCATATGCGCATGCACAAAGGCAATTAAAAAAAAGCCACACCACCGCTTGAGCAGCACAGCTATCTGGACGGTACCCAGAGCCTCACTGCGCAATGCAAGCAGTTCAGGGAGGGATGTGTGATCATCCCAACCTGAAATAAGATATTCCCAATCAAATCTGTAGGGAAAAAATATCGGGATAAGCTTGCCATGTGGCCACACCCAAACACAGAATACTTATAAAGCAAATCTTCTTTGCTGACTGTTCCAAAGGGGATTCAGGGCTTTTTAAACAGTGAAACCAGAATACCAAACTGGCCAGCCTCATTCACCTTGCTGAACAGGAATCCATACCATTACAGATATACCCATTGCTTTTTCACATTAGACAGAACTGAGCCGTCCTTTAGGAAACCCTTATTTAAAATTAACACTTCCAAACTTTCCCACTTTTTAAAATCACAAGTCATGATGTATAAAGATCAAGTGGACATGTTGGTCATAAACTGAACCAAGCCCTGTGTCTGCATCCTGAGGTGACACAACAGGAACACATCCTACAAAACAGAAGGTCCTGGGTGCCTCTTGTTTGGCACACGGTACAGCAGTGGAAACTAACAGTATCTCAGAGTTACTGCCTTCTTCCGTGAATTTAAGAGGGTAAAACTCTACTTAAGATTGCAGTGTAAGTCAGAATGCACGTGAGCAATTTTATCAGCACACACCTCAGCAAACACTCATCACAAAGAAATACCAGTTCTGTTTTCTCCATAAGACAGAGATCGGTGGTACAGTAGCAGTTTTTACTGCTACGAAAGAACAGAGCTATTCTTCTACAGAATAATCTAATGCATTGCTTATAAGTAGGCTTGCCAGCCTCCAGGTGGTAACTGGAGGTCTCCTGCTATTACAATTAGTCACTAGGTGACAGAGATCAGTTTCACAGGAGAAAATGGCTGCTTTAAAGGATGGACTCTATGACATTGTACCATATTGTGGTCCCACCCCTCCCCAATCCCTGCTCTTCCCAGGCTCCATCCCCAAAATCTCCAGGTATTTTCCCAACCCAGAGCTGGTGACTTTACCTGTAAGAGAATTACAAGAGAACGATCACCCCCAAAACTCTAAGTGCAGGGCACTGCTTGGACCAAAATGGATGTCAATAAGGCAGAGTTTTCAAGGTGTGCGTCAGAGTGGCTGGCTGGCTACTGCCCCCTCCATGCCCTGGAGAGATGCAGGACTTTAGGACAATAGTTCACCTATGACTGATTGATTCACTCAGTATAATCCCATCAACACCCAAACCTAACTTCCCCTTCACCCATTATCCTTGATTAAGCAGTGATTAATTAATGCTTAAGTCTATTCACCTTCCCAATCACCCTTCCCATCCAGTGCCTGTAAGGCCATCAAACCTCTCCCACCTCTTTGTCTACCTCTGGTAGAACCATCAAGTCATTGTCCTCTAGCAGTGAATCAACCTGCCTCAGGATACATTTTACCCTATAAATATGCCATCCTGCTGCTCCAGCAGTGTGTGTATCTGTTCTTGGAGCCACTGCACACTCCCACTTTCATGTGGCTCTTCTCTCTCTCACTTCCTGAAACACTGGCCATTTCCTTCTTCGACTTGCTGCTTCCACAGACCTCTTCAGGACTGGTAAATATCACCCTTCCCTAAAAATCTCTCCCCTTTCCTCCCTGCCTTTCTTAGTTAGCTCTTATGTGTGTTTATGGTGTGCCTTTTTGTTTTATCCTTTTCTTAATAAAAACCCTACCAGCTGGTTTTTTTTTTTAAGTTCTCATAGGGACAAATCCCTGTACACATAAGTAGAGATCTCAGTTACTCACCTCGCACTCCATCTCCAAGCTAATTTCCCCAAACTAAGTGGAGACTGCCTACTTTGGGTAACAGTGGAACTCAGACACCATTGAACACATGAACTTGTCGCCTCTTTAATCTGTGAAGCTGTAAAGTACAGCAACTCACATGCCACGATGATTGCTTGTTGTACATTTTGCAAATGCTGCAGATCATTTACACATTAAATGCCTGTTGATTTGAGAAAAATGCATGCTGTGCATGGAGTGCAAAACAGTCCTAAATCAAAGCTACAGAAAGTCTGTGGTTCGAAGCATCATTAAGAAGGGTGTGAGTTAAAACATGCCTTTTACTGAATATTCAATTACAGGACTAAATCTTAAAATCGTTATCCAGTAAAACTCTATAATTAAGTTAACATATATTAGAATAGACATGGAAAATTCTAGAACATTCTAGAACATATTATAGCTTCCACTTGTGCTTACTGATTATAATGTTAGCTTTCTGTTACCTGTTGCCGAATTTCTTCTTCCATTTTTACTGGAGAGCCCAGCTCAGCTACCTGCTTGACCCCTTCGCTTGCATAACCTCCATATTCCCAGAGTACGTAGTTCTTTGAATGTGATCCCCCAATGATTGCCGACCAATGGTTGGCTCGCCCTTTAAAAAAAGACAGTCTATTATCGATCTGTTTTATTCAAAACATTTTAATGCCACTTTCCCACACAACACAGGTGCCCAAGGCAGCGAATAATCAAAACATTAAAACAAGTTTTAAAAATACATGTATTCATATATATATATATATATATATATATATATATGCACGTGCACACACGCACACAGACAATTAAAAATGAAAAAAAGAACTACATAAATGGGAAAGAAGGTAGTGAGGGAATGCCACACATTTGCAGAAGACACAGTCATATAGAGAGACAGATGAATCTCCCTGGGGAAGGAATGCCATAATTTTGGTGCCACGACTGATCATGCCATTTCCTGAACTGCTACCCATCAAGCCTTAAATACCAGGGCACCTGAAGCAGGGCCTCTGACAATGATCATGGTGGTCAGGTAAGTTCATATGGGAGTAGGTTGGCATGCTGGTTCCAAGCCTTATATGGCTTTAAAGGCCAATACTGGCACCTTGAGTTGGGCTCAGACTCAAACTAGAAGCCTGAGTAGGTCGAGTGGAGCGATATTATCCATTTATGAAACACTGTGTAGTATATTGCCACAGAACTTTGCCACTGACAGACTTTCTTACAGATGACAGAGCATCTTCTGTTCTAATGTCTCATTTGAATTCTTAGGTCTTCCTTCTGGAGGCCCACAAGGAATATCTTATCAAGTAGGTTAGTTATTCACAGTTCCTATTTGCAACCGTGAGGTGAATTGTACCCCGTTCTATCACTGCACTGAGCAAAGTCTGAAGCCGTTCACTAGCCTAATGAGATTTCTTCCAACTTTATTTATTTATTTATTATTTGTATTTATAACCGCCCCCTGTGTCACATCCCATGTGATCCCAGTCCTCAAGAGTGGGTTTTAGATGGTGCAGCAGCACTCTCTGGAGTAGACTTCTACTGTGGGGCTTTTCCCAGCCACCCACTTTGTGTGAATGATGTGGGGGTGCCTGACCATAGGGGGTGGCCAGTCCCCAGGTCCCGACAGGGGTTCCCCTGGCTTTTGAGGCTTCTGCCCACTGCCAGCCAGCAGAACATCCCTGCCCCCCAATTTAGGAATGCCCCCCAAATCCCCCCACCAGTGACAAGGCAGAACCTGGCAGCCTCACCTGCTCACCTTTTGGAGCCCAAGCAGGAATTTGGGGGGAGGATCTCTTTGCTGCCTGTTCCACATTGTCTTGGTGAGTGGTAGCATTATATAACTAGGCCTGGTCTTTGACTGGTAAGGCCATAATGAGTGCAGGCTAGAACAATGTGAGGCATTATAATGTAGGTAGGGTGATTGTTGGACACCCCTGAGGCATCTAAGGACTGTTCCCAAGCTACCCCACCATTGGCTTGAGCAGCTGGGTTGGTTAGGAAGAGATACCCTTGGTTGATCAATATCAACCAAAACCTTAGTGCTGGATCAGCATGTCTGGGGAGAGTGATAAGGCTTAACACCTCTAGGAATTATTTTGTACATACAGGTGAAGATGTCAAAGCCAACAACAGCACGGGCCAAATTTTCCGGCAGGGTGGGTTTGCCCAAAGCACTGGTAGCTGTGGTAGGTTGCTAGTTAGGACTCACATTAATCCAGTGATGTTTTATTTATGTAGATTAGCCACTGATAAACTGGTTAACTCAAACACTTGTGTCCTTATTTTGGGGAACTCGTAGAAATTATGATTTTGCTCACCCCGGTTTAAATCACAGCTTAGCCTCAAATGCAATAGTTATGTCACTATGACTCCGCTTTTACTCCCATCTGTAATACAGAGATCGTGACAATGGCTTATTTCAATGACTTACTGAATTAGCTTCAAGTAACTGACAGTCTAACTAGAGGAGAAAGTGGTAAATCCATTATTGGATCTTCCCAGCATTTTTCTAAAAGAAAAACAAAAAAGCAGCTGTCCAAGGTCCCGATATGGATTGGAAGTAGGGTTGCCAGGTGCCCCCAGCTACCAGCAGGGGATGAGGGGGTAGGGTTGTCAGATCCACACTGGAAAACTCCTGGAGATTTGGGGGTGGAGCCTGGGGGAGACAGGGACATCAGAGGGGTATAATGCCATAGATTCCACCCTCCAAAGCATCAATTTTCTCTGGGGAACTGATCTCTGTAGTCTGGAGATAAGCTATAAATCCAGGAGATGACTAGGACCAGTGTTCCCTCTAAGCTGAGTTAGTGTGAACTAGCTCACAGTTTTTTAGCCTCTGGCTCACACATTTTTGGCTTGGCTCAGGAAGGATGGCTCCAGAGCAAACTAATTTTTGTAGTAGCCAAATTGCTTGCTCACAACTTTAATGCCAGTAGCTCACAAAGTAGAAGTTTTGCTCACAAGACTCCACAGCTTAGAGGGTACCTTGACTAGGACCCACCTGGAGGCTAGCATCCCTAACTGGAACTGCATGGGACTGGAGGTGATTCTTCCATGTCCACTTGGCTTAGTAAATCGAACCTGACTCCTTCCCATGCTGGACACCCATTTTTTTCCCCTGCCCTCCCTTTCTAAGGCTATTAGTGCTGGGGGCTTTCAGTTTTGATTGGCAAATCCATGTGGAAATGAAAGTGTTAAAGCCCTTCCCTAGGTCAAACAGGACTCCATATGGCTACTGTTTTTATTTGATGTATTGGGAAAATCTGGTCACAAACTGTTATGTCCTGCGGTGGTCCTCCAGCACCTTGTCTCATTAGGCCTTAAGTTATAAAGTTTTTAAAAAAATTCATGAAGGGGGGAAGGAGAAGTAAATACACTACAGTTGCTAGCATAACTATGATCCAAATCTGTTGCACTTAAACAACTCCCATTGAGTTCAGTGCAATATCTTCCCATTAAGTATGCTTATGATTTGGGCATGATCTTTCACAGCTCTGCTTGTGATAAATCCCACTGATTTTATTAGAAGTTGCTCCAAAGCTGGTATATGGAGTATTAAAGCTTTAAGCAAGCAAAATGTTTTGCAGCTCAGTTCCTCTGCAACCAAGACAAAATACACTATTGGGAAGATTTTCAAGAGCGTAAACTGAAGATACGCCCCAAACTGTCATCAAATAAATGATTCAGCTGTATGCAAGGCTGCATTTTATTATTTAAAAGTCTCCTGTGTGTCTTATTTTAGAACTATATTCTGGATACTGACAAGAGCAGAACGTTTAAAAATTAGGTTTGTATTAAAGTGCACTTTGGCTGACAAACTAGTAAATAAAACTTTGTAGGTAACTTAGAGGGAGAAAACAAGAGTTAGTTTAAGTGCTTGTACCTTATTTATAAGCTAGTAATATTAATATTCTTAGGCCAAAGAGAAAGCTGAGATCTTTTAAAGCTTTTTATTTCCATAGAAATCTAATAAAGACTGCAGTTTTTTTGTTTTCAAAATTATACCCTCTACAGGCAGAAAAAATGGTTCCTTAGAAATGTCAGAACAATGTAATCAGGACGTTATATTCTTCTTTTCAAACATGATCTGGAAATAAATTAATGACATCACAGCATGTTTCACATCCATTACCTGATGAGATTTAGACTGCTGGGAACTCAGAAGCTTCACAGAGGGAACTATAAAGATGGTCCACCTCCGGAAGTGAATAGATCTGGGTGGATTCTTGATGGCCCTTGGGAAGTTTCTAGCCAACAAGGCACAAACTATATGGCAAAACCTTTTTTTGGAATTCTGAGATTTACAGGCCAAGGACAGACTGGCAATGTAAAGCGGGGCAGCCCCGCATCGGAAGTGGAAGAAAAGAGCCCGTTCAGACATGCGCATCTGTCCCTCGGCTCCATTTGGCACTTACCCGTCTCCCAGTCGCTTTCCATCCGCTTTAACAGGACACCGGGTAAAACCGGTGTTCAGGGGCCGTCCTCCGCATGCCTCCCGCTTCCAAATAGTGTGAACCGGAAGAAGCGGGAGGCATCCGGAGGCGGCAGTATGAGCGCGCGGCACAAAGTTATGCGCATATGCGCATGTCCGCATGTGCGAAACACATGAAAGGGAAAACAAAAAAAAGCGCAACAGCGCGCGTGAGCCGGCTCCGCGGCAGTCTGAACGCTCCGTATCAGCACCACTGCACATTGCTCTGGCCAGTATGAACGGCCAGCTCTGTGGAGTTTTTCCCCCGCACCAGTTCCCTCCACTTTGCCCCCGCTTTACATTGCCAGTCTGTCCTCGGCCACAGTCTGATGTCAATACTAGGTAAGTTGGTGGAAGCTGTTATTAGGGAAAAAATTAGTAGGCACATTGATGAACAAAAACTATTGAGGCAGACTCAGCATGGGTTCTGTAAGGGAAGCTCTTGTCTCACTAACCTGTTAGTGTTCTTTGAGGGAGTAAACAAACATGTGGACAAGGGGGACGCAACAGATGTTGTTTACCTTGACTTCCAGAAAGCTTTTGATAAAGTTCCTCATCAAAGGCAACTAAGTAAGCTCAATAGTCATGGGATAAAAAGACAAATAATCCTCTTGTGGATCAAAAACTGGCTAATTAATAGAAAACAGAGAGTGAGTATAAATGGGCAATTTTCTCAGTGGAGGGAGGTAAGCAGTGGGGTACTGCAGGGATCAGTACTGGGTCCGATGCTGTTTGACTTGTTCATTAATGATTTGGAGTTGGGAGTAAGGAGTGAAGCGGCTAAATTTGTGAATAACACTAAATTGTTCAGGGCAGTGAGAACCAGGGAGGATTGTGAGGCACTCCAAAGGGATCTGTCGAGAATGGGCGAGTGGGCATCAACGTGGCAAATGGGGTTCAGTGTGGCCAAGTGCAAAGTGATGCACATTGGGGCCAAAAATGCTAACTATAAATACATGTTAAGAACATAAGAACATAAGAAAAGCCAATGTTGGATCAGGCCAATGGCCCATCCAGTCCAACACTCTGTGTCACACAGTGGCTAAAAACACCAGGTGCCCTCAGGAATGGGGCCAGGACTCTAGAAGCCCTCCCACTGTTGCCCCCCCCATCAAGGACCAAGAAGACAGAGCATCACTTGCCCCAGACTGAGAGTTCCTATCTATACTTTGTGGCTCATAGCCACTGATGGACCTCTGCTCCATATGCTTATCCAATTCCCTCTTGAAGCCGTCCATGCTTGTAGCCGCCACCTCCTGTGGCAGTTCGGACCCCATCAACATGTATTTATAGTTAAGATTTTTGGCACCAATGTGCATCACTTTGCACTTGGCCACATTGAACCTCATTTGCCATATTGATGCCCACTCGCCCATCCTCGGCAGATCCCTTTGGAGTGACTCACAATACTCCCTGGTTTTCACCACCCTGAACAACTTCATGTCATCTGCAAATTTAGCCACTTCACTGCTTACTCCCAACTCCAAATCATTAATAAACAAGTTAAAAAGCATCGGACCGATGTTGATGGGGTAAGACTGGCAGAGACTGACCAAGAGAGAGATCTTGGAGTCTTAGTAGATAACTCACTGAAAATGTTGAGACAGTGTGCGACTGCAATATAAAAGGCCAACACTATGCTGGGGGTTATTAGGAAGGGAACTGAAAACAAATCAGTATCATAATGCCCCTGTATAAATCGATGGTGCAACCTCATTTGGAGTACTGTGTACAGTTCTGGTCACCACACCTCAGAAAGGGTATTATAGCATTGGAAAAAGAGCAGAAAAGGCAACTAGAATGATAAAAGGTTCGGAATACTTTCCCTATGAAGAAAGGTTGAAGCACTTGGGGCTCTTTAGATTGGAGAAACGACGGCTGAGGGGTGACATGATCGAGGTATATAAGATTATGCATGGGATAGAGCAGGTAGAGAAATAAGTCCTTTTCTCCCTTTCTCACGAAACAAGAACTCAAAGGCACTCAATGAAATTGCTGACCAGTTGGGTTCGAACAGATAAAAAGAAGCACTACTTCGCCCGAAGAGTGATTAACACATGGAATTCTCTGCCACAGGAGGTGGCGGCGGCTACAAGAATGGATGGTTTCAAGAGGGAATTAAATAAACATATGGAGCAGAGGTCCATCAGTAGCTATTAGCCACAAGGTATAGATAGGATCTCTCAATCTGGGGCAAGTGATGCATTGTATTCTTGGTGCTTTGGGGGGGGGCAACAGTGGGAGGGCTTTTAGTGTGCTGGCCCCACTGGTGGACCTCCTGATGGCACCTGGTATTTTTGGCCCCTGTATGACAGAGTGTTGGACTGGATCGGCCATTGGCCTGATCCAACTTTGGCTTCTCTTATGTTCTTATACTCAAGAATATTAAAATCATTTTTGCTATTGCTGAGGGCCAGGTGGATTTGAAGCTAGTTTGGTGTAGTTTGGAAAATAGCATCCATATGGATCATGATTCTGGCTTAGATCCTATCTTGATTTTTAAAAAATGTGTACCACAAGTTTAAATTACCAAATATCATGGAATCTTTTCTCCTATGTTGACAGAACTGACAAAAAGGGCAGCTAATCTTTCATGATGCAGTATTTATTGAAATACTTTTTAACCATTTTGGACTGAACATTGTCTAGACTGAACCACATTTCTGAGCATATTCAAAATCCAAAGGAATTGTTAACTGTCTGAGAAACAGCATCAGAGGAGAATATTCATTCGAGCCCATTCGCGAGGAGGGTGGGATAAAAGTATGAAGTAATAAATAAATAAATAAATAAATAATAAATGATTAAATAAATAAACATAACAAGCAAAAATACTCACGTGGATAATCTTTTGGGTGTGTCTTCTCCGACCAATTTCCATAAAAGGTAAGCCTATATTTAGCCGTCCCACAAGCGCAGCAATCTAAGATTGGTTTATCAGTCACACCTTCCACGGTGGAGTCTACAAAGAAAAATCATTCCTTATTTTGCTGCATGTGAATCAAAATACTAGAAAGGTTAGAACAAAATGTTGGCATATGAAATAATTTTGAAGCTAGTTTGGTGTAGTGGTTAAGTGCGCGGACTCTAATCTGGGAGAACTGGGTTTGATTCCCCACTCCTCCATTTGCACCTGGTGGATGACCTTGGGCAAGCCATAGCTCTGTATCAGCTGTTCTCTCAAGGACAGTTGTCTCAGAGCTCTCTCAGCCCCACCTACCTCACAGGGTGTCTGTTGGGGGGAGGGGAAAGGAAAGGAGTTTGTAAGCCGCTCTGAGATTCCCTTGGGAAGTGAAGAGTGGGGTTATAAATCCAATCTCTTCTTCTTCTTCTAATTACTGAGTTTCTTTTCAGCTTAATTTATCTGTAAAACCTTTAAGAATGATTTTATAATCATTTGTAGAGATGGGCAGATTTTTCCCTTCTTTTTTGTCATTGTTCTGTCGGTTCTCTCTGTCTTCATTTGCTCCACTTGACTTCCAGTTTAAGTTAGACAGCTTTTTAAACTGATTTTGAAACTGATGCATGTTCATTTTCCATATCTGGTTTAGATCATTCTACCTTTTTAATTCACTTCCATGCAACAGCACTGATTTGATCTGGGCATATAGGTACATAAATTAAATAACAAGCAAAAATGAATCTTAAGGCAATCATGAAATCACACTTTGCGCTGTGATTTAATCAATGCATATAGAACTGTATATAATGCAGATAAATCTATTTAAGCAAAAACTACAAGCAGTATAACATACATGATCAAGCAACAGAAAAATTACATGGGAATGACAGAACATACAGTGATAAGGTACAGACTCTACATGGTCTAAACATTTACATAATATAAATTAAAGTAATATCTTATGCTATGTTTTAGAAGTTTTTCAGGTACAAGGACCAAAGTGAAGTATTCAAGTACGAAGATACGAAGATGCCAGCTTGTACCCTTCATTTCATTTGAACTTCCTCAGTATACTGGAGTCTACCTTATAGACAAAATCTTCAGAGTACACAATGCCGGCCAACGTTTTGAGACTTTGTCCTTTCTTTTGAGCAGTAGCCTGTCTTGAAACACTTCCCCGGTATCTACCAGCAGCAAAGAGTGTGAAATTGACCAATATAACCAGGGAAAACAAAAGCGTGAGGGCGGCACAGCTGCTTGTGGGGAATCAGTCCCAGTAACTCTGGAACAAGTCCCCCAAGGCAGGGAGTGGGCAGACAAAGGCAGATCACCCCTCACCCCCGGAGAAGCAGATCAGTAGGGTGGGTTCAAATGGAGAGCAGTGGGCAGTAAAGTCAAGTCAGTGGGCAGGAAAGACAAACACCGATCACTCCAAAACAAAAAGCAGCCCAGTGTGTGAGTAGGGGGGGGGGGATAAAATGACAGAGAACTAAATTGAAGGCCCCCAAAAAAGCAGCACCCCCCAAAAAATCCCCAAAGAGCAATCCATTGTTTTACTGTGATCCAAAGAGGTGTGTGTATGTGTGTGAAATAAAATGAGGGGGGGGGGGAGGAGGAAGCGAAACCACAACAGGAAAATCCCACTAAACCAATATGCTATGTGAAATAAGCAGAATTCAATCCCTATTTTTCCACCCTTCACAGCTGTGACGAAATGGAACTTAACGGGGCAGAGTAGAATGCCTGGAAAGTCACATGACTTGAAAAGGTGGGGGCCCAAGGGCTCGGAACCCACTGTTGATAGACAGATAACTGTCGGAGGGGTCAGTTAGGAACGGACAGTCAGAGAACCGCGAGGGGGAGAGGGAGTCCAGCCTGGGACGTCAGAGAGAGCAGAAGGGCAGTCGGTGTCCCTCGGTGCTCTGTGGGAGCGAACAGCGTGTGAAAGCTCAGTGAGAAGAGCTAAAGTGTCTGACTTGCCAGAGTGGGAGCAGACAAGTGAACTTAAGAATACACCCAAACGCTATTCAGGACTGTCAACCAAAGGATCCTGACTGAAAGGGAGATTAGTGAGGCTGAGGGGCAGGACAGTCAAGAGCCCACGGGGGCTAGTGTGAGACCGGGGTGCCAAGCCCAGAAACTGTACATCTCCACGCAGCAGGACAGGAGGGTGAAGTCTGAGTGTTTAGCGAGTGGGTGCAAAGTGTATCAAAACATCCCATCTGCAACAAAGTAACGAGTCTGTAAAACAGTAAAGCTTAATGTGACATCAGAAACAGTAACATCGTGACAATTTAAGCAATCTCCGCAATATCCCTCCACTTATACTCAATTGTACCAATAAAGTTGTATTCAGTAAAAGAAAAGCTGTGGTGCCTTTTGAAAAGGGATTTCATACCAGAGTACACAGGGTCCCAAATATTTACTTCAGATACAAAACGTAGAGACCAAATATCAACAAACCCCGAAGAGACTATATTGTAAAACTGTATCTACTTTAATTGGAGGAACCTGGTCAGCGGGTTTATTATTATGTAGAGAGAGGCTGATCCAGGTTACCTCAGGGACCCCGTCACCCAAAGTAAGACAGGAGATCCGCTCGCTCGCTGTCGGTCAGAGTTAGGGGACTGGTTGGTAAATAGGTGAGGGGTCGACCTCGTTATAACAGCAAACAAAACCAAATCGCAACACAGAGGAACCCAGGGCAAAGCAAAGCCCCCTGGCCCCTGACTGAGTAAGCTAGTTTAGCATCCCCCGCCACGTCCAGCAACAAAGCTCTTTATCCTGTCGCAAGTATACCCTTTCCATCCAAAACCACAACACCAACAAAGAGAACGCGCTCGACCTATACTTAGCTGAGTCCCATTGAGACAAATGGGAACTCTGTTATTGGCAGGCAGCAATGCCTGTTAAGCTTTGGAGGGTCCCTACTGGTGTTTCCAAGACTGGAAAACACCACTCCTACCATTGCATTTTCATGCCAGAGTTTCTGGGTGGGTTTTGTTTTCCAATCTGCCCCAAGTCATACCCAAAAGCTTGGACATTTCTTCAGAGACCAAGTGTGTGCTGAATGTTGCCTCCTGAGCCCAGATCTGGCCAGAATTCGGCATGAATTCAGCACGAATTCTGGCTCATCATATGGTTTGTGCCCATCTTAACTCCCACTGTAATTTCTGAGAATGTTAAATCTTCAAAAACCCTTCTGTGATTCCAGAAATAGCAACAGGCTTAGACCTGTGGAATACTGGTTCACTTTTCCAGGCACCCCCCACCCCAAACTCTGGGAATACCTGAGAAGTACTGTGTTGAGGTTGCCTGCCAAATCAAACTGGATTTCTTCCTGTTATCCCAGGAAGATCTTTTCACATTAAATCAATGGGACAAATAAATGTGACAAGGATCAGCGTAGAATAAGATTAGCAACCTGGTCCTATATAACTGCTTTAGGAGCATAGCGATTTACCATAACAGCTAAAGCATGATCCAGTGCCTGCCCCATAACATTTGCTTTCAGGTAGTCAAGAAATTGCCTATTGCTAGAAAAGATACTTATCCTGAAAAACAGAGGCTGCATATCATCAGTCAGGACGTGGAAATGCGGCTTCTGGTTAGAGGTCAGAAAATTCGGGCAGGAATTAGAGTTGTTGCTAGTGTATTCTATAGATGCTTACACTATGTTAGCTTGACTGCTTTATTCTATTATCAATATTGGGGGAATATTGGGGGAATATTAGCTCTTAATAATTAGCAGTAGGCATTAACGGAACAGCACCTTTGTATACAGAGGTTGGGCCCCTCTCAGACCTCCCAAAAACAGACATGGAGACTAGAATCAATATTAAAATAGAGTCTTAGTTTACTTCAGGTAAATAAAAGATGGATCATTCAACAGTAACACGATCATACACATGCTTATACAAGTCTAGGAAGTCAGATAGAATTAAAGAGACGGTTGCATTAACGAGAATGCCGTTGGTATCTGTTGGGGCTATATTTATCTGTCTAGAAGTCTGGTTTCCGTCCGGCTGGGAAAAACAGAGGGAGTTTTGGGGAGAAGGAGAAAAAGGATCACACGCTCTGAGCCAGCAGAAGTGCGTGGTGAACCCCAGTGGTACACCGAAGGGTCTGGGAAGGAGGTTGGGAACGAGAGGGAAAAGGATGAATAAAGAACTGACTGAAGTAAGCTGGGGAGACTGCTCTTAAGGGGGGGGATATCTCTGGGGGCTGGCTTGGCAAGCCACCTCCCCTGGGCTGATCCGCCTCTAAAGTGCTAACCAATAAGGTATAGGATGGGAGTGGGCAATGTTAAAGGATGACTTAATCACATCTGGAGACACCTGGATCTGGGGGAAGATGAGTCATAGGTGAGGCCATTGTTCTACCCAAGAGGGATTAAACTCTTGACCTGGCCAAGTCAATTGTCCGTTAACTGCTTCTATAGTCCATATGAAGAGGGCAATTAAGCCTTTATTTAGCTGGAACAATGTCTGTTGGAGGGGGAGGAAACTGCAGCCTGCGACTTGATGGGGACATGTCTGGACAAATCTCTTTGCAAGCATAAGATGAACCAGAGTTCCAAGATGGCTTTGTACTCAGAGAGGCATCTGGGAGTTGGCAACAGTGGGCTTCTGCTGGACCAACGTTTCCTGGCTCAGGATACGATTGCAGTTGGCATCTGTTTCTGTACACTCAGCAACACAAGTCCTCTCATACACTTATTATTGTCCATTCATTTAACACTTATGAATTTCTTACTCATAAGAGCTCAAACAGCGCCTTGCTGGCTTACAATTAAAAGCTCACTTGGTGAAGCCAGGCCTCAGCTTTCTCTGAATGATCCATTAAAATACTACACATACAAGAAGGAATGAATAGTTGCAGTGACTTACCGCATCCTTAACTATTCACACGTCCTTTAGGCTACTGTGATAAAGTCTAGGGCTACCCCTTACCTTCTCCCTTCTCCTCCTCACTACAACAAATATACTATATGTTTCAATAATGATATATGAACATCACTTCCAGTGTGCACTGGAAGTGTTGTTGCCACATTGCCAGCAATGCTGGAGTAGGCCTCTGTTTCATGCCAGTAGGTCTCCCAGTGGGCTAGCTGATCAATGCTGGGGGGAGATGCCACCCCAGGGGATCCCCCACCCCTGGCGTGGGTCTGGGAACCCTAATATAAAGGGAAAGTCTGGCACTTGAGGGTAAGTGAAAGTTCCAATTGTGCTCTCATGCCCACTCTGGGGCTCTTACACCCAATAATGTGACTTGCTGTACGAGTTCACTTGAGAATCAGAGTAGCCATGATGAAAATCACATCTTTTAAATGCAGTGGGGAAACACAACGCTGTAATTTGCCTTTAAAAGATAAACAGACACCTAGGATGAAGCACATTTTATTATTTTTAAACATTCCTCTTTGGAAAACTTTATTTTGTCCTGTGCTTTCCAGATGGGAAATACTCACTATGAAAATGAAATGCTGGTGCCACATGTTTGTCTTATTAGTTTCAATTGACTTTATTTCTATCTTATTTGTTTATTTTTATTTATTTTGTTGGATTTATAGCCCGCTCTCCCCGCAAGCAGGCTCAGGGCATGTTACATCAATCTTAGTACAATAAATACAATTCAATTAAAAACGGCTTTAAAACAATTTAAAACAGTATAAAATCAAAATGCCGTGTAAAATAGATCAGATGTCAATTGTGATGTCGTTCAGATCAATTAAGATACAACAGCGGTTGCCCAGTTGTCTGTTTGGATCCAGGCCCCTGATGGGAGATTAGCCAGAGAAGGAGGGACATCTGCCACCTCAACCAAAGGCCCGGTGAAAGAGCTTCATCTCGCAGGCCCTGTGGAACTGTAATAGATCCCACAGGGCCCTGATCTCATATGTGTGCTCATTCCACCCTGGTTGAGGCAAGCTGGATGTCCCTGGGGTCAGGGACTACCAGAGGATGTTGGTTTGTGGACCTCAGTACCGTACCCTACAGGGCTCATATGGGGAGAGGCAGTCCCGAAGGTATGCTGGCCCCTGTCCGTATAGGGCTTTAAAGGTAAGCACATCCAGAATTCAATAGGCAGCCAGTGCGGTTCACACAGCACTGGGTGGATACGAGCCAGCACAGGTGTCGCCGTCAACACCTATGCTGCTGCATTCTGCGCTAGCCGAAACTTCTGGAGCAGAGTCAAGGGCAGCCCCATGTAGACAGAGTTACAATAGTCCAGTCTGGAAGGGACCATTGCATGGGTCACTGAAGCCAGGTCCCAGGGGGTGAGATGTGGGACCAACTGCCTGATCTCCCTCAGATGGAAAAAGGCAGACCTGGCAGTGGCCATAGAAAGGGAGGTATCCAGGAACACCCCCAGACTCTTCACCCTCAACATTGGCCCCAATGGAGCCCCATTGAAGGCTGGGAGCCTGATTCCCTAATCCCAGTCCCCCATGGCTAGGGTGCAGGACTTCCATCTCGGATGGATTTAACTTCAGTCAGCTCCGTGGCAACCATCGTTGCCATCAGTAGATAGAGCTGGGTGTCATCTGCATACTGGTGACAACCCAGCCCATACCTCCAGATAAACTGGGCAAGGGTGCGTATAGATATTAAGAAACATGGGGGAGAAAACTGCTCCCTGCGGCATACCCCATTCCAGTGGTGCTGCTGGAATAACTCCCCCCTCCCATGCACCACCCTCTGTCCTTAACCCTGAAGAAAAGAGGTCAGCCACTGCAAGGCAAGCCCCCATATGCAGTGTTGGCGAGGTGGTGGGTTAACACATCATGGTCAACCATGTCGAATGCTGCTGACAGATCAAGAAGGCTCAGCAGCACTGATCCGCCTTGATCCAGATGTCTCCAGAGATCATCCACCAGGGTGACCAGCATCATCTCCATCCCATGGGCAGGAGGAAAGCTGGACTGGAAGGGGTCCAGGACCTTAGCCTCATCCAAGAAAGCCTGAAGTTGTGTTGCCACTGCTCTCTCTACCACCTTACACAGGAATGGTAAGTTAGACACTGGGCAGTAGTTATTAAGGACCATGGTGTCCAAAGAAGATCTTTTAAGGAGAGGGTGAACCACCACCTCTTTCAATCCCCCTGGGAAGGTCCCCATAGGGACAAGTTGATAACCTCCCTCAGGGAAATCTGCACCTTATTGCTGCAGGTTTTAACTAGCCACGATGGGCAAGGATCATGGAAACATGCAGTAGGCTTCACAGCTGCCAGGATCTTGTCAACTTTATCCTGGGAGAGCAGACTGAAGTGGTCCAAAATTGGACCAGAAGATGGCCAATGGGCTTCCAGTTCTCTTATTGTACCAACTGTGGCTGGAAGGTTGCGGTGGAGCGACAAGACTTTGTCTGCAAAATGGCTCACAAATGTCTCACGTTTTATTTTAAGAGCTTGAGAACTCTTACAGATTCAGTTATCCCTGACACAGCCTTCTGGGTCTTCTGGTGGTCATGTAATTAGAATCCCATTCTGAAGCAGGTACCTTCGCCTACAAAGTTATTATTATCTGCAACCCTAAAGGTTGGCACCGTCTTGAGTACATTTCCTCAATGGCAAGAACTGACCCTGCGCTTCCTGTTTCCCATTGCAAGGTGCCTTCTCTCTGAGCTTCCAGGCAGCTGGTTTTCCTTGTCCATGGTCTCCCGGTACCACCGTGTGATGACCTTTGCCCTCTGTGTGTGCATGTGTATGGTAACATTTTTGGTGCACAATGCCAGAATGTGTGGCATAATGCTTCTGGAACTGCTGGTGGCAGAGCAAATTCACATGGTTGGTTTGTCTGAGTCTATTCCTAACTGTGTTTACTTGGAAATACTGGTCATTGCTTGCTTTAACATAAGTATAATGGTTACCAACTTCCAGGTGGAGCCTGACCTCCAGACTACAGAGGTATGTTCCCATGGGGGGAAAAAAACAGCTGTTTTGAGGGTGGACTGGATGGCATTATAACCCGCTGAGGTCCCTCCCCAGGCGTGTCCCCAAATCTCTAGGAATCTCTCCATCTAGAGTTGGCAACCCTAAAGTACAGGCAGAATTGCAACATCCTTGGGAATAAGTCAGTGGAGTCAAAGCCGACACAAATGAGTACAGGGGGCTCCTGGTTGGCTGTGTGAACATGAAAGGTGACAAAATGAAAGGGGATAAAGTTAGATGGGCCTGGAACAGAATTAAGTGCCATTATTTTTGCAAAGAAAGACTGGTGGGGTAGTATTCTTTGAAAAAGTTCAGAAGATAGCCTCCAGGCTGTAATGTGACCTGTCTTAAAAGAAAGCCAAAGTTCTTTCTCCAATTGAAATCAATAGGATGTAAAACTGCTTAGCTTCAGCTGCCTTGTAACCCAAACCACCCAACAGAATTGCCAAGACATATCTGAGCCGTGTTTTGATTACCTATTTTAGTGGATCAAATTAGGAAGGGGAGAATGCAATCGGAGAAAGGGAAATGAACTATGTTTATCATACCTTGTTCACATAGCCTCTTGGTAAGAGATCCTTCATCTTGAAAGTAAATGATTCTCTTTTGCACAATGCTCGCCCTGTTGAAGACATGAGAACGTAGTGTTTGTGAAAGGCATTCAAGCAGTTAAGAAATTAATTCTAAAATAGTACATGGAAAGTAAGGCACATTCTTCATACTTATCAAACCATTCCTCTATGGACTTGGCAAACTGAACCCAAATAAGGGTGATTTGGAGCAAAGGCTTTCTAAATACTAATCTACTATGCAGGCTGCAATCAATGTGGAAGTACTTGATCTGCCCGGCATGCCGCTCAAGCCCTTCTTCCCCATCACTCCTGCATCCCTCTAGATGAAACCTGGAGTGTTCCCAGGCTGCTGCCTGCTCAAAGCCTCTAGTTCAAAATCAGAGAAAGAAAAAAACTCTTTAAGAAACCTCGTCTGCAACAGTCCATAAGGTGTATCACAAAAAAATCCAATAGCTGATGCTGACTGAAATACCATATTTTTCGCTCCATAAGACGCACCTTTCCTCCTCAAAAAAGTGGGGGGGGGGAAGTGTGTGCGTCTTATGGAGCGAATATGGAGCTTTTCTTACCTGTAACAGGGCTCTTTCTTCGGCAGGAACACAGGGGAACGCCATTCAGGCTGGCATCCCAGCCTTCCCCGCCCCTCCCTGCTGGGCCTGAGCTGTTAAGACTTAAAAGGGAAATGGCAGGAAAAACCTCACCAGGCTAAGTACTCTTTCCCTTTAAGTGCTTTTCCCCTTTAAGACAGCCAGCAGCAGAAAGCCCCACCCACAGATTAAGCTCCGTGGCTACTTTGCACAGAAAGGCTTGGCTTTGCATGGCATGCTGACGTCTCTCTTCTTTCCTTTCTCTATCTTTCTTCCTTCCTTCCCTTTTTTCTGTCTGTCTGTCTGTCTTTCTGTCTCTCTCTCTGTCCCCACCTTTCTTTCTTCCTTTCTCTCTCTCTCTCTCTCCTCCTCCTTCCTTCCTTTATCTCTCTCTCTCTCTTTCTTTCTGTTTCATTTTTTCCTGTTTTCCTCCTCTAAAAACAAGGTGCGTCTTATGATCAGGTGCATCTTATGGAGCGAAAAATACGGTACCTATTCAATAATTCAGAAAAAAAATCCAGGTGTTAACTCAGCATGATAGTTTCATACCTGAGTATTACTAAATCCATAAGAGTATATTCTACAATGTAGTCATCTTTACTGATAACAGTTCAGATAAAAATTAATTAATGAGGCTGATCTGGATAAAGGTGTATTTATTTCCAACGTTTTAAACCCAACTAAAGTTATCTGCCATAAAATCAAACATACATGTTGAAAAAGTAGAAGTTTGATATCCAAACATCTCAAAAGAATTAAGTGATCAACCATATCGAAGGGTGCTGTGAAATCCAGTAATAACATTTCCCCCATTTTCATTATTTTTCATTTAAGAATGCGTGCAGCCAAAGCTAGGATCGGTCAACAAAACGGTTAAGGTAAAAGGAATAAGTACTTGTTTGGGAGCCTGAACAACTGATTTTACCTTTCCCTCCCCTATTGAATTAGAGGTTAGGTATGTCAGGAGGTAATACTCAGCCATCAGTGGGTGGCAATCGTGGGCGGAGCGGGGAGAATCTCACAACTTTGTGGGTGAATCTCATGAGACAGCAAAGGCAGCTGGGATTAGCACCATGCAGAGGGCACAGGTACTGCTTGACTAGCAGCTCCCAGCATGGGTGTCAGTTAACTGCCATGATTTCTGTTCAATAACTGTATGACTGCTGCAAAGTGTATTTACATGGTCTCTAAAAAGGGCTTCAGGCTTACATATGTTTTCCCAAAGTTTGGTGACAGGTCCCGCCTGGGAGTTCGCAACGGGGCCATGACTCCCTCCTCTGGAATGCCCGCTTTGCTAGCTTGCCTGCTTTGCTTGCTAACTTCACTTGCTCACCCGCGCATGCCCTGACTCGATTACTTGCTTCCCTGGTGATTATCTCTTGTGTCCTTGAACAGGATTGTCTCCTCTCTTTGTGTGAGCCAAACTCACCGGTGTTATGCAGGGGTCATTTTGTAGAAAAAGAGGTGCAGGAGCTCATTAGCATAACTTATTTGCATATGCTACACCACCTGACATCACCGGAAGTGTGTCAGAAGGCAAGCAAGCAAGCAAGCAAGAAAGAGCTGGCAGAGAGGGGACAGCTACTAATCCAAGCCTCAGAAATGCCACTATTCTGGGAGGATAGCTTCAGTGGTGGCTGAAGCCTTCAGAAGGCTGGTCGGAGGAACAAGGACTTTTCCAGGGGATGGGGTCATTTTGCTGCAGCCATGACACAAGCAGGCATTCCCCTGCCGGGGGGGGGGGGGAGGCTGGCACCAACTCCCGGAGCTGCGCTCCCCTGAGCTCCCACTCGAAAGGACCCCTGGTGTTATGTATTCCTTGTCTTTCTGTCTTGGGAACTTAGCTTTTAGAAATGTTTAACATCCTTATGTTCTGAGAACTCCTATTCCTGCATTTTCTATGGGAATGGCAGGCCAGTACATTTGAGCACCTAAAATCCTGTCTAGTGATTGGTAGACAACTCTTAAGCCATATTTCATATCCAGTATATCAATACATGTAATCCCTAAGCACAGCATTACTAACAGGAAAAGTGTTTGACCAACATGATCTTTTCTACAAATAAAGGACTTACTGCTTAAGGAGACCTGTTGTGGACGATATCTATTGGAACATTCTCACACTGGGTCAGTGCCATAACTGGTTTATACCTCTGCTGTGTACTGCTTTTTGTAGTATTATGTTACCTGCGTTTTACTGACAACTAGAAATCAGTTTTGTTTTAACTGAGGGTGATTTTACATGTGCATTTTTGTAACAGCTTCATTCCAGCGCTCCCTGCACTGGTAACACATTGGTGTCAAAGCTGTTGTAGGGGAATGCCCACATCTGATTGAACTGGAGTGAAAGGGGTCATTTTTTTGAAGTGCTGTTAAGAACAGGATTTGTTTACAGAGGTGTGAAGCCAGCTTGAGAGCTAGAGGGCAATTAGCAGATATGGACAGTTGAGAAGGAATGCAGATTCACACTTGAAAGAGATGTGGGCGAGTTTTTTTGGAAGCAGAATGATTCCAGCAGGAAAGGCAGATGTAAAACCAGCCTGAATCTGCAGCTTCTATACAAATAAATACTGTCACTTTGTCTCCCCCCCTCCATGCTTTTCTGTTGGGCCCCTTCCTTCTAAACGCGGCCCTTAGGAAGCATCTTTTTTTCTGCAGGAGACGGCATGTTCTTCACATGGCAATTCTGTTCAGGGAAATCATCACTGGACCCATGCCCCAGTGCTGAAAAATAACATTTCTCAAAAAATATCATATATCAGATGTAAGAGGATTCATTTAAAACGAAGTATACAAATCTCCAATGACCGCTGGTTTCACGAAGAAAACATAAGCTTTGTTTGTCATTCTGCTACATGCACAAGGTTTCTATAGGTCAAGCAAATGTAAGCATCCAGCTCTGAATCTCAAAACAGTGGCTATTTGACAGCCAAGTATGTTCTTCAAATGACATGGTATAGAACCTTATAAAGTCATTGCTTCTCCCTTTCTCCCTGGCTCTTTTGTTGTTCTGATTTGACTCTCTCCTACCTGCTCTATTACCATAAATGTTCATTATAACAAACCAAGAACAAAACTTGAACTATTATAAGTATGAAAAAATAAGCACCTGCATCCCTACATGTTTTGCACCCGAGGATTTCCGCTTGCTAAAGTGTTTAAAAGCTTGCACATTTTAAGATGTGAAGAGTGTAGTAGGTGTGGATAGGCGCAACTACTGAATTTTGCACAAATGCGTAGAAGGATTTGTTGGATTGCAGACATTATCTTTTATTCCAAGTTTATAGTGGTATTACATACTAATATTAACTTATTTAAAACATTTTGTGCTGTCTTTCCACCTGATCACAGTCCCCAAAGTGCACTTAAAACATTGAAACAATTTTAAACAACATAAACATTATAAAACAACAAGTGGGAGACCACGAGGACTTGCAGGAGGTATCTCATTCCCCCCCTCCCCTATTTCCTTTTCCCCTTTCCTGAAAACTCCTTTTCCTGCTTCCTTCTCTCCATCTCACCCAACGGCCAACCAACGTTTATCTTCAACATTTGTCTTCAGGTTTCCCCCTCCCCACAGCAGCCTCTACCTAAGAAAACTGTGCACCAATTGTGTGGTGGCGTCCATTGAACCAGGCCCACTTGCATGGTAGGAAACCCTTAAGGATTTGTGAGGGATGCCTCACTTTTCCCTACATCCCCCCTCCCACATCATTTCCTCTGTCTGTCCTCCTGTCAATCCCCATATCTTCTCCCCTTTACCTGCCTCATTCGCACCTTCTCAACCATTCACCAACACGATCTTTTATCTGCCTCCCATGCTTTGCTATATATGTATTTATTTACTTCATTTATACCAGACATTTATCCAGAGTGGGGACCAAAGCAGCTTACATTATTCTCCTCTCCTCCTTTTTTCTCCTCACAACACCCCTGTGAGATAGGTTAAGTTGAAAGTGTGTGACTGGCCCCAAATCACCCAGTGTGCTCCCCATACTAAGATGGGGATTCAAACTCTACTCTGAAGCGCTAACTAGTACAGCACACTGCATTTCACAGGGTGGCTGCTGTAGCAAGCAGCTAGGTCTAGATGAGTCACACAAGTCAGCTGGTATCAGGTCACCCAGTGATTACTGTCAGGCCTGGTCCCAAGGAGTCTTCTGTCAATGGCCAAAACATCCTTAGAAAGGACCCTTCCCCTGCGTTTTACTCACAGAACTCAGATTTGGAATGCTGTGGTTACCCAGCAACAGCCACTGAGTGAATCCATTTGTTAAAGCTATAGGCACTCTTTGTATCATTTGGGGGGTTTTTTCAACCACCATTTTTTTTTTTTAGATTTTTTTTTCCCTGGAAACCTGGGGTGTTGTTCAGGTTTGTAGAAAGATCTCTCTTGCTTATTCACAGCTTAGGTCACCAGATTTAAATACCCTCAGATCTGGCTGACTTCACTATTAGAGTATACAAGTGAAAGCCTGCAAGGACTTGCCGGAGGCATCTCATTTCCCCCTCCTCCACTATTTTCTCTTTCCCTTTCCCGAAAGCCCCCACAGCCTCTCCCCTTCTTCCTGATTTCTTCTTTCCTTCTAGGGTGGCCAGCCTCCAGGTGGAGCCTAAAGATCCAGAATCACAACTGACCTCCCAGCTACAGATACCAGTTCCCTCTTAGGGTTGCCAGCTCCAGCTTGGGAAATTCCTGGAGATTTGGGGGTGGAGCCTTGGGAGGGTGGGGTTTGGGGAGGGAAGAGAAGGGCTCTCAGCAGGGTATAATGCTATACAGTCCACCCTCCAAAGCAGCCATTTTCTCCGGGGGAACTTATCGCCGTCATTTGGAGAACAGCTGTAATTCTGGGTGATCGCCAGCCTGCTGACTGGAGGTGAACAACCTTTGATCCCCTGGAGAAAATGGCTGCTTTGGAGGATGGACTATACCTTCTAAGGTCCCTTCCCTCCTCAAACCCCACCCTCCCTAGGCTCCATCCCCTGCAAATCTCTAGGAATTTCCCAACCTGGAGCTGGCAATCCCGTCTCCTTCCCACCCAACCTACCTTTATTTGGCTCCCAATCTTCAGCTCCCCCCCCCCAGCAGCCTCTGCCTAGGAAAACTGTGGCTCAGTTGTGTGGGGACAGCCACTGGGCCAGGCCCAGTTGCATGGTAGGGAGAGCCCTCAAGGACCTCCCTTTCCCCTTATTCCCCTCTGCACACAATTTCCCCTTTCCCTCCTCCCGGCAGCCCCTATATCCTCTCCCCTTTACCTGCCTCCTTCTTGGCCGTTCACCAGCCTTCCTCTTATCTGCCTCCCATCTTCAGATATCTTTATATTTATTTATTTCACTTACATTCCTCCTTTCTCCACCGTGGGGACCACAGAATCTTACATTTTTCTCCTCTCCTTCTTATCCTCAGAACAACACTACAAGGTAGGTTTAAGCTGAAAGTGTGTGACTGGCTCAAAATCACCAGTGAGCTTCCACAGCCAGATGGAGATTTGAACCTTGGTCTTCCAGAACCTACTCTGAAGCTCTAACCACTACGTCACATTGGCTTTCATAGGGTGGCGCAAGCAGCTAGGCCTAGTTGAGTCAGGCAAACAAAGTGGTATCAAGTCACCCAGTGGTTGCTCCCAGGTCTAGGGGGCCAACCTCCAGTGGGAGCCTGGAGATCTGCTAGAATTACAACTGATTGGGCTGTCCCCTGGAGAAAATGACTGCTTTGGTGGGTGGACTCTATGACACTATATCCAGCTGAGGTCTCTCCCCTCCCCTCCCCTCCCCTCCCCATCCCATACTGTACTCCACAATCTCCAGGAATTTCCCAACCTGGATTTGACAACCCTAGTCAGGTCTGGCCCCAATGAATCCCCTCAGAGGCCAAAACAGCCCTGGAAAGGTGCCTGCTTTCTCCCCCCTGCCTTTTTAGCTACAGAAACCCAACCCCAGGAAGCTGTAGTTGCCTAGCAACGGCCACTGAGGGTAACCATTTCTTAAAGCTGCAGATGCTCCTTTTATCATTTTGGGTTTTTTACGACCATTCCCATGTATTTTTTGAAATAATATATATTTCACATTTTTCTGCAAACTTGGGCCTTTTTTAGATTTGTAGAAAGATCTGTCCTGGCCATTCACAGCTTTAATTGCCAGATTTAAATGTTCTCAGATTTGCCTGACTTCGCTATGAGTATACAGATGACTGAACAGAAGCACATAAAAACAACACCACCAGAACCAGGGAGGAGAGAGGAGAACGCCCATTACTGGAGGAGTGTCCAACAACAACAACAACAAAAGTTTTTACTGACTGTTGGAAGCAGGCCCATAGCCAGGATTTTTTATTTGGGTGGGGCCTTTAAATAAGTCGGGGGGCACTCTCACACACACACACCCACACCTCCCCAAGCAAGCTGCCAAGGGTTGAGCCCCCCTCGCCACACAGCCTGAAATGGACTACCCTCCCCAGAGCCTGACCGTATCCCGATCACTGCACCAGCCTCGCGCAGGGTTGGCCCACCGGGGTCCCCACCCACCCACCCAGCCTCATCTGAGGCCACATGTGCAGCAGTAACAGCAGTGCGCCAATCCAGCCCAGCATGCCAAGCATCATTGCCTCACCTGCTGCCCAGGGAGGGAGGGAGGGCGGCCAGTGCTGGTCAGCCAGCCAGCCAGCCAGCCACCTGCCCGGCCCAGCAAGCCTGCCTCAGGCCTTGCCATGGCTGAGTGGCGGACAGGGAGAGCCAAACCGGGTGTGGGCACTTCCCCTTTGCCAGAGCCCAATCACCTTTTGGCTGACACTCTGGCTGGTGATAGCAAGGAGGCTGTGAGCTCCTCAGTGGCAGTGGCTACGGTGGCCATGCGGTGGCAGCGGTGGCCATGCTCTTCACCCAGCTCAGTGAAAAGTCAGGATGCCAGGGTGGTAAGTCGGGGGGGGGGGGTGAGATGCCCCACTGTAGCTATGGGCCTGGTTGGACGACACTGACTGGGGGAGACAGATGAATCTCCCTGGGAAGAGAGCAAAGAAGTTTTGGAGTCACAACAACAAAAAACCCTTTCTTGGGTCGCCATCCCATCTAGCATCAAATGAGGGGGCAACTGAAGCAGGGCTGCCGAAGATGACTGGAGTGCGTGGGAAGGTCCATATGGGAGAACGGCCTCCCATAGTGATCATTCCCACACCCTCTGAATTAAAAAAAAAAGCCAAGGGGAGACACTCAGGATAGAGGGGATATGTAGAAAAATCAAAGGCAAAGAAAAAGTATGTGTGAGAGAGGTAGGGTTGCCAGCCTCCAGGTGGGGCCTGGGGATCTCCCGCTTTTACAACTGATCTCCAGCTGACAGAGATCAACTCCCCTGGAGAAAATGGCTGCTTTGAAGGGTGGATTCTGTGGCATTGTACCATGCTGAGGCTTCTCTCCTCCCCAAACCCCGCCCTCTCCTGGCTCCACCCCCAAAGTCTCCAGGTATTTTCCAACCCAGACTTGGCAACCCTAGGAAACAACCCTAAACCTTTGATGCCTTGTCCTTAATCAATTTTAAGGGGGGGGGTGTCTTAGAAACACAACTGCTAGGTCTCCCCTCACAGCAACAGTGGGACACCTCTCCATGGCTGTCCCTGACCCCTGCCCTGAATGCCCGTTGTGTGCAGGCTGGCACAAGCAGGGGGCTTTCACGGGAGAACATTTACTTCCCCACAGACATACATGTTTTTAGTGCATCCCCCACACCATATATTAATAGCCTTATTGATGAGTAATCACAGCTGTTTTTCCTCACAGCTAATGAGAGTTTCTTTGTTTTCTAATACTTTGCTTAAAAAGGAGATGTTTACCAATGTGTTCAAGGTGCTTTTTTAGAATGGCAATTTTCATGTAGTTTTTAACATATTTCAATGTTTTTAATTGTGTGATTTTATACAGTTTTATTATATAATACTGCTTTGGGTCCCGAGTCAGTCAGGGGTAAGGTGGACATGGACTTATTTTAATCAGTAAAACTAAACACAATAAAACCCATTTACAAAGCGTGAAATATAGATATATATACATAGAAATACAGATATCTCTACAAAAAACTAAATCTCTCACAGTTTCCACCTAATCTTGTAGGCAGCTACAGTACCCATCTGTAATCTTTACATCTTATCACCTTTACTACATATCTGAGGTCTGATTTATATGTTAGATTTTTTTCATATACTATGATAATTTCCATTGCCACTTTCCTGAAAATCTACTGTATTCTTACTGGATAAATAACGTCTGCTACAAAACAATCCACAGATTGTTGATCATGTAAAACACCACTGAGTGGTTGATATCAAACTGTGATGGATTGCAAAAAAGAATGTGGTAGCTCTACATCTAAAAAATTTCCTTACCAAAAAGAGATAGCTGTGAGAAAGCTCAAAGGAATAACATAGCAAGGACTACATTTCCCTCTTGAAAAGCATCAAATCCAAGCTTTATATTTTAAATAGTTAATGAGTGGAAAAGGTCAGGAGTTGGTAATTACAGAAAGAACCCGAAATTAATGAGATGCTGTTGGTAGAAGAGGTTAAAGATGGTGTCAGTCGCATTTTATCTGCTGGCTGTAGTGGGGGTTGGGACCGCACAGCCTGTTTCCTGATTAATTCTATTGTTGATGAAAGATCAGTGGATCAAAAAAAAAATCCAAATGTATTGGTCCATGTAGAACAGTGGCCAAGAGATTGGGCTTTGAACCACAAAATCCTTGGATCAAATCTCATCTCTGCTATGAAACCCTAAGATGGACTTAGGCAAGTCATTCTATCTCAGTCTCCCCTCTCCCTCAACTCCTTGTGTTTTGCAGATGGTCTTACTGACCTAGCCTAATTATAAGAATTGGTGTGTACGTGAAGCACTTAATGTTGGAAATGAATGAGTTGCAAGCTCTAAGATTCCAGTCATTATAGGGTTAATGTCAGCTAGGCTGTCATGGAGAGGGTGAGGGTGGGGAATGTAACTCTGGTATGCTAAGTTTCGGTTCTCCTGCATCCTTTATCTCTTCTTTTGACAAGGCTTGACCTTGGAGACACACTGCACTTTCCGCTGGGAACTAAGGGCTGTTAATTTCCGTGAATGTAACCTGCTGCTTATTGGCCTGTATCCATATGAACCCTGTATAAAATCCCATTCCAACTCTTACCCCAGTAGTCTTAACACAAAATGTGTTTAGAGCAATTCCGTATGCTGAATCAATAAATTGATCCTAAGAAAGGAACATTGTTGATTACTGATCACTGGGATCTCTGACAGTTAACTTTTTTAAAATTTTAATTTAATAAGAAAAGAACAATAACAGAAACGGGGTAAACCAACAAGCATGGCAAATACAGGCATAACTGTATGTGATATTTCAAGTACAGGAACATTCCTATAAAATAACAACGCAATGAGAGTTGCAGCTCAACTTATCTAAGAATATCATATTGGTTTCTAAACTTGCTAAAGGAACTATATTACCCATATATAAAATGTTTTGAATTTGGCAGCCATCACATGTTCCCTATCAAACTCGTCAAAGTTTACATTCGCTAAAATTGAATTCCATTTATCTATAGGGTTTAAGAGCTCCCTCTCATTTTCTTCAGCACTAGCATAGACAGAAAGTTCTTCTACTAAAAAAAAATCCTAAACTTTGTTTAACCATTGCACTATGGTAGGAGTTGATTTATTTTCCCAATTCTGTGCTAGAACCACTTTGGCAGCTGTAAGTAAGATATTTATTAGTTCCAATGTTCTAGGAGGCAGTGGGTCAGGAGGCTTACTAAGGAGTAGCACTACAACCGGGTTGAAAGGAACTGTATGCCCAGTCAGAATTCCAATTTTGTGTAGAACTTGCTTCCCAAACAGCTCAATATGAGTGCATTGCCACCAATTATGGAAGTAGGTGGTTCTAGATCCACACAGTTTCCAGAATAAGGGGGAGGCATTGGAGTGTAAGTGGGCTATTTTGACCGGCGTCAGGTACCATCACATTAACACTTTGAGGGCAGCTGAGAGTTTGAAAGTTTGGCATGCATATGCCGTATCTCTTCCCATTGTTCATTGGTTAATGACTGCTCTAAATCTTTATCCCAGGCACGCTGGTAGGTCTGAAGTTTGCTATTCTCCGCTGTTGACAGGAGCTGGTTGATTTTAGAAATTAGGCCCTTTTTGCTGTTACTTGTATATAATAGGTGCTCAAAGCCTGTAAGTGGATTGTTGAGATTGCTACGGATATTAGGAGTAGTGAATAAATATTGGAGCTGAAAGTATTCAAACCAACGAATACTCATGTTGTACTTTTCTTCCAGTTGTAGCTTAGAAAGCAATTTGCGGTCTCGCATTGCATCAATTAAACACGTCAATCCAGCTGCCCTCCAGGAGCTAAAAGCAGTGCTGTCATTAGCAGGAGCAAACCAGTTTTGGCCAGTGAAAGTACTTAACAACGACCGCTGAGGAACTAGGTGACGTCTTCACAAAAACCATATTTTGAAAGTGGACCAAAGATAGGGATTGTGGGCCTGAGTAACTTTTAAAAATGGGTTGTCACGCCATAAAAGCTCTGTAAAGTTATCATGAGGTAAGAAGGATTCCTCTATCCACTTCCAGCCGAGATCAGCTGAGCTGTGCTACTGTCTGACAGTTAACTTGTTTACCTTGTGTGCTATTGTTTAGACAGACCTGGAAGGGAACCTGGTAGACAGCCAATGTAAAGAAAGCCTGCAAAAGTAAATGGTATTGATTGGTTAATGTATTCAGGTGATTTCCTTCTAGGGGTCAAGAAGAAGGAAGATTCTCCATTGTCAAGTGACCTAGTGTTTGTAGCAGTGACATGTAAAGATGTAGCTCTAGATATCTCTTGTTATTTTGTAGGTTTCCTGTGTACCCTATTCTTTAGAAATAAAGATTTTAAACAGAATAAGGCCCTACCAATGGCAGCCTGAAAGGCTGCATAAAGAGGGAGGGACTACTTTTCAGGCTTGGAAGGAGGGAGACCGCCTGCAGATTTTCCTGCCCATACAAGTATCTGGGATGGGCAGGGCTACACTATTTGGGTGGCGCACCACCTCCTATCATGCAGTTCTTTTTGAATCAGCCAACGAAAGGATCGTCTCTCCAGCGTGGTGTTTTTTGAGGCCTAGGAGTCACTGGCAAATCGGTTTGGAGGAGTGGGGGTGATTGGTTCTTGTGGTCTGGTGGTTGCGGGGTGCTAGTGCCTTTACCTTCTCCTTCTAGTTTTTGGTGCGGAATTTTTCCCTCCCCTTCCCTTCCCCCCACCCCTTTTCGGGGATAAGGCTTACCACATGGACTTTGTTTTTCGAGCCGTGGGTTCCCTACTTGCCTTGTTGTGAGAATCTTACAGAGTCAGTCACCAACAAGTGTCCTTAAACAGGAATGCTTTATTGAGAAATGTCTGCTATGATCATCTACACTTCTTGTGTTAGTAATGGCTAACACAGCCCCAAGCAGAACAATTATACAGAATTCAAAAAGCGGTCTAGTAATGCATTGCAACCAATCACGATGTCAGAGAAAAGGCGCTTAAAATACTGGTTTACAGTCCCCAGGGAAAAATTGGGAAGAATTAGAGTCAGACAGGAGAAGAGATACATGGGCAGGCACCAACAGTCTCCCAAGGTCAGAGCAGCTCAAAGAACGATAAGCATGCCATGAGAAATATAACATAACATTCCACAGACCCGACGTCAAGGGTTCACTTATCCTACCTCCCGGGCAGGAGATGGCAGCATTAGCTGACACTCGTGGTCAGCAGCTCTGTGAGTGGTGAGGTGTGTTGGCGCATTTCATGGGCGCCATTTTGTCACATGCTCCTCATGCAAGATGGCATCAGGAAAAGTGAAGGGGCCAGCAAAGGAGTCGCAGCAAGCGGCTAAGGCTGCTAAGCAAGTCACTGACACCCATACCTCATCAGATGATGAGGAGATGGAGCAGGAGCGGCGGCTCATATAGGATCACTTGGAGGTGTTGGAAAATGCTCGGGGGGATTACGGTCACGTGGGGGTGGGTAGAAATCCCTCAGGCTTTGCGGCGTTCTCACTCTTCAAAGTTTAACCAGTTTGTGCTGGCCTGTCTCTCAGATTTAGGAGGCTCATCTTCCATGACTCCCCATATGGGGAGTGAGGGGAGGCTGGAGCAAGAGGCCTCGACCACTGAGGGATCACCAACACCAGGTCTGTCAGGCAAGGTGGTACCGGTTGGCACGGCTGTGACAGCCACGGACAGTGCAGGTAAGCAAGATTCCTCTGTGGGGAATAACATGTGGCCTTGGAATCCCAGGAATCCGGGGTATGGGACTGGGGGTTCCTCTCTTGCGGCCCCACCAGCTAACCCAGCAGGCCTCTCTCCTGGGCAGGGGAACTTTGGGGGGTGTTGTCCTCTGGCTATGCCAGGAGTTTGGGCTTTGGAAATGGCAGGTTGGGGGGCTGGGCAGCAGCCGCTTTGGGTGGGCTAGGGATATGGCCCTACTCCTTCAATCTCTGTTGCTGCAGTTCCTTACAATGCCATGCCATGGGGGGATGCAGGGATGCCACTGGGGGATCATCTCACTACAGAGGGTGGGGAGGTTTGTTTTGTGCGGGGCGGGGGGTCCGAGCATGTCAGGAAGTCAGAAGGAGGTTTGTGTGCATGCGCAAGCTGGGGTGGGATGCAAAGGCCATGCACACCCTCCTTCTCCCCTCCAGAACACAGCCAGGCAGCTTTTGTGGGTCTGTCACAGCCAGCGCCATTGGGGGAGGCAGGAGGGGGTTTGTGTGCACACGCAAGCTGGGGGCGGGGTGTGGAGGCCATGTTCACCCTCCTTCTCCCCTCCAGAACACAGCCAGGCAGCTTTTGTGGGTCTGTCACAGCCAGCACCATTGGGGGAGGCAGGAGGGGGTTTGTGTGCACGCGCAAGCCGGGGGTGGGGAGGCCATGAGCACCCTCCTTCTCCCCTCCAGAACGCAGCCAGGCAGCCCGCATGGGTCTGCCATGGCCAGCACTAGTGGGGGGGGCAGGAGGGGGTTTGTATGTGCGCACAAGCCAGGGGTGGGGTGGGGTGGGGAGGCCAAAGACACCTCCTTTTCCCTGTCTCACTCTCTGTCCCTCTGTCTCTTTCTTCTCCCGTCTGTCTCTGCCCCCCCACTCTCTGTCAGTCTGTTTTTTCTCTCTTCCCCGTCTCTCTCTCTCTCCCCCCTCTTTCTGTCAGTCTCTCTCTTTCTCTCTCTTTCTGTCCATCTCTCTCTTCCTTGTCTCTCTCTTCCTCTGTCTCCCCCCATCTCCCTCTCTCTCCCCCTTGTCTCTCACTCTGTCTCCCCCTTTGTCTGTCTGTCTGTCTGTCTCTGTCTCTCTCTGTGCCCCTCTTTTAATTGTTAAAAGGAGATGGGAAAGACCTCTGCCTGAGATCAGCTGCCAGCCTGAATGGAAAATTGTGTGCTTGACAGACCAATTGCCTGATTCAGTAGAAGACAGCTTCATGTATTCAAGGGCAGCATGCCTAGGAAAGTGCGCCTGATGAATGTCTCTGAGCCATTGAGGGGCTCCCCTCCTCTCTGGCAGGCAGCACATCTGAACTCAGAAAAAGGCAGGTGCATCACAGTTATGCTGGGGGGGGGGAGAGAGAGAGAGAGAGAGAGAGGAGGGGAACTGCAGAAAGCACCCAAGAGGGCAGGAGCAGGTGTATAACCACAAGAGAGAGAGTGGTCCAAAGCAATGGATGTATCAACCCAAGGAGGAGGCAAAAAGAAGACCTGTCCGGAGCACTGAAATACAGGGATACGTGTGGCCTGGATTGCCCATGCTCAAGCTAGCAGATCTCAGAAGCTTAGAAGGGTCGGCCCTGGTTAGTATTTGGATGGGAGACGACCGAGAATGTCCAGGGTGGTGATGCAGAGGCACACAATGGCCAATCACCTCTAAATGTCCCTTGCCTTAAAAACCCTGTGAGCAGTCACAATAAATCAGCTGTGACTTGACAACCCACAATTGCACACTATTTCAGAGCCATGGCAACCTGGAGTTGAATTTTTGACAGTCAGTCTTGATGGGTTCAGGAGGTGGAATTCTCCCCCACCATCCTTCGGTCTATACAGAACTGGGCATCATCCAGCCTGCCCCATGCTGAGTGGCAGTGCGGGAGAGCAGTTTTTCTGGGGATTTGGATTCTGAGGGATCCCTCTTTCAACCACCTCTGGGCAAATCTTGGGCCATGCCTCTTGCTCTCCCCTCACCCTGGATCAGGAAAGGGACATGGACAAAGGGGGCATTCTGGTTTCTGCTCTGGGGCTCAGCAGACTTGTCTCCTCTTCCTTAAGTTAAGGTTTTCCTTGTTTCTTTCTCACATCACATGTTATCCTCATGACTGAAATGGCAGGTGGGGATCTGACAGGCAACTCTCTAGCACTTTGTGATGTCATGTCCTGTGATGTCACTTCCAGGTAAAAGGTCAGGTGATGGCCCTTCCTAAGCTCCACCCCCTCTGATTATGTCCCATCCTGCACCCAAACCCACCTCTTCCTCCAAAGTCACCTTGCGGCTCTCGAGCATCTGAAATTTAGTCTATGTGGCTCTTACATGAAGCAAGTTTGGCCACCCCTGGTCTCCTGGGTGGCATCTTGGTTCCCATAATGGCCAATCCATCTCAGGAGAAAGAACTGTGGCCAGGCCTGGCAGCAACCAATGGGTGACTTGCTACCACTTGTCTTGCGCGACTCACTCAGGTCCAGCTGCTGACTATTGTTCAACAGCAGCCTCCTGATGCTGGACAGTGGCGACAGTCTTGAAATAGAGTCTTGGAGACAGGGGTTCAAATCACCACTCTGCCATGGAAGCTCACTGTGTGACCTTCAACCAGACACACAGTCAGCCTAATCTACTCACAGGGTGGTTGTGAGAATAAAATGGAAGAGAGGAGAGTGGTGTAAGCTGCTTTGGGTCCCCATTGTGAAGAAAAGCTAGATATAAATAAAATGATAAATATAGCTGAAGATGAGGGGGCAGAGAAAGTTAGGTTGGCTGGTGTGTGGGAAGGAAAGAAGGAAGGAAGCAAGAAAAGGGGAGAAGCTATAGGAGCTATCAGGGAATTAAAAAGAGGAAATAGTGGGGGACAAGAAACTTTATGCTCCCCACAAGTCCTTGCAGGTCCCCTGTTTGTGCTCAATAAACCAGAAAGTTGAAACAAAGATATCAGCAAGGTTCCGTTTATGGGATTATAGAGGAGCACACTAAACATCTAAGGCATTCAAAAATATGGTAATCCATACATGTTGTCATAGGATGATTGTGTGTGGGCGTGCAAAACTTACCGCTGAAGGTGACGTGTGATGACTAATATAAGATTACGAATATGGACATAGTGAGGATATAGCTGCGGTAGGCTACCTGGCAACGACTTTGCTGGCGGGGTAGGACACCCCCCTGGGCCCAGCAGCAGGACTCACTTGGGTGGAGCAGAGCAGGGGCAGGTGAGCACAGCCAGGTAGCCTCAGCAACAGGGCAGCTCTGGCAGTCTGTCCCAGGGAAACCCAAAAGGGATGGAGGCAGGAAGCATGACCTGGCTGGGAGAAGAATGGCTCTCCAGGCCCAGGCTTTTCAAGGCGGGGAGTGGCTGTGGAGAGCGGGGAACAGAGGAGGGTCGAGCTTAGTTCAACGACTCGGTATGAAGCTGCAGCTATAAAAAAAAAAGAGGAAACAGAAATGGGACGAGGCTGGCTGGCTGTAGAGAGAAGGCACAGCGGCAGAAAGGAAAGCCACCAGCTAGGGGAGGAAGGGGGAAGAGGAATTGTCTCAGGGAGGTTCCCAGGCAAAGAGACAGGCAGGCGACAGTATTGTGGCTCTTCTCCTTTGTAATGTATTGTAACCTTTGAGAGGTATTATAACCCACCTTCAACTGAAAATAAAAGCCATCTGTGCAAGGAAGCACTAACTGTGCTGGTGCTTCCAAGACCCCATGCGATTCAGGAGTGATGCTCCCTTGTCCCCAGAGGGCATCCCAATATCACACAGCGCTCTTCGGAGGAAGGTCAGAACACAAGTATAAACTGAAAGACAGGGAAGAGTCGAAAAGCCTTTTCTGCCAGAAAATGTTTTTGCAAGGGGATACTGATCCTGGGAAGCACTGAGGTGAAGTGTTATATAGTTATCTGTAGGTTGGCTTTGATGGAAAACATGTACCTCACTACAGACTCATGCCTGCTTGGGGTAAAAAAATAACCCCACAAAGTTAAAAAAAAATGTTACTGGAGAATAACAACAACAACAACTTGAAAATGGTTCTGGATAGTATACAACACAATAGTTTCTGGCACCACAAACATAGGTTGGGAATGGGACATTTCAGTAACCTGTTGTTTCTTCAGACTCCTATGCAAGATTTAGATAAAAATAACACAGCTATCAAAAAGAGTGTCATAGAGTTTTCTAGCACTAAATAACTGGTCAAATGGTGACTTCTGGAAAGTTAAATGAAGAGCTGATGTGAAGTCACTGACTCGAGGATTGGCAGCTATAATTAAAAGATGTGATGCTAGCAGCTGTTAATGTTATCAGATTAAAGCTCTGAAAATTTACAAGACAGTACAACTCCTTCCCACATAGATTACATTTGCACCTCTTGGCAAGGTTCTTCACTATGGATTCTGTTGTTGTTCATGAGTCTCTTGAAACAGTCAAGATCTTATTCCACATAGTGTGTCCCATCTGTCCCTAGGTCATATATAGATGGATAACATGATATATGCCACAGGGCCTTTGAAGATACAGAATCATAGAATCACAGAGTTGGAAGGGGCCATACAGGCCATCTAGTCCAACCTCCTGCTCAATTTGGTGTAGTGGTTAAGTGTGTGCAGGGGTCCGTTGGGGCCGAAGCGAGCTCAGGACTGGCCAGTAGGGCAGCCACGGGCTGAATCAGATTCAGCTCGCCACCGAATTGCCGCCGAAATTCGGCAGCAACTTTAAAAGCCACTGGAGGGGAGGAGGTTTGAAGGAGAGGCTCCAAACTTGCAGGGTAGCTGCTGGGGCCTCTCCTCGAAATGCCCACCAAGTTTCAAGAAGATTGGACCAGGGGGTCCAATTCTACAGGCCCCCAAACAGGTTGCCCCCATTCCCTCCATTGTTCTCTATGGTAGGAAAAAAGTTAACATTTTTTCCCTCCATAGAGAACAATGGAGGGGATGGGACAATCTGTTTGGGGGCTGTGGTTTCTAATAGTGATAGGAAGAGTAAGAGTCCAGTAGCACCTTTAAAGACTAACAAAATTGTGGTAGGGTATGTGCTTTTGTGAGTCACTGCTCAGTTCTTCAGACTTATTTCCATTTATTGTTTGCATCATCCTGGACTGAATCCTCCTGTACCAAATTGAGACCTAGATTTCCTGTTGTTGCCCTGCAAGGTGCTTATGCGCTCTTATAGACATAAAGTCTATAAGTGTTAACAATGGACTGTGTTGTTAAGTGTGTAAAAGGGACTGAGGTGCTAATTGACCAGATCATGATGCCAGCTGCAGACACACGCCAGCCAATGCTTGAGATGATGTGCCAGCATTTCCCAAGGTCGCCAGGTCCCAGAGACTTCCCTTAACACAAAGTTACACAGAGATAGCCACTTGCCATTGTGGCTTGACCATGTGCTTTAAGATGCCATTAAGCACATGTTCTCCTTCTTGTCACAGGCAACAGCCCCCTCCCCCTCCAACATTCCTTGTTCTGGACCAATAAAGGGACTAGTCCCGCTTCCACATAGACAATGGACTTGACCAGCTAGAAACTGGTTTTGGCTGCTCAGAGAGATTAAACCCATCAGTAAGGCAAAGACTCTAGCCGATGAGTCATCTTCCTCCTGCCAGGTATCTCTGTCACCACCAGTGAGAATGCAACATTGCCCAATGCCCTTAGCCTTCCTCTGAGCGGACTGGACTTTTAGGGTGGACCATCCAAGAGGTGGTCTCAGGGGAGGTGTCTGGCCAAGCCTGCCCCCAGAGACCCCTAATAAAAGCGGTCTCCCAGCAACCAGCGCTCTCTCTTGCCTTCACTAGCCTTTAGCCTACCTTACCTTCACGACTCTTGGTTGCGCGGCCAAAATCTAACACATGTTGCTGCTGGTTAAGGACACATGCCCCTCCCTCCCTCCCAGCCTTCCCTTATCTTTCCAGCAGGACCACACCAGCACTCCAGACCAGTGTTCCCTCTAAGCTGAGTTAGTGTGAGCTAGCTCACAACTTTTTAGCCTCCGGCTCACACATTTTTGTCTTAGCTCAGAAAGGATGGCTCCAGGGCAAACTAATCTATGCAGCAGCTAAATCTCTGGCTCACAACTGTAATGTGGCTCACAGAGTAGAATTTCTGCTCACAAGACTCTGCAGCTTAGAGGGAGCATTGCTCCAGACAGGTAATTATTGCCCTCAACGGATACCAACGATTTCCTGCTAATGTGAATGTCTTTGCTCTATCTATATTTCTGAGGCTCTATGTAAGTGTGTCAGAAAATCTGTACTGTTTGTATGAGAATCAATTCCTTCAGTAAAGAAATCACTTTATTGATGAAACTAGTCTCCTTGCTTACTTTCTGGTTTATCTGGAGGGGGCAGGACCTCTGTATAAATTGGTGATGACCCATTTTGCCTATTGGCAATTATTTAATAATCAATGGTTCCCCAATATTAATAAGAAATCAAGGCAATTTGGCTAACACTGTTTCATTACCAATGCTGATATCTCCACCCCTCTGCATATCACACCTAATCCAACCATGCCTGCTATTGCCATTCAGAATCTGAAATCATCTTTACAGATCTCTGGTACCTTGTGTTATTTATTTATTTATTTATTTATTCGGTTTATACCCCGCCCTCCCCGCGAACGGGCTCAGGGCGGCTTACATGGGCGCATAGGCCAAAAAAATACTACATTAAAATGACAAGAAGCAGTTAAAACAGTTTAAGCAGTTAAAATAAATTCCTATGAATAACAAAATTACAAGCAGTTTCCTATAACATATTATCAAAATGGCAACTCAGTGGTAGGTCTCCATATCCTCCCTGCCACCCGCCAGGGCTATTTCGGGCTGGTTACATCAAGGGTGGTATACCTGATAGATGAAGTCGTCGGTGGCGGCTCCTATTCGAAAGCCTGGCGGAAGAGCTCCATCTTGCAGGCCCTGCGGAACTGCACAAGGTCCCGCAGGGCCCGGATCTCCTCTGGGAGCTTGTTCCACCAGATGGGAGCCACCACCGAAAAGGCCCTGGCCCTCATTTTGGTGAGCCTAGCGGCCCTAAGGCCTGGAACCTCTAGACGATGGGTTGACCCCAACCTCAGTGCCCGCTGGGGTATATATGGAGAAAGGCGGTCCCTAAGGTATGTCGGACCCTGGCCATATAGGGCTTTATAGGTAAGAACCAGCACCTTGAAGCGAACTCGGTATACTATAGGCAGCCAGTGCAGCACCGCCAACACAGGCCTGATGTGTTCTCGACTCGCGAGACCCATCAATAGCCTGGCCGCGGCTTTCTGGGTCCGACATACCTTAGGGACCGCCTTTCTCCATATATACATTTTATGGTACACATAGCCCAGCCCGACAAAGTGATATTTATGTCAGGTCTTGCCCTCATAACAAATGAGTTCAACACCTCTGAGTTATAGCATCAATTTACATCTTTTTTTTCAAAAATATATGACCACAGAAATAAATGTGAGCTGTTAACACCCTGAAAATGTTTGTTTCTACCAGAATTTCAGGTACAAAGTTTTTCCTTAGATATTGCAATTCATAAGCATTTGCACAGCAGATTTTCTATTTCTTTTTTAAAAAAATGTTTTGTTTTTCATGCTATTATTACAGCTTTCATGAATGCCACAATCACTAAGAAAAAGCGTGTCCAGCATTTGTATGCATTTATGTGGGAGTGAGGAGGTGACAGGGGGGAAAGGCTTATGGTGAAGCCTATAATTTCGATGCGCTCAAAGCCTTATATCCTAGTGAAAAAATGTACATGGTGTTAAAAAAAGCACAGTAATAATTGCGATGTACCACACTAATCCCACATTGCAACTTAGTGCTATATTATCCTGTTACTCACTGATTGGGTTTGATAGGCTTCATTCTTTTGTATTCTAACCCAGTAAAGCACATCAGGTTCTCCTCAAGTAACTGACACTTGGAGACGGGAGTCTGGATTTTATAAACAGCTTCACTTTTCTTCATTCACAGTTGCTGGGGATAGGCACTCAGGGTACCTGAAGGATCACAACGTGCTAGTTCACTTCACTGTAAACTAAATTCTCCTGTGTAATGATCTTTTGCAACAGAAGAATAGCCTCCTTTTAGATCCTGACCTGGTACCAGATTAGCTGACCTCCTGGTACCATGTGAAAATCTCTGTTCCAAGGACTTAAGGCAATATCTTTCTTTCCCATCCTCTGTTGCTAAAAATAATGTCTTAACTTGTTTATGCACTGCTGTTTAATTGGTTTGTCTGTGGCTTAATTACTTGTTATTTTACTTGTTTCTATTTTATTTATCTCTCATTGAGAGGTAGGATATAAATGCCTGAAACAAAACAGCCACAAATAGATAATGGATTGGATCCAGACTAAATTTTCATCAAGCAGAAGGGGCAGGGTAATTTCCACCAAGTCCCTCTTCCTGCTTCAGACCCCTGGGTTGTCTCTCATGCTTTTCCGGAGGGTTTTCTGTACACCCCAGGAGGGCATTTTGGGGAGATCAGTGAGCTGCAGTGGAAGGGGGAGAGGCAGGAAAGATCTGTTTCACTGGGGGGGAAAGACCTTGCCTGAGTAGAAAATTTAGTTTGGATACCACCCCAAAAATAATATATTTTAGTAAGTTCTGTAGAAAAGAATGTTTCAAATGTGTTTGGACAAGAAGTAGGTAGCATTCACTCATTCATTCATTTTCATTCATTCATTCATTTATTCGACTTGTATGCTGCTCTCCCCGCCAGGCGGGCTCAGAGCGGCTCTCAGATAAGTACACTAAAACATTTAAAACAGATAAAATCCAACATAACATCACAGATTACAATAAAAAGATAAAGTGCTCAAGATGCATAGATGGCGTAATAAATACCCAACTGATGGTACTCGCAATCCTCCAAGGCCTCGGCTGAGATCATGATGGTCGTAACAGGGATGGAGGGGAAGGCAAAGAAAGAGGCGGCCCCTATTTATAAGCCTGGTGGAAGAGCTCCGTCTTGCAGACCCTGCGGAACTGCACAAGGTCCCGCAGGACCCTGATCTCCTCTGGGAGCTCATTCCACCAGTAAGGGGCCGCCACCGAGAAGGCCCTTCCCCTAGTGGCAGCGAGCCTGGCTTCTCTGGGGCCTGGTATAGCCAGCCGGTGTTGGGCTCCAGACCGTAGTGCTCGCTGGGGTACATACAGGGAAAGGCAGTCTCTCAGGTTGACTTGGAGTTGACACAGAATTTTTGCAGAAACTAAAATTCAAAGATTTAACACAAATGGGCCCCAATGTGACACCTGGGCGCGGGAGAGTAACCGATCCATACAGAGAGTCCCATCTGTGTGTACGGCATTAGAATGTTGATTTGTGACCTGAGCAAGTACAGGAGCTTTTCACTAGCACCTAGTGTAAAGGTGAAGCCAGCCACGTGGAACATGGAACAGGTAATACCTTCTAGATGGCCTGTCAACACAGATAAGATTGAACCTGAAGAATTTTGATGGAAGAAAATCAGAGTTTGAAAGGGCTTATAAGATTCCTAAGGGGAAAATGGTTTCCCATCTCTAACATGGTAAACAGAGACTCCTGCTGTCACCTGAATCATTAGTTAAATATTAGAGTATGTTGAAGAACTTATCAATGATGTGCTAAATTTACACTGTGCCACAGAAGTCAATGACAGCCATGAATGCATGGGATGAAGTAAAGCACCTGCACTCTGCTGAGTAGTTGGAGTACAGAAACTGGAGTATGGAAACTGATGCATCAAGTTCAATTTCCAGTGTGGTTATCATTTAGGGTTGCCAAGTCTCTTCACCTTACCGGCGGGGGGGGGGGGGTCCTCTGCTGGCCGGGAGCTTCCCCAGCACGCGCGCGAAGTGACGTCAGCAGGTTGGGGGCGTTGCCAGGGCGACGCTCTGGCAATCGCCCCAAAACTCTATGGTATCATAGAGTTTCTGGGCGATTGCCAGAGCGTCGCCCTGGCAATGCCCCCGACGTGATGGCGTCACTTCTGGTGACGTCGCCTGGCGTGGGGGAAGTTGTCCAGGCTGGACGACTTCGGGGGTGGGGTTTCCCCCGCCGGGCAAATGCTGGCCAGCGGATCGGGAACCCCTGTAGCGGGGGATCCCCCGCCCCCCGGGCTGACTTGGCAGCCCTATTATCATTCCATTGCTATGCACAAATATTCTAGGTCCACCTCATATGCAATTTTATCCAGTTTATTTTCTGCAGAGCAAATATATGTAAACTGCTAAGCCAAAGAAAACAGAGGTGCAGCACCCTGCCTAAGACTGGGGAACTGTGCACAAAGGATGCAAAGAGCAGCAGCAAAACTAACAATCGTTCCCCTTTTCCACTCTGAAAAGCTGCCGCAAATATTAGGTAAAAATCATTCCTTTGCTTACCCTGAAAAAATGGTTTCCTAAAAGATTTTTTAAAACTTGCTGGGCATTCAAAAAAATCCCAAATGGATGCCTGAAAAACTTAACCCCACCATCCCTCAAAAAAAACAACAACCCTGTTCACATATCTCTCTCTTTCCTGTCCCCTCCCCACCTGGAGTAGAGGGCAGAATCCTCTTCCTCAGGGTGAGAGACATGGAGAAACACTTCTACCTGTAGCCTCTCAAAGTGCTGATCTGAAGCTGGGCTACTTGCTATTCTCATCCTCTTCCTTCCGTAATAAGAGCACTCATGAAGTCAGCTTTTCCATTCCTAAAGGCAGTCACCATAAAATATTGGGAGCAAGGAAACTGTGATTGCTCCAGATCACACCACAAATTCCACTGTTCTGTTGGTATTGGTGGGAAACTTTCCATTAGGACACTAATCAGAAAAGACATCCCAATTCTTCAGGTCCACGCCTGTTCGAATCATATTTAAAATTGATGGAGAACTTACACCCCTTCCCTCTGCCTCATAAATGGCCTGTCTGTGGGAGTTGTATGTGATAAGGGATATATGTGTCTAAAAAACTGATCACATATTACATTTTACAGGGTGTGTGTGTGTGTGTGTGTGTGTGTGTGTGTGTGAGAGAGAGAGAGAGAGAGAGAGAGAGAGAGAGAGAGAGCACATATGCACATGTGTGTGTTCAAAACCTTTGAGATACTTGTAATATTTAAGATTGGTCCATTACTTGATACAGCCAAGAGTCGAGAAAATCCTGACTGCAGACACATCCATGTATGTTCAGGGGTCCTTTCATTAAAAAAAGAGGTGCAGGAGCTCATTATTTGCATATGCCACACCCCCTGATGTCACCGGAAGTGTGTCAGAAGAAAGAAAGAAAGAAAGAAAGAAAGAAAGAAAGAAAGAAAGAAAGAAAGAAAGAAAGAAAGAAAGAAAGAAAGGAAGGAAGGGAGGGAGGGAGGGAGGGAGGGAGGGAGGGGGGAAGGAAAGAAAGGAACAGGAAGGAAGGAAGGAAGGTAGGTGGGGGGGAGAGAGAAGAAAGAGAAAGAAAGAAAGAAAGAAAGAAAGAAAGAAAGAAAGAAAGAAAGAAAGAAAGAAAGAAAGAAAGAAAGAAAGAAAGAAGGCACTTCTCTCCCTCCCCCTTGCTTGGGCACTGGGGCCCAGCTTTTCCCTTCCTCCCTCCCGCCCCTCTCCTGCCCAGGAATGGTAAGCAGGGAGGGATGGGGGCTTCTCCCCGGGCTGGCGGCCTGCCGCGGCCTGGGAAGAGCAAGAGGGGGGAGGGATGGGGGCTTCTCCCTGGGCCGGCAGCCTGCTGCGGCCCGGGAAGGGTGAGCGGGGGGGAGGCTTTCCTCCGGCTCCGCGCCAAAATGTGGGCCAGGGAGAGCAAGCTGGGGGGGGGAGGCTTTCTTCCGGCTCCGCACCAAAGCGCGGGCCAGGGAGAGTGAGCTGGGGGGCGGGGCTTGGTTATGTTCCCGCCCCCCAGCCTCCTCTCTCCCGGAGCGGCGCCCCGGCGCGCCCCAGCCCCAACGGAGCTCTGTGTATGTTCATCTGCCGCACTAGCAAGTTAGATGGCACTCTGGGAAAAAGCAGCAGGGAGTACTTTAGCTCCAAGCCTATATGAATCTGGAGGCAATAAAGCTATCCAGTGTTTTCGGGCTATTTAAAGCTTCAAGCTTCACCATGCATTATTTCTGTGGGATGCAGGAACACAGCACTACCCTATTATCAACGGCATCAGGAACATCAGGCATCTGCATGCTTCCCCAAACATTAAATCGAACAAAGTTTCATCTGAGCATCTGAAACATAAAATTACTTACTTCAAAATTACACAGCCTGTGCCCAAAGGAGGCGCTGTCCAAAAAACTTGAATACGTGTCCTTCTCCTTGGTGTGCTTTCAGTAACGGCCACAGGACAATTACTCATGAACTGTGTTTCTTCTTCATCAATAATCTAAAGAAATATAAAGAAGCTACATTTCATTATAATTATCTCATTTATATATGCGAGATGTAAAAGCAGTGGACACTGTAAAAATATTAGCATCAAAGAAATATTTTTTAAAAACCCTACAAAATATTATAATAATGTTGGGGGGACCCACAAGGCCTTGTGGATGGCATCTCATTTTGCCTTTTGCCTTTTCTGAAAGCCCCCACAGCCTCTCCCCTTTTCCTGTCCATTCTCTCCTTCCCACCCACAAGCCAACCTACCTTTATCTTCCCCCATGTCTTCAACTTATCCTCCTTCCCTACTCCTGGCAGCCTCTCTGCACAAGAAAACTATGGCTGGGCCCTGTTGCAAGGAGGAGAACCCACAAGAACTTTCCCCTGTATCTTCCCCCATCCCCACACTGCTTCCTCTTCCCCTTCTCCTGGCAAACCCCCCCCCCCCATAGCCACACCCTTCCGTACTTCCCAAGGTCTTTCCCAGCCACCTCACAACCTATGATTGATCTCCCCCGCCCCCACCTGCCAACACACCATTTCCAGTCATATACTGAGAGCCGTGGTTGGAGTTTTGGACCAGGATCTGGAATACTCAGGTTTAAATCTGCACTCTGCCATGGAAGCTTGCGGGGTCTCTTTGGGCCAGTCATATGCTGTCAGCCTAACTTACCTCACAGGGTTGTTTTGAAGATGAATTGGAGGAAAGGAGAATGATATAAGTTGCTTTTAGTCCCCACTGGGCAGAAAAGTGGAATATAAATACATGTATTACTTATTGACTTCATTTATATGCCACCAAGGAACCATCCCTGGGCAGGGAGGGAGGGGGGGCTCTTGGTAGTTTGTGATTCAATCCTTAGGCAGGTAGACAGTTGGGTGGCGAAACTGCGTACTGACTGCATGGTGACTTGCCTGCCTGGTGCAAAGGTAGCGGACATTACGCGTGTTCTAGATAGGCTGGTATATAGTGCTGGGGAGGAGCCAGTAGTCGTGGTACATGTTGGCACCAACGATGTGGGGAAATGCAGTTGTGAGGTCCTGGGGGAAAATTTAGGCTGCTAGGCAGGAGACTCAAGGCCAGGACCTCCAAGGTAGCCAACTTGGAAGTGCTACCTGTTCCACATGCAGGGCCAGAGAGACAGACAGAGATAAGGAGGAGTCTCAATGTGTGGATGAGACAATGGAGTAGAGGGGAAGGGTTCAAGTTGGTTAGGCACTGGGATGCTTTTTGGAACAAGAAGGAGCTCTACAAAAGAAGAAGAGATTGGATTTATATCCTGCCCTTCACTCACTTGGAGTCTCAGAGTGGTTTACAAACGCCTTTCCCTTCCCCTCCTCACAACAGACACCCTGTGAGGTAGGTGGGGCTGAGAGAGCTCTGAGACAATTGTCCTTCAGAGAACAGCTGGTACAGAGCTATGGCTTGCCCACGGTCATCCAGCAGGTGCATGTGGAGGAGTGGGGAATCAAACCTGGTTCTCCCAGATTATAGTCTGCGCACTTAACCACTACACTAAACTGGCTCTCAGCAATGGTCTTCACTTGTCCCAAGAAGGATCCAGGCTGCTGGCGCTTAAAATCAAAAAGGTGGCAGAGCAGTTTTTAAACTGAATATTGGGGGAAAGCCGACAGGAGATTAAAAGTCTCTGGTTTGGGATGGCTCATCTCAAAGAGATGAAGGGGTGGCTGTTACTTTTCTACAAGGAAAAGGACTAGAATTGTCCACTGAAACTGTGGTAAATGATAGGGACAGCCTGGCTAGGTCTCGAGGCAGCAGGAGGAACGTTGTATGGGCTTAACATGGATGGGAAAATATAGATGTTTATATACTGATACTAGAAGTGTCCAAGGTAAAATCGGGGAGTTGGAATGCTTGGTGTTGGGGGGAAACATAGATATTGTCGGTATTTCAGAAACTTGGCGGGATGAGGAAAATCAGTGGGATACAGAGATTCCTGGTTATAAATTATATCGGAAGGATGGGGGGAGGGGGAAGTTGGAGGTGGGGTGGCTCTTTATGTCAGAGAGGGTATACAGTCCAGTAATATTGAGAGGGTAAGAGAATTGGATTTGCTTCTGGAAATGCTGTGGGTTGAATAAGTGGGCCCAAAAGGAAGCTTAACATTGGGAGTTTGTTATCACCCATCAGATCAAAAGATAGAGGATTATAAAATGATGAATGAATTAAAGATAGCAGCTAGACAAAATAACTGTGTTGTAATAGGTGATTTTAACTACCCACACGTTGATTGGTTCAATATGTGTTGAAGTTGGGAAAAAGAGACTGAGTTTCTAAACAATGACTGTGCTATGGAGCAGATGGTCATAGAACCTACCAGGAGAGAGGCGATCCTGGATTTGGTCCTAAGTAATGCCCAAGACCTGGTGAGAGATGTAAAAGTGATTGCACCGCTTGGGAACAGTGATCATAATGTTATTGAGTTCAACATTTGTATAAATAGGGAGTTGTCCAAAAAGACTGACACAACCATTATTAACTTTAAAACGGGTAACTTCTCTGATATGAGGAGACATGTGAGGAGGAAACTGAAAGGAAAAGTAGAAAAAGTCTAAACCATTGGGGAAGCTTGGAGACTATTTAAAACTACAATCCTAGAGGCTCAGATAAAATATATACCGCAGGTCAGGAAAGGCACACATAGGTATAGAAAAAACCCTGCATGGTTAACAAACAAAGTAATGGAAGTGGTAAAAGATAAGAAGGATTCCTTTAAGCAGTGGAAAGCTAGTCTCAGTGAGGTTGATAAAAGAGAACACAGGCTGTGGCAAATAAAATGCAAGTCTTTGATCAGGCAGGCAAAAAAGGAAATATGAGGAGCATATTGCAAAAAACAAAAGACCAATAGTAAAAAAAAAATTCAAATACATTAGAAGTAGGAAATCAGCCAGGGAGGCAGTGGGGCCCTTGGATGACCAAGGGGTAAAAGGAGTACTGAAGGATGATAGGGAAATGGCTGAGAAGCTGAATGCATTTTTTGCCTCTGTCTTCACTGTGGAAGATGAGAAGTGCTTGCCCACTCCAGAACCACTGATTTTAGGAGGGGTATTGAAAGACCTGAGTCAGATTGAGGTGATGAGAGAGGAGGTCCTAAAACTGATAGACAACTTAAAAACAAATAAATCACTGGGCTTGGATGGCATACATCTGAGAGTTCTGAAAGAACTCAAATGTGAACTTGTGGATTTCCTGACAAAAATATGTAATCTTTCCTTAAAATCTGCCTCCATTCCTGAGGACTGCAAGGTAGCGAATGTCACTCCCATCTTTAAAAAGGGTTCCAGAGGAGATTTGGGAAATTACAGGCCAGTCAGTCTGACGCTGATACTGGGTAAGTTGGTGGAAACTGTCATTAAGGAAAAAATTAGTAGGCACATTGATGAACAAAATCTATTGAGGAAGACTCAGCATGGGTTCTGTAAGGGAAGATCTTGTCTCACTAACCTGTTAGAGTTCTTTGAGGGAATGAACAAACATGTGGGCAAGAGCGACCCAACAGATGTTGTCAAGTACCTTGACTTCCAGAAAGCTTTTGATAAAGTTCCTCATCAAAGGCTCCTAAGTAAGCTCAATAGCCGTGGGAAAAAAGGACAAGTCCTTTTGTGGATCAAAAACTGGCTAATTAAAAGGAAACAGAGTGAGTATAAATGGGCAATTTTCTCAGTGGAGGGTGGTAAGCAGTGGGGTACCACAAAGATCAGTACTTGGTCAGATGCTTTTTAACTGGTTTATTAATGATTTGGAGTTGGGAGTAAGCAGTGAAGTGGCTAAATTTGCAGATGATACAAAGTTGTTTTACTTTTTATTTTATTTATTTATTTCACATTTTTACCCCGCCCTCCACGCAAGTGGGCTCAGGGTGGTGAGAGCCAGGGAGGATTGTGAGGCACTCCAAAGGGATCTGTCGAGGATGGGTGAGTGGGCATAAGTGTGGCAAATGGGGTTCAATGTGGCCAAGTGCAACAAAGTGATGCACATTGGAGCCAAAAATCCTAACTATAAAAACACACTGATGGGGTCTGAACTGGCAGAGACTGATCAAGAGAGAGATCTTGGAATTGTAGTAGATAACTCAATGAAAATGTCGAGACAGTGTGCGCCTGCAATGAAAAAGGCCAGTGCTATGCTGGGGGTTATTAGGAAGGGAATTGAAAACAAATCAGCCAGTATCGTAATGCCCCTGTATAAATCGATGGTGCGACTGCATTTGGAATACTGTGTACAGTTTTGGTCACCACACCTCAGAAAGGATATTATAGCATTGGGAAAAGTGCAGAAAAGGGCAACTAGAATGATAAAAGGGTTGGAACACTTTCATATGAGGAAAGGTTAAAGCGCTTGGGGCTCTTTAGCTTGGAGAAATGATGGCTGAGGGGTGACATGATCGAGGTTTATAAGATTATGCATGAGATAGAGCAGGTAGAGAAAGAGGTACTTTTCTCCCTTTCTCACAGTACAAGAACTCATGGGCACTCAATGAAATTACCAAGCAGTTGGGTTAGAACAGATAAAAGGAAGTACTTCTTCACCCAAAGAGTGATTAACACATGGAATTCACTGCCAGCGGAGTTGGTGGTGGCTACAAGAATGGATGGCTTCAAGAGAGAATTAGATAAATATATGGAGCAGAGGTCCACCAGTGGCTATTAGCCACAAGGTATAGATAGGAACTCTCAGACCGATTTCACACAAGCCATTGCTCCACCCACACTCTTCCCTTTCCCCTGATCACACGAGTCAATTTCCCATTATGTGCTCAGCGGCCGCATTATGACTCGCAGCTTTGCCAGATCTCCTCCGCGTCTTCTGGATCCTAAAAAAAGGCTGACCAGTTCTCTATACAAATAGTCTCTTTGAGATTTGATATAATTTATATAGTGAGGACAACTGCCCAATATAATTCTTTACCAGAAAGTCAGGCACCAGTGCTTGTAAAAGTCAAACAGCACAGTTCTTTATTACACAGAAAACTCAACTGGGGGATGGGATGTATTTGCACAGGATATTTTGTTTCTTTGTTGAATAAACACTTTACTTTGCCTTCACATAGGCTGTGGGCTTATCACTCTCAGTATAACATAGATGTTCTTTAGTTCACAAAACCCTCCTCTGACTCCACTCTTCAATAACTATCTGGTGGTTAGCCTTTGGGCTTTATTTGTCTGGTCTCTTGAGTCTACTGATGTGACAACCCCAACTTTCCAGACTCCTCTAGACCCTTAGCCCTTCCTTAGCCACCTTTTAAGTTCCTTTGGAGCAGTGTATCTGATGTTTGTGACTACTGAGGTCTTATACTCTCTGGTCACTCTCCTCTTTATACTTAGAGGGTACCAGTTCTGACAGTTATTCAGTTTTCCACAAAAACTGCTATCCGGCTGAATCCACTGAGCCCAGAGGCTTCTGTCCTCCTCAGAGCTCTCCAGTTAACTTTCTGTACACTTTCTTCCAACTAACTCACCCAACTGTCAGCTCTCAACTGTCAGCTGCTCACAGTTATCCGTGACTCACTGCAAATTCTGAGCACTCTGGCCCCCGCCTCTCTCAATCACGTGACTCTGCAGCTCTTGAGTTTACCTGCTGCAGTATACAAACCTTTAATTCCGTCACAGAGTGGATGACACAGTTATGCCTTATTGCTAAAGATTGTGCTTTTCATGACAGTGATGATATGATAAAAAACAGGATTTTAACGGGATCAAAAGAAATCCAGGAGAAATAACTCCAGGAGGAAGACCTCACATTAAAGAAATTACTAAAAATAGCATGTGCATATAGAATATTTCAAGCACAAATATTACAAATATATTACTAAATAAATCATAAGAAGTGTTTGAAATTAAAATAGAAATGATACATCACAAACAGGCTGGAAAACAGATCACCAGGCCTCACCAGAAGTAGGTTACTGGAAAAGGGCGGACAAAATAATGCTCAACGGTGAAGAAAGAAACACAGCAAATGAGAGGAATGCCCAGCATGGGGAAAAATTTGTTATAAATGCAAAATGAGGAATAATTTAACCCAGCTACGCATTGCAGAGAATAAAAGACTGAGAAAAGTGAATGAGATACAAAAAGGAGAGAGACCTCTGGCAAGGTATACAGATACGCTATTTTTGGCATGAGGTTTCAAATTTTAAGTTTATATCCAAGAGAAAGAGAAGATATATACTCTACTGTAAGGTGACAGACACTGAGGGTTACTGAAGTTTTGGCAGAAAAAATCTGCCAGACAGTTGGGGAGATATGAGGGTCCATCATATTTGGTGGCAGCCATGGGATATGAAACAACCCACAACTAGTTGGTCCCACAACAAAAACAGCGTATAAGATAATCTTAATATAATAATTCTCTTGATGCATTGGCCATTTCCAGCTCTCCCATTGGCTGTGAAGTGTACTCCATCAGCCATTGGCCCATCAACCACCACTCGTGTGCCATTGGCTGGGTGCTGGGTGCACTCATCTTCCCCACCCACTCCCACTTCAGCCACATATGCCTTCTCTCCTGATGAAGACACTTTGCCTGCTTGGCTCCTCTGTGGGAGTAACTTTTCCCTCAGTGGCTGTGGCTAGACAACCAAGCTTGGTTCTGTCAGCAAAAAGACAAAGGAAGGAAACCTTTTCCAGGCCTTTGTGAGAAACTCATTGGAGCCAGTCCTAACTAGGGTTGCTAGCTCCAGGTTGGGAAATTCCTGGAGATTCTGTGTCTAAGGTAGCCAGTCTAAGGAAGCCAGAGTTTGGGGAGGGGAGAGGCCTCAGCTGAATAGAATGCCATAGAGCAGGGGTGGGCAAATGGCGGCCCGGGGGCCACATGCGGCCCGCCACAGAGTTTTTTGCGGCCTACCAAGACACTGTCAGCACCTGAGGAGCTGCAGCTTGAACTTACTGACATGCAGTCAGATCACACTGTGAAAGAAATGTTTAATGCTGTGACATTAGTTGACTTTTACAAATCTTTGTCTGCTGAAAGGTTTCCATGTATGAAGAAATTTGCTGGGGAAATGTTCTCTGTATTTGGGTCTACATATATTTGTGAGCAAAGTTTTTCTTGCATGAAGATCAACAAGTAAATATAGACATTAATAGACATTTGACAGACATTAACTTGCAGGCTGTGATGAGAATCTCAACAAGCCATCTCACTCCTGATTTCGAAAAAATTGTAGAAAAGTGTGATAGGGTACATTTGTCTCATTAAACTGATTCTAAAATTAAATTGCTTGCAGCTATAGATGATATGAAATTAGCACAATACATAAATTGAATAAAACTACCACTATTTTATTTAATTTATATTGATTGATTTCTATGATACAATTTATACCTTTTCTGAAATGCAAAGTTAACTAATGAATGCAATCATTTTAAAAGGTGCGGCCCTCCGCTAACTTCCGCTCCCACAAAGTGGCCCCTGAGCCAAAACAATTGCCCACCCCTGCCATAGAGCCCTCCGCCCAAAGAAGTAATTTTTGCCAGGGGAAGAGAGAGATCTGTTGTCTGGAGTTCAGTTGTGATACCTGGTGATCTTCAGGCTCCACCTGGAGGTTGACTACACTAAGCGTAGCAGTTAGCACTTCAGAGCAGGGTCTGCCAGACCCAGGTTCTTGCTATGGAAGCTGACTAGGTGATCTTACACCAGACTTTCAGCGTAATCCCCTCCCCTGCCCACTGCCATCTTGGCTACTTTCCTGTCAGAATAAACTACAAAAACGGCTGTCTCTCCTGCTTGGCTCTGCCATGGCTGGCTGGCTAATGAGGTGGGCCAGTGGCCGTCAAACCATTCTCTTCAACCCTCTGCTGTGCAGTTGACTTTCCCCTAGAGTTGCCAATCTCCAGGTGAGACCTGGAGATCTCCCGCTGTTACAATTGATCTCCAGATGATAGAGAAAAGTTCCCCTGGAGAAAATGGCTGCTTTGAAGAGTAGACCCTATGGCATTGTACCCTGCTGAGTCTTTCCACTGCTGGTGTTTGTGGCGTGCTCAACAGCACCAGCAAAGGAGACTCCAATCCACGAGACCAGACAACTACACAACACCATATACAGTGTATATACAGTTTTATTTTACAAGTGGGGTATATTCTGGCTCACACCAGCAAAGTGCTTCGCCAGACACCTATCATGGAGGGAAGAGAGCTTAGCACTACATACAGACAGACACATACATATCAGAGCAGCCCACTGTCCAATGAGCTTGCTGCTGAGTCATTGTCCAGTGCTTAGTCATTGTCACTCCTTCTGAGCATGCCCGTACTTGTCCTTGTATTGGGTCTCCAGCTTAGTCATATGACCCACTGTTCTTTGTTACCTGTCATCTAGATTGACAGCTCCATGTGCTCACTGGCTGGGAGTCTTAATATGCTAACATCCACCCCCCAAATGCTGCCCTCCACCGGATCTGCACCTTTCCTTTCCACTTTTCCTGAAACCTGCTTTGGGTTTTAGGAGATAATCATACCAAAGAAAGTTTAGAAAAAAGTCACAGTGGAGCCAGGAAAGGGAACAACTAGATGACAATGTCATCAAAAGCCCCTAGAAGAAACACTGACATTGGGAAGGTGAGGTAAACCTCTGCATGGAAACAACTGAGGGAAATGTCCAGTTTGGGGCTGAGGAGAGAGGTATAAATGGCCAAGCCAAGGACAGATTTGGAGAAACTCCCTGGGCCACTGAGGGTGAAACTAATTGAACCAGTTCTCAGTATATACCCTATGTAAGCCTTCGTCCTCAGACCATGTGACTCTTTAGGGGGGAAACCTTCAAATCTGCTGCCAAACCAGCTCAACAAGATTAGCAATATACATTAAATAACAGTACAACAGGTTTTATTACTCTCATACACTGGTTTAGGTAGGGTTTTTTTTTAACTTGACTAATGATTCCCCAAAACCAGTTTTATTATGGAAAAATGGTTAAAAAAAACCAGACAATAAAAGTGGGGGGAAACACTCAGTAAAGCATAAGTAAAGAAAGTTGATCTTTAATGGCCAATAGTCTAATGCTTAATTTAACGTTGACAAATCAAAAAGAAAATAATGGGTATATCATTTCTACCATTTGTACTGTAGTAATTGGGAGTGGTTGCAAGAACATACTGTACAGCACAATGTTTCAACCAGTGCCATAAAATCCTTCTAAACTCAAGGTCCTACAATACCACCAGTAACATATAAATCGTATTTTCATCAGTCCACAGCACCACTGTCTTCCCCATCTCAGTGTCTGGGTCAAGGTGTATAAATCCTCCTTAGTTCAAAGGGCTGATCTCCAATAAATAAAAGGAGGGAAGTGAAGACAGTATGCTAGCTTGCCTCCTTGTATCAGGGATTGGGGTCATTTTACGCTTAACACAGAATAACGCCAAGAGCACGATTTTGATTATGTGAAAATCTAGGACTGCTGGATTTAGCCTTTTCTGCACTTTAGTTTAATAACTTTGCTATCCCTGTCATACCTGAAATGTATTGGATGGTGAAAAAGGGTACTCAGTTGGCATTTCTAAGCATGTTTCAAGGTTTGGCAACAAATGTCTTTATTCTCATGGTAAGGATGATAACTCTGCCCTTGCAAGTATTTGGGAAGGGATAACATCAGCATGGCTCACCTTCCACATACTTGGTGCAGAGAATGATGCTTGTCAGTAATTTCAGCCCAGTGCCACGAAAACCCCTAGAGTAAACATGGTTGGGGTATAAAAACTCATGTTTATAATAAACCATATGTTTGCGTGTCTTTGTTGGCACCAGCGCATTAAATGAGCCAGTCTCCCCTCGCACATTACATGTCCGTGTAAGGCTCTCTGCAAAGTGTGAACAAACCTTTATACATCTGACAAAGTAGACCCTAATCAATAAAAAATTGTGGGAAACGATGTGTCATTAGAGGCCGAAGACAGACTGGTATTCTGCCGCGCCTCCACAGCGCGGCAGAACAAGGAGGGGGGAATTGCCCCCGCCACGCAGCATTTGCACGCCGCCACAAGGAAGCCACCCACAGCGTCCAGACTGCGGGTGGCTTCTGGTGGCGGTGTCCGAATGCCACGCGGCTCCCCCGGCCTGGCACGTGTTCACACCCACCGGAAGCGGGTGGAACGCGCGCGCAGCAGCCAGGACACCACTTTTAAGTGGTGCCCCAGCTGCTGCGGGAGGAGCGCGGCACCAGACACATTGCGTCTGGCCCGCCTCCTCCAAGCAGATGTGGCAGTCAGTCCTCAGCCATAGTTTCAAATAGGTACTCACTAAAAATCCAGAACTGATTCCAACTTGCCAGCAATTGCATACTTGGCCAAAGTGAGATGTGAAGATCAATGTTTGGATCTCTCATCTCTTTTCATTTCTTTTAATAGCAGCCATGAGGCAGAGCCTGGATATCTCCTGGAATGACAACGGAGCTCCTGACTACAGGGATCAATTCCCCTGGAGAAAATGGCTGCTTTTGGAGGGTGGACTCAATGTCCTTATACCCCACTTAAGTCACTCCCCTTCCCAAACATTGCCCTCCCCAGGCTCCACACCCAAATCTCCAGGAAGTTTCCAACCTGGAGCTGGAAATCCTACCGGCTGAACCAGGACTTCAGTACTGCTGGATGAAGGCCATGACCTCCATGTAGGGATAACAGGTTCCCCCAAGCAGCTGGTGGGGGATGGGGGATGTACTTACCAGGAGCAGGGAGGAATGCTCAGCATTTCAGCAGTGTGACCCAGAAGTGACACAGGCACATCGGAAATGTCATGGGGGCGACGTGGTTTTGGGGCAAAACTCTATGGCAGAATTAGCTTCTACCATAGAGTTTTCACCTCAAAACCCAAGTGTCATCCCCGGTGTGCCTACATCACTTCCAGGTCACGTAGGTATGACACTAAAATGCCAGGAGTTCCTCCCTTTTGGGGGTGGGTGATTTTTCCCTGCCGGCCTTGTGGCCAGTGGTGGAGAGGCAGGGCCCATCAGTGAGAGTCCTGCCCCCACCAGGGGGTCTGGAATCTCCTCCTTCCATGCTATTCTCCCAGTTTCCCCCATCCCCAAGTTGACCCAATAGGTAAAGCATACAGCTATGGAAGAAGTTTAAAGATGCCTTGAGTGGCAGTCACAGGTTTGCCCTGATTCGTGAGAAATGGCCCTGAGCTGTTAATTACAGTGACACAACATCAGTTTGATTTTTCATAAAGGCATGTTTTATACATAGCTAAGGGCACAAAAAAGTCCATGATATACGGCATGCACTACAGTAAGCCAGTTTTTTCTCTCTAATATTTGCCTCCACTGGCCCTTCGCATTTTTCTTTCTTTACCAAATTGACTTTATTTGTCAACTGATTTCACTGCCCATTACACTTTAGTTTGTCTTCATCTCCCAAGAGCCATTAACTTGTGTACTAAAACCCAGGGAGGGCGTGGGCGGGGGAAGCAGAGAAAACAAAAAGAGGAAGCCAGAAGAAACAGATGAGTTTTGCCTGAGGGCTGTGCCAAGAGTTATGGCTCTGCAATGGTGAGGTGATGCGGTGCCTGCTTGGCTAAATGGGACTTACCTTCCACAATATGACACTTGAATTCCCTGATGATTTATAAACCCAGCAACAGAATTATGTTACCCAAGGAATGAATATCAATCACTTATGTTTAAAGCTGCAATGCTCATCCAGATTTACTTTCTTACATTCACACAGCAATATGAATTCTTGCGGTTTGACCCAACAGAAGTGTCATGTTTGCATTTTCCATGTGATAAATATTAAACACAATTACAAATAGTTACTAGGAGAAATGTCATTTTTGAATTATGAAACATACAGGTTAAGATAAATTGAAAGGGATATTTCTTTGCAATTTAAACATGTGAGTTACTCTGAAGGAATAATATTTGCCCAGCAGAAATGCAGAGATGGAACTCTAATAGATACATGAGTAAAAGTGCAGATAAACCAAGACTGTGGATTATCGTTTCACCAAAATATGCTTGGCACTGGACAAAAACAAAGAGTCCTTGCCTTGCAGGCCTATAATCTAAAACACAAAAGACAAGTGGGGAGAAAACTTGGACAAAAAAGCAAGAAACTTTGCAAAATGTGTTAAAACAATTAAGCTATAAACAGTTAACCTATAAATAGGAAAAGAATCAAGGAAGTCAAAAAGTGTACCAAGGAGAAAATGTGAAGGAAAAAAGCTTCTAATTTTTCAGTGAGACAAAACAGAAGCCAGCTAAATACTTAAAGGGAGAGCATTTCATGCATGATGGACAAATTATTGTTTGATGAACAGAAAGATTGGAGAGGAGAACAGAGAGAAATAAATGAAGATAGACAAAAAGAGGCAAGACTATGAAAGTTTAATGGGGAAGTGAAACAACAAAAATGAGGAAGTTGGGGAACAGAAGCATATCTATGTGTTTCAAGAAACAAGAAGAAAGAAATAGAATAAGTGTTGAGGGTAGAGATAAGAGTAGAATTAAGCTAATCAAGAAGTAAAACATTAAGGCTGCAATCCTAAAAACACTTTCCTGGAAGAAAGTGTCAGTCCCCAGCTATCAGAAACCCACAAAGTTCCTTAAGTAGGTGCAAGTTTATTGATTGCAGAATAGTAGATATTAATCCAAACACTCCTTGTGTTAAGACTGCCAGTACAAGGGAGGAAGGGTTAGATATACCAGGTTCAAACAAGGGTCATCTGATGGATACAAGCCAATAAGCGACAGGTTACATGCGTGCCTAAACTAACAGCTTTCAGTTCCCAGTGGGGAAAGCAGCAAGCATCTCTAAGTGTCTCCAAGGTCAAGCCTTACCTGTTTGGGAGATAAAGCGTGCAGGAGAAATGAAAATTAAAATACCAGAGGCTTCACACTCTCCCCCCACACTCTCTATGGCAGCATAGCTGACATTCTGCCTACCCGAAGGGTCCTCCCCCCACGCTTCAAAGGGTACAGAGCATGGAAAGCACGCAACAGCTTGGGAGCATTGACATGACAATCTTGAGCCCATTCATTCTCCTGGGGCCAAAGTCTTTCTATTTGACCAAATAGAAAAGGCGGTCAACACTGAAGTTTAGAGTCCAAGATCTGCTCCACCTCGTGGTGAAGTTCATCATTCAGAATCAGAGGTGGGGGAGCAGGAGGATGAGGACGCCACACATTCGGACCAGGGTCTCATTTCAGGAGTCTGAAATGAAAAATCAGATTCCCTTAAGAGATTTACACAGGGCCAATTCAACAGTCACGTCGTTGATTTTACACCCCACAGGGAATGGCCCCACATATCTCCAATCCAGCTTCCTGCTAGGTTGCAGTCCCCTCAAGTTCTTTGTAGACAGATATACAGAGTCCCCTGGTTTCATGTCCCAAGGCTCAGCCCTGTGCTTGTCGGCTTGAGCCTTGCAGGCAGCCTTATCCTTATCCAATGTCTTTGGAACCATAGGCCACTGATTCTGCAATCCCTGCCACCAACCCTGCATGTGCCTGCCAAGTCCAGGAATAGAGACTGGCATTGTCAGGAGAGGGGCCCCCTCGTATCCATACAGAGCCATGAAAGGGGACACCCCAGTTGAGGAATGCACTGAGTTATTATAGCTATACTCTGCAAAAGGCAACATCCACCCAGTCATCCTGTTGGTAATTGGTGAATCATCTGAGAAATTGTTATAAGACCTGATTGACCAATTCTGTTTGGCTGTCGGTCTCTGGGTGGTAGGCACTACTGAGGCCCTGCTCAATATCCAAGAGCTGCAAAAGTTCTTTCCAAAACCGTGCAATGAATTGTGATCCTCTGTCAGATATTACCTTCCTTGGGAATGGAGTTGCACAATGTGGTGCAAAAACATCTTAGCCAGAGCCCTAGCTGTGGGGAGTTGTCTAAAAGGGATGAAATGAGCCTGTTTTGAGAACAGGTCTACCACACCAAAATAACGGTTTTCCCTTTACTGGGAGGCAAGTCAGTGATAAAGTCCATAGAGATTACTTGGGTAGAAGCAATTTCCTCCCTGTCGGTTTCAAAAGCCACAGTGTGGAACTTGGCAGCACACAGGTCCCCCCCCCCCCCCCCCGGCTTCCCCTATTGCTTTTGCCAAGCTGTGAGTGGTGACTACCCCTCCCAGTTGTGAGGGTGTGAACATAGAGTCAATCACCTCCTCTCACTGGCTAGCATGTTGTGGTAGGCGGGACAAGGCATCAGCCAGGGAGTTTGCTTTCCCAGGAAAATAGTGGAGGGTGAACTGTAATTTAGAGAAAAACTCAGCCCAACATAGTTGCTTTGTGTTAAGATTTCTCAGGGTGTGCAGTGCTTTCAGATTCTTATGATCAGACCAAACCTCAAATGCCACCCACCCCCCCCTCTAGCCAATGATGTCACGTTGACAGTGCTAACTTTATAGCCACAGCCTTTTTGTCCCACACAACCCAATTTTGCTCGGTGGAGTTGAATTTCTTGGAGATGTAAGCAAGGGGGTGGAGCCACCCCCCTTGCAAGATGGCCCCTCTCATGGCTACATCAGAGGCATCCATTTGGACAATGAATTTGTTGTTTTCATCGGGGTGAGCAAGCACCGGCTCCGAGGTGAACATTTTTTTTGAGTTCATCAAAAGCCACTTGGCATTTCGCAGTCCATTCTAACTTAGCCACAGGTTTTGCACTGTCTGAACCCTTTCCCTTCGTCTTTAGCAAGTCAGTGAGGGGAAGGGCGACCTGAGCAAAGTTGGCAATAAAATTTCTGTAGAAATTAGCAAATCCTAAAAATGATTAGAGCTGGCGCCAGGTTTGAGGTGCTTCCCACCAAATCTGCTACTTTCTTAGTGTCCATCTCTAAATCTTTGTGGGAGATGCGATAACCCAGGAAATCCACCTCTTGCTTATGGAACACAGATTTGGACAGTTTTGCAAACAGTCTGTGCTTATGCAGGGTCTGCAGGACCTCCCACACCAATTTGATGTGGGATGTTTTGTCAGGGAGTACAAAAGAATGTCATCTAAATAAACAAGCCCCCCCCATAGGTGCTTGTGCAATACTTCATTGATCAAGTTCATAAAAACTCCCGGCACCCCCTGGAGGCCAAATGGCACAATGAGGTACTCGAACTGCCCCAGGGGTGTGTTGAAAGCCGTTTTGGGTTCATCCCCCACCTGAATGTGCACCCAGGAATATGCATCCCTGAGATCCAGTTTGGTGAAGATTTTGCCCTTGGAAGCCTCAGCCAACAAGTCTTTAATCAATGGGAGGGGGTACGCATTGGTAGTTAACACAGCATTGAGACCACAGTAGTCCATGCACAACCTAAGCCCTCCATCCTTCTTTTTACAGAAGAGGACAGGAGCCGTGTAAGGGGAGGAGGTGGGACGTATAAAACCCCGTGCCAAGATTTTATCCATGAACTTCTGTAGCTCCCCCTTTTCGGCCAGGCATATCGAATACAACTTTCCTTTAGGTAATGTGTGGCCTGCCAATATTTCAATAGCACAGTCAGTACTTTGATGGGGGGGGGGTAGTCCATCTGCTTCCTCCTCCCTAAAAACCTTGGCCAAGTCTCTATATTCCCGGGGGATCCAGTTTAAGTCCTCTCCCACCAGGCATGCTGGCACCGGTTCTGCCAGAGGTGCCCCACCCCATTTGGGTGCCCAAACATGGGTTTTGCACCCCTGGGCAACAAAGCGCACCACCCCTTCACTCCATTGGATGTATGGATCGTGACCTCATAACCAGGGGCCTTTTCCTGCCAGCTCGTGGCTCTCCTCACCACTGGACAATGTGCCCTCCACTTGGGCTCCCAGTTGCAGCGCCCTCGGAAGCTTGGCTTTGCCACTGCTTCTGCGGGATGGAGTATCCAGGGCTTTCTTCTCCGGCACCTTCTGCGTGACTGGGGCTGTAGTTGTTGGGCAAGCAATGGTGAAATGGCTGGCTTCGCCACATCAAAGGCACAGCCCTTGATGCATTCATTGCTCCTTGATGGGGTCTTTTCCTCTGGGCTGGGATGTCTTCTGGGTGGCCCCCGGAGTTTTAGGATACACCCGTGGGGCGAACGTCTTAATAGTCTTCAGTCAATTTTCCGCATCTCCCACCTCCCGCATCCAAGCAACCAGGGAGATTGGTTGCACATTGCGCAGTACCGTGTCCAGGATCTGGTGGTTGAGCCCCGCCTGGAACTGCTCCACTAGCATGGGTTCTGGCCACCCTTGGATCTTAGCCACAATCGTTTTGAACTCGTCCGAGTACTCACACACCATGCAGTTGCCTTACTTCAGAGTGCAGAGGTGAGCCCTCGCTTCCCCCCCCCCCGGCCAACGGGTCCTCATACTGCTGCCACAGCGCCCACAGGAAGGCTTGCACATCTCTCAGTTTTTGGGGCCCTGGATTTCGTGTAGACCCACATACCAATCTGCCACTCAGTCTCTCAGCTTGGTGCTGATGTAGTCAACCCGATGCTCATCATCGGGGAACAGGTGGGCCCAATCCCGTAGAAACTTCTGAGCTTGAACCAGGAAAAAGGCCAGTTTTTTGGGGGTCCCATCAAACATGGCATCCAGTAGTTCTTTGGGCCGTTCCAGTCCAGGGATCCCGGACCCTGGGGCTGCACCAGCTGCACTGGCTGGTTTTCTCCCAGAGGGACCCAAAGTGACTCACAAAAGAAGTTTCCAAGTTATAGATAAATAACTAAAAACTAATCTGGCTGGGCAAACTGATTTCCAGAAGTTCCAGGCTGCCATACTTCCTTCATCCCCCAATCCCTGGGATCTCTGACTAGGGATGTGCATTTGGTTCATTCGAGCCAAATGCTCCCCTGAAAATGGCCCATTTGGTCCCCTTTCGGGCAGCCATGGGCTGAATCAGATTTTCTGATCCAATCTTCTTGAAACTTGGTGGGTATTTGGGGAAAAGGCTTCAGCAGCTACCCTGCAAGTTTGGAGCCTCTCCCTCAAACCCCCTCCCCTCCAGCCCCTCATATACCCTGAGTTCTTGCCATTGACTTCAATGGCCCATAGGGTATAATGGGCCAAAATTGACATTCAGCTGGCAGAATGACTCCCAAATGGGCTTGCATTGCCGAAATTGACATTCGGGGGTCATTCAAATCTGATTTGGCCTGGTTCGGGCCAAAAAAAATTTTTTTTTTTGCACACCCCTATCCCCGACCCCATATTGGCCTCCCCAATATACTCAGTATCCAGTTCCACCTCCTTATGGTTTCACCCGCCCACATTAATATACTGTACAATTTATCATATATTTGCTAACTAACCACACAGTGTGTTACCTGGTGGAATGCTCTACTGAGCAAAATTCAGGCCCTGCGTGATCTGATGCAGTTCTGCAGGGCCAGCAAAATGGAGATGTTCCTCCAGGCTTAGTTGAGGACAGTGATGTTTTCCATTCTATTGGCCTCCCTTCCCCCTTCCCTTCCATTCTTTCCTCTTCCCTTTCCTCTCCCCCCTCTTTTTTGGTGCTTGAATTTTTTTCACTGACTAATGGCAGATATTTATTCTCCCTCCTTGTAAGAGGCCCTAGCTTTTGCCCAATTTTTATACATAATCTTTTCTAAGGCTTGTTTTAATGTTTTAATGATTTAACTATAGATATTGTTATGTACATGTTGTTACCCACTCTGAGCCCTGTTGCACAGGGGGAAGGGCTAAAAATTGAATGAATGAATGTATTCATAATTCCATAGATTATGTACACATAGCTATTATCAGCTATGAAAATGCAGTGATAATACTTAGAATGACACTATTGAATATTCACAGCACTTCAGTTGCATTAGCTTAGTACTTTTTAATTACACCTTAAGGTAGGACAATATTACTGGCCAATGGGAACTGACTGTAGGGCTGCCAGATCTGGGTTGGCTAATTCATGGAGATTGGGGGGGGGGTGAAATCTCTGTGGAAGGTGGGGCTTGAGCAGGGGTCATTTCGTAGAAAAAGAGGTGCAGGAGCTCATTAGCATAACTCATTTGCATAACTCATTTGCATATGCCACACCCCCTAACATACCGGAAGTGTGTCAGAAGGCAACACCCACCCCTCAGGCTCCACTCCACAGGTGAGTGAAACTGACCTCGTCCTCTATTCCCTTCCCCATTCAATACTTTGTGCAATAAAAATAAGCGTAAAGAACACACCCTCATTCTCTCCCTGCTCCCTTGAAACCACCAGGTTTCCAGTAGACTTGAGATACCCAGGACATGTGCACCACCCATCCCTTCCCCTTCCCCTCCCCACAACAAGACACCCTGTGAGGTAGGTGGGGCTGAGAGAGGTCTTTTGAGAACGGCTCATGAGAGAACAGCTCTGAGAGAACTTGTGACTGGCCCAAGGTCACACCAGCAGCTGCACATGGAGAAGTGGGGAATCAAACCAGGTTCTCCCAGATTAGAGTCCAACTCCTGACCACTACACCAGACTGATGGGGTGGAAGCTGCTGAAGGGTTGGTGAAATTTCTCCAGTACTTATGTGCCATGTGCCCAGATAAAAAATGGTATACTTAGAAAATTTATATGCCACCTTGAGCAAGTCTCTGGAAAAGCAGCACACAGTCATAAAAGGAACAATGATAAAATTATCAATATTAAAACAAAACATTAAAAACAATAAAGACCCTAGCAGGGCTTTCCCTGGAGCGCTGAGCCTCTGCATTGCTCGGGGAAGCTGAGGAGGGGGCGGGGCTTGGTCATGTGCCCGCCCCCTGGGCTCCTCACTCCCGGAGCTGCGCTCCTGTGCGCTCCCGCTCCAACGGACCCCTGGGCTTGAGGAGAGGAGGAGCCTTTGTGTGTTTTTAGGAAAGAGGGACTTTAATGGGGGTGAAATGCCATAGAGAGTCCACCCTCCAAAGCAGCCATTCTCTCCAGGGGAAGTGATCTCTGTAGTTCGGAGATCAGTTGTAGTTCCAGGACATTTCCAGGCCCCACATGGAGATTGGCAACCTAGAAGTTATGCTGAGGGATACTGCTTTGTATCATGCCTGCTCCTGACCCAGCCCCTGCAGAACAAGATCAGGCTCCTTTAACGGACCTGGACGTAAGTCCTGAGGAGTCAAGCTGGCAGCAAGAGCCACCTGAGATTGATCAGGCTATACCTGGACCGAGTGAACTCCCTGAATCTCCACCACCTGTCAGCCAGCTCCGTGAAAGGAGACGCCAGGAGCTAAGAAACAGGAGGAGTGAGGCACGCATGCGAAGGAGACGAACTCTAAGTCCGGAGTATTAGCAGAAGCCGGACTGTGTCTGGCAGCTGCTAATTGTGTAACAAGCCAGCACGCTATATCAGCAGATCACTGGCCCCTAGCAAAGCATGCTGGCAACGAATGATCGTCCTTGACGAGACCTCGCCCTGCACCCTACTGACTTCTGTGCATTCCTGTGGACCCTTGACCCGGCTTTGGACCTCGGACCTCTAACTCTGGACTCTGGACTTTGCTTTGTGGACTTTGACTTCGGCGCTCTGGCTCTGTTCCTGTTGCTCTCTCCGGCTATCTGACTCTTGGCATTCCTGTGACGACGACGCCCTACTTTGTCCTTCGGCTCTGATGGTAATTTACGGCTTGATTACTGGACTGTTGAATAACCTTTGCTCTGCAACCTGTTTAACTACCTGCCTGCTGAGAAACTCCTGGCTGACCGCCTGACCGGTTGCAGCTTCTGCCTCAACCCAGAGGCTTTGTCGTGACACTTTGCCTAAGGCCACCTAGTGAGTTTCTGGAAGAAGTGAAACTTCTGGAGACTTCCTGGTTCATGATCCGAGTATCCCAGCCCCCATACTACTTTAGGTCTCTAGTGCAACAGCCCCACGCACTCATAGATCTTTCCCCGCTCTGTATCATAGGCTTTGTCTCCATGGATGCTGAGAGTGAGCATCTTGCTTCTAGGACTAGAGCAGACATATTAATTTATATGTGTCCATCAATATTTACTTTATGCTTCTGTTCATTTCTCAGGCTCATTTCACAGCTGTCATTCAGTAGCTGATCTGCAACCATTTCTACTCTTCTTATGAAAAGCGCATTTAGAGAAGAGCAATTTGCTCTGTTTCATCACTGTTTCTTTAATTATCTCCAAATAGTGTTCAGTTGCTCTGGCCACCACATTTCTCTTTAGAACTTGGGCGGGGGCGGTATATTTTCCCCTCCAGTATATATTTGACCACATCGTTTATTTTGATACTAAATATGACATTGCACACATTTGTTTGAATTAACACTGCAGCCATACACACCCGTCAAAGTTGTGTATGACATATTTGCATGCTCCCCTCCCCACCAAATCTTTGTGCTCCTTGGTGGTGGTAAGAGATTGTTAAAGACCAAATGCCCAGCCTTTGAGTGTGTACCTCAATTAAAATGAATGTGTGTGTTTTAAGTGAACAGAAGTGTTCAAGAAATGAGACAAATACGGAAGTGGTATTATTTTACAAGTCAATTATTTATTTATTTATTTTAGTGAATTTATATGCCACCTTTCCTGGAGAACACACTTGAGGCCACTTACAAAATAACATAAAACAAACACATCAAAAGTTATAAACTAAAACTCAGCATTAAAATAGCTGTAATGTTCCATGTGGGTTATGTGAAATGGCTACCGCCATGTGCTCCTGTAATGGCGACCGCCACGTGGCTTGAGCACATGGCCAGGTAGCAACCTAAGCTTCAGCCACAAGGGCAATAGAGGAAAGCCTCCTGAGGGGCCTCCAATGAGGTGCCTAGGTTCTCCCCGGGGAACCTATGCCTAAAGATCACATATGTATGACCCCATCAGGTCGTTTGGGTGCGGCTGGAGGTGTGGCTCCGGCCAGTATAAAAAGAGGGTTCTGGAGCCCCTGTGGCATGCTTCATCTGACCACCTAATAAAGTTATTCTTGCTGAAATCACTGCTACTGGTCTCTGACTCCAGTACTTTGCGATACCTGAGCCAGAAAATAAACCAAATCTTTGAAGAGTATGGAGAAGGAAAGTATGCAAGGTTTTATACTGGAGTGCATTAGGGTTACCACTCCCAGGTAGTGGCTGGAGATCTACCACTATTACAACTGATCTCCAGGTGACAGAGGTCACTTCACCTGGAGAAAATGGCCACTTTGGAAGGTGACCTCTATGGCAGTGGTGGCAAACCTATGGCACGCGTGCCAGAGGTGGCACTCAGAGCCCTCTCTGTGGGCACGCACAGCATCGCCCCAGCACAGAGTTTGCAAGATTGGACAGCAAAAATCAAATTAATTGTTCAAAAGCATGCCAAATGCAACCTTTTACCTTTCAATAAAAAGTTGTTTGTATCACTGAAAGCTCCGTTATTGTATTTTTCTTTTAAGACAAAAGATGTTAATGTATGAGTTGTTTTTCCTAAAACGAAAACCTCAGTATTCAGGTTAAATTGCCGTGCTGGCACTTTGTGATAAATAAGTGGGTTTTGGGTTGCAGTTTGGGCACTCGGTCTCTAAAAGGTTCACCATCACTGCTCTATGGCATTATACCCTATTCAAGTCCCTCCCCTCCCCAAACCCTGTCTTCTTCAGGCTCCACCACCAAAATCTCCAGGTATTTCCCAACCCAGAGTCGACACCCCTAATGTGTATAGGGTTCCCAGCTCCAGGGCAACCCTCAAGCACACCAGTGCAGGTTGTAACAGGCAGAGAGGAGCAGGAAACTGAAGATCATGCTGGAATACTGCAGCGGGCTGGTAGCAGCTGAGGTCTGCTTCTAGGCTGACTTTTCCCTTACTCTTTCTGCAGAAATTTAATCTGGGCAAGGCCAGGGGAGTAAGCCAAAGGGCTCTCGACGTGGGGCATGCAGCCTGGAACTTCTGGAAATCAGCTTGCCCGGCCAGATTGGTTTTTAGTTATTTATCTATAACTTGGAAACTTCTTTTGTGAGTCACTTTGGGTCCCTCTGGGAGAAAACCAGCCTAAAAACATTTAAATAAATAAACAAAAATGGCTAATGTCCTGGCATCATATCTGGTATGAGATCCAAAACCTAAATATTAATATTAAATTGTTAAGTGGTGCAATGAAGTGAGCAACAAGTTGCATAGTTATGATATTTAGGGTTGCCCCTTCTGAGCTGGAAAACTCCTGTAGATTCAGAGGCAGGACCTGGGGAGGGCAGGGTTTGGGGAAGGGAGGAAAGGGAGTTTAGCAAGGTATAATGCCCTGGAGTCTACGCTCAAAATCAGGGGAACTGACCTCCGTAGCCTTGAGATCAGCTGTGAATCTGGGAGACCTCCAGTCCCCCCCTGGAGGTCAGCGGCCCTGTTCCCTGAGTGCTGTGCTGAGGAGCAGACAGATCCAATCTGCGCAGCAGCCAGGGATATCATCAGAATCCTTAACTGCATTATCTTAAAATGTAAAACACAAATCCTTTTTTTTTTTTCAAATCCAGAACTATCTTTAAACCCAGACTGCTATACTGGACTCACTTCTGATATTTTTCCATTTTCTACATATTTGGAAGATGTGTTAATTTTAACGGAGGAAAGAAAAAACAAACTGGTGCAAAAATAAAGACTCCTGCATTTCTCACAGAGGAGGAACAAAATATAAAAAATGATATTTGAATCAACTCCAACAGCTCTTGAAATGGGGTTTCTCGCCAGTTTCTCTCCATCATATGTTGTTGAGAGGGGCCAGAATACTGTAAGTAGAGACGGCTCCCCCAGAGATGAATATAATGTTTGTGATATTTTGCTGTTTTATTTTCAATCCCTATCCTAAAAATCCCTGCAACTGGACTTGCTTTTTACACTGTCACAGCTTAGTGAGTTGATGTTTTCATTAGAGTGACAACAAATTAAAACCCCTTGTCCATTTCTTTTATAAATGTCTTTATTGAATTATCTTGGCTCTAAAATGTACTGCTAGCACCATGCTACGGCCAAGAAAATACTCAATTGTTGGATTAAAGTGTGTCAGAACATGTTATGGGGGGGGGCAGCAGCCACAATTTAATTGCAGTTTGGTAGTTCTGGCAGAGTCAGTGTATTCTGCTGCTGCTGAGAGCTTAATCCTATCATCTAAAATGGCTGGTTCCGTTAATTTCCCCCTACAGCAAATCATTTGTTCTGCTCTGTGCCCAGATTTGTATATCATCAATATCTTTTTGAGCAGCCCATAAAATACTAGAACTATAGTGAATGAACCCCTGTAGATTCACACAGTGAACAACAGCTTTTAATCCCTGTTTGCACTGTAGGACTCTCCCCTGGTTTGCTTTCTTTACTTTTGTTGAGGGGATTTGATTATTTCCAGCACTCCTGACACATCCAGTGTCCAGATGAACACTGTACTTTTCTCAGAGATCTCAGTTAAAATCATAATGGGTAGCCTGTTAGAAAGAGGGGGGGAAGCCTTAAGAACACCCCAAAGGCTGCAGTTGTACACCCAGTTTAGGGATGCCAGTCCCACGTGGGGGTGGGAGATCCCCCAATTTCAAGGGCTCCTGCCCACCGCCAGCCAGTTGGCTGGCAGAGAGAAGCCCTGCCCCCAAGAGCAGCCACCGGAGGCCTGCCAAGCAGCTGGGGGGCCCTTTGAAACTTGCAGGAATAGAGAAAGAGGTGCAGCCATCAGCCGCATGCCTGAACTGCAGGCAATGAACTTGCCACTTGGCAGTCCGGTGCTAATTTGCTGTCATTCATTGATCTTGCCACCTTGATCCAATCTCAACTTCACTTACGCATCTTAACTCTGACTCTTCCTTCCTGACGCTTCCACCTCCCCCCATCTTTCTGTATGTAAGGCTTGAAGAAAATTTGTTCGATTTGTCTGAGGAGCGGGGTTTGCACATGAAAGCTTACACCTTAAATAAAACTTTTTTGGTCTTAAAGGTGCCACTGGACTAGGGTTGCCAGCCTCCAGGTGGGGCCTGGGGATCTCCCGCTTTTACAACTGATCTCCAGCTGACAGAGATCAGCTCCCCTGGAGAAAATGGCTGCTTTGAAGGGTGGACTCTATGGCATTGTACCATGTTGAGGCCCCTCCCCTTCCCAAACCCCACTGTCTCCTGGATCCACCTCCAAAGTCCCCAGGTATTTTCCAATCCAGACTTGGCAACCCTACACTGGACTCAAACTTTGTTCTACAACTATACGCTGCTGTCAGCTATGCTGCCATGGCGGGGGGGGGGGGGGGATTGCTCGGCCTCTGGTATTCTAAGTTTCGATTCTCCTGGCCTCTTTATCTCCCACACTGACAAGGCTTGACCTTGGAGACTCTAGAGACACTCGCTGCTTTCCTGCTGGGAACTAAAAGCTGTTAGTTTAAGCGAGAATGTAACCTGTTGCTTATTGGCTAGAATCCACCAGACGACCCTTGTTTGAACCTGGTATATCTAACCCTTCCCTCCCTTGTACCGGTAGTCTTAACACGAGAAGTGTTTGGAGCAATACAGAACACTGTAATCAATAAACTGATCCTGCTTAAGGAACGTTGTTGGTTTCTGATATCTGGGGACTCTGACACCTGCCTGAGTTGTGGCCTTCCAAAAGTCTCTGGCTCACCAACATTTGAAACAGCAATTTTTCCAACATTGGAAACAAACAGAAGGCTTTTGGTCAAATCTAGCAAGGCAGTCTGATATGACATCCTATCAGTGACATCCTATCAAACCCTTCTAAGGCCACTGACTTCAATTCATTTAAAATGTGTAACTGTGCTTAGAATGGCACTGTTATTCTCTTTGAGCCAATTTTTTTCTATCTTCATCCCTTATTTTATTTCCTTAACTAAGGCCGAGGACAGACTGGTGCTCCGCCACGCCATGGAAGCGGAGGCGGAGCAACCCAGGGGCAAAGCGTCCCGGAGCTTGCTGTTTGCACTGCACTGCACTGCAGTCCGGGGAGGAGGCAGCCCGCAGCATTCACACTGCGAGTGGCTCCTGGCGGCGGCAGCATCACAATGCGCAGCTGTGCGCTTCCGCGCGCATTCACACCTGCCAGAAGTGGGAGGAACGCGTGCCTAGCTGCCGGGACACCAGTTCCATGTGGCGTACGGCTGCCGCAGGAGCACAGCGCTGCAGGACCTGGTGAGTACGGGAGGGCTACGCCAGGCAGCTGCGGCTGTGTGGAGGGGCCCGCCTCCTCCGCTTGCAAAGCGGATGTAATGTGGGCCCAAACTCCAGTCTGTCTTCAACCAATGATGCTGAAAATTATAAAGCCAAACTGTGGCCTTTTAAAAGTCTGCATTTTAATTATATCAGAATCTTGCTTGGTGGTAAAGCTTTGAAACTAACAGAAAAAAAAATCTATGTAGCATTTATTTTCCACATCAAAGTCTTCAGTTCAGAATACTTGCCACCCACTGATGCAAGCAGATCCCCTTAAGACTGTTTACAAAAACAGATGCAATTAATCCACAGCTAAAATCACCCCTGGGAAAGAAATACTATTGAATGTGAATTACAAACTTTGTTTTGTTGACCTGAAAAAATCATTTATCTCCTGAGAGGACTTCACAAATCTTTGGCGTTACAGCTGACATCAGCATCAGCTGCCGAGTAAGCAGTACAGTACTGAAAGCAGAGTCCCAGCAGTTTTACTAATAAATGCAAAGATTGGGAGCATGAGAGACTGAAAAGCATGGCAAGCATGTAATGTTTAAGCCCTGCTCACTTGCGTGGACTTTCCAGGCTAGCAAAATTTTCAGAAATGAAAATATGAGCGTCGGGGGGCTTGACAGCATACAAAAGATATATAGCTCCACAATCCAAGATCCTTTGCAGACTAACCCTCTATTTATTCACCTCCATAATCAAGGTTAATATATCCCACAGATGCAGCACCAGCAGGTGTACACCATACGTGCTTGAAAGCAAGAAGTAATGTGATGAAATGGAGGGTTCAAATTAGAAATGTGTGAAATCTCATTTCTCCCGCCATTTCTGCCTTCTTGTGCGCAAACACTGTATCCCCAGCACACTTCTGCAAAAAGTGGAGATGTTAGCTCTGTGACACAATTCCAGATAACGATTATTCATTATCAGAATTCCAGGCAAATCCTCTGCCACATAAAGACTGGCCATCTCTGGCAGTCTCAAGTCACTCGATTGTTCCTTCCCCTGTTCTTGGATCCCAGAATCCCTTGCGAAAGCAAGAAACGGCCAACTTAGGGGGGGTGGAGCCAGAAGGGCAGGTGTATGGTGCATGTGCAGCACTGCTACCCAGCAGAGACTGAAACGGGACAACTGGAGAGGAGTGGGCAGTTCCCAGAGTTCTCCAGCTGCTGGCAGGGAAGGAGTTTCTGAGGGGTAGCTTGCTGGCTGTTGCAGAGTAGCTTATGCATTCCCTAGCCCCGGGGAGTGTGTGTGTGGGGGGAGACTATTAACAGTTCTGTTCTAGGGATGTGTTTTTTTTAAGAAAAGCTTTTATTTCATATGATGTTTTCCTGTCCTGCCTCTGGTGCTCTTCCTAACCTGATTCTAATACAGAACAAAACGTGGTGACATGCTGGGATGGGGGGAAGAGCTCAGGATGCTTTTCATCATTCAAAAGTTTGTTGTTGCTGTCGAGTCACAGCTGACTTATGGTGACCCCTGTGGGGCTTTCGTGGGGAGAGACAATTCAGAGGTGGTTGCCGTTGCCTGCCTCCATGCCACAGCCCTGGCAATCCTTGATGGTCTCCCGTTCAAAGACTAGCCTGGGCCAGTCCTGCTTCGTTTCTGAGATCTGACAGGACTGAGCCAGCCGGGACTATCCAGGTCAGATCACTCAGAAGTAGCTCTCATTAAATAAAAGGTTGGAGACCCTGTTCTAGGTTCTAAAGCATTGGTTTTACGCACCAGTTCAGCTACTATTGACTACATACCAACTAATCACTGTCTAAACAAATATACAATTTTATGTATACTTCTAAGACCATATTTGTTACTGCAGTTCCCATTACAAACTGGTTTTGTTGACTGTTGCTTGAAGAGTGGAAGTTGATTGCAAAATAAACTTCCACTCTTCCAACAAGAATTCCTAATGAGAATGGCACTTAAGCCCATAGCATCTCCAAGGAACAAATGTTCTCAAAACTGAATGAAGGGCTGGTGTCTGGGAGAAAAAAAAATCTGATTTTGGAGACTCACGCTTTGCCAGCTTGTTACATTCATGTTCTCTCAGGCAAGAAAAATGATGTTGCGTTGACATTTCCAGCTTCCTGGCCCCTGGGAATTTTGTACCCTTAGCCTCCAGCTGTTGGCAGCGGTACACTTGCCGACAGCAAGTATAGGTGAGGCACAGCACAAATAAGCAATCTCGGAAAACTGTGCCTATAACACCGGATTTTGAGTAACTTTAGGAAGATGATGCCTACAAGGTACAATTGTCATTCCTACAACTTTGAAAGTTCTCACTGAAACGAAAAACAAAAACAAACCCTGGCATAAAATGTATTATTTTAAATGCATTTGTTGATTCAACCTCTGCCCCAGCTTCCTTACCCAAAGCCCTTGGTGTTTTATTAGGGTTGCCAAGTCTAGGTTGGAAAATACCTGGGGACTTTGGGGGTGGAGCCAGGAGAAGGTGGGGTTTGGGGAGGGGAGGGGCCTCAGCAGGGTACAATGCCATAGAGTCCACCCTTCAGAGCAGCCATTTTCTCCAGGGGAGCTGATCTCTCTCGGAGATCAGTTGTAAAAGCGGGAGATCCCCAGGCCCCACCTGGAGGTTGACAACCCTATGTTTTATATATATATATATATATATATATATATATATATATATATATATATATATATATATATATATATATAAATATAAAATAATCCTTTATATAAAACAACTGAGATGGGTTGCATCCAAAACTAAAGCATAATTGAAAACTGAAACAATTAGTACTCGACTCGTTTAAAAACAGAAGTGGATCTTGAAAAAACAAAGAGCAATAATAGGCAGTGATTATTAAAAGCATTTCAGAGCACGTTTGTTGATCGGATGGTAATGTATAAATGCCAAATCAACAAAACGCCTTGAAAAATAAGTTTGCCTGGTTCCTGAAATAAAATAGCTCCAGTGCAGGTAGACTGAAGAGGACTTGTCAAAGGTAATGCCTCACAGTTTAGGAAGTCCTGTCTCTGTTTGCCATCCAAGCCAAGTGTGTTCCCAGGAAACTCAGAAATTTCTCAAAAGCTTATAAAGGATTTCTTTAGGAGAAATCAGTAGCAGAAGAGCCAGTGTGGTATAGGGACCAACATGTCAGACGAGGATCTGGGATTTTGGGCCAGCAACACACTCTCAGCTTAACTTACCTAACCGGGTTGTTGTTAGGATAAAATGGAGGAGAGGTGAATGATGAAGCCTCTTTGGGTCACCATTGAGAAGAAAGGCAGGATACACATGAAGTAAATAAATAAAGAGACAAATCGTCCTCTATTATTGATTTACCATTGTGACGTGCAGTCATAGGAGAGCGCTTTGTGTGTCCTAGCTCACATAGACGTCAACTATGGGGGGGCTCGAGGGTTTGAGCCACCCCCGAAATTTCCCGGGGGGGACTGAGCCCCCCCTGGGAAAACGGAGCGCCCACCGCCGTGCCTCCCCAGGCCCTTCCTAGGGCTGCCACCGCCTCCTCTCTCTCTCTCTCCCCTGCCCCCACCTGGCTGCCTCCGTCCCTCCCTCCGTCCATCCAGGGGCCAGCTAAGCAAATGCCCAGCTGGCCCCTGGACAGATGGAGGGAGGGGCAGAAGCAGGAGTGGCCAGATGGGGGGAGGCAGCGGCAGCGGGGACACAGTCCCAGTGTGTGCGTGCGTGAAGCTCGTGCGCACGAGCCCCCCCCCCCCGGGAGATTTTAAAACTCGACGCCCCTGCTAGCTCATATTCTGTATTCATACAAGGCAGTGGTGTCATCTGGCCCACACATGCCTCCACATGAAGAAGTGGCTCCTGGATTTTCTGTAATACTTTGGTGATTTGTAGCAGACAAGCAGGGATTTTTTGTCAAATTAATTTGGGAGGGGTCTCCTGACAATATAAAGTTTGCAAACCATGGCTCTTATTTGGTAAAATACACTGATTTATGGGGGTTCCAGCAAAGTCTCTTCTTCCGTACCTGTGTGCCTGTGACTGGACTGCAACCTCTGATGTAGGGAACAGAAAGCTTCTTGGTCATTTTCATAACTTTTATAGTTTAAATATGGAGGCTTATACTGATACAGAGATGACATGTGCCGTTTATGCAGGTGAAGGAAAGAAGGACACGGTCTCTGTGAGGAAGAGGACTCTGTGCCAAAGAAGGGTGGGTGCTGAAGCGTCAACTTTTGGCCCACTCACCAGGCAGCCGGGCCCTCTTCTCTGCCTGCTGGGGAAGAACAATGGAGGACAGTTCAACAGGTGGGTAGTGGAGTATGTGTAAGGTGGTGTCTTTGCATCTGTCATATATTTGCGCAGTGGTGTCTAGAAAATGGGTTTCTTGTGCAGACTGGTTCATTGTTAGGTTCATGGCGGGGTGAAAGTTGTTGAATGCCTGGTGGAATTGGTCCAGGGCTTCTTTACCCTGTGTTCAGACAATAAAAACGTCACCAATGTAATGCAGGTATAGGAGAGGTGTGAGTGGGCAGGAATTTAGGAAACGTTGCTCTAAGGTCAAATCTACATCTGACTTTCCCGCTGGAATCATTCTAGTTTCAAAAAAGCCCGTCTATACCTGTATCTAGTTTCAAACCATACTTGTTCTAGTTTAAAAATCACCATCTACATTCGTTAATTGCCCTCTTGTGGTCAAGCTAGCATTACACTGCTTTAAACAGATCCTGTTGCATACTGCTCTTCAGGGGGGAAAAACAAAGTGAAATTTGAAACCAGTGTGAAATCAGCAAAGGAAAAGACAGCAGTCAAACTACTTCAGAGGGGAGGTGTACATTTGGCCTGCGTCAGCCATGAAAATGTTAGCATACTGTGGCACCTTGCAAATGCCCATGGCTGGGAACAGATGAGATACACTGCATAGCCAACCACCCCACCTTAAAGAAAAGGCTGCTGTAAAGTTACTTCCATGATTGAGAGGAGGCAACAGGGTCTCGTTTAATTACTCTCAGCATTCCAGAATTAAGAGGGGCAGATCTGCCCATCTATCTCTGATTTTGATATATTTATTTCCTTCACTATATTTTCCCCTGGAATTAAACTCAAAAAAATGGTGACCATATAAACTAAGCTTGTTATTCCAGTTTGGTCTTTGTGTCTGTTAAACACCATTCATTATGCTTATGCTAATTTGCTGCTTACCTATATGTATGGACTGGTAACTTCCATTTTGATGTATCTGAAAAAGTGTCTATGCACACAAACGCTTATACCTTGAATAAAACTTTGTTGGTCTTAAAGGTGCCGCTGGACTTAAACTTTGTTCTGCTGCTTCAGACCAACATGGCTCCGCACATGAATCCCTGAGGAAGTTTACCTAAATGTGCCACTTAAAAGAATTGCATACTGTTCTTGCCCAGCTCCATTTCATTATAAGCAATTGGAGAGGGGACATTTCAGTTCCCAAATGGTGAGATGCCATGGCTCAGTGGTAGAACCTTTGCTTTGCATGCAGAAGATCCCAGTTCAATCCTTGGCTTCTCCAGTTGCAGTAAGGATCAGGTAGTATGTGATATGAAAGACCTCTTCCTGAAATCCTGGAAAGTTGCTACTAATCAGAGTGGGCAATATCGTTCTGAATAGACCATAAGAACATAAGACGATCCCTGCTGGATCAGACCAATGGTCCATCTAGTCCAGCAACCTGTCTCACACAATGGTCAACTAGTTTCTCTGGATGGCCAAAAACAGGGCATAGAGGCTGAGGCTTTCCCCTGATGTTGCCTTCTGGCTCTGGTATTCAGAAGCTTACTGCCTCTGAATGTGGAGGTTCCCTTTAATCACTATGGCTAGTAGCCATTGATAGACCCATTCTCCATGAATTTGGTGTAGTGGTTAAGAGCAGTGTACTCTAATCTGGAGAACTGGGTTTGATTCCCCATCTCCACATGCAGCCAGCTGGGTGACCTTGGGTCAGTCACCATTTTCTCAGAGCTGTTCTCTCAAGAGCAATTCTCTCAGAGCTCTCTCAGCCCCACCTACCTCACAGAATGTCTGTTGTGGGGAGAGGAAGGGAAGGAGATTATAAGCATGAAGGGACTCTGCATGAGACTCCACATGAAGGGCGGTGGTATAAATCCAACTACTACTCCCCCCCTTAAAGCTGTCTAAGCCTGCAGCCATCACCAGATACTCTGAAAGCAAATTCCACATTTTAATCACTAAAGAAGTAAAGAAGTATTTCCTTTTGCCATTCCTGAATTTACACCCCATCAGCTTCTTTGGATGTCCTCGAGTTCTGGTATGTTGGGAGAAGGGGAAAAATTTCTCTTTGTCAACTCTCTCTGCCCCATGCATAATTTTATAAACCTGTATAATGTCTCTCCCTCAGCGGTCTCCTTTCTAAACTGAAAAGTCCCAGACTCTTCAGCCTTTCCTCACGGGGAAGGTGCTCCAACCCCATAATTACCCTCCTCTGCACTTTTCCCAGCTCTGCAATCACCTTTTTGAGATACGGTGACCAGAACTGTACACAGTAGTCCAAATGAGGCCGCAACATAGATCTATACAGGAGCATTACAATATTGGCCATTTTAGACAAGATGTTTTCAGATGGTATATGACACCCGAGAATTTAGCAAAATGGTATCCAAATATGTCAAATGAATGTTGGAAATGTAAACAAACCGTTGGTTCCTTTTTTCATATGTGGTGGACTTGTAAATGTGTAAAAAAAATATTGGACCTGGATGCCACGTTTGATGGGAACCCAAATAAACTGCAGTTTTTCGTGATTGAGCCTGGAAGGTTCCTCCAGAATTGGGGCCATCTTTTCCCATCGGAGGAAGAACACATTGGTTACATTGGGTCAAGGATGTGGAAAGAAGTGGCTGACTGGTACGTGATCCTCCATAACATGCCGGGACCTGAACTCAGAAGCACGGAAGAGTTCATAGACACTTGTTGGTGACAGACTCTGTAGAACTCTCACACCAGGACTCTCCCCACTAAAACAAAAGTAAGACTTGGCAACCCTAACAATGAATCACGATTGATAATGATACCATGTTTTACTGGCAGCAAATATATGCAGTAACCATAACATTCTCTTATGATTTCCAGACTGGAGTTTGGGAGAATGTATTTAGGATTTTAAAAAATTGATTTTCATAGGGGGAAATAAGAACAAAGTAAATCATGTGTGAATGAACATATCACTGGCTGGGAGTATAACAGCCTTTTTTTATAGCAGCAAAAGCATAATGAGGTGTCCTGGATGAGCATCGTTTCTATTAGCTTGTATCTCAGTGTAAAGATTGCATAATAATGTCGATGAGCAGTGTGTAAAATTCTTTTTGAGGAATCTGAGGACAGTTTCAAATGCATTACAATAGAGCATGGAGATTGTTCCCATTTTTGTGACTGGGCTTTGAAGAGGCTTTCCAGCAGGTTTGGCATGATAATGACTGCGTTAAGATTTTCAAAGCCGCTGTCTATCTGGTCACCATCTCTATCACTTTTATGAACATTTATTACAAGGAAAAGAAAGCATGCAGTTTTGAGGATGATCTTCAAAGAGAGAGGCAGATGTTCAGTGAATTCAAAGAGAGTTACAGTATATCCAGATCAGATAGAAAGCGGATTTTCATTTAGTGACGTCCCAATCAGCAGTTTTTACCACCAGCAGGAGATAAATCAATCTAAACCGCTTGTCTATAGCTATTAAATCCAAAATTCAGCCATCCTAATTAGTGAAGTGTGTTTGAGATAAAAGGGTTGAAATGTCATGTTATGTTGTGGGTTCTTTGGCATTAAGAAAATCTGAATGAACCATCTGCTACCACACGAAATGTAATCTCAGAGGTATATTGGCTTTTTATATCACTCAGTAGCAAACGCAAGGAGAAAACGGATAGCGAAGGCAAGGAAGCAGCCTAATCCTATGCATGTTTACTCAGAACCAAGACCCATATATGTTATATGGGACTTGCTTTCTATAAGTATTCTTATATTTGCAGCCCATAACATTGAAAAACTAAATGGTTGTGCCATGTGGTTTAGCTCAGAGCTGAGTCCCATATAACACTGAATACAAGTAGATCTACAGACACTAATGCGGGAACTAGAGCTGCCACCTGAAGTGTTCTGAAACAAAGAATACATTAGAGGACCATAAGAAAATAATGCCTCATTCCTGTTAGAACATCAAGAGTACTTTATTAGAATATACTGTCCTTGTAATAGGTTAAGTTAAAGCTCCTTTTAATGGGAATAGTGCCTCTCTCCCCTGAGTATTTCTTCAAGCCTCTCCAAGAGCCTCTTTCTAGAGCCCGTTCTATTTATTCCCACAATGGGCCTTATTCCTAGTATAGAACATAAACACAACCAAGAAATCTTTCTTCATCCCTATTAAAGATCCAGGGTGGTAGTGAATGGAGTGCCATTTAGTTTCAAATCTTTTCGAAACAGCTAGAAAACTCTAAACTACTGCTAGTTAATGCAAACAAAGTTTAGCTGTCATTTTAGAGGGTATTCCAGCACCTAAACGCCACATAAGATTTTGAACACAAGTCTGACTTTTAAAACTAACTTATAGGGATTTTGGGGGTGGGGGTTAAATGGTCTTATTAAAAGAAAAAAAAATCGAAAGAAACCTATCTGTAATCACCCAACTATTTAACATTTCTTTTTTCAAAAAAAGGACAGCTAATTACCCAGTACAAGAAGAGCCCCAGTCCATACTTTACATCCGAGGAGCCCTAATGTGTAATCAAGGGCAGGCAGAACAGCAAAGTCACCCTACAAGGGATTGGCCTCCTGCCTGTTTTTGTAAAGAATCTGTTTTCAAGAGAGTCTCCAAAGAGCACAAGGGACAAAAGACATTCCAACATCCATTGTCCAGTCACCCAAGCCAGCCCTACCAGAAACAGGGACGGGATGATGAAAAGAAGAGAGGCTCACTCTCAGCAGAAAAGGTGGCCAGGTGGAGGGAACCTAGGAGCCCAGACGCTCTCTGAAAAGCTGCCACCACCGCCGCCGTTTAAACTGCCACCCACCCCACCCCACGTGCAGCTCGCACAGGGTAGCGGGTGGCCCAGAGAGAGCTTGCCCAGCAGCGAGCCCTCTCCTGCGGGGACGAGGTGGCGGTACATGGGGGATAGCCCACAGCTGGGAAGGAGACTATGAGATGCCATTGTGGCGGGGAAGGCGAGCTGCTCCTGAGCTGGGGCACCGAGGGACATGTTACTGCAGTGCTTTTCACTACAGCAGCCAAAGAGGAAGGAGGGCAGGAGGGCCTTCCTATCCCCACCCTGCATGCACACACACACACACCCCGCCCACCTCCCCCCGAAAGCGATGGCCGCGGCAGCTGATTAAGGGATGCTGGGCAGCGCCATGAAGGGGAAGGAGGGCAGGAGGGTCTTCTGACCCCCACCCCACCCCCCCACCCTGCATACACACACACACACACACACACACACACATATACCCTGCCCACCTCCCTTCGGCAGCCCCTTAAGGGCCGCTGGGTCATGCCGCAAAGGGGAAGGAGGGCAGGAGGACCTCCCTACCCCCACCCACCCTCCCCGCATACACACACACGCACGTGCACACACCCCGCCCACCTCCCCCTGACAGCAACAGCCGCTGCTGGGCTGGCTGCAAAGGGGAAGGAGGGTAGGAGGGCCTTCCTACCCTCACCCCGCATGCACCCACACACACACAAACCCCTTCCCACCTCCCCCTGAAAGTGATGGCCGCAGCAGCCCCTTAAGGGTTGTTGGGCCGCACTGCAAAGGGGAAGGCAGGCAAGAGGGCCTTCCTACCCCCACCCTGCATGCACACACACACACACACCGCCCACCTCCCCCCAACAGCAACGGCCACGGCAGCCCCTTAAGGGTCGCTGGGCTGCACCGCAAAGGGGAAGGAGGGCCTTTCTACCCCCACCCACCCCAGACCCCCCGACAGCACTGGCTCAGCTACCTTGCCCGAGGATGAGCACATGCTAGTTGCTGCTTCTTCCTCTGAGGGTGCGGCGGAGCAGGGGTTTTGGAGAGGGCAGGGCAAGGGGCAGGACGGGCTCAGAAGCCTGTCAAAATGCTGTTCCGGGACATTCTGGCCAAAAAATAGCCCTACTTGTAGGAATGTGGAATACAGAAAAGCAGCCTGTAACTGTTGACCACTAAAAATAGTTCCCCTGTATCAATAAACGGGTTATGGGACATTACCATCCTTTCACTATGTCTTGTTTATTGCAGCATGGTAATCAATAGTGGAGGCATCGATGTGTAAAATAGGAACTGATGAAAACTTCTGATTACACTAAAATGGAATTCACTGAAGAATGAACACACATAGAAGAGGACAGGATATTATCTACTAACCTCACACCAGTGTGCCCAGGTACTGATACAACTTGTGGACTAGAGCCGGGGCACATCCAAATAGACACACATGTAGAAGTATGCAGGGGTCATTTCGAGCAGGAGCTCGGGGGAGCGCAGCTCCGGGAGTTGGTGCCAGCCCCCCCGTGGGGGAATGCCTGCTACTGTCGTGGCTGCAGCAAAATGACCCCATCCCCTGGAAAGGTCCTTGTTCCTCTGACCAGCCTTCTGAAGCCACCACTGAAGCGATCCTCCCAGAATAGTGGTATTTCTGAGGCTTGGATTAGTAGCTGTCCCTTCTCTGCCAGCTCTTTCTTTCTTTCTTTCTTTCTTTCTTTCTTTCTTTCTTTCTTTCTTTCTTTCTTTCTTTCTTTCTTCTCTCTCTCTCTCTCTCTCTTTCTTTCTTGCCTTCTAACATACTTCCGGTGATGTGAGGTGGTGTAGCATATGCAAATGTTATGCTAATGAGTTATGCTAATGAGCTCCTGCACCTCGTTTTCTACGAAATGACCCCTGGAAGTATGTATGTCTGAGTTGTGTGGACCAGTGGTACGGCCTTGAGCTGTTGTTCAAAAACTGACTGGAAAGGTTTTTTTTGAAGGACAAATTTAATGCTCTCAGAGTCTAGGATAAACGGAAATGAATATAAAATTCTACAAAACTAGGGACACACAAAGTTAGAGATTTATAAACTGGTGATAACAAAAGCTGGGAAGAGAGGAAGTTCTTAGCTGATCACAAGACAACTACTGAGGCCACAATATGGAACTGAAAAGCCCTTTGGATAAGTAGGCACTTGTGCCACGCAACCTGCCAGATCGCAGGGTCCTCTGACTACACTAGCAAAAACCTCTCATTTAGTCTCCCGAAAAGAACGTTTCCCACAGGTGGGTCATCTGCAATGCCTACAGCTCTGCTGAAAATCCTTCTGGATCATAAATGACATGACTCATATCAGTGGAGGGCAATCCTCCCCCTCCCAATGGGCCTCACAGGAGAAGAAATAAGTTTTTGCAAATTGCAAAGTGCTTTTAAAAAAGCCCACCTCCCTTGGCAGTTCCCAAGTAATAAAAGCAACTTCCCCCGTCAAAAGGGAAAAAAATAAATTGGTTGTGTAGAAACCTTTCTGCAACTATCATTCTGGCAACTACACAACTCCTGTCTCTTCCAGCCATCGTTTCCGATCAGGGATGGCGGTAATTGTAGATTTCTTGACCTCCCAATTCAAATTCTGTCATCCTTAGCAGCAGCTGGGGGACCAGGAAGATGGGAATGGGGGATAAACTATAAAGAAGGATAAACTATTGAATGCAGTGTTTTATGTCCTCTCTGCTGTCAGTTACCCCCCTCACCGAACACAAGGTTTTGTTACTCTGGAATCAGGAGGACCTGGCCAAGAAAGCAGGATGATGGTGAAGGGTAGCCCCATAGGCCTAGATCTGAAGGGGGAGACTTTCTGAATATGGAGAAAGAAGGTTCCCATTGTGTTATGTATTGACCATGCAGTCACCATGTGCTCCCGTAATGGCGACCGCATGGCCAGAGCATGGCCAGAGCACATGGCCAAGAAACTACCTGAGCTTCAGCCAGGTAGAACAAAGGCCAGGTGGAGCCTAACCGGCCACCAATCATGTACCTAGGTTTCTCCCAGGGAACCTATGAGATGTAAATAGACTGATAATAGCCTACCAGGCCAGTTGGGTGAGGTCAGGGGATTGTCCCTGACCAGCATAAAAGGAGGGCTTCGAGCCCTGGGTTGTATGCTTCATCCGGACCGGCAATAAAGATCTAGCTGATTCACTATTCCATGGACTCCCGACTCCAATACTTATCACATTGGAAGCCCCTCCACCAATTTGAACTTCATCAGTATCACTGGATGTTATTTGTTAACTCAGCCAAACTTTGTTAAATTGGCTGCTTAATTAGGGCTGCAGTCAGATGACAGGCTTGGCTTACTGTGGCCCTACCTCTAATTTCTCCATTTTGTTTCTTAACGGAGAGTTTGGATCAGACATCCCATTGTGAACCCGCCTCACTGCACACTCACTCTGTGGCTGACTATTAAGATTATTGCTGTGCAGTAACCACAGAGTGGGCGGTCGGGCGGCATCCTTTAAGAAAAGGTTGTCTTTCATGCACGTGCAGAAATGTCCGTTTGAATCATCACTGCATTTTGACAGCTCTGTGATTCCTTCACCAAGTACTACGGCCCCTCTCAGCCGCCTTCACCTTCGTCTCTCTGACTTGAAATGGGGGGGGGGACAGATTTACATGAGAGTAGCCCCACTGACATTTACCCTTGTGTCAATCATGGGATGCTCTCAAACAGCAATGCCAAAACAGAAACAGAAAAGAGGGGTTTGGGGAGATTTGTTGTTCAAAAACAGGGGTTCCCGATCCAGAATGACTTGGCTGCTGGCAAGTGGTGATTGACAATGCCAGTGGCAGTTATGTACTTATGCACACATCAGTAAGAAATCAAAAAAGGGGGCAAAGATGGAACGGAATGGAAGGTTCACACGCCCAACCGGCTTGATTTCACAACAGGGGAGTTCAGACAGCTGGAAATGTGGGGTGAAAGCACAGACATACGTAAAGACTGGACTGTTCCTGGTGCCTGATAACTTCGATTTGAAGGCGGCTCAGAACAGGGTGGCACTGGCTGGGAAACAGGAGGCAGATGTCGCTGTCTGACTGTGCACTTTAAATCCAGAAGGGAACTGCAAGGACATTGGCTCAAATTGCCCATCTGACCACATCCTGGGTGTCTGATTAAGGCAGGCTGCTGAATTCTGGAATCTTTGGCTGGAGATTCATTAAAACTCCTGAGAGCAGAAACAGGAGCAAAGAAAGGAAACAAGAATACTACCCCCACTGCTGGACCTTCTGAGGGCACCTGGTGTTTTTGGCCACTGCGTGAGAGTGTTGGTGTAGTGTACCATGCTTTATTGTACAATGTCGCCTGCCATGTGCTCCTGTAGTGGTGACCGCCATGTGGCCTGAGCACATGGTCAGGCAGCGACCTGAGCTTCGGTCTGGGGAAACAATAGACACCTGGATCCTAAGTAGCCACCAATAAGGAACCTAGGTTCTCCCCGGGGAACCTATGACAATTCATGTAAATGTAAGACCCTATCAGGTCATTTGGGTGCGGCCAGAGGTGTGGTTCCAGCCAGCATAAAAGCAGGGCTGGAAGCCCCATATGGCATGCCTCATCTGACCATGAAATAAACCTTGCTATGCTGAAATCACTACCACCGGCCTCCCGACTCCAATACTTTCCACTGGCAATGAAGGTGGGATCCTCATGAGCGACTCTCCAGCCAAACCGAGCAGCACCGCACCAAGCCCCAATTCATCGGCATCCGGCGTAGTCCAGCTGAGCTCCTCATGGGCTGACGCCTCATGACCCTGCTTGATCAACTCCATCTGGACCGGGCCCTGGAATCCAGCAAGGAACCCAACATACCCCAGGCCCTGTGTGGGTTCTTCCCCGAAGATCCCATGTATGTCCAGAACTAGGCATGAGGCCCCCTCTGACTGCTGGGCAGGGTACTCCACACTACCAGACCTCTTTCTTACAAGGTTGCCGGCAAGGACAGACAGGTCTTGAGGTGACACATGGATCACCTTCAGCGCCGGCTCTCCTCCTACGTTCCAGACGCAACCGGCAATCCAGAGGACAACACTCCAGACATGGGCAGTTACGCGGGCGAGACCAGAGAGTATGAGTCCACGGCCCCTATGCCTCTCCGAGACCAGGCTCCACAGGACACGGCCCCCGCACTCCCTCCGCCGGAAGAAACCACAGAGGCCCCAGCACCAGCTCCCATCCCGGCGGCCGAGGTCCCCGCTTCTCCGGCGCCCGCAACGGTCCCTAGGCACTCCGACAGGGAATGGAGACGACCCACTTACTTAAGAGACTTTGTTTGCTAGGGGTGTTCCGGACTATGGGGGGAGGGGTGTAGTGTACCGTGCTTTATTGTACAATGTCGCCTGCCATGTGCTCCTGTAATGGCGACCACCATGTGGCCTGAGCTTATGGTCAGACAGCAACCTGAGCTTCGGTCTGGGGGAACAATAGACACCTGGATCCTAAGAGGCCACCAATAAGGAACCTAGGCTAGGTTCTCCCCAGGGAACCTATGACAATTCATATAAATGTAAGACCCTATCAGGTCATTTGGGTGCGGCTGGAGGTGTGGTTCCGGTCAGCATAAAAGCAGGGCTGGAAGCCCCATATGGCAGGCCTCATCTGACCACAAAATAAACCTTGCTATGCTGAAATCACTACCACCGGTCTCCTGATTCCAGTACTTTCCCGTTGGACTGGATGGGCCCCTGGCCTGATCCAACATTGGCTTCTCTTATGTTCTTAATACCTATTTTTACTTATTATTTTTTCAATAAATATCCCTATAAATGCTACTGTAATGCCTCCTGAATAGTAGATTATTTTGGGTCTCTGGCCCTGAAGCTGCTGACTTTACAGTGCTACTGGATCATCAGATTAAAGCATCAGTTACATCTATACGTTTTTACTAAGATCAGTATGCAATACCAACAATACTGTCTCTCTCTACAAATATTTAGAGACAAATTGTCCACTTCATCTCTCTAAAGGTAGACTTTGAGTGGTCATAGCTTAAGCAAGGAGTCTCTGATCCTGCCACATTCCTGGCAGTAGCGAAAGATAATGAAGAAGTAAAACTTGTTTTTCAGCTTCTGCACAGATGCTTGAACAGCTGGGCTATTTAAAAGATCAAGACCTCCTTGATTCATGATTAATGACGGCTGACCAGCTGAATTATGGAACATACGAAGGCCAATCAGCAAGAAGGTGGCCCTCAGGGCTTCAAGCAAATCCCACAGGCCAGACCCAAGGCTGCCCCCTGGCTCCACATGGAAAACACTCACTTTGAAAAGTGCTAACATTCCAGCTTGATGGAGCATGACCGCGGACTATAAAATATCAGTGCTCTAAGGTCAAATCTACATCTGACTTTCCCGCTGGAATCCTTCTAGTTATTTTTTAAAAAAATGTCTATACCTGTTTCTAGTTTCAAACCATACTTGTTCTAGTTTAAAAATTACTGTCTACATTTGTTAATTGCCCTCCTGTGGTCAAGCTACCATTTTACTGCTTTAAACAGATCCTGTTGCTTAGTACTCTTCAGACCCAGGGAGTGAAATTTGAAACCAGCGTGAAATGAGCGTAGGAAAAGACAGGAGTCAAACTACTTCAGAGGGGAGGTGTAAATTGGGCCTTACTGATTTGGAAAAGGGTTATTTTGGCAGTCTGGCCTGTTCTTCATCAGAGTGACCTATTTACAAATTCTAACAAAACAGAAACAAATTAACTGGATCACATAAACCATTGTAATAACATACAAAGCATCATTTTGGGATTTCAATAGGTTTTCCCACTGATTCTCCTCTTTTATTTATTTATTTATTCATTCATTATTTTGATTTATTATTTTAATTTATATCCTGCCTCAGATTTTGCAGCTGTATCACACTGTTAAACAACTAATCAGCAAGCCAGTGGAGACAATGGTCACTTCATTTGATTGGGGGGTGGGGTGGGGTGGGGCGGGGCGGGGGATAACCTTTTGAGAACCAAAACCCCCTTCATTAAATATGAGCTGAGTCTCCATTCCACACATCTGAGACAGGGAGCTTTGACACTCCAAAGCTTGCCCAGCTGGTCTCCGAGGAGCCAATGGGCTCAGATCCACCTGCTCTTTGCAGGGAAAAAACAAGATGAACTTCTATAGATTTTTTTTACAAGAAGATTTGTTTCAGAAGCTATTCTTCTGGAATCAGTACACCATGTGATTTTAAAATTGCAAGAAGGGGCATTTATGGCATTAGCAGATATGGCTTACTCCCTCCGGTCAAATGAAGTTCAGGGCCGCCCTGGTCAGGGTGGGAAATGGTCCAGAAAAGGGGGAGAGGCAGCAGGGTAGCTACAGAAACAACCTGTGCCCCTCCCGAGTGGGCATTCCCAAGGTGTCGCTGATGAGACCTGCTGCCTTGCCTGGTGGAGTTTTCAAATCTGGTGGAGTAATACATAGGGTTGTGGGGTGTTGTGTGTCTGAAGGGTGTGTTTGTGTACAATTTGAGATTTGTGTGTGTTAGAAGCTGGAGTGGTTTCATTAAAAGGGCATTTGGTGTGCACTTGGATGGATGTGGGGTTGGGGTACTACAAGGTTTTCTTTTTTTAGGATCATTGATCTCCCCATTTTCTTTATCTCCCCTTCCCTTTAATTTTCTTTCTTGTTCGTTTCCATATAGATTTGCCGTTTGGGGACAGAGTTCTCTTTTGTTTGGTATCATTTCCAAGTCCTCCTGTTCACTAGGATCTAAGTTTTAATATTCCTTTGCCCAGCTGCTGCACTTGTGGCAGATCTATTCTAGTTTAGGTGGTAACTCATAGTCTTATTAGAATTGTATTCATTAACTAGATTACTGTTGATTAATCCAAACTGTTACTGTTGCCAGGCTGGGTTAGTGTAACTGCTGAGTGATTTCGCCGAGCAGATTTGGAGTTACAGTGCTTGTATTATAGTTGCTCCATAAGCAGATTTTGAAATAATACACCAAGTCTGTATTACACATTGGGGAGTGTTTGTGTTTGCAGGGCAAATGAAGCAGTAAGCAGAGTTAGCACTGCATGGATTTGGGGCACTGTAAGAATGTTACTTTGCAAGTTAGGTGTTCTGTATGGGGACTGAAACACTGCAGGACTGTGCTGCCAGAGACAGGGTGAGCCTGAAGGCAAAGAACAATAGACCGACAGGATTCTGGCAGTAACCAATCAAGGGGTACTATTATGCTGGGAGTGGGGTGTGTTTGGGGTGTGGCCATTGCATGCAAGATAACTGAGCTGAGGGTCTGGTCTGCATCAGAGAGGAGAAACTATGCCAAAAGCTCATCGGCCATGAGGACCTCACACTAGTACAAGCGCTACGCAAGGCCATTGCCTTTGAGAAAGCTAGGCAAGACCGCCAGACCTCCGCTGCGCACCAGGCCTCTGTCCCTTCAGCTTCTGAAGCATTGGATGAGGAGGAGGCCCATTAGATGTGTCACCCTGCTCCCCGCAACTCGAGATCTTCCATTGCTGCCGCTTGCCCAGCAGAGACTGTCGCACAAACGCCCTGTGCCAGCTGTGTAGAGGCCTACAAACACTGCTCCTGCCATTTCAGAGATGCTACCGGCAGGGCCTGCAGCAAGAAAGGCCACATCGCCCGTGCCTGCCACTCCAAGGGAACCCAGAGACACACCAACGTGCACCACGAGGCAGCGGACCTGCACACCATCACTGTTCACCAATAGCAGGTAAGGAATTTGCACCTGGACACCCCAGATCAAATAAAAGTGACTGTGCTTATTGAGGGAGTGCCCTGCAAGATGGAACTGGACACAGATCTCCATCATCTTGGAAGAGACTCTCCGGAGGCTGTGTCCACAAGGGGGCCCCCACCTCACACCTGCTGGGTTCACACTTTGAAAAGAATGAGGTGGCCATTAAGGGGTGGGGCAAGTTCCACGTAAAATATAGGCAGTTTGAGGGAGTGTTAGACTTATTGGTGGTAGAAGGATGGCTCACCAGCTTGCTTGGACTGTGCTGGTTCACACCCTTGGGGTTCAAGGTAACAGGGTGCATTGCGTACAGCCCTCAGACTTCAGCCAGGTGTGTGATGAATTCCCTGCCATCTTTGATGGGACCCTCAGCCAACACACAGGGCCCCTAGTGTCGCTCCAACATAACCCCGAGGTGTGGCCAATCTGCCTCAAGGCCCAGAGAGTCTCATTTGTGCTCAAGCCCAAAATTGAGGCGGAGCTGGACTGCTTAGTGGCGCAAGGAGTATTAGAGCCGGTTCCCCACACCACCTGGGAGACCCCCATCATAACCACAATTTAGCCTAATGGGGACGTCCGCATCTATGTGGACTACAAATGTACAATTAACAAAGTGCTGACAGACCATGCTTACCCAGTGCCTGTGGTCAGCCATGTCCTAGCGACATTGGCAGGGGCCAAGGTCTTTGGTAAACTGGACTTGTGCCAAGCATACCAACAACTTCCAGTGGATGAGCCAACCGCTGAGGCACAGACCATTAACACACACCGGGGTGCGTTCAGAGTCAAGTGGTGGCAGTTTGGGGTGAGTGTGGCCCCGGGGAATCTTCCAGAATTTGATGGACTCTCTTTTGAAAGGCATCCCTGGGGTCCAATCCTTCTTTGATGTTGTACTGATCGCTGCCCTCAAGGAAGACTTCGCTGCCCACCTCTGCACCATGCTGCAATGATTCCACTCCACCGGGCTGAAGGTGAAGTAGGAAAAATGCCTCCTGGGGGTCCCCCGCGTAGAGTTCCTGGGGTTCACCATGGATGCAGATGGCATCCATCCAGCCCCCAAGGTTCACACCATCGCAAATGCACCCGCTCCCACCTCAAAGACCAAGTTGCAAGCTTTCTTGGGGCTTCTGAACTTTTACCACTCCTTCCTGCCCCATAAAGCTGCACTTGCGGAGCTGCTTCACCACCCGTTTGACAAGAAGGCCCCGTGGGTGTGGGGCCAGTGGCAGGCCGCCACTTTCCGAGCCATGCAGGAGCTGCTAACCTTGAATGACATCCTCGCCCATTTTGATGAGATGCTGCTGGTCGTCTTGGCATGTGACGCTTCTCCCTATGGCATTGGTGCAGTCCTGGGCCATCGGTTGCCTGACAGGAGAGAGGTGCCGGTGGCCTGCTACTCAAGGACCCTGTCGTCAGCCGAACGGAACTACACCCAGATCGACAAATAGGCCCTTGCAATCGTGGCAGGAGTAAAAAAGTTCCATGATTACCTTGTACGGCTGCCCCTTCACCATCGCTACTGACCACAAGCCTCTGCTCGGTCTCCTCGCCTCGGACCGCCAGACGCCTCAGATGCTGTCACCCAGGGTCCTGCACTGGTCCATAAAAGATCTTGGGGTCATAGTAGATAACTCAGTGGAAGTGTCAACCCAGTGCAGTGCAGGAGTGAAAAATGCAAACTGTGCATTAGGGATTATTAGGAAAGGGATTGAAGTAATATTATAATGCCCCTGTAGAGATCTATGGTGAGTCCTCGTTTGGTAAACTGTGTGCAGTTCTGGTCCCCATCTCTCAAAAAGGTCATTGTAGAGCTGGAAAAAGCACAGAAGAGGGCAACCAAGATGATTAGGGGGCTGGAGCACCTTCCCTATGGGGAAAGACTGAAGAGTCTGGGACTGTTCAGTTTAGAAAACAGATTACTAAAAGGGAATATGATAGAGGTTTAGAAAATTATGCAGCGGGTGGAGAGAGTTGACAAAGAGACATTTGCCTTCCTCTCCCAAAACACTAGCACTCATGGGCATCCAACGATGCTGATGGGCAGCAAAGTCAGGAGGGACAAAAGGAAATACTTCTTTACACAGAGAATGATTAAAATGCAGAATTCACTGCTTGAGGTTGTACAAGCATCAAGGTGTAGGCAGCTTTAAAAGGCAATTAGACAGATTGATGGAGGAGAGGTCTATCAGTGGTATTAGCCATGGTGACTAAAGGGAACCTCCACATTCAGAGGCAGTAAACCTCTGAATACCAGTGCCAGGAGTCAACATCAGGAGAAAGCCTTGGCCTCTCTGCCCTGTTGCTGGACCTCCAGAGGAACTGGTTGGCCACTGTGTGAGATGGGATGCTGGACTAGATGGACCCGCACTGGCCTGATCCAGGATGGTTCTTCTTATGTTCTTAAATTCCCCCTTGGCAGTGGGGGTTGCTGTTTTTGTAATCCAGATACATTTAGCTAGTGATACACGCATTCTGAGAATCATGCATCACTTTTTCTCTTATATAAACAGGCAGGACATGTTTGTAGGAAAAATGGGATTTTTTGGATTTTTAGCTTGAAATCAGCTACCCCACCCATATAACACTTCACAAACCTTTATGTGCTTGACTTCACAAAATACTAAAACACGAACAGACGTACCATCATCCATGCACTCCTAGCTGAGAACGCCTGAGTAATTTGCTTCATGTAAATCAGAAGTCATATTTCCAGCAGAGCAAGGAGTAGTACATGGAACGTAAAACCACAATCTAAATGTCAAAAGCCTCTTCAGCACAGGACAAAAGAGAGCCTCATATTCTTTCCATCAGGGAAGAGAGGACTTCTGTATTTCCATTCCAGGAAAGGCATGTGGCCCATGAGCGACACACGTGTGTGTTCCTGTAGTCCCCTTCACAAGCAGAACAAAGGTCTCTGGACTTTCAACATTCCCTGCTCCCACAGCAGCCAGTTTTGCTCCTCTGAGTCAGAGAACCATGGCTTGTTCGGTCACTTCTGCGCTGTCACTTTTGTCACTCTTTTCTCCCTGTTGCTTTGGGTCACCCCCCCCCCCCCCCCGTTTTCCACATGTGTTTTGCTCCCTCTGGGAGGGCTCGAGACAGCAAAACATACGGGCGGGGGGGAGGGGACCCTGAAGCAAGAGGGACAAGCGAGTGACAAAAAGGACAGGGCGGAAGTGGCCTCAGGTTGATTCAAGAGCACAGTGCTAGGAGTCTAGCCTTAGCCTCAACTTGCAAGCGAAGATTTCCATCAGTATCAGCACCAAGTGAACACATGAAGCTGCCTTGTATTAATTCAGAACACTGATCTATCAAGATCAACGTTCTGAATTAGTATGAGGCAGCTGACCTTGATAGGTCAGCAGCTCTCAAGGATCTCAGGCAGAAATCTTTCACATCACATCACCTACAACCTGACCTTTTTAACTCGGACCTTCTGCGCATGCAAAGCATGTGCTATATCACTGAGCTCCCAGAGCCCCTCCCAGCCAAGAGAAGAAGAAGAAGAAGAAGAAGAGATTCGATTTATACCCCGCCCTTCACTCACTTGGAGTCTCAGAGCGGCTTACAAACTCCTTTTCCCTTCCCCTCCCCACAACAGACAGCCTGTGAGGTAGGTGGGGCTGAGAGAGCTTTTTCCCAAGCTGTCCTTGAGGGAACAGCTGGTACAGAGCTATGGCTTGCCCAAGGTCATCCAGCCAGGTGCAAGTGGAGGAGTGGGGAATCAAACCCGGTTCTCCCAGATTAGAGTCCGTGCACTTGTTTTGGGCCCTTCCCCTGCCTGTATCTCACAAATGCAAAACAGTTCTATTGTACACCTGTACACTGTAAAAAGTGCAACAGAGCTAACACTATGCAAGTGCCTTGGGCTGCTTTTCTGCATTTGCATTGGCGTGAAGACTAACATTGCCCTTTGTATCAGGCATGGGATTTCTACTGGGGTCCTGTCTCATATATCAATGGCTCTGCCCTGCTTGTTGTTGTGAAAGGATACAGTGAGCTCATAGAATAACATAACACACGCACACATCTGTGCAACGGTCAATAAAATCCTAAAGTGGGCTTCCTCCAGGAAAGGGAGACTTGGGTTAGATGGTGATCAGTTCTCACCGTTTGGCCAAAGCTTTCAAAACGGTTGGCAGAGTTTAAATATTCAAGGAAGTGGAGCGCTGACTGTTAAGAGAAAAATAAGTCGGTTTATTAAAGAAGAACGAACTGTTAAAGAACACAGAAGAGAGAGAGCCTTAACTAACCAATCTGACTGCTGTGAGAAGAACAAAGAGCAACAGAAAGCTCTACAGGAGCAGGGAGTCTCCAGGAGAGCCAATCAGGAGACATCAAGGGCACAGTTTGAGAAAGGGAGAAGTCCCTAGTCAAGCTATGCTAGCTACAAGTCCTTCAGCTGTCCCCCTGTAGGATGATCTTCCCATTTTCTTCATAAAGCTGCACTATAGACCTTGCATATTCTGTCAAAAACAGCCATGATGGATGGTTTTAATTTCCCTGCATGGCACCTTAAATTTGGTTATCTAAATTTTTACAGTGATTGGTCAAAAGCAGACTTGGCGGGAAAACTTTAAGCCTGCCTCCTAAATGCTGACTGGGTTGGAAAGGAAACTCCCAGGACTGTAAAACTGTTAGCCCACCTTGAAATTCTGGATGAAGACTCTGATCTATAAAGTACTGGGTTCAGAGACGAGTTGAAGTGAAATCAGCTCATCGGTTTATTAGATGGTTCAAAACAAGATTGCTGAGCAGAGCTCGGGGGTCTGCTTAAATGCCAGTCTAAACCACACCCTTGGCCTTGCCCAATCCCCATGACAGGGTCATTTACACTGCACCTTTGACCATAGGACCCTTTACGAATCCTGGGTGGCTGATTGGTCTAATTTAAGATCCACATGGGCTATTGTCTTCCGAAGCGAAGCTCCGGTCTTAGCCCAACCACGTGTGACATCTCTGACCAAGAGCGCAGCCGCCATTAGTACACAGCAGATCACAGACTGATCTTAGAGAAGAAGAGGAGGAAGAGAAGAGATTGGATTTATACCCCGCCCTTCACTCACTTGGAGTCTCAGAGCGGCTTACAAACTCCTTTCCCTTCCCCTCCCCACAACAGACACCCTGTGAGGTAGGTGGGGCTGAGAGAACTCTTTCCCAAGCTGTCCTTGAGGGAACAGCTGGTACAGAGCTATGGCTTGCCCAAGGCCATCCAGCCAGGTGCAAGTGGAGGAGTGGGGAATCAAACCCGGTTCTCCCAGATTAGAGTCCGCGCACTTAACCACTACACCAGACTGGCTCTCCAGTCTTATTAGACTATGCCAGAGATGCTAAATCTTAGACCCATTCCTTTGATAGAAATGATATTTTAGATAATTTCCACTTACACTATGTGAGAGCTGTTGCGGAGAAACTACATTCTTATGGGTTTACTCCCCAGCCCTAAGCCATCTTGGATTTATGGAAGCCAAAGAAATAATTAAACAGCAAATCTGGGGTGCAGCTCTTCAAGGGGAGAGCACGGTCATTGTCTTATGCAGTAGGAGGGAACCATGGTAAAAACTTTGCTCCAGCACACTCTGCTTCAGCACTTCTAAACACCAGAGAGCCTTCCCCTTGGTCCACTTCAGTGTGTTACCATCAGCTCTTTTGGAAGGAAGCGGCACAAGCATCCCATACTCTCAGGGTGCGTTCAGACAGGCAGTGCTTCCGCCATTGGCCCGGCTCAAATTTGATCTAGATCTTTTTTATTCAGTGTTGCATGAACTGACAGCTTCCCCGTGAAGCGCTTCACCGTGTGTGACTCTGTGGGGGATTGTCTAGACCGGGGTGGGCAAACTTGCTCAGCGTAAGAGCCCCCTAGAACAGGGGTGACCAAACTTGCTTAACATAAGAGCCGCATAGAATAAACATCAGATGTTTGAGAGCCACAAGACGTGAACAAATATTACCTGCTTTTATTGGAAAATAAGCAAATTTGCTTTTTATTAGCATTAAATGAGACTGCCAAAAATAATAACAAAAGGGGTAAAAGCAGATATTGATAATGATATTAATTTGTCCAATGATATTTGCTTGCTAAGGATATTTAGCTTTCCCAGCTGCCCTGCTGGATATTTAGCTTTCCCAGCCACAGTTTGCCCACCCCTGGTCTACACAGCACCCACCTTTAGGAGCCTGTTTGCGCATGTGCATATGTGCCTCACCGTGTACTTGTTTTTCTGTGCATGTGCGGACTTAAATGGTAAAAACACCACCAGTGGTACCTTCCTCTAGATACCATTAATAAAGTTGATAACGTTCACGGGACCATCAGAAACACAAAATTGTCCGGATCGTTTCAGCGGAGGTCTGCAGACATTGCATGTTTAAATGGCTATGCACGCTTCGCTAAGATTTTTTTTTTAAATAGTGGCCGTTCGGGATGGTCTGGAGACCATCCCTACGGGCTGACTGAACGCTGGTAGAATGACCAGATGGGGGAAAGTCCGTCATTGGCCCATCGGCAAGCTTTGGACCAGACTTCCACCGCTATCTTTTAAGTACGGCTCCCCAACCTGAATAAATTTTCCAAGCTGACTTGATGAATTTGTATTTCCCTTCTCCTCTCAGGTGGTTCTAATGAAACCACCTTTAAGGTGGCCAAATTTTGCATCTCTGTATGCTCATTTCATAATTTAGGCCTGCCCTATTGAAATCAGCCTAATATACGCCTTTGCAATTTCATTGTATGTAGGCATGCTAATGACTCTCTCTGTGTTAGTCTTGGCTGATCTATGATTGCTGGTTAGGCTAGCCACGTATCCTTTGATTCTTCTCTCAGGATTCTACTGGTAACTCTCTATGGACTGTTTCTATGTGTCCCCTGCCCCAGATTTATAGTTAGTTGTTAAAAATCCATTTTTATTCACAATCCATGAGTCTGAACTGACTGCATAGAATCTCACCCACCTTTTAGTCAGGCTGCTTTGTTCCACAGTGGCCAAGCTCTTCCAGTTCTGAATAGGAATGCTGATGGAGAGGGGAAGAGAGAATGAACAGAGAGGACTGAACTCTCGCTTTTCATCCCACTAGTGGACCCAGGGACAACTATAAAGTAAAACGTCCTGGGACTGAAGTTAGGATGCCAAATATGACAAATATTATAGCCCAAAACTCTACAAAGAGCATGTAACAGAGTGTTTGCAGTGGGAAGGACAATGAGTGCCACTTTACATTAAAAATATGAAGTTAGTTATTTAAAACACTTGAAATAGTCATCTGCCAATTAAAATGCTGATTTCAGCTTCTAAGCAGTATAATAAAACTAATTAAATAACTTAATAATTATCACTCCACTGAGATTCATGAGGCATGTGGAGATATGTAGAAAGTTCCATTTTCTGCTCTCATTTTCTGCTCGTGCCCAAGTTCATAATTCTCGTCTAGTTCTGCAAAGAGAAGGGAGTTTTTGACTTTGTTATGTATTGAGCCTGAACTGACTTGCAAAAGAACTAGCTAGGGAGGTATAACAGTAGATCGCCAGGATCCTAGAGTGGGCCAGTAGGGAGGCAGGGATCCTAGAGGAAACCAGTCGGGAAACAATAGAGTGTAAATAGCCTATTTTGGGGAGTGGGGTGTGTTTGGGGTGTAATCCTTTTCATGCATAAATACCAGGCTTCAGCCAAGGATAGCCAGTCTTCTTTTCTTCTTGCTAATAAACTATGAGCTGATCATTCTACGCATTTGAACCCAGTATATTTAACTGGTGACGAAGGTGGGATCCCGATGAGTGACCCTGATGTGACTTCCAGCACCGCACCACACAATGATCTCCAGGACTCCGCACCTCACATCACTCCACGGGTCATGGCTGCATTTGACCCTGCTCACCCTGAGCTGTGGGAAGCATGGGTGGAACAGCTGAAGTATTTCATTTGAATCCAAGGCATAGACAACGCCATCAAGAAAAAATCACTCCTGCTCAGCACATACTCCTGCTTAAGAACTTTGAAGGATGTTTGGATTTGGTGGTGGTGAAAGGGCAGCTTATTAGTTTACTGAGGCTATTGTGGTTTGCTCCCCTGGGGTTCGGGGTGATGGGGGAGCATCATGTGTGGCCTACAGACTTCAGTAACAGGTTCGACAAGTTCCCAGCTGTTTTTGATGGGATGCTTGGTTGCTACAACAGGCTGCCAGTTGCCTTAAGACCTCAATCCCGAGATAGGCCCCATACGTTTGAAGGCCATGCGCGCCCCATTTGCGTTACAGCCCAAGATAGACAAGATAGACAAAGAGCTTAATAGCGCAAAGGATTTTAGAGTCAGTGTCACACATGCTTTGGGAGACCCCCATCGTCACCCGGGTGAAGCCCAACGGGGACGTCTGTATCTGCACGGACTATAAATGCACCATAAACAAGGCCCTGCAGGACCACGCTTATCCCGTTCTAGTAGTCAGCCATATTTTGGCATCCTTGGCAGGGGCAAAGGTTTTCAGGAAATTGGACCTGGTCCAGACATACCAGCAGCTCCCCGTAGACAATGCTAATGCAAAAGCCCAGGTGATTGTGATGTACCCAGGTGTGTTCTAGGTACAGTGGCTGCAATTCAGGGTCAACATGACACCGGGGATCTTTCAAAATCTAATGGACTGTCTCCTTAAAGGGATCCCTGGGACCCAGCCATTCTTTGACAATGTTTTGATCATTGCATCCACACCCAAGGCCTTTGCTGAGTGGCTGTGCACCATCCTACAACGTTTCCACACTGCCAGCCTGAAGGTGAAGAGGGAAAAATGTCTCCTGGGGGTGCCACAAGGCAAGTTCCTGGGATTCTTGGTCGATGTGCAAGGCATCCATCCTACACCTAACAAGGTCAGGGCCATTGTTAATGCTCCAACCCCCTCTTCTAAGCCGGAACTCCAGGCCTTGGGCCTGGTGAACTTCTATGATTCTTTCTTGCCCCACAAGGCTGCAATCGCCAAGCCCCTACACCACCTTCTCAATAAAAAAAAGCTCCTTGGGTGTGGGGCCAGAAGCATGCTGCCATGTTCCGGGCCATCAAGGACCTGCTCACCTCCAATACGGTCCTGTAGAACTTCAATGAGATGCTCCCCATCATCCTTGCCTGCAATGCTTCCCCGTACAGAGTTGGGGCCCTCCTGGGACATTGGCTGGTTGACAGCCGTGAGATCCCTGTGGCCTACTATTCCCACACCTTGTCTTCAGCCGAGCGCAACTACATGCAGATTGACAAGGAGGCACTGGCAATCATGGCAGGGGTCAAGAAGTTTCATGACTACCTCTATGGGTGGCCATTCACCATTGTGACAGACCACAAGCCCCTCCTGGATCTGTTGGCTCTGGATTGCCAGACGCCACAGATACTGTCCCCCAAGGTGCTCCGTTGGTCTGTCTTCTTGGCCAGCTACCAGTAAGTGCTCCTCCACAGGCCCAGAAAAGTGATGGGCCACACGGACACCCTCAGCTGCTTCCCATTGCCCTCCTGCAACCCAGATCTGGTGCCTGCACACCAGATCCTGCTCTTCGAGGACCTGCCAGACTGACCCATACAGGTACCCAAAGTGTCCCACCAAACCGCATAGGACTGTGTGCTCTCTTGCATTTTGGACTGGGTGGAAAGGGGTTGGCCCGCCAGCAGGGGGCCCCCGGACTTCACCACATTTCCCTCCCACAGGGATGAACTATCGGCCCACAAGGGTTGCTTGTTCTGGGAAATCTAGGTGGTTGTGCCCGCTCCGCTCCATTGGCGAGTCTTAGCAGCCTTATACAAAATGCACCTGGGAACTGTGTGCATGAAGGTGCTAGCCCACAGCTATGTTTGGTGGCCCGGCATGGACAGCAAAATTGAGGACTGTGTCAAACGCTGTCAGATGTGCCAAGAATCCTGGCTGGAGCCACCCAGGGCCCTGGTGCTTCAGTGGGAATCTTCCTACAAGCCATGGGCCTGCCTGCACCTCGACTTTGTGGGTCCATTCCAGGGCCACATCTTCTTCATCCTGGTGGATTCGTACTCCAAATGGCTAGAAGTGGTGCTGGTCCCCTCCACATTGTTCTGAGCAGCAATTTGCACCCTATGGCAGATCTTCAGCACACATGGCATTCCGGATGCCATTGTAACAGACAACTGGATGGCTTTCACCTCGTCTGAGTTCTGGGAATTCACAGAGTTCTATGCCATCCGACACATCCACTCTGCTCCCTTCCACCCCGCAACCAATGGCCTGGCGGAGCAGATGGTGAGGACAATGAAGGAGTTCCTCTGCAGGATCATCCAAGGGAGCTGGGATTACCAGCTGGCAGCTTTCCCTTTTGGCCAGAGGGTAACCCCAAACACAACCACTGGCCGCAGCCCCGTGGAACTCTTGATGGGAAGGCACCTCACAAACCATCTCAATCAATTACACCCAGACTGTGCTCCGGAGCACAGCTTGGCTCCAGAGAATCAAGCTGCTTCCCACGGGTACTTTCCGGGCAACCCCGTCTATGCACACAACTTCTCCAGAAGCCTGGCCTGGGTCCCCGCCAAGGTTATCAGGGTGACAAGGCCTCTCTCATATGAAGTATCCACAGAAGACGGCCAGAGGCTCCACCAACACACAGGCCAGCTCTGTAGTTGTCTCCTCCCCACGGAACCCGGGATAACCACACCAGATAACAGTGACAAGGATCTGCTAAGCTGTGAGGAGCCAGAGACAGAGGAGAATACACCCATTGGCAGCGCTCAACAGGAACTCAACAATCAGCTTTTGGAGGCCACCAGTGGAACGCCAGCACCAGCTGCCTCTTGTGGCCCCGACAATGTCCCAGCATCACCACCCGCTCTCAGTCCGGTGGCAGGTCTGGCCCCTGACACAGCTCCGGAATCCGCATCCACGGCAGCAAAACCACGCTGCTCAAACTGCAAGTAGTGCCAACCAGCATACTTAAAGGACTTTGTCAGTTGAAGAGACTATGAACTTTGGGGGGAGGGGTATTATGTATTGAGCCTGAACTTATTTGCAAAAAGACTTAGCTTGGGAGGCATAAAAATGAATCCCTAGGATCTAGAATGGGCCAGTAGGGAGACAGGGATCCTAGAGGAAACCAATTGGGAAACAATAGAGTGTAAATAGCCTATCATTGGGAGTAGGGTATGTTTGGGATGTAATCCTTTTCAGGCATAAATACTGGGCTTCGGCCAGGGATAGCTAGTTTTCTTTTCTCCTTACTGTAATCACTAATAAACCATGAGCTGATCATTCTAAGCATCTGAACCCAGTATATTTCTGACTTGATGCTGAGAACATAGCTAGGCCTGGAGTCCAGACCCTTGTAAAAACCTCTTTTTCTTCCCAGTGCTGAAAAGTTAATTGGATATTAGCTGCAATAGGACATTAATGGTGAGAACGCACCCAACTGTGGAAAGGAGAAAATAACCTTTTTTTATTGTAAAGGTGAAAAGTACTGAGGTCAGAGATGCGTCGAGTGAAAACAGCTCATACTTTATTTCGAGGTCAGAACAAGGCTGCTTGCCAGACTTGCTGGTCCGCTTATATCCCTGTTCCAGACCACACACACACATACACACCCAACACCCATGATAGGTTCTATAATATATACAACATCTGATTGGTGTCCTCCCAGGATCCTGCTCCCCTGATAGGGTGCCGCCAGGATCCTGGGTATCTATTGGTCTTTGGAGCGATGCTCAGTAACTTCTCCCAGCCACATGTAAATCCAACCGCGTGTATGGTCCTTTGTGAGAACATAACAAAAGGAGAAATTATAATTAAGTTACAGGAAATGAGGCACACTAATTTGTACTTGCTAACATCTGTGCAATTTACTTCAAAACTTCTACTATCCATTAACACCAAAATATTCTTAGTGGTCTGCTAGACAGAAATTCACTGTCTTTGTTTCAATATTCCAGTTCCACATATCCCTCTCCATTTCTTCCAGCTGTTAAAAGAGCCCAAATCCCTCAAGTCTTGCTACACTCTTCTTGGGACCTGAGACCACTCTGGTTGCTTTTTCTCCATGATTTCCCATTACTGTTGGTGGGGGTGGGAATGGGGTGAGGCTTAGATCCACATACAGGATTTATGTCACGACAGAGCCCGGGAGTCCGGCTGGGCAGACAGGCTGGCAAGCACACCCAGGGTGTAACTTGGATGGGGAAAGGCAGCAGAGCATTGCGGCAAGTCCCAATCTCAAAGCATGAGCGTACTCAAAACATACCGGAGGTCAGAGTCTATAAATCAAGCTGAGGTCAGTCAGAAGCAGATCTGAAGCCGGAGTCAAGGAATGCCGAAGATCAAAAGCCGGGGTCCAGGATCAGGAAGCAGAGGTCAGAAGTCCAAGAAGCAAGCCGGGTCGAAAGCCAGAGAAGCAAAACAGGATCAGAGGCAAGGTACGCACGGAACGGATGGTTCTGCCAACGATGTTGCCAGCACAATTGCTTCTGGCCGGCAGCCTTCTCAAATAGCGTTCCGGCTCATTAACCACTTAGCACTTCTGTGCGAAGTCCTGGTTTCTGTCAGTACTCAGGACTTAATGATCTTTGCCCCTGCCTGCATGCTTCCTTGCGTCACCTATTCAGCTCTTGCCGTCTCCTTTCATGGAGCCTGCTGACAGGTGGAGGCGAGTCCGGTGGTGAATTGCTCGGCCCAGCCACTGCCTGATCAGCCTCAGGTGGGTCTTGCTGAGAACTTGGCTGTGGATCCTCTGCAGGACTTATGTTTTCCTCAGTTAACTGAGCCAAGTCCTCCTGTCCTCAGCTGTCAGGCACTGGGTCTGGGGCTAAGTCAGGGGCAGGCATGACAATTTACCCTTCCCTCTGCAGCAGTTGAGCTGGGAAAGAGAAGCCCATGGGCCAAGTCTCCTTGTGACATTCTAGTTTTCAAATTTGTCCAAGGGCATTCCCCATTCAGCTTCTCAAAAAAAAATGAATGAAGAGGTCATATAGAAAATCTCATGTTTGTAGAATGCCTGATTTGGTTCTCATCTCAGGGTACTTTGGTCATCCTTACTCCCTTTCTCTCTCTTCCATCACTGATGGCAGTTAGAATGTTGTACTAAGATCTGTGCAATCCAAGTATGAACTCCCACAGAAGTTCTCTGGGCGACTTTGAGCCAGTTACACATTCTCAGCCAAACCTACTTCACAGATTGTTTTGGGGAGGATAACACAGAAGAGGGGATACTGTATGCCACTTTGGGTCCCCACCAGGAGAAAATCAAGGTAAAAACATCTAAACAAATCAAACCAAACAGAATTGCCTTCTGCTCATATAAGCATAGATTTGGATTCAGCCCATAGCCCCAATCCCATCTTGCTACAGCACTGGTGTGGACAAAATGGAGTAAGCCTCAAGACAAAATGATATTGGAACCTAAGGTAATTGTAAGGGAACTGCCAAGGGCAGGGTGCAAAATGCACACCAGAGGTCATGTAATATATCAGCAGATTAATACAAAATTATTTTGTATTTTCTTTCCCAGATGGAATAAGTAGGTGTATTCTTGCAAGCACTGATGAAAGCCAGATATCAGCTTGCATTGCCCTTTTGCAGCTGCTCATTGCATGCAGCCCAACATTGCCTTCAGCCAGGGCCGGCCAGCCTGTCCGCTAGGCAAACTAGACAACAGCCTAGGTGCCCCCTGCTGGTGAGCGGCAAACTGGCCTTCAGTTCCAAGTCGACCCCTGTCCCTTTAAGAGAGAAGAGGAAGTGATGTGTGCAGCGTGTATTTGTCCTGGTGACGCAGCAGCAAAGGAGAAGAGACAGACAAATGGTAGTTCTTTCGTGCACGCCCCGCCCCTTTGAGAGAAGATCAGAAGGGGGGAACCCCTCGCACCCCATCATAATTTGAAATTGCATTATGTGCCCCTCACGCTCTGTCTCTCCCAGCCCCGGCAAGGCACCCTTTAACTCCAGAGGGCAAAATGTGCCCCTCACGCCCAATCTCCAAGCAGCCTTGCAGTTCAGAGATGGGACGCAAGTGGTTCCCCCCTCTCCCAGCCCTGGGAAGGTGCCCTTTTACTCCTGAAGGCAAAATGCACTCCATTTTCCATTTTGCCTTCGGGAGTTAAAGGACACCTTCCCGGGGCTGGGGGAGGGGGGGACCCCTCAAGCCTCATCTCCGAGCAGGGCACGAGGGGCGCATTTTGCCTTCAGGAACAGTCCGGTTCTGTTCAGCAAGCCAGCGGGGCCAACTCCCCCCCTTGCCCTCCCCTTCTGGAGTGCGGTGTGCCAATCTCAACCCGGGCACTTTCGTGCAAGTGCCTCTCCAACTTCCCCGCCTCATCTGCCCCCTGCTCTCCCTTCCCCTTCATGCCACCTCTGCCCACCTTGGCATGCCACAGATGCCCAGCTTCACCCTCATGCATTTTACTGTATATTCAGGCTCTTCTCTTTACCCCCCCCTGCAGCTTTTATATCCCTCCAACTATGCCTTTGATCTTCTTTTTGTTCCCATTTCCGAGCCCTTTCTGTTCTCTTTCCTTCTCTCCCCCCCCCCCCCCGGGTGCATTTCACTGTATATTTAGGCTCTTCTCCTTACACCCCCCCTCAGTTTTTATATTCTCCCATAGGCTCCCTCTAAGCCGAGTTAGTGTGAGCTAGCTCACAGTTTTTTCGCCTCTGGCTCACGCATTTTTGTCTTAGCTCAGGAAGGATGGCTCTAGAGCAAACTAATTTATGCAACAGCCACATCGCTCACTCACAACTTTAATGCCAGTAGCTCACAAAGTAAGATTTTGGCTCACAAGACTCCACAGCTTAGAGGCAGCAGCCCCCAACTATGCCTTTTGATTTTCTCTTCTCTCCAATTTCCAAGCCCTTTCTGTTCTTTTTCCTTCTCTTTCCCCCTCCCCTGCGTTTCACTGTATATTCAGGCTCTTTTTCTTTCCCCACCCCAACTTTTATATTCTCCCCCCACACACACACAACTATGCCTTTCGGTCTTCTAAAATAGCATTTGCTTCACTTAACCAAAACTGATTTCTGGAGCCAGCCTGGTGGTTTTCCTGGGGATAATTATCAAAGAGAATATGCTACTGCTCAGAAAAACCTGCTTCTTTTCTCCAGCAATCTGGATTTCATGAAGAATGCAACTAGCAGCAGGATTTCTTTACAGGGGGCTGGCAAGGGAGAAGACCACAGGTGCTGCATTTGCATTAACTCTGTGTGTGTGTGTGAGAGAGAGAGAGAGGGAGAGAGAGAGAGAGGTGCCTTCAAATTGCTCCTAACTTTTCATTCTTCCTAAAATGCATTTGTTTGAAAATTGGTGGGTGCACGGGTGGAGTGGGGGACACCAGAAGGTATCCGCGCCTAGTGTGCAAAAAACTCTGGGGCCGGCCCTGCCTTCAGCCACTGAATATTGCTAGTGAGGAACGAAAAACCCAGAGATACTGCTGATTGAGTAGATAAAGGACTTTTCAGCATGATGGTTCTGAGACAGAGCTCTGTCTCAGCAGTACTTTCAGAGGTTGTACTGAGCAGAACTTGCCATTTCAGCAACAGCATATGCAAAGCCTTTATGTTCCCTCATTCCAGATGTTGCCAGTCATTCCACATACTGGGGCAAGGTCCAGAAAGAACTCCCGTGGTATACTTTTAGTATCATTTTTCTCCCAAAAGTTTATTTCTAAAAGGTGTGCTTCAGGTTCTGGGGAACAGAAAACTAGGAGCTTGTTGTGGGCACTGAAATAGCAAATTGTGAGATTGGGTTCTGGTCTCGATGACAGCGGATGCGAGACAGAGAAGCTCCTTGCAAACGCTGAACTTTAACAGCCTCCAGAGTAAAGTACAACACCTCAAGAAGATTCTCTTAGGAAGAAAGAGATAGAAAGCAAGAAGCTCGTCTTGATGATACTGGAGGAGTGAGGCAACTCTTTCCAGCACACACAGGACTGCTTGGAAGTGGGAGGCTGTTGGAGACGCCCAGCATGACGACAGGTGCAAACCGAGCCCATAGAACTGACAGAGTCAACAGGAGACAAATAAAAGATGGAACGAGAAAGCCACAAACGAAGCTAAGTGACTAGTAAAAAATATCCTCTCTCTTGAGGGAATGAAATAACTGACCTTTTGTTAAAAAATAGCATTAAATAGGTTGCCAAAATAGGGGGAATATTACTTTAAGGTGGCCATTTCAAGGGGAGGAAAATAAAACAGAAAATAAAAAGGAGCAACTGAAAGCTTGTAACTGCCAAGGTGTAAATATAAAGCTACAAACCCAGATAGGAAAGCGACGCTTACTGACCCATTTTCTTTTTTTTTTTCTTTCTTTGTACTTTCTTTTGGTTTGCTGTCTGATGAGAGCGGGGTCGACTTTGGAGTCGGAACGGACGGAGGGCGGAGTTGCAGGAGGAGGCTGGATTGAAGGATTGGCAAGTGAAGAGAGCATGGAAGTGAACTGGGAGGAGCAGTAGGAGCGACGGACAGAAGAAAAGAGAGAACAAGAAGGGGAAGCTTGTAATGAGCAGACCGAAGAAAGGGCGGAAGTGAAGCACAAGTACAAGGAAGAAAGAAGGGTGGAAATAAACTACACAGACCTTTGAAAGACAGAAGGTAGAAGTGAAAGAGATAGAGACTGAAACTGAGTGGTGAAGATTGAGAAAAGGAAGAGGAAAGAGAAGGAAATATAGAGACAGAGTAAAAGAAGATATTGGCTGGATAAGAAGGAAGAGATAACGCTACATATAATAACCATAAATAATAATAGATAAATTTTTAGGAGCATTAAAAAAAATGTAAGGAAGGGAGAAGCAGTGTGAAACTAGTGAATTTGGTTCTAGTGGTGGGGCATAGTAACAGAAACTCTTGAGGAGGGAAAAACTAAACATATACATTTGAAACACTAAAGGGAAAATTAGACAAACCGAATGGCAACAGGTTCTAGTGGGGGAAAGAAACCATCTATAAAATCTCCAGGTCAGGCAGGGATCCAAACCCAACTGAAACTAAACACAATGAGTATTACTCAGCTTACAATAAAGGACTTGAAGAGTATAATTCAAGAGTGTGTAGCTCAAGAAATAAAAAACACAGTAATACAAGAAACTAAAAGTACAGTAGAAACAATAATTCCCACTCTAATTAAAAAGGAGATGGAACCCATACAAGAGAAAATGGGGGAAATAGCAGAATAAATCATAACAGAAACAGATATGATAAAAAAACAAATAAATGATAATAGGAAATTCAAAAAATTGTCTTGATGAATGAGAATATGGAGGAAAAAAATTATGAGATGGATCAAGAAGTACGAGAACTAAAGACAAAAACAAACAGAATGGAAGAGACTTTGATATAACTTGAAATGGACAAAGCAGCATTATTCATAAAGTGCCAAAATATCCCTGAAACTGTTGACAAAAATTTAAAGGTAGAAATTGTACAAAGTCTAACAGAACAGTTGAATATAGGAACGTGTGAAGAAGTAGAGAGAGAAATAGATCAAATATACAGGAAAAATACATCATATGAGAGGAGAAACAAAGTACCTAGAGAAGTCCACATAAAATTCAATAGAACGGACCAGTGGATACTTACCGTGAGGGGTCCTTCTCCTCTGAGATAAGGAGGACATCTTGATGGGTGTTTCCCATCCTACTCATAGGGAGGCAGGAACTAAATTCTTTGCTTCCTGTCCCTTGGATGGGACACGCCCCTTAAGCCAGTTCGGGGACTCTCGGAAGCAGTAGTAGCTATAACAAGAAAAACTAAGCATAACTGTATAACATGAACGCTAAACATCTCAAGGAAAACAACTTGAGGGAAGAACGTGAGAAGTAAACAGGAATAATCAGATTAGATAAAAGGTGAGATTTAGAAGACGATGATCTGTTGGGAGGGCGAAGATGTCCTCCTTATCTCAGAGGAGAAGGACCCCTCACGGTAAGTATCCACTGGTCCGTTCTCCCTCTGAGAGGAGGACATCTTGATGGGACCTCCCATAGCAGTGTCCCTTTAGCTGGGCGGGACGTCGTCTTCTGTGTTAAGCACCTGTTGCAGGATCCTTCGGCCAAAGGCTGCGTCTGCAGAACTAAAAAGATCTAGCTTGTAATGCTTGACGAAGGTCAACACAGATGACCACGTGGCAGCCCTGCAAATTTCTTCAATTGAAGCTCTGTTGGAAAAGACTGCCAAGGTAGCTGCGCTCCTGATAGAATGTGCTGTAAGGCCTGGAGGAACTGGTATATTCTTGGACCGGTACGCCTCTGTTATACACTGTTTGAGGGTGGAGCTAATGCAGGACTTTGACATCTTGCAGCCCTTGTTGGGAGGAGAGACAGAGATAAACATGGACTCGGACCTCCTGAAGCTGCTGGTGCGGTGAAGAAAAGCCTTCAAAGCTCTTCTGACATCCAGGCAATGTAGCAGTTTCTCTTTTTGGTGAACCGGATTGGGGCAGAATGACGGTAAGGATATCTCCTGTGACCTATGGAACCTGGAGTTCACCTTAGTGAGAAACGACGGGTCAGTGAATAGGGATACCTTATCCTTATGGAATGTACAAAATCTTGGATTGACAGAGAGAGCTCCTAGCTCCGAAACTCTCCTGGCCGAAGTAATCGCCACTAAGAAGAGCGTTTTCATCCGAAGCCACTTGAGCGAGATCTCCTGAATTGGCTCGAAGGGCGGAGAGGATAAAGCGGATAGCACAATGCTCAGCTTCCAGGTTGGGAAGTGATGGAGGACCAGCGGGTCCTTGAGGGCCGCTCCTTTCAGGAATCTTTTAACGTGAGGATGAGTTGACAGGACCCAACCATCTAGCCGTGGGATGACTGTTGTTAAAGCCGCTATCTGCTGACGAAGTGTGGAGGCCTTTAGTCCAGTTTCATGACCATCTTGGAGGAAGGATAGAATGTTGGACATGTCGGGCCGTTGTGGATCAATCTTCTTTCTTCTGGACCATCTAACGAAGGCCTTCCATGTAGTATTGTATATTCTAATGGTGGATGCCCTACGGGATGCTAAAATGGTAGACGTCACTGGCTCCGAATATCCTTGTTTCAGGAGACCTTGCCGCTCAACTTCCAGGCGGTTAAGTGGAGCCAAGCTGGGTCCGGGTGCCAGATCGGACCTTGGTGTAGCATGTCTGGAGAGAATGGAAGAATTAGCGGAGGTAGGGACGCCAGGTTCTGCAGTTCTGAGAGCCACGGTCTCCTGGGCCAAAAGGGAGCCACTACTATGATCTCTGCCTGTTGCTGTCTGATCTTCCTGAGAAGCTTCGGTATAACCGGAGTTGGCGGGTAAGCATACATCAGACCCGGAGGCCATTGAGAGGTCAGGGCATCCATCCCCTCCGCTGAATGGTGAAAGAACCGCGTGAAGAATCTGCGAGTCTTGTGGTTGTCCGGGGAGGCGAACAGGTCTATCACAGGGCTTCCAAACTTGTCCTTGATCATCTTGAAGAGCTCCTCCTTGAGTGACCACTCTCCTTCTTGAAGGGTCCTTCGGCTTAGCCAATCTGCCCGGACATTCAGCGAACCTTTGATGTGTTCCGCCTTGATGGAAGCTATATGCGTCTCCGCCCAGGAGAGGATTTGTACTGCTTCCTTGTGCAGGAGGGAGGACCGGGAGCCGCCCTGACTGTTCAAATAAGCTTTGGCTGATACATTGTCTGTTCTGATCAGGACGTGATGTCCTGCTATGTGGTTCTGGAAATGTAATAGGGCCAACCGAACAGCTCGTAGCTCCAAGAGGTTGATGGGCAGTTGTTGTTCTTCTCTGGACCAGATACCCTGAATGGGTAAGTTGAGGTATACCGCTCCCCAGCCCAGGAGGCTGGCATCCGTCACGATCTGTTTCCAGTCCGCAACGTAATAGCAACTCCCTTGTGTAAGGTTGGATAGTTTGGTCCACCAGGATAGACTGACCTTGATGCGGTGAGGTATGTTGATCAGAGGGTCTAGTCTGGCCATAATCTTGAGCTGGAATGGTCTCAGGAAGAGTTGTAGCGGTCTGGCGTGGAAACGGGCCCAGGGCACTGAATCCATGGAGGAGATGAAGAGGCCTAGAGCAGCTTGGCCAAGGACATGAGGGAGGATTGCTTGGCCCAGGTGATTTGTCTTGATAGATCGCGAATTTTCTCCGCCTTCTGACGAGGGAGGAAGGTACGGTTCATAGTGGTGTCCAAGATTACTCCGAGATGCTCTAGGGATTGAGATGGAGTGAGGCAACTCTTTTGGACGTTCACTAGGAAGCCATGTTCTTGCAGACAGAGGACTGTCTCTGCGGTGTCCTGAATGGCCTTGTCCTTGGAGTTGGAATGGATCAAAAGATCGTCCAGATAGGGGTGGACGTGGATTCCCTGTTGTCGAAGCAGGGCTATTGGGTGGATAAGTATTTTGGAGAAGACCCTCGGCACGGTTGAGAGGCCGAAGGGGAGGGCCCTGAACTGCCAGTGGCGCCCTTGGACTAGGAACCTGAGGAAGCGTCTGTGAGCTGGTAGCATGGGGACATGCAGATATGCCTCCGTCAAGTCTATGGAAGAGAGGAATTCTCCCGGATGAAGTGCCTCTGTGATGGATCTGAGAGTTTCCATCCGGAAGTGTCTCAATCTTACGAAGCGATTTACAAACTTTAAGTCCAAGATCGCACGCCATCCTCCGTTTCTTTTTGGCACTGTAAAAAAAATCGAATATATGCCCTGTCCTCTCTCCTCTGGGGGGACAGGTTCTATGGCCGAGATGGCTGCTAGGTGTACTACAGCTTCTGACGTTCTTGCTAGCTTTGCTGGGTCCCTCAGAGGTGGTGAGGCAATGAAGCGATCCAGGGGCTTTGACTGAAACTCGATGGAATAGCCCCTTGCGGTGATCTCTAGGGACTAGGTGTCTGCTTTGGATCTTTGCCAGTTGTGGTGGAAGAGGAGCAGGCGGCCTCCCACCAGCGCCGCCTGGGAGTCATGTGGAGGAGGGCTTGTTGAAGTTGCCTCTTGGGGCCTTGTCATCCTTATTGGAGAAGTGCCTGCCTGGTCTGGTGTGGAAGGGGTTCCTTCTGGAACCATATCTGTGTGTTCCCCAATTTGGTCTGTAGGTGTCTCTGTTGAACCTAGGTAGGGATCGCTGGGTACGAAAGGAATACTGGTTGGGCGTATATTGACCAAAGGATCTGCGGTCAGGTCTGCCTAGGGTCCTGGGCATCGCCTTTCTCTTGTCTTTAGTTTCTACCAGTATTTTGTCAAGTGCATCCCCAAAGAGACGGTCTCCTTGGAATGGGTATGCAGAGACAATTGATTTAGCGTGGAAGTCAGCTGGCCAGGCTCTGAGCCAAAGTGTGTGTCGTGCAGCGATGGCGGACGCTAGGGCTCTAGAAGATAAAATCATGGCATCCAGAGTGGCGTCCGCAGAAAATGCCGAAGCCTTGAGAAGGCGGTTGGCTCCTTCAGCTAGGCGCTTGTGGGGGGGGGGGATGAGCTGTACCATCTTCCTGGACCATGCAATAGCAGCGCGCCCTACCACAGTGGCTGTGGCCGAGGACTTTATGGCCATTACGTTCGCCTCGTGAGCCTTTTTGAGGGCAAGGTCCGCTTTTCTGTCCATGCTGTCCCTGACAGATCCTTTGCCATCCTTGGATAGTAGGCCCAAGCTCTGAAGTGCCGTGACAGGGGCGTCCACTAGAGGGACCTGCAGGAGCTTATTGGTAAAAGAGGGTAGGGTATACAGCTTTCATATGTTGGGGGGGTAACTTTTATTAGCTAGAGGCTTTTCCCATTCTTTTGTTAACTGGGCCCCGAGAAATTCTGGGAAGGGGAAGACCTTCTCTGTTCCCTGTCCCCTGGGAAAGTAGTCCTTACTACCCTTGGGTCTGGGGCCCTCTCGAACGGAAGTATTAGCCTGCTCTTCCCCTTGCAACTTTGGCTGTAGCTCAAGAGCAGACAGGGACTTAGAGAGCAAGTATTGGTAGTCTTCTGGCTTGAAGAATCTCGTGGATGTATCTGTAGCATCCACCTCTTCCTCCTCTTCCTCGTCTGAGAGGAATTCTCCTTCCTCTTTGTCACCCAGCTCGCTACCCTCGGAGTTATAGGGATCCCCCCTATGTTCCCAGGGTGTACCGTCAAGGTCTTTCCTGGCTGCTTTGGGGGGCCAGTAGGGACTGTTTCTCTCATCTCCCCCCTCCCCCGGGAAGAAGTGTCTGCCAGAGCAGGAGGCCTGGTCTGGGCAGGGCTGAGAATAGGCCAGGTGGGTGGGACAGGAGTAGACTTCTTCTCTCACCGCCGATCTAATGGCCTGGATAACTGCCGGGGATAAGGTTGTCTCCCGGTCCTGGGGGTTACTCACAGTCTGGCCCGCCTGGCCTGTAGAGACGTCCGCCGGCCTTTGTGACGTGACTGAGGCATTGGAAGGATCCCACCCATCAGCGTTGGTAATTATGTGGCTTATGGACGCGACTACAGCCGGTCCGCAGCTCAATTTTGCCGGCTTAAGGGCTGTTTCCTCCATGGCGCGACTTAAAATGGCGCCCGCGAGTGGCCCTGAATGCCGCCGCTTCTTCGCGCGCTTTTCTTGGTGTGCAGCTTTCTTCTTCTCAGCCGCCGCCGGTGCGGCTCCCTGCAGCTCCGTGGGCTGGCTGGGCTGGCCCGCTGCGGGGGAGGGCTCCCGCTCCCCTTCTGATAAAAAGCCATCAGCCCCTTCCATCCTGGCTGATCCGGAGGTGGGGGGGTGGAGGGGGGGAGAAGGTGAATTGAAGCAAGCGGCAGAAAAGGGAAGGTATAGAGAAGCTGAAGTCTGAGAAGAGGTGAGAGTAAGAAAAGACTGAAGAAAAGGTTTGGAAATGGAGTCTGAATCAGCTAAAAAATAAACCTAAGGCACAAGTGGCCTAAACTTGCTGCTCTCCCTACTGAGGCAGGAACCGAACTGGCTTAAGGGGCGTGTCCCATCCAGGGGACAGGAAGCAAAGAATTTAGTTCCTGCCTCCCTACGAGTAGGATGGGAAACACCCATCAAGATGTCCTCCTCTCAGAGGGAGAAGGGAAATGCGAGATAAGATACTTAAAGAGGCAAATAATAACAAGGTAACTATGCAAGAGGCAGAGGTAAACATTCTGAAAGAAGTACCACAGAGGGTAAGGGAGAAACGAAAAAACTATTCAGTGTTAACAAGATTGCTACGAGAAAATGAAATTATGTATAAATGGTTGTCACCAGAAGGAGTAATATTTAATCATGAAGGGAGGAGACACAAAATAGACTCCATTTTTAAAGTTGAGGGGGGGGGGTTGATAGATTTGGAAGAAATTTGGAATGGCAAGGGGAAGAAGAAAGTGAAATAGAAGAAGAAAGTGAAGGTACCGAAGTGGAGAAAGAAAAAAAAACTGAAAAAAGACAGGGCAAGAAACAAACCTACTTAACAGCATCACAAATGCTTACAAGATACCAATCCAGGGCAAAGGCAAAAGATAATAAGACTAAAAATGGAGAAGCTGAAAAAGATTAAACTACTCTCAATCAATGTTAATGGGCTGAATAGCCCTCAAAAAAGGAGAAGAATATACACTCAAATGAATAAACTTCAAGCTGATATTAACTGCTTACAAGAAACTCATATAAGGAAGGAAGATGTTAAATACCTGGAAAATAAGAAACTAGGCAAAGTATTTTGGGCGGCAGATGTTAAGAAAAGGGGAGTGGTGATATATATTAAGGACGACTTGTGCCTAGAGCTAATACACACATCAGATGATGGAAGTGTAGTGGCAATTACAATATTAAAAATGAATAAAAAGACATGAATTATAAACATATATGCACCAAATCAAAACCAGGGGGAAAAAATTAAATCTTTAAGAAAGATGTTGGCTACACAATTGGTAGATGAAATATGTGTTATCGGAGATTATAATGCGGTGCTTGATCTTCACTTGGACAGGAAAAGTCACACAAAAAAGAAGAAATCAGGGTATGTGTTGCCTAGATCCTTTTTAAGCCTAGCTGAGGAACAAAGTCTAATGGATGTCTGGAGAGTAAGAAATAAGAACAAAAGAGAATATACATACTATTCAGCCAGACACAATTCATGGTCTTGGATAGACATGATATGGGCCTCAACTTCAATATTAACAGAAAAAATAGAATGTGAAATCCTCCCAAATACTTTTGCTGACCATAGTCCATTGATGCTAACCTTACAGGGAAGACCGAAAAGGATAAGGTGGACAATGAATAAAACATTACTAAGAAATCAAAAATTTACAAAGAAAATGGAAATAGAAATTCAAGAGTTTTTTTAAGAGGAACAGACAATCAGATACATCTATTGCGATAATTTGGGAGGCATTTAAGGCATTCATGTGTGGATGATTTATAAATCAAGATTCATGGAAAAAGAAACAAAGGAAAGAGCAGTATAAAAAACTGACGTCGCAAATTAAAAATGAAGAAGATAAGATGAAGGAAGCTAGAAAACCTGGTGAAATGAAATTAATATTAAAGAAGTTACACCATCAATTGAATCTTTTGTTAACATAAGAAATTGCAAAAAAGATAAGAATATGCCAAACACTATCAGTTTGAAAATGCAAATAAACCAATGAGGTGGTTGGCATATAAGCTAAGGAAGAAAAGAGAAAAGAAAGTAATTAAAGTCTTAAGAAATGAAAATGGAGAAAGAAATAGTAATATACAAGATATAAAGAACACAGTGGAAAATTTTTACACAAAATTATATCAACAAGAACAGAACAACGGACAGTTAATTAGAGAATATTTAAAGAAACATAATAAGAAAAAAATTGATGAGAAACAGAAACTGATATTAAATGAACCAATTACAATATATGAGATTACAGAAGCAATAAAGAAACAAAAGAAAAACAAAACACAAGACCAGATGGCATCCCAGCAGAAGTGTATCAGAGATTTGAAGAACAAATAATACTTCCCTTAAAAGAATTATTTCAGGATATATCCAAGAGGGGAAAGGTTCCAGAAATGTGGAATCATGCAATGATTACTTTAATCCACAAACCTAATTCAGAGGAAGAAGAAACCAAAAACTATAGGCCCGTATCATTGTTAAATGTAGATTATAAAATATTTACTAAAATAATAGTCACAAGAATGAAGAAAGTATTAGCACAAGTTATCCACCAAGATCAGGCTGGATTTCTACCAAGACGTCAAATGAAGAATAACATAAGAACTATAATAAATGTGATAGAATACTATGAAGAACACCCAGGTAAACGGATGGCATTAATGTTTTTGGATGCAGAAAAGGCCTTTGATAACGTAAACTGGGAATATTTGATACAAAAACTGGAAGCATGGGATTGTGGGAAAAGTTTTCTAACAATAATAAAAGCTATATACAAAATACAATATGCAAAAATAATACTAAATGGAGAATTGACTCAAGATATTAGAATACAAAAAGGTACGAGACAAGGCTGCCCATTATCTCCACTGTTGTTCATATTTACATTAGAGACATTAAATGATCTTATCAGAGATAAACAAATAAGAGGACTTAGACTAAAAGGAGAAGAATATAAACTACAAGCATTTGCCGACAATTTAGTCTTTATTTTAAAAGATCCGATAAAATCAACACCACATCTCATTGAAGTGATACAAGATTACGGAGCAGCAGCAGGTCTTAAAATTAACTTTCAAAAAATGAAAATTATAACAAAAAACTGTACAAAACAACAAATAAACCAACTACAGAAAATAACCAGTATAGAAATAGTAAAAAAGGTCAAATATTTAGGGATAGTTATGTCCAATAAAAATATTACACTGAAGGAAGGTAATTATAAGAAGCTATTGACAGAAATCATAAAAGACCTGCAAAAATGGAAATATATCAACCTCTCATTTATGGGGAAAATAGCCACTGTTAAGATGAATGTACTACCTAGATTTTTGTTTCTTGCACAAAATATACCAATATTGAGAAATAAGGATTTTTTTCAAAGATTTAGATAAAGCTTGTAGTCAATTCATTTGGTGTAATAGGAGACCAAGGATAAGATGGAAAATTTTACAGGATGGGAAAGAGAGAGGTAGATTTAATGTTCCAAACTGGGAATTGTATTATAAAGCTGCAGCATTAGTTTGGATAAAAGAATGGATTATGTTAGAAAATGTAAGAATGATAAATCTAGAAGGACATAATCTATCGATGGGTTGGCATGCATATACATGGTATGACAAGGATAAAATACACTTGAACTTTAGGAGTCATACAGTAAGAGGGGCATTGATTAACATATGGAAAGAAATAAAGGATAAATATTATGATAAAATTCCCAATTGGGTCTCACCATTTGAGGCATTTATAAAACCAATGCTATTTACAAGAGAAAAGAGTGAATCTTATGAATTCTTACTAGTTAGGAATAATGAATTAAAATCAGAGGAAAGTACTATATGAAGAGATTTGAAATTGACATGGTGGGAGAAGATACAAGTAAGAACAAGATACAATGAAGATAAGAAAAGGGGATTCTATAAAACTAAAAATGTTTTAGACAAAATATGGCTATCGACAAACGATAAACTAATTCAAAAACTGTGCAACTTTTTGTTAAATGAATATATGATAGATGAAGGGGTAAAACCGGTAATGGTGACATGGATGCAAGACTTGAAACAGACTATTGATATAGAATAATGGTCAAAAATATGGAAAGCTGCAAAATATTTGAGAGCAACACCATATAAAGAAAACATCTACAAGATGTTCCATAGGTGGTATTAGACACCGAACAAGACTGCTAAATGTTATAGTAATGTCTCAAACTCCTGTTGGAAATGTAGAAATAATGTTGGGACTTTTTTTCATATATGGTAGAGATACAGCAAAATCCAAAGATTTTAGAGGCAAATGGCTAAAATAATATTAGAAATAACAGAGAAAGAAATACCATTGTTACCAGAATTTTTTTTACTGAATATTTTACCAGACAGTTACAGTACAAAGGATAGATATCTGATAACCTATCTATTAACATCGGCTAGAATGTTGATTGCGAAGGGTTGGAAGACAGATAGTTTACCCTCAAGAGAAGAACTAGTACAGAAACAGTTAGATGTGGCAGAAATGAACAAACTAAATATTATACTACAGGGAAAAGATCAAGAACTATTTGATGGATGATGGGAACGATTCTATGTATGGTTACATGGCGTAAAGGAATCATAGACTCAAAAACATGTATATTATGAACATGTTGTGTGTTTTATGTTAAAAAATCATAAATAAACTTAAAAAAAAGAAATAGCAAATTGTGAGATTGGCTGTAAAACTCGGATTCCTACCATAGAATTATGAAAGACTGTGACTAATACAAAAATGGCAACAAAGGACTGAAGAAGTTTCCCTGGAAGTGGTCAGGCCTCTGAGGACATCAGAATTCATTAACCACACCAGCAGAGTCACTAAGTCCTATGTAACATATTGAAGTAACCTCTCCAATTAGCAAAGAGGTAAACTCATTTCAGGCCCTAAATATGGGGCTTGGGGTTTTAATTTGGTTTGGTTTTTAGTTCCTAAACCATCAGGAAACAATGGCAATCACATATTCAGTATTTTCTTGAAAAACACAAGAACTAGAAACCTGACTTTTCCTTGGAAAATAAATATAGACTTTCACTGTTTAAAAGAATACGTTCTTCAGTGTTCTGGAGGAGTTATGCCATACACCACTGCAAGCTTTGTAAGGGAAGTGGCAGAAATTAGTACTGTAAAAGGAAAATGACAGACACGTGCAGCTAAATCGTTTGTGTCCTTTCAGGTGGTTTGGAATCAAAGTACTGTGGCCAGCCAGTCTGAGAGATTTCTTCCCTGGGAGCATGACAATGCAAACATTCTAATGACCACAAGATCATGAGGTAAACCAGCATGGGGTTGTTGAGAGGGATTCCTGAGGTGACAAATGCATGTGATAAGTCTTCTAAATGAACCATGTTACATGAAAATATAAATGTCCCTATGGTGCTTGCATTATCTAGATTCAGCCTAACAATACAATCAAGTAAGCCCCAGTGAATACAGTGTGATTTCATGCTGAGTAAACATACAAAGGATCATGCTGTAAGGCAACAGTCCTATACATACATACTTGGGAATTAAATCAGTGAGACTTATTCCTAAGTAACCGTGCGTAGATTCAAACAGCATATGTTTTTGGGTATTTAAGACAGAAAGTAACATGGAAAAAGCACAAACGCTGCAAAATATTAATGAGACTGTATTTGTTATTAATAGTTTTAGTACAATCTGATCTTTAGGATCCTTTTTGATGAGGCAGTTCCAACCACAACCTAATGCACACTTACATGTGAGTAAGTAATGGATTTCAGGAAGATTTAATTCTCAGTAAAGCTGCAGAGAATCAGGTTATAAGGTTTAACTGAGCTCCACACCAAATAAGGGCACAGGTTAAAGTATTTTTCTCTTATCATAGAAATGTGACCTTATAAAAAGTTGGCACTACAAAGGTGGCTTGCAGCATGCATACACTATAGAAAAAACAGCATCTAAACAAACAGATGCCGTTTTATACAATGCATATTTCTTGCTGTATCAACTAACCAGTTACTGAAAACCCATTCAAAAATCAGTTTCTCACCTGAAAGGTTCCTGCATGGTCTTCTTCTTTGTCTCCCTCTTTGCCTTCTTTTAAAGCAATCAGGATAAATCCACGAAAGTAGGCTGGAGTAGCAGCAGAAAGAGTTACTGGGGAAAGAAAGGCAGAAAAATAAGCAATGTGAACTGCTGACAAACTTTTTGCTTACTTTCTTAGTAACTGAGCTAACCTTTTGTTAATTTATATTTAGCAGAGCAAAAGGCCTGTTTGGGGGCTTGGGACTGTGAAGCCAAACTGTGCTCTAATCAGTGTTCCCTCTAAACTGTGCATGCGAGAAGCCGCTCATTAACACAGGAAGCCCTGCTCAACAGCAATCTGGAGCTGCGCAGGGTCTTGCACCGACCATTGCCCATTTTAAGATTACGGCAGTTATATTCTGCTCAGGATGTGAAATGCTTCGCTCGGGAATTAGAGGGGACATTAGCTCCAATATAGCAGAGTTTGGAATATCTGTAGAGACAGGCTAGGTACTAACAATTACGTGCATGAATGACTTGGGACCATGAAAAAGCACTGCTCTTGATCGTATGGAGACAACTGTACATGCGTACAGGTGTACATACACATGATTATGCACATACAGAATTTGCCACTGTAATCCTGTTTCCCCACTATCTGTTTCTTCTACCCACTTAGAATATCTGAAAAGAGGTATATAGTAATCCAGCATATATGTATATACACCCATATATAATAAACTTCATTATATGAAAGCCCAGTACAATTCATAATCATCTGAGTGGCATCTAAACAAAATAACTCCTGAAGAAATTCACGCAAACCTTTCAAGGGCCTATTATTATGCTTGGTTGACTTTTTGTCCTTTAAGTCCTGTGCATTCCTGAACAGTGGATGGCCACAACCACCAACATCGCAACAATGTACTGTGTGACCTTTAATCCAGAAAACAATGTTTGCATGTTCTACCTTTTCATGTAGTATCATGTGATGGTATTCCACTATCTAAAACCCATTAGCACAAACTGTGTGCCAGTGTATCTATTACACAGCCTTATTGGTGTAGCGGTTTGGTGTAGTGGTTAAATGCGTGGACTCTAATCTGGGAGAACTGGGTTTGATTCCCCACTCCTCCACTTGCACCTGCTGGATGACCTTGGGCAAGCCATAGTTCTGGCATAGCTGTTCTTGAAAAAGAGCAGTTTCTGTCAGAGCTCTCTCAGCCCCACCTGCCTCACAAGGCGTCTGCTGTTGGGAGGGGAAGAGAAAGGAGTTTGTAAGCTTCTCTTTGACTCCTTTGGGTAGTGAAGGGTGGGGTATAAATCCAGTCTCTTCTCCTTCTCCGTCCCCTTCTTTATTTATTTATTTAAAATATCTGTATGTCCACCTTTTCCCCAAGCATCTCAGGACCCAATATGACTTGTAAAAACAATTTTATAAAACAAGCATTAAAACAACAGATATAACCATTAAAACCACTTTAAAAACAGCTTATGGCAGCAGTGAATAGGATCTCAGAGCAACAGGAGAAATCCATCTTTCACAGATGTCCAACTTATGGCAATTAGAACTATAGGATCCATAGGTGAGTATTTCAGCCTCCTTAGTCATCCCATCTGAGATAACTCAGTGCTCTGAATTCACTTGCCACGTGGTCTTGATCAAGAAGGGGGAACTAGCTTGGGAGGCCCAGAGTTCAAGGTTAGGATAATTCAAGACCATCGCATTGAACTACAGTATCCCTGTCTTGTTTCAGTGACTGTCAGTGTGTGTGTGTTTACATGTCAATCATTCCATCAATGCATACTATAAAGCATGTACGTATATAAAATATCCTTATTTCCTTAATAAAGGCACCCTTTCACTTCACAAAAATAATTTTTTCTAGAGTCAGCCCTGAAGAGATCTCAAAATGGCTCTGCTTTTTTTAAAAAAAATCTGGCAAATACATGGAACATGAAGTGGCAAAGCAGGAATACACATGAGGTTGCCTAAAGCAGGGCTTAAATAGGAACAATGAGTTCTTGTCCCATTTCAAAGACTAAGTGAATAATTTAGCCGAAGAAGTAGGCCGCCACCTACAAACACTTGTACCTCATTAAAATTAGCCTCACAAAAGGTGCTGTTTGACTCAGATTCAAAAACAACTGTAACTGAAGACCAGGGTTTTGTAGAAAAAGCCCAGCAGGAACTCATTAGCATAATAGGCCACACCCAACAACAGAAACTTATTAGCATAATATGCCACACCCAACAGCAGGAACTCATTAGCATAATAGGCCACACCCCTGACAGCACAGCTCCCTCCCAGGATTGGCTTCCCCAGGTGCCCTGTGGCTTGTGAGGCACCTGGAGAACCCCGGGGGGTGGGGGGGAGGCTGTAGGTGTGGCCAACTTGGAAGCCAGCCGGAACTCCGTTCCTGTGCGTTCCTGCCCAAAAATAGCCCTGCTGAAGACTAACACGGCTGTCCCAAATTCACGGAAATAAAATGTGCCTTGTTGTGGGAAGCTGGCTCCAGTTTTAGTGAAGAAGTATTTCAGTGTTCTGCCACGTTGTTCTCAGAAAATGGAGAACAGCTAAAAAAGTTGGTAGTGCACAAAAACTGTTTTAGTCCTATCATATTTCACTCATTTTCTCTTAATTCAGGGGTCGGTTGGAGCGGGAGCGCACAGGAGCACAGCTCCGGGAGTGAGGAGCCCAGGGGCGGGCACATGACCAAGCCCCGCCCCCTTCTCAGCTTTCCAGAGCAGTGCAGAGGCGCAGCACCCCGGGGAAAGCCCTGCTAGGGTCTTTATTGATTTTAATGTTTTGTTTTAATATTGATAATTTTATCATTGTTCCTTTTATGACTGTGTGCTGCTTTTCCAGAGACTTGCTCAAGGTGGCATATAAATTTTCTAAGTATACCATTTTTTATCTGGGAACATGGCACTAAGTACTGGAGAAATTTCACCAACCCTTCAGCAGCTTCCACCTTATCAGTTTGGTGTAGTGGTCAGGAGTTGGACTCTAATCTGGGAGAACCGGGTTTGATTCCCCACTCCTCCACCTGCAGCTGCTGGTGTGACCTTGGGCCAGTCACAAGTTCTCTCCGAGCTGTTCTCTCATGAGCAGTTCTCAAAAGACCTCTCTCAGCCCCACCTACCTCACAGGGTGTCTTGTTGTGGGGAGGGGAAGGGAAAGGGATGGGTGGTGCACATGTCCTGGGTATCTTAAGTCTACTTGAAACCTGGTGGTTTCAAGGGAGCAGGGAGAGAATGAGGGTGTGTTCTTTACGCTTATTTTTATTGCAAAGTATTGGATGGGGAAGGGAATGGAGGAAGAGCAGGTCAGTTTCACTCACCTGTGGAGTGGAGCCTGAGGGGCGGGTGTTGCCTTCTGACACACTTCCGGTATGTTAGGGGGTGTGGCATATGCAAATGAGTTATGCAAATGAGCTCCTGCACCTCTTTTTCTACGAAATGACCCCTGTCTTTATTCATTTTTATTATTTAACAAGTGACGCCATACAGCAGTAGGCACTTTTTCCAATGTGGTCACATAGATGACTGTCTGTCACAGCTGATGGCCGAATGGTGATATAATGGTTGTCAGGCCATGCTGGGAGCTTGGGGGGTGCGAAGAAGAGAACACCAACATCACATGCACAGTGATGTCCCATAACGAAGGAAAAACAGGCAGAATGTCAAATCACTTTAGAAATCACTGGAAACTCAGTGGTAAAACCACAGAATTTCCAGCAATTCCTAGAGTAATATGACATCATTTATGGTTTTCCCCTGGAAATGATATCATGCTGCGCATGATGTAGTTTTAAACATTTTTCTCCCCTGCCCCATGGAGTAGAGACAGCCAAACAATGACTGCACCAGTGGGAGGCCTCCTGGCAACCTTATTGTCATTGCAGAAACCATCCTCACTCATATCGGATACTCTGTGTTTGTTTTTGCATGGCCAGTGGAGGACCCTTATCTGTACTTCTGATGGCCCTATTAATCAAAGGACTACTCAGTGGGGAGAGGATTAGTCAGGTGAGAAAAAATATCTCCATGCACAGCAGTAAACTGATGTTCTAGCCCATGTCAACCAATGTGTTACAGGGAAAATTATTGACCAAGACTGCACTTAATGTTCATTTGATCTCAAACTGCTCCATCATCAAGGACCTATTTAGGTAGGTCCACATCTAGATGAATTCCCATACATAGTGAGGAATATCGATATTTGTTTATTTGCTTAAATCTAAATAAACAGATATCAAAATAACAAAAGACACATAAAATGAAAACCAACCAACATTACAAATATAATTTAAAAGTTACAATTATAATCTCAATAAACAGAATATGTATGTTATATCAGTGGTTTGTTAGGTCAATAACTTTTCTGCCCTTTCTTGAATAAATCCCTTCTTCTTTAGCTGAATACATATTTTTCCTTCCTCAGATAAATGCAACAGGATCATAGCTGCACAAGATAAATGCTTAATTCTTTCCTTTAGGCAATAAAGCCACAGTAGCACTGACTAATACTGAATAAGGCAAAATGTCATGAAGTTCACTGCAGAAGGGAACGGATATCTCTTGCCAGATTTTTCTACTGCCTACTGAACTACGCACACTAGTTTTCATATTATTTTCAACACAGAGGTCAGCAGAAACCAAAATGCCACATCAAACTGTCAAAAGTGGGGAATGGTGAGAAGAAACCAAAAAATAAATCTCCACAGCATAAAAATGCAACATTTTGTGTAGACAAAATTATTTTGAAATCACAAACAAACTGACTGCATGGTGTTTTACTAATCTGGTGGCAGCAAACCGTTTAAGCGTAGAAATTTGCAATGCACAAAAAAGTAAGATGGTCCACAGCTTGCTGGAAGGATCAGTTAAAATGTATTACCCTAGTTTAGTTTTTAATCAATAAAACAGAATATTCTAGTATTTCTTTTCATGGATGACTCTCGGTGAGAACCTAGTGCTTGTGATTTATGTGGCAGGTCTCCTAATTTTATCATTTTACAAGCTTCTGGAATCATTGATTACATGAGTCTCCCTGTTATTATTAGCAAAAAAAAAATCAAGTTATAGAGAAAGCTCTGAATACATGAATACTAAAGGTTCAGAACCAAACAAACAGGCACTGCAGTTCTATTCTGAAAAGTTAATACATTTTAAAATACTATGTTTTTCTCCCCAAAAGTCTGACTCACCACAATTTTGAGTTGGCAATTATTCTTGCTACCCATGCCTTTATGTGTAATATCGTATTAGTTTGTAACCAAGATGAAACTGCATTACATTTGAATCAAAATCCAGACTGGCAAAAAAAATTGCCAATTAGTATTTCTAAGAGTATATTTAGGGACCCATCCTATGTCCCTAACCCAGGGACACTGCTGATGCACCAACTAGTTCTTACTCTATGCTCACTGTCGCACGAGTCGCTGGAGCTCGCCTCACTGTCGCTTGTCTCACTGGCCGCTCCTCGTGCCGCCACCTGGACTATTCCCTGTCCTTGGCAGCTGGGGCCTCAGATTTGGTTAGGGAAGGGGGGTTACATCACCACACCCTCTCCCTGATGCCTCCTGGTGGGATACTTCAGGCTCCGTCTCTCTCTCTCGGCTCAGTCCCATCCGCACACAGGCCTCTCCTCCCTGGCCCCTTCCGGCTGCCTTCCTTTTATTCCTCCCCCCCTACCAGGATCCTTGCTACCCAGCCACCCAGGAGCCTCCCCCTCTGGCCCCACCCCCTTTTTAAGATGAGATGCCAAGCCTCTGGGGAGGCCTCCCGGCTTTCTTCCTCAGCCTTGCCCCTTCCCCGACACCCGGGTGTGACGCCCGTGAGCGCTTCCTGGCTCGCGCGCTCAGCCGCCAGCTTGGCGCGGCTGCTCCTGTGCTGGGCTCTCTCCCCTCCTCCACCCTGCAAGTGCCCAGCCCCATGTTGGCCTCGACCCCCTTGTCCCGGCTCCGGAGAACTCCCGAGCCCCACGGGGCCACTGGCTTCTCCTCCCCAGCCGTCCCTGTACATCCCAGTCGTGTCTTTGCCCCTTCTCCTCTGCTGCCAGGGCTGGCGCCGATGGAGGAGAGGGACCCAGGCGCCTCCGCTTTGCCTCCGATGCTGGCGGTAAGCTCGCTGCGCGTCGTGGAGCCCCGCAGGGGGTCTGTCTGGGGGTCACCACAGCTCCCACATGCCAGGGAAGTCCCAAGATCGGGACACTCACTCAGCAGGGGGGAGATATGTAAAACAAAGACTCCTCACCTAGGTACAGAAAGCAAAGCAAAAGATTACAACAAGCCCAACGCCTACCAATCACAGAGCAGCATACCAATCATGCCCCTATAACAGCAGAGAGAGAAGCCGCCAGCCAATGCATGCTAATAAAGCCATATCCTTGATCATTTGTGAAAAAAGGGAGGAAACAAAAGGAATCCAGCATCCTCCCACTGTAAGGAGGACTGTGGCAGCCCTTGCTAGGAATCACTGGAAATTCTGTTTTTACCATAGAGTTCCCAGTGATTTATTGAGAGATGTAATGTCACTTCCAGATTTTCCTTGGAAGTGATGTCCCACAATCAGTGATGGCTGCCCCCCATGCCCCCACCCTCCTCTTTTCCTGCTGGTTGCCAGGCTAAGACCGGCAGCCCTATGTCTGATTTCAGCCTTAGCTGAGAGCAGTTTTACACAGATGGAGAACTGGGGGGAAGTTGGCAAGAAAGTTTGGGAAGTATGTGAAGACTCCCATTTGGGCCAAAGAAAGGGGATAGAACTTCTGGTGAGAGGAGAATCTCCCTACCTAGTCAAACAAGGAGTTAGCTCTGAAGAGTGCAGAGATCCCTGGTATAATGTGGTTAGAAAGAGTCAGTTAAAAACTCAAGATGACTACTGGTGTTTCAACAGAGGGGGTTTGGGTACTGGAAAGAGTGTACCAGCCTTCTGGAGTCAGTGAATGCTCAAAGAAAGTGTACTGGAGTGTTTGGAAAACACTGGGACAAAAACCTCTCAACATAAAAATTGTAAGTAACTGTGTATAGCTTAAGAAACTCTCATTAGCCTGAAATATAAGAACTAAAGTTTATGCTGGCCTCCAACCATAATAATAATAATAAACAAACTAGAACTCAAGTTTGTACATGTACTGGAATTACCTCAAGAAATTTCAACACCTGGTTACACCTGACCTTTCCCCTCTATGTTAAATAAAATACTTTGTTATTTCTGAATTTCAAAATTCCTCAAGTGTCATTTAAGTTGTTTAAATTAAAGGGGGCTCCTGATCCTTCCCTCAGGCTTCTCGGCTGAGCCAACAGCCAAAATACTTTACTGTGACCGGGTGGGACTGGCAGAGTTCATCGGCAAAGAAGAAAACACTTTACTAGGGCGATTCAGTCAGAAAAGGGAAAGAAAAACAGAGGGAAAAATCTTGCCTCTGAGGGAGGGAAATGGACAGGGCCATCATAGTTGGTGTTACAGACATAGTGATACCAAATGAGTTGTAGAGAGGCTCACTGCTGATAGATAACCTTAGCCCATACTAGAAGCCTACCCTAGATAACTACTGACCAGTCTCAAATGTTCCATTCCTGAGCAAGGGGGTTAAATGGTTAGTGGTTTGACAACTGCAAGCTTTCCTGAATAGGGCAAACAGAGATTCTTTTCTATCTGTTTTGGGCCTGGATATGGGACTGAAAGAGCCTTGGCTGCCCTGGTTGATTACCCTCTCCAGCGACAGACAAGAGCATCTTTTGATCTCAGCAGCTTTCGATGCCATCAATATGTTGGGTATTGTAACTGGGAGGGAAAGGGTTAAGAGAATTCTCTCACTCAGGTACACTTAGCAGTTGGCCCCACCCTCTCATCGGTTAGATGTTAAGTCTCTTTGGCCATTGATCGCTTTCTGTTTTTTCATCTTATATATGATTTCTCTTCTTCTCTCTCTTATCTGGGCTTGGAGCTGTAGCAAGTTAACCTTTTTGAAGTTAACCTGTTCACAGTAATTTAAATGTACCTCCATTAATATGTCATGTAAGACGTGCTTTTATTTTTGCAAGTAGAATTTCTTTCTTTTTTTACTATTGGAGTCAGGTTATCTTTGTAAATTTTTTGTACAGTACTTTTTCCCTTAACTGGGAAACTTGGAGAATTGGGGATACTGCATAAAACATCTGTGCTTCCAAAGCAAATGATTTTTTTTCATTTAACCCAATATAGTATTGTTATATTTCTGGACCACCTTTTTGCATGGGAATTGGGAGACATAGGCTTGCAGTGGTTTCAGTCCTACCAGTGATGGGGAACTGCTGCTCAGCCCTTTGGTCTTTCGGATCCCACAAGATTATCTTGTCCCCTATTTTCTAACATCTACATAAAACTGCTGAGTGAAGTCAGCTGGAGATTTGGGCTGAGTTGTCAGCAATATGCAGATGATACTCAGTTTCATCTTGCACTTCTGGCTGATCCCAGGGAAGCTATAGAAACTCTGAACCAGTCCCTGGAGGCAGTTTTGGAGTGGATGCAGGCTAATAAATTGAAGTTTAATCCCAATAAGATGGAAGTCATAGGCGTAAAGTATGGGGGGGCTCGAGGGCTTGAGCCACCCCTGAAATTTCCTGGGGGGGCTCAGCCACCCCCGGGAAAACAGAGCGCCTGCTGCCGCGCCTCCCCGGGTCCTTCCGAGGCCCGGCTGCCGCTGCTGGAGAGCGAGAGGGAAGGGGTGGCGGGGGGGGAGAGGCACTGGCAGCAGCGGCCTGGCGGGCCTCGGAAGGGCCCGGGGAGACGGGGCGGTTTCCGGGGGGGAGAACATCGCTCCCACGAAGCGCGCGCACTAAGGAGTCCCCCCCCCCCGGATTTCCAAAAGTCTACACCCCTGCTACTGGTGAGCAGAAGGTCTGACCCAGAATTCACAATGTTACCTGTTCTGGATAGGGTTGAATGCCTCTTGAAAGAACAGGTCTGTACTGTGGGGGTGCTCTTGGACCCAGGCCTACTGCTGGATAAGAAGGCAGCAGCTGCGGCTAGGAGTGCCTTTTACCACCTTCAACTGGTTAGTCAACTCCGGCTTTTCCTGGACAGAAAAAAAACTTGGCCATTGTGGTGCCTGCAGTAACCTAGATGTCATGGGCTGGGTGCCAGTAGGTCAGAAGCCGAGTCGAAGTCCGAGACAGTCCAAGGTCAAGCCAAATCAAGAATGAATTACCAAGTACAAAACACAAGCCGAAAACAGAGTCAGTCCAAGCCGAGGTTAGAGAGGGAAACTCACAAGCAAACCAGTCCAAGGAGTCAACCAAAAACCAAAGTCAAACAGAGCCGAAGTCACGAGCCAGAGGGTCCAGAATCAAGCCAAAGTCAGACAGAGCCAGAGGCACAAGCCAGAAGGTCCAAAATCAGGTTTAGCTGATGTGAGCCGAGCGGGTGCAGAGCTTAGCCAGAATGACTTGTTGCTAGCAGAAGTTGTTGGTCTTTGTGCTGTGCCTAAATACCCAGCCACTTCCTGTGCTTGTTAGCAGCTGGCAGTGAGGTCCTGGCTCCCTCTAAAACTCAGGGCTGAGTGATCTGCGACTATGCATGCATGCCTCTTTTCTCCTAGCAGCTAAGTCTTGCCTGGATTGTGACCTTAGCCATTCCAACCGAGGAGGTGGATCAGGAGGGCTTGAGCTTGGCTGTGGCTCAGCTGCTGCTGGTGCTGGGGTAATGCCCGGAGAGGTGCTTGCTTGAGCCTCCTCTGGTTAAGGTGGAGGCTCCTCTGGAGCTGGGGACTGATCCTCCACCGCACTTAGGTCCGCAAGAGGCAGGTCTTCAGAGGCACTCCTGACACTAGATTAGATTACTGCAAGTGGTCTGTGTGGAACTGCCCATGGGAAGTGTTTGGAAACTTCAATTGGTGCAAAATGCTGTAGCCAGGATGTTGACTGGAGTAGGTTTTAAGGACTATATCACTCCAGTTGTGGCCCATCTGCACTGGTACCTAATTTGGTTTTGGAAACAATTCAAGGTGCAGACCTTTAAAGTCTTCTATGGTTTGGGACCAACATACCTGAAGGACTGACTCCTTCCTTACGAACCTCCTGACCACTATGGTAATCTTTGGAGGCTCTCCTTTGTATGCCTCCATCTTCTGAGATGAGGAAGGTGGCAACCAGGGAGAAAGTCTTCTCAGGTACTGCACCCCTGGAGACTCCTCTGTCCCTTTCTGTTGCCATCTTCCGCCAATGGGTGAAGACTTTCTTGTTCCCTTTGGATCACTGTTAACTCAGTGATCCCTCCTTCATTTTCAATTTTTGGACATGCATTTTAGCTTTAGTTTTAATTGATAAAAATATTTTTGTTGATTTTAGTGGTTTTTAAAATGAGATTTTATTAGCTATGTTTTATTTACTTTGTTGACTTGGTGGCCCTTATGAGGGCAAAAAGATGGAGTATAAATTTTGTAATATAAATAGAATAAATAGATTGGATATCATTATTTTTAGGATTGTCAGGTCCTCAGCACTCCAAACGTCTTATGAGGAAAGGTTTGGTGATGGCACGGGGGGGGGGGGGGTTCCTGGTGATAGCACAGGGTGGGCAAAGAACTTTCAGGCATAATTATTAAATTAAGGCTAGACTGCGTGGTGAGATTCCAAAGCAGTGTTGCCAACCTCCATGTGGAGCCTGAAGATGTCCCAGAATTACAACGGCTCTCCAGCTTCACTGGGAAAAAATGGTTGCTTTAGAGTATGGATACTATGGCATTATAACCTGCAGAGCTCCCTTTCCTCTCCAAATTCCACCCCTGAATCTCCAGAAATTTCCTAGCCCAAAGTTGGCTATTGTATTCCGAAGGCATTCTGGGATTAGGCACTACTAAAAGATAGACTTGTCTACATTAGTATTCTGAACTCATGGGAACTCTGAACTCTTGAGAAAAGAGCAGGAATAAATTAAAAGGAAGGGGGTGGAAAGTAACTTGAAAAGGCTTATCTATTGTAACCAAACTGGTGGTGCTACTTCCCATTTGGAAGGCTGGTGTTATGCTTTCCTAGGCTCCCCTTCTGTGTGGCTCCCCTTCTGTGTGGATTTTGGGGGGTCAATCTACAGCTAGAGACTCAGTCTGAATGATGCAGCCAATATAACATTTCTTTGCTGTGCAATCAATGTGAATACATAAGAAACACTCACACCATTACACCCATGTGCTTGCGTCATTCATAGGCACCCGCCATGTGGGATCACATCACAGGGCTCCCACATGGTTATATGTGAAAGAGCAACATAGAATCTCAACTCTGTCTGACACTGTGTGCTTTGACTCATGAAAGCTTCTACCTTGGGAAATCTTGTTGTACTTTAAGGTGCTACTGGATTCCAAATTCCTGAATCTCTACGTAATGGGAGATGAGGCTTCTCTTTCCTCCTTTTCTAAAACTCTACCATCATAATTTCAGAACACCAGAGCTCCTCTGTAGACTAAACGTCTGACATTTCTCTCTCTCTCTCTCAAGAGATTTTTAATGAAATGTAGTTTTATACTTTCTGCCTTCAGATTTTTTGGGGTCAATCTACAGCTATATTTTACTGCTTTTCTCTACAATCATAAAAGTACTGAGTCATATAACGGACTGAGTTCAGAGACACGTTGCAGTGAAATAGGGCTGCTAAGTCCCCCGGTAGGGTGGGGGAAACACTGATTTTTAAAGCTTACCCCCGCTTTTTCAAAACTGGCCACCGGGGGAGGCAATGGCTGCCAGCAGGAAGGCAGCCTGAACTCTTAAAGGGGAAATATCTGTTGAGGCTTTTTATTGCAGGCTCTCTGCAGACATTTCCCCTTTAAGAGCTGAGCGAGCAAGAGAGCCCCGCCCAGTGATTAAGGAGGGACTAGGCTCTTTCTACTGAAGGGCTGTGCTTTTGCATGTGGCTGTGCAAAGTTGCTGCTGGGATAAACTGCTGGGGTAAGCTGCTGGGGTCTGCCAGCTCTTTTCCTTCTCTCTCTCTCTCCCCCTTTCTTTCTTTCTTTTTTCTGTCTGTCTGTCTGTCTGTCTCTCTGTCCCCATCCAGCAGAGGTCTATCAGTGGCTATTATTAGCCACAAGGTCTAAATGGAACCCTTTGTCTGGGGCAGTGATGCTCTGCATTCTTGGTGCTTGGGGGGCAACAGTGGGAGGGCTTCTGGAGTTCTGGCCCCGCTGCTGGACCTCCTGAGGGCACCTGGTATTTTTGGCCACAGAGTGTTGTACTGGATGGGCTGTTGGCCCGATCCACTGTGGCTTCTCTCCTGTTCTTATGATATGAAAATCATATTTAGCACTTGTGTAGCACTTAGTGCTTCATATTCTGCTGAGATGAGGAAGAATTCAGTAGGGCCGTTGCTCAGTGATAGAGCATCTGCTTGACATGCAGGAGGTATCAGCCTCTTCAGCTAAAAAAGGATCAGGTAATAGGTGACATTAAAGATCTCAGCCTGAGACCCTGGAGAGCCACTACCAGTCTAAGTAGTCAATACTGACCTTGATGGACCAATGGCCTGATTCAGTATTAGGAAACTTCATGAGTTCATGTGTCAGCATGTGGAAGCAACATCACAGGATGTGACATCACAAAATGATGTCACTTCCTTTCTCCTGGCTCCACCCCCAAAGTCTCCTGGCTCCACCCCCAAAGTCCTCAGATATTTCCCAAGTTGGACTTGGCAGCCCTACAGTGAAATCAGCTCATACATTTATTGATGGTACAATTCCAGGCTACTGAATGGGGCTCGAGAGTCTGCTTAAATACACGTCTAAACTGCACCCTCAGCCTTGCCCAAACTCCCTGATAGGATTATGCCTAAACTCCCTGATAGGATTAATCATGAGTTACCTTAAACCATAGGTCTCCTGGTGGAACCTGGGTGGCCGCTTGGTCTAATTTACAATCCAGCTGGGCTATTGTCTCCCAAAGCGAAGCTCCGGTAGCCAGCCTGGCCACGTTTGTTTCTCTGACCGTGTGCGCAGTTGCCATTAGGACATAACACCCCTCCCCCCCATTAGTTCATACATTCCCTAGCATACAAAGTCTTTTAGGTATGTGGGCCTTCGGCGTTCCCTGGTCGAGTGGCGTACTCCCATTTCTGTGGTAGGTTGCTCAAGGACAGCCTCAGCCGGTCCTGGGGATGATTCCAGTTCGTCTGTTGGGGCCGGTGCTGGAGGAATGTCAATGTGTGTGTCTGCTGATGTGTTCGGTCAGGGAGACTCCAGTGCAGATGTCTTGTGGTCCTCATCTTTGTCTCGCTCAGAAGTGGGGGTTTCGTCCTCGCTCTCTTCAGGTGCATCGGTTGCTGTGGGCAGGAGCTGGTGGCGCAGTTGGTCGTTGTATCTTCTCCACAGTTGACCTTCTTCCCCTGTGACCTCGTAGGATAGAGGCCCTGTTACCCGCACTATCCGGCCCTGCAACCAGGCGGCTCTTAGCAAAGTTCTTTACATAGATGGGGTCCTCCGGGAAGAACCCCCATGGAGACTTTTGCTGCTCTAGGGCTGCGCTATGTTCTGGGGCACAGTCTGGATGTAGGCAGTCCAACCTGGTTGTGAGCTGCCTACCCATGAGGAGTTCTGCGGGGCTGCGCCCGGTTGTGGTGTGTGGGGTTATCCACTGGCCAAACAGGAATGCTGCCAGTTTGTAGTTCCAGTTCCCGGTGTCCATGCGGCACAGGGCTTCTTTGGCTGTGCGCACCATGCGTTCAGCCTGGCCATTTGTGACTGGGTGTAATGGGGCAGATTGAATGTGCTGGATACTGTAGTTGCCAACGAACTCCTGGAACTCTCCTGACCTGAAGGCCAAGCTGTGGTCGGTTGCGAGTGTGTCAGGGATGCCGTGGGAGCTGAAGATGCACCACATGGCATGGATGGTGGCCTGTAATGAGGTGGAGGACACTGGCAGCACTTCCAGCCACTTCGTGTAGCTATAAAAAATAGTTGACCCTGGAATGGTCCCGCAAAGTCCAGGTGGAGTCGAGCCCACGGCTTGTGGGATGAGTCCCAGGGTCTCACCGGTGCCTGGGGCAGGTCTGGCCTCAATTTCTGGCACTTCTGGCACCACCGGACTTGCCTCTCAATCTCCTGATCTAGCCCCGTAACTCCAGGCCAGGCCTTTCATCCTTATGATGCCTGGATGCATTTCATGGAGTGCTGCAAGCACCCATTTGCAAAGCGGCTTGGGGACAACCACCCAAGCACCCCAGAGCACACCCCTTTGTGTGCCAAAAGTTCATTTTGCCGGGCCAAAAAGGCAGCAAATTTGGACCCTGGGCTGCTGGGCCACCTCCTTCCCACCCAATCCAAGACACGGGACAAGGTGCGATCATGGGCAGTGAGGCAAGAAACGTCTTTTACCTGGATGGTCTGGTCCGGCAGGTCCTCCAGCAGGGCAATGTGATAGGCTGGAGCCTGGTCTGGGTTGCAGGAAGGGAGCAGCAGGCGGCTGAGGGCGTCCACATGGCCCATGGACTTCCCTGGGCGGTGGACCAGCACGTACTGGTAGCTGGCCATGAAAATGGACAACTGCAGCACCCTGGGTGAGAGCATCTGGGGTTTTTGGTGGTCTGGCACCAGAAGACCCAGGAGAGGCTTGTGGTCCGTTGCAATCATGAAGGTCCAGCCATAAAGGTAATTGTGGAACTTCTTAATTCCTGCCATGATTGCCAGAGCCTCTTTGTTGATTTGTGCGTAGCTGTGCTCAGTCAATGACAGGGTGCAGGAGTGGTAGGTGATGGAGACCTCTCTTCCATTTGCCAGGTGATGTCCCAGGACGGCCCCCACCCTGTATGGCGATGTGTCACATGCGAGGACTACAGGGAGTGACTCATCAAAATGGGCCAGTACCATATTTGATGTCAACAGTCCCTTGACAGCCCGGAATGCCGATGCGTGGTGGGGTCCCCAGGTCCACGGAGCATTCTTGTTGAGGAGCCAATGGAGGGTTCTGCCACTGCTGCCTTGTGGGGAAAGAATGAGTGGTAGAAGTTGAGGAGTCCCAAAAATGCCTGGAGCTTCGATTCTGAAGTTGGAGTGGGGGCTTCGGTGACAGCATGGATTTTGTCGGTGGTCGGATGGATGCCCTGTTCATCTACTGTGAAATCGAGGAATTCGACCAAATGGACTCCCAACAGGCATTTTTCTCTTTTCACCTTTAGACCCATGTTGTTAGAGCACTGCAGGACGGAGTGTAGCCAGGCCATGAAGGTCTCGACGTCTGGGGCTGCAATCAGAACGTTGTTGAAAAAAGGTTGGACCCTGAAGATACCTTTAAGCAAAGAGTCCATTAGATTTTGGGAAATCCCCAGGGCGACCCTGACCCTGAATTGTAAGCACCGTACCCTGAATGCCCCCCTGTGCGTCACAATGGTCTGAACTTCTGCGGTGGCATCGTCCACCAGGAGCTGTTGGTAGGCCTGTGCCAGATCCAGTTTCCCAAATACCTTCACCCCAGCCTGCAAAACCAGGACCTGGTTTATTACTGGCACTGGGTAAGCATAGTCTTGGAGAGCCTTGTTTATTGGGGATTTGTAATCCACACAAATGCGTACATCCCCATTTGGCTTCATCGGGGTTACAATGGGGGTACAACATGTGGGACCGGTTCAAGGACCCCTTGGTCAACCAGCCTGTCCAGTTCTTTGTCAATTTTGGGCCGGACTGCTAGGGGGGGCATCTGGCCACCATGTAGATAGGCCGGATCGTTGGGTCTAGATCCAGGGACACTGGGGGGCCTGTACACTTGCCCAGTGCGCCATTGAAAATGGCTGGGAACTCATCACAGACTGACTGGTCTGTGCCATGGATGTGATTCACCCCCGTCACTCCCAGTCCCAGGAGTCCAAACCATGATAATCCCAGCAAGCTGGAAAGCCTGCCCTCAACCACCAGGAGGTCCAGTAGACCATCAAAATCCTTGAATTGGACCTTGAACTTGCCCAACCCCTTGATCGCTACTGGGTTCTTCTGGAAATCCCATAGCTTCAGTCCCATGGGTTTCCATAATGGCCCCCCATGGACAGAGTCTCTGAAGGGTGTCCACAGAGATTATGGAAAACATGGACCCCATGTCCAGTTCCATTTCACAGGGGGAGCCCTTTATGGTGTCCCTGGGCAAGTTCATTACCTGGTGGTGGGTGGATGCTGTGCAGTGATGACTCCAGGTGTGTGGCTTGCGTGCGTCGAGAGGCCCGGGAACAACAAACCCGGGCGATGTGCCCCATTTTGCTGCAGGATCGGCAGGATGCATCACGGAAGCGGCAGGTCCAGCGGTCATGTGGATCTCCACAGTTAGCACACAGTGTGGGTGTGTTGGTCCACTGGCTGGCTAGTGCTGGTGCGGTGGCTGGGCGCTGCGGTCCTTGCCGGTCCAGTCTGCGGAGGCGCTGGGGCCTAGCATTGGTCAGTTGCCAGCAGATCGGTGCTCAATGCAATGCTGGAGTTAGTGTCGGTGTCACTCATTGGGATCCCATCCTCATCGCCAGTATAAAGTACTGAGTCCAGAGACGCGTTGCAGTGAAATCAGCTCATAAGTTTATTGATGGTACAATTCCAGGCTACTGAACAGGGCTCGGGGGTCTGCTTAAATACACGTCTAAACCGCACCCCTGGCCTTGCCCAAACTCCCTGATAGGATTACCCTGATAAGATTACGCCCAAACTCCCTGACAGGATTAATCATGAGTTACCTTAAACCATAGGTTCCCTGGTGGGACCTGGGTGGCCGCTTGGTCTAATTTACAATCCAGTCGAGCTATTGTCTTCCCAAGTGAAGCTCCAGTAGCCAGCCTGGCCACATGCATTTCTCTGACCGCGTGCGAAGTTGCCATTAAGACATAACAGCAAACATATCTTTTTAAATTATTGCTAAAGGCCTCTAAGTTTTAGCAGCTGAAGTGTTAAGAAAACACCTACATGCAGGATGCTGGCAAGACCATCAAAAGAGCTGACAATTACATCCTCCTCTTCCCACATGGAAGAGCACTGATGGAATGACTTGGGTTTTAGGAAGCAAGAAGTTAATGAAGACCCAGAGAAAATGTTCAGTCTTTGGGGATTCATGTTTAGACAAAAGGGAGTCCCTAGAAGCAGAGCCTCTGACCGTCCATCTCACCTTTCCACTTAAGACAACTCCTCTGGGAACACTTTCAGTGCAATCCTTAGCAGGTACTCAGTCAGGGGCGTCAGGTTTTGAAATCCCCGGGGGACGCAGGGGCTTGTGTGCGCACGAAACGCGCACACGCTCCAAAACCATGCTGCTGCCACCTCTCCCCCCCCCCGGGCCACTCTTCCCTCCTTTCCTTTCCCTCCCGGGGCTCCGGGCGAATGCCCAACATGATAGCCAGGTGACGCTATCACGTTGGGCATTTGCCCGGAGCCCCGGGAGGGAGAGGGAAGGAGGGAGGAGTGGGTACAGGGGAGCCAGGGGGAAGAAAGAGGCTCTGGCAGCGGTGGCCGGCGGGCCTAGAAAGGGCCTGGGGAGGCGGGGGGAGAGGCGGCAGCAGGTGCTGGGTTTTGCCAGGGGGGCTCAGTCCCCCCCGGGAAATTTCGGGGGTGGCCCAAGCCCTCGAGCCCCCCCGTAGTTTACGCCTATGCACTCAGTTGCAAGTCCCACTGAGTTCACTGCAATCTCTCCCTCTCTTTCTGCTTTGGAACACTGTTATTGTTACCAGTGGTGAATTTAATTATTGCAAATAATATACCTGTTTCCCTAGCTTGATCCCATGTGGTATAGTGGTTACAGTGCTGTACTAATGCTGGAAATAATCTGTAAAGTTCAGCTCTGTGCACTGGAGTGACTTTGATTAAAATGTAAGAATGAAGTGCCTTGCATATCAGTCTGAACTCCTTGGAATTCAGGAGTGGAAAGAGGAAAATGTAATAATTAGGTACTGAGTATACTCCCTCAAGTGTATTCATAATTAAAATCTAGATATATTGCAAGGATATATACTTATTTTGCAAATCCATTATTGGCATTCATAAACAAAGCAGGTACCCAAAGGCAGTAACCACTGTTGATATTTACTCCGAAACTGATTATTTCAACCACTTACTCAGAATCCCCTAAACTGTCCTTAACTGCTGTAATTGGAGAAAAGTTTATACAATGGACTCGACTCGAACAATCAGTTTGGCTGGAAATTTCCAAGAGTAAGAAACCCCACACATCCCAGGGCAGGGTGTACACAGGGCATGCAACTTCAAAAATATGTATACATCACAATTGGCTGTTGGGGGGGGACACCCCTGAGAGGCCAGTTGGGGGGATCTTTGATTCAATAATAAACCAACCACGGGAGAGGACTGCAGTGGCAATGGGCAACCCTCCTGCTGGGGTAAGCAAATGGAGGCAAATGAGTCCCCCCCCCCCCCGGCCGGCAACAGGCAAGGAGGGATTTCCGTTCCTGGACCCAGAGGACAGCAACCAGCTTTGTTTTTAATGTGAGCTGCTTTCTCCTTTCCCGGGAACAATCACGTCCTGACTGAAGGTGGCGCTACTAGCTCAATGAACTCCAGTCTTAGTCTCTGTGACCACATGGACATTGCCAGTTAAACCACCAGCAGGAGTTTTCTTCCAATACCAGCTGCAATTTGTGCTGGTTTACATGTACCTCTTGATCTATATCTTAATACCTGACCAGTCATGATTTCCATTGTACTGCAGATGTACATTTCTTCAAGAAAACAGCATAGCAAACTGGGGCCCTGGAGTCAAATGCTACACTCCCCCACCCTCCAGTGGCTGCCATTCTAACTCTGCCTGTGTGCATCCTGATCACTGACAGGAGAGAGAAATGAAGAGGCCCATTTAGGGTCAAACCAGTCAGTACAGGAGGGACCTGTGGATCTGAGATCTCTTACCATCTTCAGTGTTTCTTAAAAGCAGTCATGGCAGCATGTGAATCATCAGGTCAGCAGGTGTTAGTCCCAGGAGGGGAAAGAACAAGCCATCGGGTTTTTCCCACTAGTGACACTAAGGACCAACCTAGGTATGATAAGAATCTCTTCAGTATCCACACGTTTGCTTACACCAGGGAGTTGAGGTGGTGGGGTTTTTAAAAAAAAAAAGACAAACAGAAATGGCATGTAAACAAGGGGAATAGATAGGGTTGCCAAGTCCAGGTTGGAAAATACCTGGGGACTTTGGGGGTGGAGCCAGGAGAAGGTGGGGTTTGGGGAGGGGAGGGGCCTCAGCATGGTACAATGCCATAGAGTCCACCCTTCAAAGTAGCCATTTTCTCTAGGGGAGCTGATCTCTGTCAGGTGGAGATCAGTTGTAAAAGTGGGAGATCCCCAGGCCCCACCTGGAGGCTGGCAACCCTAGGAATAGAACCCCGTTCTTGCCTTACGTCTCTGTGTTTGGTTTCTTTCACTTACCCCCCCCCCCCCCCAGTCTGGCTTATTTCCAGTATCACAGCTGGGCTGGGAGAAAATTACTTTAAGCACCCTAATATATCAAGGTAAGGCATTGGAGAAAGCAGGCTTAACTTCCTTCACCCATGAGACCCATTTATGTCTAAAAACAGAGGCCCTCCCCCTTGCTTTCCACATGAATGGCAGATTCATGTAAATTCATGCCGGAGCTCTACATCTGTTATTTGTACACACAACCACCTTTCTTGACTTGACAAAGGCCTTCTTGTGCCTGCTCTGCAAAGGGAGAATTCTCATTGCCTCTGCTCCCCAAATTTGTCAGGGTAGATCCTCTGAGTGAGGGGTACAACAATCCCTGAGAATTTCTTTCCAGTGGGGTACATAACTGTCAGCTAGGCTGCCATAAAGAAAGTGGGGTGAGGAGTCTGACACTGGTATGCTAACTTTTGATTCTCCTGAAGCATTTATCTTTTGCTTTGACAAGGCTCGACCTTGGAGACGCTCTCCGTTTTCCCGCTGGGAACTAAGGGCTGTTAATTTCCATGTGAATGTAACCTGTCGCCCATTGGCTTGTATCCATCTGACGACCCAAGTCTGAACCCTGTACAAAATCCCATTCCCGCTTTTACCCCAGTAGTCTTAACACAAAATGTGCTTAGAGCAACGCAGTATTCTGAGTCAATAAACTGATCCTGTTTAAGGGACGTTGTTTATTACTGATACCTGGGATATCTGACAGTAACAAAGGTATTGCTGGAAATACAAAAATGAATATAATAAAGAAAATGAACATGTATGATTATGGCAATTAAGAGATAAGAAATTTTAAAACTAAACAAATAAGATTTTTTTGTTCACACCCTTACCCTACTCTGACCTCTATACATTTGTGTGAAAGACTGGACAGAGCTTCTTTACCATATGCATGCCGGCTGAGGGCATGTGAAGAGAGTGCTTCTTCTGAGAATGCAGAAGCTGCCTACATACACACCGCACACACAGTGTTGCCAGCTCAGTGTTGGGATATACCTGGAGGGTTTGGGGATGGAGCTGGAGAGGGAGGGGTTTGCGGAGAGGAGGTACCCCAGCAGGGTACAGTGCCACAGAGTCCCTCCTCCAAAGCAGCCATTTTCTCCAGGGGAACTGACTGTGGCTGTCTGGAGATCAACTGTAACACCAGTAGATCTCCAGGCTACACCTGAAGGTTGGCAACTCTACACAGAGACACTGGGGCAATGGGCATGATCCTTTCACCCTCCAGTACAGTCATTGGTAGGGCTGCCATTTCCCCGATAGAGGTGGAGGTTTGCCCACTTTCGGGGGCCCAGATCCATCAGCCCCGATCAGGCCAGCAGGGGGAACCTCACCCCCAAAGTGCTCTGTTCACAGCAATGTGCCCAGCACAATGACGTTACCTGGAGGTGACATCATTGCACAAGGCACGTTGTGGGAGGGGGGTACTCTATCACTCAAGAGAAAAACTCTATGTTTACCATAGAGTTTTTCCTTGAATGATAGAGCATCCTCCGCAACATGCCCTGCACAATGACATCACTTCCGGGTGATGTCGTCACTGCACAAGCACTTCTCGCGCACTCCAAAAAAACTTTAGGACATGAACTGGGGACCCCCCCCCCGGGGCAGCCAGGTAAGATCTGGCAACCCTAGTCACTGGACATCTGAATAATGCTTGTCTCAGAGCACAGGGTACAGTATTAGACCAGTGTAACTGTCACGGCTTTCCCTCAGAATTCTGGGAAATGTAGTTTGATGATGCTTCTGAGAATTCTTTGTTTAGGCCCCCAGCTTCCAGTTTTATAGTATACTTTCTGAGTATACTAGTAAGGAATCTTGCCCAAATAAGGAATCTTGCCCAGTCCTCACAGAAGTCATTCAAAGATACTAGGACCACTAGAGAAGTTTCAACAATTTTCATGATTAATTTCTCCACCATGTGATCATATTTATAACCAGGGGTCCTTTGGAGCCGGAGCGAGGTGGAGCAAAGCTCCGCCAGCTCAGGAGTGGCCACTAGGGCAGCCGTGGGCTGAATCAGATTCTCTGATCTGATTCAGCCCGCTGCCGAATTGCCGCCGAAATCTGGCGGCAACTTTAAAAGTGACTGGAGGGGAGGGGGTTTGAGGGAGAGGCTCCAAACTTGCAGGGTAGCTGCTGGGGCCTCTCCTCGAAATACCCACCAGGTTTCAAAAAGATTGGACCAGGGGGTCCAATTCTACAGGCCCCCAAACAGGTTGCCCCCATTCCCTCCATTGTTCTCTATGGTAGGGAAAAAGTAACACTTTTTCCCACCATAGAGAACAATGGAGGGGATGGGGCAACCTGTTTGGGGCCCATAGAATTGGACCCCGTGGTCCAATCTTCTTGAAACTTGGTGGGTATTTCGAGGAGAGGCCCCAGCAGCTACCCTGCAAGTTTGGAGCCTCTCCCTCAAGCCCCCTTTCCTCCAGCCCCTCATATACCCTATGAGTTTTTGCCATTGATTTCAATGGCCCATAGGGTATAATGGGGCTGAAACTGACATTCCCTTTCTGACACACTTCCGGTGATGTCAGGGGACGTGGCATATGCTAATGAGGTATGCTAATGAGTTATGCCCCCATGAGCTCCTGCTCCTCTTTTTCTACGAAAGGACCCCTGTTTATAACCACCATAAGACAAAATTTCCATGGAGGTAGATGATGCAAATTGAGAAGCATGGATGATGGACACTTCCTGAATTTGAAGCCAGATTCACACCCCTACACACAATAATGTCCTTGGTGATTGTGGGCCAGCCCCTCTCTCTCTGCCTTGCCTACCTCACAGGTCTGTTATTTGTTTCCTTGCTGTCAAGTCACAGCTGACTTATGGTGGCCCCATAGGGCTTTCAAGGCCAGAGATGTTTAGAGGTGGTTTACCATCTCCTGCCTCTGCATCACAACCTTGGTATTCCTTGGTGGTCTCCCTTCCAAATACTGACCAGGGCCAACCCTGATTAGCTTCCCAGATCTGATGAGATTAGGCTAGCCTGGGCTATCCCCGTCAGGGCTTTACAGAGGGGCTGTGATGAGAAGACCAAAGAGGAGACAACCATGTATGCCACTTCCTCAAAGGAAGGGGAAGATAAAAAGAGAATGGATCAATGCTGGCTGAGGAGACAAACCCATGGTAGAGCCTCTGCATGAGAATATTCGCCATTTCTATTCCACCACATAGAGTCTACAAAAGCAAGAATTATGCGATGGGAAACGGGTTGCTTGTATTATCTGCTGGGTGGCAAAAGAAGCAGTCCTACGTGTGGATCTTTCTTTTTGCCCAAGGAAATGTGAATTCTCCTTGCCATTTGAAATGGATCATCCACTGCTTATCTGAAGACAGGAACATGCCAGGTCAACCAGATGAAGAAGAAGAGAAGAAGAAGAGATTGGATTTATATCCCGCCCTTCACTCACTTAAGAGTCTCAGAGCGGCTTACAAACTCCTTTCCCCTCCCCTCCCCACAACAGACACCCTGTGAGGTAGGTGGGGCTGAGAGAGCTCTTTCCCAAGCTGTCCTTGAGGGAACAGCTGGAACAGAGCTATGGCTTGCCCGAGGTCATCCAGTCAGGTGCAAGTGGAGGAGTGGGGAATCAAACCCGGTTCTCCCAGATTATGGTCTGCGCACTTAACCACTACACCAAACTGGCTCTCATGTACCAGATGTGCCAAAGAGAGTGGCAGTGGCAGGCAGAGACTCTCTTCCTTCCTGGTGCTTGAAGAACAGCTTCAGGCTCCACCCTGGTGGTCTCGACTCTCAAGAATGACAAAAACACATCAGACACAGACCCTCAGTGCCTCCGGAATGTAGAATCAGGATTGACACACACACACACACACACCATAGCGCACCAAGCCCCTGTTAACGCTGTTTGCCAAATCCTTGGCTATAACTCAATTGTCTTTCTCAGCATCTTATGCAAAATTATATGTGTTTCCTGGTAATTTACAGGTGGCAAAGCCTTGGTTTGTCCTTAATTAATCAGCTTTCCATCTTATAGAGATTATGTTCAGATAAGACAGTTATTTACTAGCTGGATCGCATTTAAAGAAATGAAGGGGGGGAAGCAGTTTCTAGGCTTGCCGTGATGTCGTTTCATGCTGCATGAGAGAGACTTGTTAAAACTCTGGTGACAGTTAATAAAAATAAAACAAAGTGACAATGCCGAAACTGCTGTGCTTTCGGAAACATAAAGTTACTATTGCAACATTTTCTCTTGCTGTATCTTAAGTTCAGGAGATTCTGGAAGAATTCAGCTTTGAAAGTCACAAGTAATAGGTTGAGTGTGTGATGCCGTAGAACTAGTTATCAATCAAACTCGGGGGGGGGGGCCTCCTACCACTAGGAAATATGTGAAAATGATTATTTAATTGCACTTTGCTGGCAAAAATTTTCATATGTTCTCCAAGTTTGTCCTGGAAGTTTATTTGAAAACCCATTTTCTCCTCCAGTGCCAAGAACAGAAACTTTCTTGGCAGCTAAAAGCGATACCCGCTGAAACTTTTCACTGGGGATAATTTTTAAACTTTTATGAGAGTATTTACAGGCCAGCAATCGTAAAGAAATGCAAGAGGCGGATAAAAAACTGACTAGGCACAGAGTAGGCACACAAACTCATGATTTAGCTGGCCAACTGTTTGGGAGAATTATTAGATTCTTCTCACTAGGTTTCAACTTTACTCCATTTCTCTTCCAACCTCGATCTAAAGTTACTCTTTTCAACAGAAGTGGTCAATCACTGTTTTGAAGAATCCCTTTCCCAAGACTGTTCACCGTGATCTCCTGTCCCAAAGAAGGCTATGTCCTGTGGGAACTCAGAGCTTTTCCATTCACTCCAGCTAAAGGTCAAAAGTCATGGCAGAAAAGCTCTTCGCTATTTGTCCACCCCAACAGCTGCTTCCAGTGTTCATAAAGTTAACTGGTTTTTAATAGAAGACCAGATACCTTCATTCAGAGGCATACTCTTGACGGATGCATTTTCCCAAAGCATTTTAAATATATAAATGTAATGGGCTAAGCAGGCAAGTTAACAGTACTCACTTTATTTTTAACTTAAAGTTATCATTAGAAACCTTTAGCTTGAGAGGTGGAATATAAATCTTGTAAAAATACAAACAGAATCTTCAAATCAATCTGATACTTTATCTGTTTAGGATATTCCCCTTTTAGGGAGACTAGAATTTAGGTGATCCTAGAGTAATAATTTATAGATATATATATATATTTTAAAAACAACCTTAGGACTCCACACCACTTTCAGGGGTTGTTTCGCCTGTTTCCACTTGTGTTGCTCATCCTTAATGCATCTTTTCAGTTTCGGGGGGGGGGGGGGGGGGGGAGTTGGGCAGAAAGCAGGATTTCCCTTGAAAAGACACTCACACCCTGAATGTGTTTCCAGTGCTAGGCCTCATCCCACCACTGACAAAGAAAAATAAACTGGGCACTGCGCTTTAGCATGAACAAAGTGTCTTTCTCAGGAGGCGACAGAAGTTCACCCAGCGTGACTTCCAAACAGGGCTGAGTTTAGGCACTGGGAGAGGGAAGAGGCAAGGGGCTGGCCCTTAAATAGAAAAGATGAGATTCTAGTCCCTTCCAGTAACCTCCTTGGCCCATATGCTAAGGTATTAATATTCCCTTTTCTCAGAAAGACAATAAACCACCCATTGGGCACCGCTGGCTAAGAGAAATAATTTCCCATTGATGGAGGAAGTTGATGGGGAACAGTGCGCTGGAGGGGGGGGGGGGATGAAGGTGAATACCTTGCTGCAACACAACACAGGCTACCTTTTAGACTGAGACCATCCCCCCCCCCCCTTTTTAGCCACCTCCAAACCGATTTGAAAAAGCTGAACAAGGGTGGCACTCTGTTGCGGGGGGAGAGACACCCCCCAAGCAAGCGACGTGTGGGAGCAAGTTCCCCCGTCTACTATACCTTTGCCAGCCAGAATAGCCCCTTCCAGTTCTCTGCCACATGCTGGGCTCATGCTGGCGCTTATCCTGCGGCGGTGCGGAGACTTACCCCTGTAACTGTTCCCCGGCTTGTAGAACTCCGGCCCGCCTTCCACGCGGAGGCTAAATTCATTATATCCTTCTCGCCGAGTGCCTTGGACGCGCAGGATCCGGCTGCAATAGCCTTCGGATTTGGCGGCTCGCTCGAAGGTCTCATCCGTGGAGGCGAACGGCAGCAAGGGGGAAGTCCAAGCCAGCAACTGCAAGGCTTGCAAACAGCCATAATAATAATGATAAAGTCCCATCATCTGGGTTTCCCAACAACTTGGGAGGGGGATAGGAACGTGTTGCGTCCAGCAGTCGCTGCAAAATAGCTACATGGGCAGGTGGCAGTCGATGGCTGGGGGAAGCCAGCCGCCCGCCCCCTTCTTGCCTCCGGAGAAAGCAAAGCAAACACGGAAGAAACTGGCTCCCAAACGCAGCCCTGGAGCCGCTGCAGCCAGCCAAGTGGCGCCCCGCCCCCTGCCCCCCCCGCCCAGCCTGGGGAGGCTCGTGGAAGCCCGAGAAGCCCCGGAGAGGGAGGCAGGGAGAAGCCCCGGGGGGAAGAGGGCGCCAGCCGCGGGACCAACGCCGCCGCCGCCGCGAAGGAAAGCCGGCGGCGGCGGGGGGCCGGTCTTGCCCAGCTCCGGGGGGCAGCGCTGCTGTTTTGTTCCAGGCCGCCGCCTGGTGAGCTGCTCGCTGCTGCCTCCTTCGCCCGGCGCCTGAGTCCCGGGGGGCTGGCGGAACAGCTGAGCCGGGCCCTCCCAGACACCTGGGCGGGGATCCCCCGCTGGGTGGCCCGCAGGTGGGGAGACTGGCCGGCAGTCCAGTCCCCCCCCAGTTCTTGCCGGAGCCGAGAGCGGCTGTCGGGGTAGAGGGGCAAACAAGAGTGCGGGGACCGGGCTCTCCCGTCCTTCAAGCCAGCCGCTCCACACCGCAGATCTCTTTCTCTCACACACACAGGGAGAGAGACATAATTCTCCCAGGCAGATGGTAGGGAGATAATCACACACACGCGTGCGCACACACAGAGTCACACTCCTGCCCTGCCTGCTTTCTAAAGCGCGGGTCTTGAAGCTCTGAACAGGCGGACTCTGGGGCTCCCTGGAGGAGAGAGGGAAGGGAAGGGGGGGGGGGGTGAGGAGTACTGGACTCAGGAGACCAGAAATGGTGAAATCATGAAGCCTTTATTGAGCGATTCAGCATGCCCAGTAGATGGCCAGATCAAGCCTGCTTCCAGGGCTCCAGGGCCCTCATTATATGCTGGCCGGAGCCACACCTCCGGCCGCACCCAAAAGACCTGCTAGGGGCTTAACATATGCGCATGTTTGTCATAGGTTCCCTGGAGGAGCCTTTGATTGCATTGGCTCCCCAGGGAGAACCTAGGTCCCACATTGGTGGAGGCTTCCAATCCGGATGTCTATTGTTCCTCCAGATTCGAGCTCCCCTCTCTGCCTGACCGTGGGCTCTGGCCATGTGACGGGCACCATTACCTGGGAGCACATGGCAGGCTGGTTAGAACACAGAACATGCTACATTACAGGGGGGGGGGAGCGAAGGGAGACGCTGGAAGCAAAGGGTGCACAGGACTCTGCTCCTGGGCGCCTTTACTCAGAAGGAAGCCCGGAGTTCAGGGGCTCTCTTACCCTGAAACAACGGTGGATGGGATTGGTTCAATATTACCCTGGGATCTATATGATGTAGCTGGAAGCGAATGTGTGTGTAAACCTGGGAGGTCACCACCGCCCTGCTGCTCATACAGGGGTTTTGTCCAGTATCCTCACCGGGGTTACCAGCCTGTAATTTTAAAAATGTCCAGCTAGCTGGGGAGAGCCAGAGATGGATGGATGCCCAGTGGGGCAGTGAGGGTTTGGAGAGGCAGGGGGCAGATGAATGCATGGAGCCTTGTGGTCTCCTGTAGGCTGAGGCCTGGCAGATTCCCCCCTGCTGAGGTAGGCGCTGGAGGACCAGAGGCGAGAGGTCGGCTTGCCAGGTCTGGGCTGGGAAATACCTGCCTGAGGAAGGGAGGGGAAGGACTTCAGCGGGGTCTAAGGCCACAGAGTCCACCTTCCAAAGTGGCCATTTTCTCCAGGAGAACTGGAGCTCTGTTGCCTGGAGAGCTGTTGTAATCCCAGGAGATCTCCAGCCACCACCTGGAGGTTGGCAACCCTATGAAAGGGGAAATAACTCCCTAGATTATTCAACAGACTATCTGATAAGTACAGGAGGGAAATGTGAGGGTGTCAGCAACCGGTGTTCTTAAACAGAAGTCCTTTATTGCTAAACAGGACTTGTTGGTCACTTACACTTCTTGTGTTAGTAATGCTGGGCATTCATACAGGCAGGATTGACAGGGGTCCGTTGGAGCGGGAGCGCACAGGAGCGCAGCTCCGAGAGTGAGGAGCCCAGGGGGGTGGGCACATGACCAAGCCCCGCCCCCTCCTCGGCTTCCCTGAACAGTGCAGAGGCGCAGCGCCCCGGGGAAAGCCCTGCTAGGGTCTTTATTGTTTTTAAGGTTTTGTTTTAATATTGATAATTTTATCATTGTTCCTTTTATGACTGTGTGCTGCTTTTCCAGAGACTTGCTCAAGGGGGCATATAAATTTTCTAAGTATGCCATTTTTTATCTGGGCACATGGCACATAAGTACTGGAGAAATTTCACCAACCCTTCAGCAGCTTCCACCCCATCAGTTTGGTGTAGTGGTCAGGAGTTGGACTCTAATCTGGGAGAACCGGGTTTGATTCCCCACTCCTCCACATGCAGCTGCTGGTGTGACCTTGGGCCAGTCACAAATTCTCTCAGAGCTGTTCTCTCATGAGCCGTTCTCAAAAGACCTCTCTCAGCCCCACCTACCTCACAAGGTGTCTTGTTGTGGGGAGGGGAAGGGGAAGGGATGGGTGGTGCACATGTCCTGGGTATCTCAAGTCTACTTGAAACCTGGTGGTTTCAAGGGAGCAGGAAGAGAATGAGGCTGTGTTCTTGACGCTTATTTTTATTGCCCAAAGTATTGGATGGGGAAGGGAATGGAGGAAGAGCAGGTCAGTTTCACTCACCTGTGGAGTGGAGCCTGAGGGGTGGGTGTTGCCTTCTGACACACTTCCGGCACGTTAGGGGGTGTGGCATATGCAAATGAGTTATGCAAATGAGTTGTGCTTATGAGCTCCTGCACCTCTTTTTCTACGAAATGACCCCTGAGGATTGATATACAGTATTCAAAAGTTAGTTCATAATGGCTGCTCCAATCATATAGAGATAAAACGACGCCTGAAATATACTGGCCGTTTGGTCCCATAGTAAAAGCGTGAAAAGTTACAGTTTGCACCTGGAGGGAACAGGCGGCTGGGAGCTAGGCGCTCAAGGGAGGCGATAAGTGAGCTGCTAGCCTGAGAACGGTGAGCACATTCCAAGAGAGGGGGCCCAACCAGCGGAAACCACCTCCCGTCCCGGGGACGGCAGCATCAGCTGACAGGAAATGGTCAACTTGTTTAACCCAACCCTGGTGGTGGTCTGTGGGGTTTTGCCTTATTTGACCTAGATGGGTTGAGGTAGCTCTGTTCAGGGGAGGACTTCAGGAATGCTCCTAAACCCAGACATGCCAAGGATAATTTCCCCATCTACGCTTAGTTCATAAATTATCCTCCCTTGTAGACTTGGCTGATCCATCCTTCGGTCATTTCCAGGTTAGATTATTAATGATGTGTTTTTGAACTCAGACACTGCGGCTGGGATAGAGCGCAGCCACTCATTGTTGACTGGCGTTAAGCAGAGTACCATATTAAGCTTGTCTTAAAACAGCTTCATTGGCTTTAAGTTTGTTTCCAGGCTCAGTTCAAGGTGTTGATTCCCACCTTTACAAACGTTTACAACTTGAGACCCAGGTAGCTGAAGAACTTTGTTGTCTTCCTGTATGTATGACCAATTTAGGTCTGGGTGACAGGTCCGATGAGTGTTTCCTCCATTCTCCAGATACGTGCATCCTCTGCTAGAATGTATGCTTTAATAGTGTGGTAGCACCAGTTCTATAGAATGGGCTTCAAAACATTCTGGCACAATTCCTTTGAACCTTTTAATCTGTTGCAATTTGTTTCTGGTTTTTGTCTGGGCATCTAGCCTGATAAGTATGTTTTTTAAAAAATGTTTTAACACTAGTGAAGTGTTAACTGCTTTAAATTTTTGGCTAGGGTGGGGTATGCTTTTTAAAATAAATAAATAACAAATGGGCCCAGATCAAAAATACTGATTAAGAAGGAATTAGGGTAAGATACTTGATGGCTGGCAACTCCAGTGCCAGGTTTTTTTGCACACTAGGCGAGGCTACCTTCTGGCGCCCCCCCCCCCCATGTGCCCACCAATTTTCAAACCGTTCACTGTTTCATTAATACAAGCCTGCCTAGTCTATGTTAATTTCCCCATTTCAGCTACATAGAGCATTGTTCATAAAATCCCCACCCCCCACCCCATTCTGGTACACTATTCACTAATAGCTATACTATTAGTGGCCTTCCCCTTTCGCTTGGCCACCCCCTCGCCCTTTACCTCCTTCCCGTCCCCCTTCACCAGACCAAGACAAACCGCCCGGGAGGGAGGCAGGCAGGCAGGCAAGCAGGCAGCAGTGCCCTGCGTGGAAAGCAGCTCCATCTCAGCGGAGCCTTCAGCCCTCTCTCTCTTGTCCTCAGTTTTGCTGCTGACAGGCCTGCTCGGGCGCCTTCCCTGGGCGCGTGGAGGTGGCAAGGCACTGCAAGGGGGCTCCTTCCTGGGCTGGGGGGGGGGGGACACTGTGGAGAGACTTCCCGCAGCTGCCTGGGGGTGGCCCTCGACTGGGGAGTTTGGATCATGGGTGGGGTGGGGCTGACATCGAGTCCGCCAGGGGAGTGAAGCTGGAGGTGCTACCCAGTCCCCCTCTGCCTTCTCCACAGCGATGCGCTCGGAGAGCAGCAGTTGCAGCAATAGCAGCAGCCTGCAGAAGGAGTGCCTGGCTGCCTGAGGGAGCAAGCACACTTCTCTTTGCCCTGACGAGCCCTCCCGACCCATGCCTCTCCCTCCTCCTTCTCCTGCCTGCAAGCCAGCCAGCCAGCCAGCATGTGGCTCCGTTGATGGAGTGCTGCGAGTGGGCGGACAGAGCGATAAAGACTGACCTGGCGGCGGTGGCTCAGCGGTGGCTCCTGCTCTGGCTCCTGTTTGGCTCGGCTCCAGCGCTGACCACCTGGGAGAGCTGTCGAGGGAGAGGAGGGCCGGCTGGGGGGCAGATAGGCTAGCCCAGCGCTCCTTTTCAGCTGGCGCCCCAGGCGAGTGCCTAACCTCACCTATATGGACGCACAGGCCCTGCTTGTAAGCTGAAGTATAATGAGTGTCTCAGAAGCACAAAGCAACATTTTCAGGGAGTTTAGAATCCTTATAACTGGGGTTACTTAGGATGACCCTTTTAACAAAGTGAATGACCAAAATCATCTTTAATTTATTAATGCAGTATCCCATCAGAAGGAGCTATACTGCGAGGCCCCTTGAAACAAAAAGGGGAAAGGAACTATGACAGTGACTTGTTTTCCTAATCCCAGAATCTCTAAAACCCACTCTTTTGTTCATGTTTCTCTTTGTATGTTGCATCCAGTGAAGCCACACACATTTGAGTTCCTCAGCTACTGGTAGCCCACTTCCTTCACTGCCCCACCCAAGCCACCTTTAATTTAATTTAATTTAATTTAATTTATTTTTCACATTTATATCCTGCCCTCTCCACGAATGAGCTCAGTGCAGATCACAATCAAAATTTAGGCCTTACAGCATCACAACAACACAGTAATAATAATAATTAATTAAAAAAATATTAAGACAACTTTAAGACAATATACATCAGTTTTGTACAGTCCCCAGTACTGGTACTGGGCTCACTGAATTCCAAGGCTGTATAGTCCCCAGGGGAAACTAGGAACACAGATCCAACAGCAGGAGGCAGGTTTAGATAGGCCACCTACTCCAAGGCAGCAAATGGACAGACTGGGATCTATCTCTGTACATAACAAAGTGGGGAGGGGTCAGAAAAGGAAGGCCGAGCCCCCTGTCCTGAGGTTGAAGTCATCGCAGGTGGGTGGCCGTGCTGGTCTGGTGTGCCTGGGGAGACCCCTGACAGAGGGGGCCAGGGTCTCCGTGCATCCCGGAGAGCAGAGGATGGTGCCGGGGCGGGACCCCCCTGGATGGGTGTCCTACTCCCTCTCTGTCATCCTCATAGGGCCCTCCACTGCGGCCCATCCAGAGGGATGCTGAACCCCCCCTCCGTGCCAGGGTATCCATGCATCCCAGTGATCAGAGGACAGCGCCAGGGTGGGGCCCCCTGGATGGGGGACCTACTCATTGTTGGCCCCTTTCTGTCATCCTCATAGGGCCCTCCACCGCAGCCCGCCCAGAGGAAGCCTGATCCCCCTCCCATCCTGGGGCTGAAGTCACCGCAGGTGGGTGGCCGCACCGGTCTGGTGTGCCTGGGGAGGCCCCTGTCCTGAGGCTGAAGTCATCGCAGGTGGGTGGTCGTGCCAGTCTGGCGTGCCTGGGGAGGCCCCTGACAGAGGGGGCCAGGGTATTTGTGCATCCTGGAGAGCAGAGGATGGCACCGGGGTGGGGCCCCCCTGGAAGGGTGTCCTACTCATTGTTGCCCCCTCTGTCATCCTCATAGGACCCTCCACTGCGGCCCATCCGGAGGGATGCTGAACCCCTTCCCCCCCATGCCAGGGTCTCCGTGCATCCCAGTGAGCAGAGGATGGTGCCAGGGTGGGGGCCCCCTGGATGGGGGATCTACTCATTATTCCCCCCTCTCTGTCACCCTCATAGGGCCCTCCACTGCAGCCCACCCGGAGAAAGCCTGACACCCCCCCCCCCCGTCCTGGGGCTGAAGTTACCACAGGTGGGCGGCTGTGCTGGTCTGCCGTGCCTGGGGAGGCACCCGACAGAGGGGGCCAGGGTCTCTGCGTGTCCCACTGGGGCCAGGTGCCACACAATCCTGCCCCGATTGCTGCTGCGCTCATGCACCTATGCGCAGTTTGGCAAAACGGCCTGAAGCTGTGTGTTGCAGAGGCCAGCCCGCCAGGGGCCACTCCACAGTAGTGTGAACATTGTATTCCGCCTCCTCTCAGGTATGCTCCCGCATCAGTCTGCGCAGTGCAAACGGAAAGCCCCGGCACAACTTGGCCCAGGTTTTTTTTGCCTCGCTTCTGTTGTGCTTCATTTTCCCAGCCTGTCCTCAGACATTATTTCTTTTCCATATATTTCATACTTAAAAGGCCTGGAAGCTTGTAAGTTGTTCTCTGAATCCTGCCTCTTGACTGCTGCCTAGTTTAAAATTACATAACTTAAAGCAAAGTGATATGTACCTTTTAACCATTCACTGGTATACATTTTGCTCTGGAAATAATCAAGTGTCATGTGAAAACAACCTTTGGTGCACAGCAGCTCCTGCTGTCATTTGTAGAATGTCACAGGTGGAGTTCAAAAAAATAAACTTTCATTTAGTAACTGTGTTAGCCAAATTGCTCTATTTCTTAATAATAGATTGGGGAATTATGATATTCATAAGCAGGGCTTTTTTTGTAGAAAAAGCCCAGCAGGAACTCATTAGCATAATAGGCCCCACCCAGCAGCAGAAACTCATAGGATATTAGGCTACACCACTGACAGCAAAGCTTATTAGCATACTAGGCCACACCCCCATGTTACCAGAAGAGTGGCCATCCAGCCACACCTACCTTTTGCTTCTTATTCTGTTCACCTTGTTTGTTGTCAAAACACAGGGCTTTTTTTGTAGCAGGAATTAATTTGCATGTTAGGCCACATACCCCTAAGGTAGCCAATCCTAATGAGTTTCTGCTGTTGGGTGTGGCCTATTATGCTAATGAATTCCTGCTGGGTGTGGCCAACTCAGGAGCCAGCCGGAACTCCGTTCCTGTGTGTTCCTGCCCAAAAATAGCCCTGTTAATAAGCAATTGGCATAACTATAGGATCAGACCTTTATATACAGGTGTCCCACTTAGTCCAGTAGCCCAGAAATAAACACTGAGACCAGTTCTTAAAGAAATGGGTACTTTACTGAATAGTTTGCACACAAACAATACTTCAAACACACACACACACACACTTACACAGGTTGTCAGGAGTGCCTCTGAAGACTTGCCTCCTGTGGACCTAAGTGTGGTGGAGGATCAGTCCCCAGCTCCAGAGGAGCCTCCACCTGAACCAGAGGAGGCTCAAGCAAGCACCTCTCAGGGCATTACCCCAGCACCAGCAGCAGCTGAGCCACAGCCAAGCTCAAGCCCACCTGATTCACCTCCTCAGGTGGAAGGGCTAAGGTGACGATCCAGGCAAGACTTAGCTGCTAGGAGAAAAGAGGCATGCATGCGTAGTCGCAGATCACTCAGCCCTGAGTTTTAGAGGGAGCCGGGACCTCACTGCCAGCTGCTAACAAGCACAGGAAGTGGCTGGGTATTTAGGCACAGCACAAAGACCAACAACTTGTGCTAGCAACAAGTCATTCTGGCTAAGCTCTGCACCTGCTTGGCTCGCATCAGCTAAACCTGATTTTGGACCTTCTGGCTTGTGACTCTGGCTCTGTCTGACTTCGGCTTGATTCTGAACCCTCTGGCTCGTGACTTCGGCTCTGTTTGACTTCGGTTTTTGGTCGACTCCTTGGACTGGTTTGCTTGTGAGTTTCCCTCTCTGACCTCGGCTTGGGCTGACTCTGTTTTCGGCTTGTGTTTTGGACTTGGTAATTTGTTCCTGATTTGGCTTGAATTTGGACTGTCTCGGACTTCGACTTGGCTCCTGATCTACGGGCACCCAGCCCATGACACAGGTCTAAGAAATACAGATTTGAAAAAGGTACAGCGACATTCACTTTAGCAGGTAAAATCATTGGTGGGTGATAGGTACCTGATCCTGGAGAGATGAAGTGATCCACAGAAAAATAAAGGAGACTATAAGGGAAAATGGGGTCATATTCTGAGCCAGCAAAATATGTGGAAAGACTCTTGAGCAGCTACTCCAGAGTCAACACGTGTGTGAGACCACATCCAGCCTGCACTGAGGATGCTCTACTGGCTGCCTATAGCATACTGGATCCGGTTCAAGGTGCTGGTCTTAACCTTTAAAGCCCTATATGGCAGGGGTAGGCAAATTGCGGCCCAAGGGCCACATGCGGCCCGCCACAGAGTTTTTTGCGGCCCGCCAAGAAGATTTCAGGACTTCAAGAAAGCTGAGCCTAAATTCAGTTTGCTCTCTTATCCCATCACTGCTGATATTGATACAGCACCTGAGGAGCTGCAGCTTGAACTTATTGACATGCAGTCAGATCACACTCTGAAAGAAATGTTTATTAGTTGACTTTTACAAATCTTTGCTGAAAAAATTTCCATGTATGAAGAAATTTGCTGGGAAAATGTTCTCTATATTTGGGTCTACATATATTTGTGAGCAAAGTTTTTCTTGCATGAAGATCAACAAGAATAAATATAGATGCTCTTTGACAGACATTACCTTGCAGGCTGTGATGAGAATCTCAACAAGCAATCTCACTCCTGATTTCAAAAAAATTGTAGAAAAGTGTGATAGGGTACATTTGTCTCATTAAACTGATTCTAAAATTAAATGTGCTTGTAGCTATAGATGATATGAAATCAGCACAATAAATAAATTGAATAAAACTACCACTATTTTATTTAATTTATATTTATTGATTTTTATGATACAATTTATACCTTTTCTGAAATGCACAGTTAACTAATGAATGAAATCATTTTGAAAGGTGCGGCCCTCCGCTAACCTCCGCTCCCACAAAGTGGCCCCCAAGCCAAAACAATTGCCCACCCCTGCTATATGGTCTGGGGCCTGCCTACCTAAGGGACCGCCTTTCCCCATATATACCCCAGAGAGCACTGCGTTCAGGCACTCTACATTGCCTGACCTTCCCTGGCCCGAGAGAGGCTAGGTTAGTGACCACCAGAGCCAGGGCTTTCTCAGTGGCAGCTCCTCACTGGTGGAACGAGCTCCCAGAGGACATCAGGGCCCTGCGGGATCTTCTGCAGTTCCACAGGGCCTGCAAAGCAGAACTCTTCCACCAGGCCTTTAATTAGGAGCCGCCACTGGGGAATGGGCCACTGGGGAACTTGGCCAGTGGTTCTCTCCTGGCCCGGGATTTAGGGGTGCTGCCTTTTGTTGGGTCTGATCGGTATTGCCACCATCTTTTGCCTGTTTTATCGTATTCTGTAATTTATCTGGTAATTTTATGGATTTTGTATTTGGCAGTCAGTTATTCCTCATCAGCAAGCGGTCCTTTTGCTATGCCTAAGAGCTTATGTGCAGTCTCTGCTGAAGGTGAAGGGAGGGGGGGTTGCCTGCGTGTTGAGGGAAAGGTTTGCTCATGGAGTCTCTTCAGGATTTTAAGTCCCTGTTGCCGAATATGGCGTTCCTCTATAGCAAATGGTTGCTGGCTTCTGTGTGCTTTCTGTGGCTAGGGTGCTTGGCTCTCTTTCTGCTGTGCTGCAGGTGAGGTAGGGCAGGTAGCTCATGGATCCATCTTTGGTCTGGCATATCATCACAGGAGAAAGCTCTCAACTGCTGGGGGTGTGTGCCTGCAGTCCAGGTTGATGGCGACAGCACATAGTCCCTGCACGTTACACAAACTGCACTGTCCAGTCTTTCTCACCTATGAACCAGAAGTCCATAAGAGCGCTATAAGCGCCTTGCAGGGCAACAACTGCAAATAAGAACCGTGGTTTGAGAAGTCATCCCATTTGGGGAAATATAGTACTTCTACAGCTCCTGTACTGTGCAGACTTACTCAAGAGTAAACCTCACTGAACTGAATAAGATACCAGGCTACATTTCTCTAGAAGATCCTCAGTGGGGCTTAATTCTAAGGGGAAAAAATGCTTAGGTTTAGTACTGCAAGTTCCACTAGTGTTATTAGATACTAGCAAAATACCCATCATCATGATGGATGAGATATGATATGTGTGAATAACCAGGGGGATATGTAGTACAAAGATCCCAGAGCAAGTAAGTGATGTGATGTGTTGTGTTGTGATGAAGGTAAATAAAGAAACAGCAAGAGATCTTGCAGTCTAAATTCATCTAACAACAACTCATGTTGAGCTTTCATCATTCACATCTGCAGTTCATAAAGCAGGAATTAAAGAAATCCCACTTTATAATTCTGTCATTTGAACGGTTTGGATGTCAGGTATAAACCTAATATGGGTGATATGAGTAGAGAACAAGAGTCCCATAAGTTGCTCACATGTGGGAACACTAGCTTTTGTGTACCTTTTGTGTACACATTTTTAAAAAAAGAATGGAATGAAACATATTTTCAAAGTTGCAGAGCAAGTGTTTATTTCTGTTTCCTAAACAGGTATCAGAACAGAACAACAAACTTCTTCAATAAGAGCAGCGTACTCAAAGCTCCCTTTCAAAAGCTCAGTTCCCCATTCACATCCCTCTTTGTCTAGGATTCATTGGTATGCATTTTGGTACAACACAGCTAGCGCTGTCACCCATTTGGCTAAAAGTAGCTAGTAAGGTAACTGCAGGCCCTATTCTGCAAAGCGCTGAAACCTGCTGGAATTCATTCCAGTCTTGGGAGCTGAGAAGTGTCCAGTGTACCATGAGGTACAGAAGGTTCATCCCCTTGGAAAACTGTGTCCTGTGAGAGGAAAAGAACCAACAGATTCCCATAATCTTTAACTTCAATGGCCCTCAAGGTTGTTTGTGCAAGAGTCTTGCTTGCTTGTCTTCACTTCCATGGAAACCTCAAAGAAAGGTTTTCTGAATTGGAGTTAGAGTTTTGGTTGTCTTCCAAATATAAAACATTCTCTCAGCAAGCCAAGCAAGCCCATTTATTTCCTTCCAATGCTGAACAAAGTCTCTCCACAAACACACATGTTCATTAAGAATGCAAGATAAAAACAAGAATGACAGACATTTTTCCCACAGGCACCAGCTTCGATAAGTTTGTGCTTCTTTAATTTATAAAATGGGGAAATTGTATTTATTTTAATTCAGTAGGTTTCTTGTGCATGGGAGCTGAAAGTGCCAGCTTTACCTGAAATTAATATTTTTTTCCAGAAGAACTAAAAATGTTTCCTGTCCAAATTAACATTGTATTCTGGAATTGCAGAGAGAAGCTAAGTAGGCACCTTTTTATCCCAGACTATTATATACCAATCCTAGTGACCAATACAGCATCACCCAAGGCAGATATTTTAAATACCAATAGCACAAAAAAAATTAATTGCTAACTCAAATTACTCTTATCCTAGCCATTCTTCCAGCTGTTAATAAGTATTTTACTTGTAATATTCCTATATCTTCTTTTAACTCCATAAAAGAATTGGTATGGATAATACTGAGAAATTGTCAGGATTTGTGACCTGGAAGTACAAGTCCAAACCAGTACAATTTGTCTCAGGGCATGTAGATATCTTCTCCCAGCTTGGGCTTCCTGATATTCCACATTGGCTGTACCACAATACACAGGAAAATCTGCGAAACGTTGAATACACACCAGTATCTACTAAAATATGCAGGGGTCTGTTGGAGCCGGAGCGCACAGGAGCGCAGCTCCGGGAGTGAGGAGCCCAGGGGGCGGGCACATGACCAAGCCCCGCCCCCTCCTTGGCTTCCCTGAGCAGTGCAGAGGCGCAGCGCCCCGGGGAAAGCCCTGCTAGGGTCTTTATTGTTTTTAATGTTTTGTTTTAATATTGATAATTTTATCATTGTTCCTTTTATGACTGTGTGCTGCTTTTCCAGAGACTTGCTCAAGGTGGCATATAAATTTTCTAAGTATACCATTTTTTATCTGGGCACATGGCACATAAGTACTGGAGAAATTGCACCAACCCTTCAGCAGCTTCCACCCCATCAGTCTGGTGTAGTGGTCAGGAGTTGGACTCTAGTCTGGCAAAACCAGGTTTGATTCCCCACTCCTCCTCCACATGCAGCTGCTGGTGTGACCTTGGGCCAGTCACAAGTTCTCTCAGAGCTGTTCTCTCATGAGCAGTTCTCAAAAGACCTCCCTCAGCCCCACCTACCTCACAGGGTATCTTGTTGTGGGGAGGGGAAGGGAAAGGGATGGGTGGTGCACATGTCCTGGGTATCTCAAGTCTACTTGAAACCTGGTGGTTTCAAGGGAGCAGGAGGAGAATGAGGGTGTGTTCTTTATGCTTATTTTTATTGCACAAAGTATTAGATGGGGAAGGAAATGGAGGAAGAGCAGGTCAGTTTCACTCACCTGTGGAGTGGAGCCTGAGGGGTGGGTGTTGCCTTCTGACACACTTCTGGTAAGTTAGGGGGTGTGGCATATGCAAATGAGCTATGCAAATGAGTTATGGTAATGAGCTCCTGCACCTCTTTTTCTACGAAATGACCCCTGAGAATATGAATGCCAAAACTTGGCTGCAGTCGACAGCCCACTCTCCAGCCATCCCATTGACTAGTATGTGGCATAATATTGCTGTAGATTGCAGCTGTTAGCTCTCTGGGAAATAGGTAATAATAACGATAAGGGTAGATCTCCTTCCCTATACCTTCTGAATGTTAAAATCTGGTTGGTGTGTTTCTTCTGGTTAGTACCAAGCTAAGCGCTACAGGGCATTTAATTAATTTTCACTGAAAGCTCATATGACTTTTGTATTAGTGCTATGCCACATAGATTCACCACAGCAGGGATATGCTACAAAACATTTTTGTTTTGATTTTTAATATGCTTTAGCTACATTCATTATGAAAACTATTGACTTTAGCATGAAACCAGACAAGATGTGTTTTGGGTTCCATACTCTGGGCTCCAAAACATTATTTTGTAAGCAGCAGGTACAGGAGGACTATTCAGATCAGGACCATGATGCTATGGATAAGAATTTAACCCTTCCTCATACACCATTTTCCTCATCTGAAGTAGTCCCATAACTTTGTAGTAAACATACAAGGCTTGGTGCATTGTCTATGGTCAAGGACCAACTGGCAGTTTGGCCCAATATAGGTCCGCTTTTCAAGCGGATGAAGAGAGCCCATTCAGAGAGCTGCAGCGGCCCGGCATTGCCGAGCCGCACTCACCCAGTCCTGAAGCACTTTCATTGTGCTTCAAAAAAACTACTTCAAAAAAAACAAAACTGGGCAAACCGGTGTCAAGCCATCTGGGTGCGCGTTCATCCTGCTTCCTGGCAGTGTGGACGCAAATAAGCCACAATCAAGCGGTCCCAGTAATGTGAACCCGCTGATCCAGCTGCTGTGCCCATGCGCAGGTTGGCAAAATGAACCAAAGCCGTGTGCCAATGCACCACTGCCACCAGGGGCTGCCCCACTTTGTGAGCACTCCATACCACCTCCTCCCTGGTATGGCCCTGCATCAGTCTACGCAGTGCAAATGGAAAGCCCCGTGACAACTTGGCCCAGATCTTTTTGCTCCGCTTCCCTTGAGCTTCATTTTGCCAGTCTATCCTCAGCCTATATCTTTGCTTCAGTAGGACCTGCAACATTATGAGACTCTCTGATGTAGGGTCGCCTACATCCAGGTGAGACCAAGGAATTACACCTGATAGCCAAATACCAGAGATGAATTTTCCTGGAGAAAATGGCTGCTTTAGAGGGTAGACTCTATAGCATTATAACCTGCTAAAGTTCTGCCCTCTAAACCCCATCCTACCCATTTCTACCCCTAAATCTCCAGGTGTTTTCCATCCTGGAGTTGGCAACTATATTCTGATACTAGGGAAATGGTGAAAGGGAAAATCTGAAGTCCTCCCTTCACATGGCTGTCCAAATCCAATATGGTCTTGGCCTAGGAGGTGGAAATCTATTTTTAATAAAAACAAAGGTCTGCAACATTTCTGGTACTGGTAGTATAGTGGCATTCACCAGATGGTGTGTGAGACTACCCGGGATGCAACCACACCAGGCAAAGGGTTCTTAAACAAGAGCTTCTTTATTGGAGGGCTATCTTCGGGGTACACGTGTTGAGTTAGTAATGGAGTGGAGGAACCGTGTTAGTGTAATTATAGAATAATCAAACCATACTTCATACACAACCCCCCCAATCGGTGGCTAGGGAAAAGGCGCCTAAAACAGTTACTTTGTTTTATTCCCAGGCTAAAAGCAGGAAAGGAAAAGTGGTTTGCACCTGTAGGAAACAATATGTGATTCAAAACAAGTCCGTGTAAAGTAGCAAGCAACCAAGGACAGAGATAACGTAGCGCTGAAGCTGCAGAGGCTGGGAGGATTACATTCTGACGGGGGGAGGGAGTTGGCTCGCCTTGCTCTGTAAATCCCAACTCCCACCCTGGACTGTGGCAGTGTTAACTGACACACTGCCCTCTTGAAACCCCCCCTTAACCCCCAGGTTTTAGTGGGTACAACTTACGGAAGGCACAGATTTTTGCAGAAGTGTTAACATGGATAGAGTCAACCCATTCATTATGCTCCGGGCCAAAATCTTTCCAGCTGATAAGATAGAAAAGGTGACCCCTCTTAAGTTTGGAGTTGAGTATCTGGTTTACTTCATAATGGGGCTCAACCCCCCTCATCAGAGGAGGAGGAATTGGACAATGAGGTCTCCACGAATTCGATCCAGGGTCCTTCTTCAGGAGGCTGAAATGGAAAATAGGGTGGACATTTCTTAAAGATTTAGGCAATTCTAATTCAAAGGTAACATTGTTGGTTTTCCTAAGCACTTTGAACAGCCCCACATATTTCCAACCCAATTTTTGACTGAGCTGTAGTCCTTTGATGTTTTTGGTGGATAAGTAGACTGACTCCCCTACTTGTAAGTCCCAGCCTTTCCCTCTGTTTTTGTCTGTAAATTTTTTATAGTTCTGCTTAGCAGCTTCCAAAGTTTTAGCGATCAGTGGCCAAGAGTCCCGAAGTGAGTTCCACCAGTCAGCCAGGTGGCTAGAGCTCAGGGAGACGGCTTCCAGGGTTGGTAAAGGAACCCCTTCATATCCCCCCATGGCCATGAAAGGTGAAATGCCTGTAGAGGAATGTACAGCATTATTGTAGCTATATTCAGCAAAGGGTAGTAGATCCACCCAATCATCCTGCTGGTAGTAAGTGTAGCGCCGAAGAAACTGCTCTAACACCTGACTGACCCTTTCGGTTTGTCCAGCGGTCGCTGGATGATAGGCCCTGCTCAAGGCGGGTTCCACCTCAAAGATTTCTAGGAGCTCCTGCCAGAACTTGGCAATGAACTGAGACCCTCTATCAGAGACCACTTTCTTAGGAATGCCATGTAGGCAGACAACAATAGCCATGAAACTTTTAGCCATGGTTTTGGCTGTCGGGAGGTGTTTGAAGGGGATAAAATGGGCTTGTTTCGAGAATAAATCCACAACAACCCAAATAACAGTTTTCCCTTTGCTGGGGGGTAGGTCGGTGATAAAGTCCATGGAAATCGCCTCCCAAGGTCAAGCTGGGGTTTCCAGAGGCTGCAATAGACCTGGAGATTTCCCTCTCCGTTTTTTGCACTTGACGCATGTCTGGCAAGTAGAGACATAGTCAGAGACATCCTGGTGCATGTGAGGCCACCAAAATTGCCTCTGCAACAGGTTTAGTGTTTTCAAATAGCCAAAATGTCCCAACAATTTTGCTTTGTGGGCTGAGTGCATCACCTCCCTCCGAAGTGTCTTGGGCACAATTAATTTGTCATTGTGGTACCAGCACCCATTCTGGTCCTTTCTGGTTTGGTCCATTTTAGGTAATTCCAAAACTTCAGATGGGTTATAAGCATTGGCACATTTAGTAACCCAATCCGTTTGTTTCGGGGAGCCTTCTTGTGAGGTTTGGCTGCGAGTCACTACCAAACCCCCCCAGTTGTTCTGGTGTGAACATAGAGTAAATTATTAGGTCTTTTTTACAGTCATATTGGGGGAGCTGTGATAAAGCATCTGCTAATGAGTTAGACTTCCCTGGGAAGTGGCGTAGAGTGAAATTAAACTTCGAGAAGAAATCAGCCCAATGCAATTGCTTGGCATTCAGGGTGCATTGAGTTCTGAGAGCTTCAAGGTTCTTATGATCAGTCCACACCTCGAATGGAACTCTTGCCCCCTCGAGCCAGTGCCTCCAGGTAGTGAGGGTTAGGCAAATAGCTGCAGCCTCTTTACCTCACACCGCCCAGTTTTTCTCTGTGTCCCTGAACTTTTTGAGACATAAGCCAGCGGGTGCAATTTCCCATCCAACCCCTGTTGAAAAATGGCACCTCCCATCACTACATCCAATGCATCAACCTGTACTAAAAAACTTTTGCTTTCATCGGGATGTGCCAGGATGGGTTCAGACATTAATAAAGTTTTGAGCTGGTCAAACGCGACCTGACATTCAGGGTTCCAGTTTAATTTTGCCCCCGACTTAGCCATGTCCTCCCCTCTCCCCTTAGTCTTTAAGAGTTCAGTAAGGGGTAGGCTGACCTCAGCAAAGTTGAAAGAGCAGTAAAAATTGGCGAATCCGAGAAAATTTTGTAATTGGCGGCGGATTCGGGATATTCCCCAGTCTCTGACTGCCCCCACTTTCGCAGGATCCATCTCTAAGCCCCGGGGAGAGATACGGTAGCCAAGAAAGTCAATTTCGGTCTTATGGAAATCACACTTCGAGAGCTTAGCATACAGTTTTTTGTCTTTCAGAGTGGTTAGTACCTCCCGTACTGATTTTATGTGTGACTCCTCGTCAGGGGAGTACAATAAAATATCATCTAAAAAGCATAAAATCCCTTTGAAAAGGTGCTTGTGCAATACTTCATTTATAAGATTCATGAAAACTCCCGGACTACCTTGACGTCCAAATGGCATCACCAGGTATTCAAATTGGCCAAGGGGAGTGTTAAAGGCAGTTTTATATTCATCCCCTTCTCTGATGCATACTCGGAAGTAGGCATCTCTGAGATCTAGTTTCGAGAAAATTTTCCCCTTAGTGGCCTCCGTCAGTAAGTCTTTGATGAGAGGCAAGGGGTAGGCGTTTGAGGCCGAGACGGCATTTAAGCCTTGGAAATCCATGCACAACCGCAGCCCCCCGTCTTTTTTCTTTTGAAAAAGCACAGGGGCAGCAAAAGGGGATTGTGCCGGATGGATGAAGCTATGCTGCAAGTTTTTGTCAATAAAATTACGCAATTCCACTTTCTCGGAGGGGCTCATCAAATATAGTTTACCCTTGGGCAGTTTATCCCAGGTAGCAATTTGATGGCGCAGTTGGTGTTGCGATGGGGGGGCAGCTCATCCGCTTCCATTTCACTGAACACCTCCGCTAGATCCCGATATGTGGTAGGTATTTGTAACAGTTCCTCTGCGGCTACGCAGACTTTCACCTTGGAGGGCTCGGTTCCCCAAGCCTCCTTCTAGGTGTGCTGCCGGCATGCCGGAACCACCCACCGGATTCTTCCTTCACTCCACATGATGTACAGATCATGCCCACTCAACCAGGGGCTCCCCAATACCATGGGGAATTGGGCGTGTGGAGTAATGACAAATACCCATTATTCCCAGTGTTCCCCCACTCCCAAAATCACTGGCTGAGTTTCGAAAAGGCAGGGTTTTCGCATTTCTGACCGATCCATCTGAGTGAACCATAAAGGTTCGTCCAGCGAATTCACCCCCACCCCAAGTCCATCCACTACCATTGGGCTGATTAGATCTCATGCACATCCAGAGTCTATTAAGACCTGCACCTTGACATGAGTCCCGGTTTGGGGGGCGACAATTGAAACTACTACGTATAAGAGGGGGGCAGGAGAGTTCACCACTTTTGGCTCAGGAGGGATGGGGAGCTGTTGCTTCGTGCCCTTCAGCACAGGTCCTTCTCATTTCCCGCCAGTGAGGGTAGCTCAACGATGGCCACTTTTCCACTATCAGGCGGGGTGTCCAGTTGTAGTGCTCGCGGCTTCGGTCCTGAGGTTGCCTTCAGGGGCTGAGGGGTGGAGGTGGAGCCCGGTCATTGGGGCCACAACGGGGCAGGAGGAGGCATAGTTCCCAGCTTTGTGATACCGCATACATAATCCCTTCTTCAATCGCAGATCACGGATATCCTTAAGGGGGGCTTCATCTTCGGTTTGTGTGAGGAGGACCCCGACCCTTTAGGACTCTCCATAGCAGTGTGCATTTTTATCAAGGTGAATCGGGAGTCTGCTTCTTCTGCAGCTCAAATCCAGGCCGCCAGGGAGGTCGGGTTGACATTTCGTAACACAGTCTTGTACAAGTCCAGGTTCAACCCTTGGCGGTAGTTCTCTACGAGAACCTCTTCAGGCCACCCACGTATTTTCGCAGCTATCTGTTTAAATGCGGCTGTGTACTCATGGACCGAGCTTCGTCCTTGGGTAAGCCTCGCATCTGGTTCCGGGCTTTCTCCTGTCCCATAGGGTCTTCGTAGTGCCTCCGTAAGGCCCACATGAAGTCTTCCACTCAGTCTAACTTGGGTCCCGGAGGGTTGTGGAGACTCATGTACAAATCGGCCACCTCCTCTCGTAGACGGGACCTGATGTATCTCACTCTATCTCCTTCATCTGGGAAGAGGTGGCCCCAGGTTTGTAGAAATCTCCCCACCTCAATGATGAAGAACTGCAATTTAGTCAGGTCCCCATCGAATGTGGCTGCCAGGAGCTCCTGCGGTACAGGCTGTTGGTCCACCGGAACAAGCGGCCCTGCTGGTGCCAGCTGAGGGGGTCTGGGTGCTGGTGGCCCTGCTGGGACAGGCGGTCCTGTGGGGACTTGGGTGGGGGGAGGTTGCCCAACAGCCCCTGGTCCCACTCCACCACTGAGCTGAGCATCTACAATCCTCTGAATCATCTCCGGTAATCCTTCCAGTAAGGTCGTCATCTCCAGTTGCAGCAGGTTCTCCATTGCCTCCATTCGACGGTCAATGTGGGACCACATGCCCCAAACTCGGGCTGCTTTTGCCAACCAGAGGTGCGGGATCTCACTCCTTCCCAGTTCATGGCCGATCTCCAGCCCCAAGGACATTCCACGTCTGGAGGGGGTCCAGGTCTCAACTGGTTCAGTCCCGAATTGAGTCCATGAGTACCTGGGACCCCTAGGTCTGCAGTCCACCCACGCAGCAGTACAAGGGGGCACAGTTTCTTCCTCCGTTGATACCGGGACCACCGTGTCCCCCGAGGTTACAGGGGGTTCTCCACCACCTTCTGACATTGTCAGGAATGGTGGGCATCCCCAGAGAAAGAAAGGATACATTACTAACTCTCTGTGAGACTACCCAGGATGCAACCACACCAGGCAAAGGGTTCTTAAACAAGAGCTTCTTTATTGGAGGGCTATCTTCGGGGTACATGTGTTGAGTTAGTAATGGAGTGGAGGAACCGTGTTAGTGAAATTATAGAATAATCAAACCATACTGTCGTACACAAACCCCCCAATCAGTGGCTAGGGAAAAGGTGCCTAAAACAGTTACTTTGTTTTATTCCCAGGCTAAAAACGGAAAAGGAAAAGTGGTTTGCACCTGTAGGAAACAATATGTGATTCAAAACAAGTCCGTGTGAAGTAGCAAGCAACCAAGGACAGAGATAACGTAGCACTGAAGCTGCAGAGGCTGGGAGGAGGAGTACATTTCAACGGGGGGAGGGAGTTGGCTCGCCTTGCTCTGTAAATCCCAACTCCCGCTCTGGATTGTGGCAGTGTTAACTGACAACTGGCTTTATACATATGAGCTATTGATTGGACTCAGACACAAAGCCCTGGGACTGATGCTGGATCTCAAGCCCCTGGAGTAAGAGGTTAACATACAAAATACTACTGACTCTGATGGAAAATTCCAAACTCCCTGATAGATTATATTATAGCTGTTCAAACTTAAAACCACAATTATAATGAGTGACAACATATGGAGATGGTTCATTTCTGGTTTATTATCAAGGCAATGTATTGGTAGGCTATAACATAACAGCTGTGTTTCTAATTCTAACAGTTTTTCTGGGTTTGTATATTGTCATTCCTCCCTATGATTTTGATTTATGTAGCACAAAATCAGATAAAGCTGTGATACTGTTATTAAATGTACAGCTCAGAGAGGAGCTATTTTAAAAAAAAACAAAGCAAGAGGAGAGTGTTTGTCTCTTGCAAAAGACATTTGCAGTTTTTCTTTACTCGTCAAAAAATACCAGGATGGCAACAAATAAAAGCAGCCCACCTCCTTTGCCAACCCTTCATTATCTCCATTTGACAAGACTCAAGAGTGAGTTCTGTGTCACACTTCTACTGAGCAGTTGGGACAGGCAGAATCGACCGGCAACAACCTTACTATTGTTTCAGTTCATTCAGAGAGAGTTCAAAGAGACTGGCTGGTAGGGTTTTTCCCTTCATTATGCTTAACAAAATTCTCTTTGATATTGACAACATAAATGTATCTGGCACACAGGGAAAAGCCAGTTATGAACTTCAGGTGTGGGTGTGTGATATTCTGAGAAAATTCTGAACTGAACTACATAGACTTGGTATAAAGATACCAATTTAGATACACAAATCCATACCTCAGAGCAGCATATTCATTGATAAACATTCTTAACTAGACATCACTACTATGAAGTTGAAGGAAGGCAAAGGTGGTCTATTGCCAACAAGGAGAGTTATCACAAAACAGTATGGCTTTGTTTATTCTATGATTGTGTCATTAGTGTAGAGCTGTAACTTTTTGTGGCCATTATTATTATTACACTACCTGACTAAACCAGGGGTCCCCAGTGCGGTTCCCATGGGCGCCATGGTGCCCACTGACACCTTTCTTGGTGCCCACCAAGTGTTTTTAGAGTTAGTGGGGCCAGATGGAGCTTTTGACCAGCAGGGCTTATGATTGGCCATTGGAGATCTGATTGGCTGTGCAGATTTTTAAAAATGTTGCTTTGAGAGCTGCTGCCACCATGGCACAAGGATATTCACGGTGTGACTGAAGGTAAGCTGTGTGTATATGTACAAGATAATATTATATAACATTATATTTACTTTAAAGGGCATCCCGTTAAACAGAGTTTCTGCCTGTAATATTGAAGGGTTACTATTAGAGTTATGCATAACCTTGACATTTTGTGGTTGGTCTAGGTGCTCATTTTGTAATTGGTTCCACCTCTTGTGAGGGCCATTTTGTGGTTGTGCCCACTACCTTGTGTTAGAATTCCAAAGGTGCCTGCAAAAAGGTTGGGGAGCCCTGGACTAGACTAACAGGGCAGCATGAAGGTACCTGTGATGGACTGCACTTTTAAAGGCTTAGAATTGCTGTGTAGACAGATAAAGAACTGTGAAGGGTTAATTCTTCACAGAGCCAGACAGCCTTGAGTGACAGGCTGTTCCAAGAGATCTGATTGGTAAGCACCAGCTTCTGAACTGGATGCTGAGGAGAATTCAGTCTGAGTTCAGTCCCAGCTGAGAAGAGTCGAGTACTGACAGTTTCAGAATTCAGCCCTGACTGAGAGCAGTTTAACACAGACAGGAGAACTGAGAAAAGCTGGCAAGGTTGAGTGGGTAGTTAGACAAAGACTCCCATTTGAGCCAAGGAAAGGGGATAGATCTTCTAGAAAATTCCCTACCCAGTCAAACAGGGAGTTAGCTCTGAAGAGTGCAGAGATCCCTGGGATGGGATGGTTAGAAACTGCCTTTGGAGACCTTAAGAGTCAGTTAAAAGACAAGTACTGGTGTTTCAAGAGAAAGGGTTTGGGTACTGGAAAGAGTGCACCAGCCTTCTAGAAACCAAGAGAGTTAGAGAATACTCAAAGAAAGTGTACCGAAGTGCTTGGGGAAAACACTGTAACAAAAGCCTCTCAACATAAAGATTTAAGTCACTGTGAAAAACTTAAGAAACTCACATTCGCCTGAAACATAAGAAGCAAAGTCTATGCATGTACTGGTTTTACCTCAGAAATTTCAACCCCTGGTTTCACATGACCTTTCCCCTCTATGTTAAATAAAATATTTTGTTATTTTTGAATTTCAAAATGCCTCGAGTGCCATTTAAGTTGTTTAAATTAAAGTGGGCTCCTTATCCTTCCCTCAGGCTCCTGGGCTGAGCCAACAGCCAAAATATCATACTGTGACAAGGTGGGACAGCCAGAGTTCTTCAGCAAAGAAGAAAACACATTACTAGGCAATCTAGTTTTACTGTAGTGTATTTTATTGTATATTATTTCCTATCGCTTGTAACAGCCATTGGCCCTATGCAATAAAATTGAACTGAATTGAACATTACTAGGGCAGCTCAGTCAATAAAGGGAAAGAAAAATGGCAAGAAAATCTTGCCTCTGAGGGAGGGAAGTGGACGGGGCCATCATAGTACCAGAAGCGATACAAGTGCACTGAACTATTAGGGAAAGGCTGGAGTTCTACACCAATCCAAATCTGGTAACAAATTACAGTTTTCATTCAAGGCAAAAGCATTTCTAAAGCAAGACAAGGCTCTGCTGCTTTTTGGCAAGTTTGGGGTCTATTATGGCCAGGTCATCCCCATCTAAAGAGGAAATTGTTAATAAAATATTTGAGTTAGCAGAAATGGATAAATTAAGTCAAACAATTCTCAGAAAAGATAGACTTGTTTATGGATACTTGGTTGAAATTTTATGATTGGATGAACAGTAAATAAATGACTCAAAAATATATTAGGATGACATTATGTATAAAGTTATATTTTTCTGTTCTTTTTCTTTGAGTGTATGATTAGAGTTAGGTGTCCAATACCATTTTTAAATTATCTTTAAACATGATAGTAAATGAGCATGTAATTATGTATATTAATAATATACAGCTAGTAGTATTACTGATTCTAGTTGGACTGTAGCCTTGTAAAATAAGTGTATATATGGAAAAGCAAAAAAAAGAAAGAAAAAGAAATCCAAGGACGGCTGAGACCTGTGGGTAAAGGCCACAAATGGAAAAATTCCCAGCCAGAGGATACCAGTGCTCCTGGGGAGAGGGACGTATGGCGGTGGGAACAAATGGAAGTGGAAGGGAAGAGAACGGAGACATAGGCATGCCCCTTCCAATCTGTGTCCCATCCCAAAGGAAACAGGTTGTGGGGCTAGGAGAATAAACTCCACTCCAACATTGGTGTTGTGCAATGCCAGGTCCATTAATAACAAGACCAGGACCCTGCATGACTTTGTGTCCGAGCAGGATGTGGACCTGGCATGCATGACTGAGACCTGGGTGCGAGAGGAAGAGACTGTGGCTCTCTCCCAAATGGCTCTCCCCGATTTCTTGGTCCTTCACCAGTTGTGGACTCAGGGGCGGGGGGGAGGAGTGGCATTGTTCATCTGGGAGAGTTACACCTTCAGGATGCTCCCACCATTGAATCTCGTGGGCATAGAGTGTGCCGGCTTTGTCTGGGAGGCTGGGGAGAGGTTGGCTGTCTGGCTGGTGTACCAACGACCCAATGCACCGGCGAGCAGTCTGCCATCCCTGCTGGAGGCCGTATCAGGCTGAGCACTTGAGCACTCTCGACTATTAGTCCTGGGTGATTTCAATGTCCATGCTGAGAACGCTACCTCCATGCAGGCAATGGACCTGGTGATGTCCATGGCATTTCTGGGGCTGTCCCAATTTGTTTCAGTCCCCACACACAAAACCAGTCACACGCTCAACTTGATTTTTGCAGTGGGGGTTATGGTGGACTGGATTGCGACCACGGTCGGACCATGGTCAGACCATCATGCCCTGAAGGCCCAGGTGAACATGTCACTTCAACCCCACTTGGGTGGCAATCAGATTTTGGCTCACTCACAAAGACTAATAGATCCAATGCGATTCCAGGCAGCTTTGTGGGATCTGAGGCCCACTGGCAGCTTGTTAGATGAGCTAGTCAAGTACTAGCAAAACCGGCTCTCGGCAGCCATCGACAAGATCGCTCCCCGGCACCCTCTGTGCCCCTGCTCACAACTCACCCCATGGTATACATGGGAGCTGAGGGCGATGAAGCGGAACTCAGATGGCTAGAGAGATGGTGGCATCATGCTCCTGACGAGGCAGCAAGAACATCTTTTAGGATGTTTATGAAGTCCTATGAGATGGCGGTCAAGGCTGCAAAGAAAGCATTTTACGCAGCCACGATCGCGTCTGCAGATTCCCGCACAGCCCAATTATTTAGAACAATTCAGTCTTCGACAATGGTACTGCAATGTGGACCAAATGATAGGGAATTGGAGATTGGCTGTGAGGCTTTTGGGAACTATTTCGCAGATAAGGTCTTGTCGCTCCGCCAAGACCTCCCTGCCATAGTTGATACAGTAATGGAACTTGAGGCTCCACGCATGTCTTCTGGTCACATTCTGGATTATTTCAATCTACTCTGCCTAGAGGAGGCCAACAAGTTACTCCTTTCGGTCTGTCCAACCACCTGTAGTCTCGATCCGTGCCCATCGTGGCTGGTTAAGGCCAGTCGGGATGGGCTACGAGGGGCCCTAATGGAAGTTATCAACACATCAGTGAGGGAGTGTTTCCGAGTGCCCTTAAGGAGGCAGTTGTATGCCCCCTATTGAAAAAGACATCATTGGATCCGGCCAAATTGGCCAACTATCGGCCGGTATCCAACTTACCCTACTTGGGTAAGCTAATTGAGAAGGTGGTGGCTGACCGGCTGCAGGGCTTCTTGGATGATGCCTCCATATTAGATCCCTTCCAGTCCGGCTTCCAACCAGGCCACAGAACAGAGACGGTGCCAGTCGCCCTCACCGATGACCTCCAAAGGCATCTGGATCAAGGTGGTATGGCAGTGTTGATGTTGTTAGACCTGTCAACAGCATTCAACACAGTCGACCACCAACTACTGGCCTCACCAATATTGGGATTCAGGGGTTGGCCTTACAGTGGCTTTCCTCGTTTCTCCAAGACCGGGGATAGAGGGTGGCGATTGGGGAGAAACTGTCCCAAAGGCACCCGTTAGTATGCAGTGTGCCGCAGGGTGCAGTACTCTCCCCAATGCTATTTAATGTCTACATGCGCCCCCTCACCCAGATCGCTCAGAGGCATGGGCTGGGTTGTCATCAGTATGCTGATGATCTGTTTTGGGTGGCCAGTCAGACTCTAGTCTGGGAGATCTGGACCCGGTGTTGAAAGCCGTGACTAGTTGGCTTAGACAGAGTCGATTGAAATTGAATCCGACAAACACGGAGGTCCTGTGCCTGAGTCGGAGTGGCCTGAGGGTAGGGATCCCTCTCCCAACCTTCGATGGGGCACTGCTGGTGCCAGCGCCGGAGGTTAGGAGTTTGGGAGTGCTCCTGGACTCCTCGTTAACGATGGAGGCCCAGGTAGCAGCCACTGCGAGATCGGCCTTTTATCACCTATGGCTGATTAAGCAGTTGGTTCCCTTCCTTGAATGCAATGACCTGGCTACGCATTGGTCACCTCAAGACTGGATTACTGTAACACTCTCTACACAGGGCTGCCCTTGTCCCAGATCCGGAAACTGCAGCTGGTGCAGAATGCAGCGGCAAGGTTAGTGTTGGGTCTCCCTATGCGGGAACACATTCAGCCCGCCCTAAAGGCACTGCACTGACTGCCTATAGTATACCGGATCTGGTTCAAGGTGCTGGTGCTTACCTATAAAGCCCTATGTGGCCAGGGACCCATTTACCTGAGGGACCGCCTCTCCCCATATGTTCCCCAGCGAGCTCTTCGATCAGGTTCTCAGAATTGCCTGGTCCTTTCAGGGCCCATGGAGGCTTGACTGGTGGCAACAATGGCCAGGGCTTTTTCGGTGGTGGCCCCACACTGGTGAAATGAGCTCCCAGAGAACATAAGGGCCCTGCGGGACCTTTTACAGTCCCACAGGGCCTGCAAGACGGAGTTCTTCCGCCAGGCTTATAAGTAGGGGCCGCCACGACTTTTCAGCATTGACCCGAGTATTGAAGATTGCCGTCCAGACCATCAGCACCAAGTAGAGTGCCTGTTGATGCTGCCCAGATGGGGGTGATGAAGCGCCACCTTGTGTGGTATAATGTACAATGTATGCTGTAAGTTTTATATTGTGTTTTTATTGAATTTTACGATGTAGGTAATATGTTGGTAGCTGCCCTGAGCCTGCCGTGAGGCGGGGAGGGCGGGATAGAAATCCAATAAATAAATAAATAAAATAGCAATATTACTTGAGTTCACCATGTTCCTTCTCTATGCTTTTTATCTGGCATAAAACACCATTATGTTATCATTAGGAACCTAAGAGACACTAGGCCTCCACTCATCCATTTTTAAATTTCACTGTACCTCCAGCCAGGGGTGGATTGGGTTTTAAAGCAAAAGTCTTAGCAGACTGTAATCATGAATGGCCACTCCCCCTCCAGGGCCACCCCAACCCAGGATTTGCCCAGTGCAAAGCAAGCAGAAGCTGCCAGCAATGGCCCACACCTCCTTAGAGACATGTCTCCTTGGCATAATCATGCCAAATCTTTATTAGCAGCAGTATCTTCTTTACTCCTACCCTGCCCGCTTCAGCCTCCTCCAATAACCTGCCCATGAAATAGAAGAACAGTCCAGAGGAGTTTTTAAAGTTAAATTATAGACGCCATCTGGAGATTGTGAAATTAAGATAAATTGATTGTTGATTTTAATCTGTATTTTTGTATGTTTTAACCTGTTGTAAATTACCCAGAGCCCTGTGTATTCAGGGATTGGGTGATTCCGAAATCTAAACAACAACAACAACAATTTCAGATGGCACAGTACACTTCAGAATTTTGATGCAGCAAAGCCACCCTATTATTTTTGTGCAATACGATGATTCACAATAATAGACACAGACGCCAAGCTGTGCAACATTGCAACTAAACACTCTTTGCAAACACACAATGGCAACTAGTTACTTTCAGGTGGATCAAGAGAACAAGCTATCCTGCCTATTGCCAGGCAAGGTACCAGCTTGGAGGGATCATTTTTTCCTGACCTAACTTAATGGTACTCTGACTGCCTGAGGCTGTAAATGAAACTCACCTGCCAAGCTTCTATGGAAGCTTTATATTTCATCTCTCATCCAGCCCACTCAATATCCCATCTACACGTGGCTTTCAAGGACAGGGGGAACTCAGTTTTAAAGAAATGGCAATTCTTTCCTTCTTATTCTCCCCAAAGTCAATATTTGAATAGCCAGATTAAAATACTTTATATAATGTTTCTCCAAAGCATACAATTGAATCTGTGTTTGAAATTGTCTTTCAAGCTCTTGTTTAATATTGCTGTGTAGATAGGAGAGATCTTTTCTATCTCAAAAGTTTTGTATAGATCTGTGTAGATCTGTGCAGGCTGTTTTATGATTTCCAAGCAGTGGTGATGCCTATGCTGTTATTGGTATCAGCCAGAACTATTTTTCTAAGCACAATAAAAGGATAAAGGAAACAGAAGCATACCATCAAGATTTCTTAGAGACAAAGAGGGAGCAGCTGCTGCAGACGCCGTCCTGGTGCTCCATAGAGTTTAAGGTTTTTAATCATTTTAAGGACTTTTAAATGACTTCAAATGAGCCCAATCAAGACTGATATATTACCAGTTATTTGTTTATAACATCTTAAACTCAAGATGAAGTGCTTTCGCCAGGAACTGCTATTTTATTGCTTACTATCTATGCCAGCACCTCCAAGGGTGTAGACTTTCCAATTTCCCAGGGGGGGCTGGGGCTGGGCCAGAGGAACTGCTATGCTAGGTCCTTAAAAGAACCAAGGCCCAGTCATATCATAGGGAGGAGCCAGTGACAACACATGCCATTGTCACTATCCATGGAGGCAGAGCCATGTGGGATTTAGGAAGGGGCTCTTCAGAAATTTAGGGGGGCCTGGAAACCTTTGGGAACCCCCCTAGCCACGTCCCTGGGCTGAGCTAAATCCAGGAAAAGGTGGGAGTTGGCCAGTGTTTATAGTGGTATCTCAGTGGTCTCCTGCTGTGTCCTTTATTTAAATTCACTTTTAGAATAGTCACTTTAAGATCTGCAAATATACACACCATGTGCATAAGACAAACAAATGGTCACAAGTTTGAAAGTAAGGAGGGCAACACAGAAAAGCCTGTAGGGAACATTTTTTTAAAATTTTCCTGGACATTCATTTAGAGGAGTCTTTTTTTCTGCCTTATTCATATGGGTGACTTTGTACTGAAATTTAGTAAATGATGGCATCACAGATGCCTTTGTTTAGTAAATGCATGGCTGAAGTCCAAACAGTTGCTGTGCACTCAATTTCTGAGCAATGTACAGAGTTCAGAGTAGCAGCAATCTTCTTCTCACTTCAAACTCATATCCTACAAGTGAGTACAAGTCCCAGAGCACTGAGCCTATTCCCAGGGGCTGTCATGCCACTTTGCAACCTGTCATTCCAGGCCCAGAGCACTGAGCCTATTCCCAGGGGCTGTCACTCCACTTTGCAACCTGTTATTCTAGTCCCACAGCACAGATTCTATTGCTATGGATCATCATTCCACTCTGGGGACTGTCATTCCAGTACAAGAGCACAGATTATCTTCCTAGGGACCATAATTCTACTCTGGGTGCTGTCATTCCAGTCCCAGAGTAGCCTATCTGGGCCCAAAGACCATGGTAAAACCATTCCACATTTTCTTTGCAACTTTTTTTGTGCAACTTTTTTTGTGTATTTCAGTGGAGCCCATGCAAGTCAATTGGCATTCCTGGCTCCCATTATCTCCAATGGGCCTTCAAGCCTCTCCCATTGTTTCCAATGGGCAAGCCTGTCATTCCTTTTATACATCCCTGTTAATTGTCCCTTTGGAACTGTACCACACCATTTTAAGTAACAGCAAAATGAAGAGCATGAACATGTACAGAGTGCACATTTCTTGCCAATGTTCTTTCTGGGCTACATACAGGGCAAAAGGAAATTTTAAAAGGCCTCTGATCTGCATGTACCCCTTGTTCATGGATATGGGCTCACCATTTAAAAATGAAATTGAAATTGAAGGAAGAGCTTAGGAGTGGTTGAAGCAGCCCTCCCCATGAAAAAAAAACAACTGTTCTCAATCAAGGATATATAGACCCAAGTAAAATAAAATAGAGAGACACTTTCCTCCAAAATGTAAATTGGAGCTCAACAGAGGCTTTGCAGTCTGACTATACTGCTACATTGAAAGTGGGTGGAGACAGCCAGGGTTAAGGACTATACTTTCTTTTCTGACAGACAGCTCTGGTCTGTAGTTGGACGGGAGACCATAAAGGAAGCCCAGAGTTGGTATGCAGAGGCAGGCAATGGCAAACCACCTTCAAATGTCTCTTGCCTTGAAAACCCTACAGGGTTACTAGTTTTAAAATTGTGCTAGTTTTAAAATTGTGAGCAGACTGACTTTTTAAAAAAAGTATAGAAACTATTTAAATATAATCTCATTTCAGAAAGAAAGAAAGAAAGAAAGAAAGAAAGAAAGAAAGAAAGAAAGAAAGAAAGAAAGAAAGAAAGAAAGAAAGAAAGACCAGACAAGGTTATAGAGGAAAAATATACAATTTAGTCTGAAGTGGTAATGATCAATTTCAGCAGAAAATAGGGATTAGCAGTTGTTCCAAACAATTCATGAAAAGATGGACTTTAAGGAATCATCTGGAAGAGGTAACAGAAGTAGCATTGTGTGAGAGAGCAGAAGGCATTATGCACCAAAAGAAAAAAATGGGACTGAGAAAGAGAGAGAGAGAGAGAAAGCAAAAAAGACAGAAACAGAGAGAAAGTTAGAAAGAGAGAAAAAACAAAGTAAGAAAAAGAGAGAAAGAACACAAAGAGAGAAAGGAAGGAAGGGAGAGGTAGAAAAAAGATGGGGAGAGAGGAGTGAAAGAGAGCTAGAAAAATGAAAGGAAGTAAAGAGGCAGAAAGAGAGGCAGAAGAACGATGGGAAGGAAGATTCCAGTCGAGTGACAGCATCTCTGCCAGTCTTGCCAGCATTGAAATGTTCCCCCTCCCGCCCAGGCAGGCCAGCCATCTCTCCCCTACCTCTCTCCTTTGTAAACACTCTTCAGTGTCTCTCCTCCTGTCCCCCCTCCCCCTCATGACAATTTACATTCCTGGGACCCAGAGGAATAGATGTAAAGACAGGAGCAGCTCCTTTTTTATTTGTGCGGCTGGCTCCTGTTGAGGCAGAGCACGGCCCTTCTGCCTGCATCCTCTCCACCTACGGAGAGATGGGAGAAGGTGCCTTCTTCCCCTCGGAGTTGCGTGGCGGGAGCCACTTCCCTGCTTGCCTTTCTGCCATGGCAGGGTGTGCATATGATGCAGAGCAAAGGATTGACACAGAAAATTGGACTCCCCCCCCCCCCCCTGCTAAATCTCCCTCCCATTCTTAGGTGGGGGAGCAAAAGGGTGCCCTGAACTGGCTGCCTGCGCTTTAAAGCCTACCTGCACTGGTTGCCCCGGGGGAGGCTGAGTCCCTTCTGTAAAATTTCAGCAGGGGCCCGAACCCCCCAGCTCCCCTGAAGTTGACGCCTATGGGCATGCACACTCCAGCTTCTCAGGTGATTTTAGAGGAGACATGAGATCCTTTAGAACATTGTGGGGAGCAGGTGTGGCACACACCTGAGGTAAACAAAGTAACAGTCACTAAACTGCCCTCTTATTACTATCTTCAGCCGTCTCTCTCCCTCCCTCCCTTTCAGCTTCTCATCCTTTTCCATCACCCCCCCCCCATTTTCCTTTCCTGACTTGGTTGATCCCATTCTTGGCCCAGCCAAGGACGCAGGTCCATGGGGGGGGGAGGGCAGGGAGAGAGGACCATTCAACCCCACAGTGGAGGGTGGGAAGGAAGTCTGTTTAAAGAGACAGGGACACAGCTGAAGTGAGACTTGACTGAGGGGGAGGTGACCCAAAGGTACTACCGCCTCTTCTTTATGTGCTGCCTCAGGTGCCACCACCTCCTCCTGCTCAGCGGGACTTTTTTCAGAGTGGCCAGGGAGCAGGGCAGGGTTGAAGGCAGGGGCCATTGTGCATGCGTGAAAAGTGAGTCGTCAGCAGCACAGCTTGTGATATATAGGAGTAGCACCACCAAATCCATCTTACTCTATATAGGAATCCACATTCAGTGTTACTTTCAAGTTGACACTTCCATTGATTCTAAAAATACATTATGTGAGATTCCTATATAGGGTAAGATGGATTTACTTATCAACTTCTATACTCACTTTGTTTCATAGAGACTGATGAGCCAATGTATTACAATGTAATTACAATGTAATATCACTGGAACTTCTTGTTTATAGATTTGTTCCTGAGGAAAGACCAGAGGTGTGAAACACTTAAATATCCGGAATAAGTGTTGAAAGAGAGACTGACTGAATTGGGAGCAGACTGCTTGTGAGCACACAATACTGTTAGAGGGATATGGACTGAGAGTGCCAGGAGCAGAATGCTGTGTGGAATTTCATTGACCTTTGTATTTTTTCTATGAAGGAATGTGATTGTTTTTTACTACCAGACACTAAATGATGCTATGGCTTTAATCTAGTTTCTTTTGTTATTGTATTGTTCTGTGGGCATCTAGCACACACCTGCATATCTCTCTCTCTCTCTCTCTCTCTCTCTATCTATCTATCTATCTATCAGCTGTTTTGGGATTGTGTGTTATTCTTGTGAATTGGCAAAGACAAACAACACAGATTTGGAACAGATAACTCCACAGATGTTCCAGTTTCTCCCAACTGGCTTGCAAATTTTTGCAAATGTTAGCAACTTGCAAATAGTTGCTGGCATCTCAAGCAGCTACACCACAAGTCCTACCATTCTGGGAGCATACCAATTAAAATAAATGCATATGAACATATATAAGGCAAAGTTTCTCACACTTTAGACTGTGTTGTTAAACTAGCACACAAATTAGGGATCTTCAAGATGGTTTAAGCTCTTTTGTCTACAAAGTAGATGGTAACTTATTGAACAAGTCCATCAGGGGTGTAGACTTTTGGAAATTCCGGGGGGGCTCCTTAGCACACGCGCAAAGTGCACACACTCGCTGGGATGATGTTCTCCCCCCCGGAAAACCGCCACACCTCCCCGGGCCCTTCCGAGGCCCGCCAGCCGCTGCTGTCAGTGCCTCTCTCTCCCCCCCTGGCCACCCCTTCCCTCTCCCTCTCCAGCAGCAACGGCTGTGCCTCGGAATGACCCAGGGAGATGTGGCAGCAGGCGCTCTATTTTGCCAGGGGAGGCTGAGCCCCCCCCAGGAAATTTTGGGGGTGGCTCGAGCCCTCGAGCCCCCCCGCACTCTACACCTATGAAGTCCATCATCTTTCAAACTATGTCTGCTGAATGGTAGTTTGCAGCCATTAAAACAGCAGAAAAATAAAGTTTTCTGAAATGTCACCATTGCCAAAGTTTATTCTTTTTCATTGTCTTTGCTGTCATTAGACTACTTTGTGGTTTTATGCAGTTACTATTTATTGTGGTCTTTGTGTGAATGTGAACCAGAAGAACAATGGGCTGAAACCAGAAATATTATCAAGGAACAAGGCACAAAAACTATTCCAATAGCCAAAAGAAATGAAAAGCCTCAGTGGATGATAGATAAAATTGCTAAAGGTAGATGAGAAGCAAAAGTAAAAGGTGACAGATATAGAATCAGAAGTCTAAATGCAGCATTCCAGCCACTGGCACATAAAGACAAAGAGAACTATTACAATGAGTGGGGCTGTGGCTAAGTGGAAGTGCCTCTGCTTTGCATGCAGAAGGTCTCAGGTTCAATCCCCAGTTATAGGCCCAGGCAGGAGTTGAAGTGAGAGACCTCATCCTGAGACCCTGGAGAGCCGCTACCAATCTGAGTAGACAATACTGACTTCAATGGACCCCCTGCTTTGATTCAGTATAAAGCAGCTTCACGTGTGTAAAGAAACAGAACGGAACAAGAAAAAAGCAAGAACAAAATATCTGTTCCACGAGATTCAAGAAGCCAAAGGGAAATTTAAAGCACAGTTAGGAATGCTGAAAAATCAACAGCTCTCTAGGAGTAGAAGAAATGTTTTGGGTCTGGAATGACAGGTCCTAAAGTGGAATGATGGCCCCTGGCAGCAGCAGAAGTGTTCTGGGCCTGGAATGATAGCCCTAGGGTTGCTAGGTCCTTCCAAGTCCCTGGCAGGGGACTTTGGGGGGTTGTTACTGGAGGGGGCAGGGACATCCCCAATGTAATGATGTCACGCAGCATTGACATCATCACGTTGGAGACCAGCACCCCCCCCCCGCCGCTTCTTGCCAAAAGCATTTAAAGGGAAGAAGCAAGGAAGAAGCATTTAAAGGGCCATGCGCCTGCACTCCAACCCATGAACTCTCAGCTTGGAGTGCAGGCACGCATAGCCTCCCCCCTCTCCTTCCCAAAACCATTTAAAGGAACCTTTTAAATGCTTTCGGGGAGAAGCAGGGCTGCGCGCCTGCACTCCAAAGAGCAAGGACTCAGTGTAGGAAAGGGGATCCAGGGCCTACAAAAACCTGGAACCAGCCCTGGGCTCAGATGTAGTTCATTGTGTGAATTGTCTATCATTTGGAACCTAAAAAAACCAAACTGCACCTGGAGAAACAAAAAGCAAACCAGAATCTTAAATGTACAGTGAGAATACTTGATCCTCAGTCAAGTGAACTAAAACAGGAGTCCAGAGCGCCTTAAAAGCCAACTAAATTTATTCCAGCATTAGCCTTCATGAAATAAATTTTGCTTGTCTACAAAGTGTCACTGGAGTCCTGTTTTATTTTGCTACAATAGACAAACACACTGCTCATCTTGAATTACCAAACCAAGTGGTAATCCTGTCCCAGGGTCTCTAGCCATATGCCCACTCAGAAATATCCTACGGAGCCATCCCTACATTGGAGACCATATTCAAAAAGTAGTTTTAGGTGGGTAGCAGTGTTAGTCTGTAGTAGCAGAACAAAATATATATCCAGTAGCACCTTAAAAGACCAACAAAATTTTCCACGGTATAAGCTTTCATGAAGCAAAGCTCATGGTATCTATTGAAATAATCTTTGACTCATAAAAGTTTATACCATGGAAAATTTTGTTGGTCTTTAGGTACTATCAGACTCAAATTTTGTTCTATGCCAAAAGCAGACACTGAGGCTGAGTTCAGACTGGCAGTTTGGCCCGATATAGGCACGCTTCACAAGTGGATTAAGAGGGCCGGCTCACACAGCCACAGCTGTCTGGCATTCCTGTGCCATACTCACCCCGTCCTGAAGCGTTTTGATCCCACTTTTAAAAGGTACCTGGTGAAAGCTGTGGAAAGCCGTTTGGGTGCATGTTGATCCCGCTTCCTGGAAGTGTGGATGCAAATAAGCTGCAATCAAGAGGCACCGGTAATGTGAACCCGCTGATCCAGCATAACCGCCCATGCGTGCTGTGCGCTTGAACGCACAACCGCCAGCGGGGACACTTCCGACTCAGAGTTAAAGCTCTCAGCCATGGGATCCAGCCCCGATTGCTGCTGCGCCTATGCGCCTATGTGCAGTTGGGCAAAACGGATCAAAGCCACACACAATTGTGGTGCGGCCACCAGGGGCCACCCCGCAGTGTGAACGTTCCATTCCACCTCCTCCCTGGTATGGTCCCGTTACTCCCGTATCAGTCCATGCAGTGGGCCCAGAAAGCGCCGCAACAACTTGGCCCGGGTCTTTCTGCCCCGCTTCCCTTGCGCTTCATTCTGCCAGTCTGTCCTCTGCCTGAATCACTCAGAGAATAGCATCATATTTTCTTGTCTTGTAGTTGTTGCCACGATCTGCATTTTTCTGGTGATAAATTTAACTGCTACACAGTTTGCACCATTTGGAAACATTGAATGTGTTTTAAGTGCCTTCACTTCCAATTTACAGAGATGCTATGAATAACCTTCAAAATGTCCTATTGTTAACATCCTTGCTCAGGTCTTTGCAAACGGAGGGCCGTGGCTTACTTGTTTGAGTCAATCCATCAATCCACCCTGAGCCTGCTTGGCGGGGAGGGTGGGGCAAAAATCAAATAGATAGATAGATAGATAGATAGATAGATAGATGATAGATAGATAGATAGATAGATAGGTAGATAGGTAGATAGGTAGATAGGTAGATAGGTAGATAGTGTGGGATCTTCCTCTTTTCCTGCTGCCTTCAACTTTTCCTAGCATTATTCTTTCTTCCAGTGACGCCTATCTTCTCATCATGTGACCAAAGTACAACAGCCTCAGTTTAGTCATATTAGCTTCTAGAGACAGTTCAGGCTTGATTTGATTAAGAACCCACTTATTTGTCTTTTTGGCAGTCCACGGTATCCTTAAAACTCTCCATCATGCTTCAAAGGAATTGACTTTCCTCCTGTCAACTTTCTTTGCTGTCCAAGTTCCACACCCACACAGAGTAATGGGGAATGCTATGATCAAGTTCGGTCATCAGCATCCCATCATTACACTTAAGAATCTCCTTCACGGCTGTCCTTCCCCATCTCAATCTCCGTCTGATTTCTTGGGTCCAGTCTTCCCCTTGGTTGATGGTGGGTCCAAGGAATAGAAAATCTTGAACAATTTTGGTGTCCTTATTGACAGTATTAAAATTGTATAACTTCTCAGTAGTCATTACTTTTGTCCAGGGGTCATTTCATAGAAAAAGAGGTGCAGGAGCTCATTAGCATAACTCATTAGCATAACTTATTTGCATACCCCACGCCCCCTGAAATCACCGGAAGTATGTAGAAGGCAACACCCACCGCTCAGGCTCCACTCCAGAAATCTACAGGTATTTCCCAACTCAGAGCTGGTGAGCTGACCCTCCTTTCTGTTTTATTTTAACTTTGGGAAAGGAAGGAAGGAAGGAAGGAAGGAAGGAAGGAAGGAAGGAAGGAAGGAAGGAAGGAGATGGGGAGGAAGGGAGGGAGGGAAAGGAGGGAGGGAGAGAAAGAGGGAGGGAGGAAGGAAAAGAAGGCAAAAAGATGGGGAGAGAAAGAGGGCCAGGATCCCCATGTGGGGTGGCTTGCATGCTGGTTCTCTCACCCACACTCACCTCACCCAATCAAGCCCCCCCACCCCTTGCTACCCCACCCCAGCCAGGCCACCCACGGCTCTCCCACCCCGATCAAGCCCCCACCCTCCATGGCTCTACCACCCCCCATCAAGCCCCGAGCACACCCTCGCACCAGCCAGGATGCCTGTGGCTCTCCCACCCCCCCAATCAAGCCCCTGCCACTCCCCTCACACCAGCCAGGCCACCCGTAGCTTTCCCACCCTCCAATCAAGCCCCCACCCCCCCCCACACTAACCAGGCTGCCCCCACCTGAAACAAGCCCCCACCCTAAACCCCCACCCATTTACCTTGCTTTCTAGTTGGTGGCGGCAGTGTGGTGGTGGTGGCAAGCAGAGGGAGGCAGCATGTGTGTGCTGCTTCCTGCTCCTCCTGGCCCAACTGAGCTTGCCACTCCTGGGCTTCTTACTGCCGGGGCACTGTTCTGGCTGCAAATAAGTCCTGCTTCTGTCTTCTTGCTGTTCAGCTGTAATCCTGCTTTGACCCTTTCTGCTTTAACCTTATCAGGAGTCATTTCAAGTCTTCTCTATTTTCTCCCAGTAATGTGGTGTCATCTGCATATCTCAAATTGTTCATGTTTGTTCCACCAGTTATCATTCCACCTTCATCTAAATCTAATCCCTTTTTCCTTATGAGATTATATGTTCTGCATACTGAATAAAACTATTTAAACCTTCACAGAGTTCCTATAGATCTCCTAGCAAATTGTGCCAGTGCACATATCAGTCATGCTGAAACAAGATATTTAGGAAAAGGCACAGCAGGAATCAACATTGCTGGAAAACCTAAAATAGTGACCATACTATGAAGCTTTTTACAGATTAATTCCTAGGGATTTTTGATAGCAACTAAACCAGCATGGATTACAGAGAGAGAGAGAGAGAGAGAGAGAGATCAAAAGCTGTGTGTTGCCACCAGTATTTATATTTACAAATATACACAATGTTTATCTATATACTACCAGCCAAGGCGCTCCTGCGTGCGGATATCTAAGTACAAAAACATTTTCCTGCACATTTGGGGCAATCCCCAGATGTGCAGAAAAATCTGAAATCTATAAAAAAAAATAGGGGGGATACATAAATCCCCCCCCAAAAAAAGTTAAAGAGCATTCCCTGCGCATGTGCAGAGAATGCTCTGAGAACTGCTGAGAATGTGCTGAGAACTGTGGAGGGGGGCATGAGAAGGCTTGACGGGCTGGCAGCTGTGAGCTGCTCAGCCCTCGCAGATGCCAGGGGGGGAAGGAGAAGTCTTGGTGGGCCAGCCAGGCCTCGCCACCACCACTGCAAGGTGAGGGGAGGGAGGAAGGAGAAGTCTTGGCAGGCCGAGCTCAGGCCTCGCCACCGGTGCTGGAGGGGGGGAGGGGGGAGAAGGCTTGGTGTTGGTGCTGGGGGGGCAGGGGAGAAGGGGAGAAGGCTCACCTGTGGGGGCTTCCTCCTCCTCCTCCACGTGGAGCTCCTGCTCTCCCCCCTTGCGAGTATTGCGGGTCCCACCTCTTGTTCTTTTATATTGTTTGAAAGTCACAGTATTCTTCAGGGTGATTTCTGAAGTAGGACTGCTAAAGGCATGTATCTATATACTAATTCCCAGAGGGTTTTTTTCTGTGTGGATACTTACATCTGCCAAAAAGGAGCTCACTCTCCCCCAACAGCTTTTCCTACATAGTCAGGGGCCTTTCTTGGCCTGCAGAAAAATCCAAAAAGTTAAAAAAAACTTCAGGGACTGTTGAATTTTCCCCAATACCTTTTGAAAAGGCATCAACTCCAGACATCAACTGAGAAAGATCAGAATGTTTGGGGGAGGGGGGCGGCTTCTAACTGTTTCTGTCAGTAAAAGGCAGGGATTTTACTGGCAGCAGTCTAATTTTGCAAAGTAACCCCCTGGCCACCGGCAGCGGATCCAGATCCAGACTGGGAAACTCCTGGAGATTTGGGGGTGGAGCCTGGGGAGGACAGGGACCTCAGTGAGGTACAATGCCATAAACTCCACCCTCCAAAGCATCCATTTTCTCCATGGAAAGTTATCTCTGTAGTCTGGAGATGAGCAGTAATTCCAGGGGATCCCCAGGTCCCCCCTGGAGGCTGGCATCCCTAGGCGGCACCCTCTGTGTGATTTGATACCACCTGATTTGCATGACTTAATTAGGCCCAGCTGCTTTGCTACTGTTCATCAGCAGCCACCCTTTGAAAACCATTGTGATATAACAGAGCCTCAGATTGGGATCTGCAAGACCCAGGTTCAGATCCCCATCTAGTGGCAGAAGCTGACTGAGAGATTTTGGACCGGTCAAATACTTTCAGCCTAACCAACCTCACAGGGTTGTTGTGCAGATAACAAGGAGGAAATAATAATGTAAGCTGCTGTAGTTCCCACTGTGGAGAAAGACTAATTTTCCTAGGTAGAGGCTGCGGGGGAGGGGGTGGAGATGGAAAGCTGAAGATAGAGAAAGGTAGGTTTGCTGTTGGGTGGGAAGGAAATAGGGTTGCCAATTCCAGGTTGGGAAATTCCTGGAGATTTGTGAGGTGGAGCCTGAGGAGGGTGGGATTTGAGGAGGGACTACAGACCAGTATAATGCCATAGACCTCCAAACCAGCCATTTCCTTCACTTAAACTACCATTGCCAGCCTCCAGACAAGGGCTGGAGAGCACCCAGAATTACAACTGCTGTCCAGGTGACAGAGATCAGTTCCCCTGGATAAAATGTCTGCTTTGGAGGGTTGCTGAAGCTGCTTGCCTCCCCAAGCCTCACTGTCCCAAGGCTCCACCCCCAAATCTCCAGGAATTTCCCAATTTGGAGCTGGCAGCCCTAAGGTCAGGGGTCTGTTGGAGGAGGAGCGCACAGGAGCGCAGCTCCAGGAGTGAGGAGCCTAGGGGGCAGGCACATGTCCAAGCCCCGCCCCCTCTTCAGCTTCCCCAAGCAGTGCAGAGGTGCAGCGCCCTGGGGAAAGCCCTGATAGGGTCTTTATTGTTTTTAATGTTTTGTTTTAATATTGATAATTTTTTCATTGTTCTTTTTATGACTGTGTGCTGCTTTTCCAGAGACTTGCTCAAGGTAGCATATAAATTTTCTAAGTATACCATTTTTTATCTGGGTACATGGCACATAAGTACTGGAGAAATTTCACCAACCCTTCAGCAGCTTCCACCCCATCAGTTTGGTGTAGTGGTCAGGAGTTGGACTCTAATCTGGGAGAACCGGGTTTGATTCCCCACTCCTCCACATGCAGCTGCTGGTGTGACCTTGGGCCAGTCACAAATTCTCTCAGAGCTGTTCTCTCATGAGCAGTTCTCAAAAGACCTCTCTCAGCCCCACCTACCTCACAGGGTGTCTTGTTGTGGGGAGGGGAAGGGAAAAGGGATGGGCGGTGCACATGTCCTGGGTATCTCAAGTCTACTTGAAACCTGGTGGTTTCAAGGGAGCAGGAAGAGAATGAGGGTGTGTTCTTTACACTTACTTTTATTGCACAAAGTATTGGATGGGGAAGGGAATGGAGGAAGAGCAGGTCAGTTTCACTCACCTGTGGAGTGGAGCCTGAGGGGTGGGTGTTGCCTTCTGACACACTTCTGGTATGTTAGGGGGTGTGGTATATGCAAATGAGTTATGCTAATGAGCTCCTGCACCTCTTTTTCTACAAAATGACCCCTGCCTAAGGTGAATTGACCTCCGCAGCTGGGAGATCCATTGTGATTCCCAGAGCACTGCCACTGCTGCTGTGGGAGGGAAAGGAAGCAGGCAGGAGGCTGGGAGAGTGATGGGGGCAGAAAGAGAGAGTGATTGAGTGGGGGGGGCAGAAAGAGTGATGGAGGGGGGGCAGAAAGAGTGATGAGGTGGGGAGGCAGAAAAACAAAGAGAATGATGGCGGGTCAGAAAGAGAGAGGAAGTAACATACATGGAAGAGAGAGAGAGAGAGTAAGAAAGGGGGCAGAAGGGAGAAAGAGTGTGAGAGAGGTAGGGGGAGAAGGGAGGAAGCAAAAGTGTGAGGAATGGGATAACCATCCCGCAAGTTTCTTGTGGGTCTGCACTTATAGAATACTAAGAGTAACAGTGATGGTGTTTATTAAGACTAATATGCACAGATCTTCCTGGTCCACTTTCTATTTTATCCCCAGTAATAGGCACTGTAAATTGCTGTTTGAATGTGTAAATTAGATAAGAGGATGCTAGTGTTCCAAATAAAATGAAAGCCTAAGCAAGTAATGGATCCATTAGTAGGACCACAGACCCACAGATGACTTGAACATTCAATATATGCTTTATGCTTTTATCTGTTATCGTTCCTTTTAAAAATGTGCTGTTTTGACACTGTACATTCAGCCACTGACTCATTTCTGAAATGTCTTTTATATTCCATTATGGCCTTATTGTTTTTTTGTTCATTATAATGGAACTGTTCTTCAATGTACAGTTGTTAAGTCATCCAAAGATGGTATATGTTTTATTATGTGTCTACTATCTAGCCTAATTAGAGCATCTTATTCTTTGAGACTTTCAGCAGTTCTTGGCAGAAAGCAATGTCAGTATGCACAAGCAGAGTAGAGGTTTGATAACCACTGGTTGCCATTAAAATGATCCCAGAATTCTTCTTCCTATCTGCAATACTTATACAGCAAACTGGGTGTTATCATCAAACAGCATCATAAATAATAACAGCAGCGAGTAATAATTGTTGGCCTCCTTGTTCTTTACATCTGCTTTTGCTTCAGCAATGCAAAAATAATTATCCAGTCCCTAGTAAAAGGGCAGACTAGACTGCCAAGGAAATACTGAATCCAAAACTTTGTTTTAGGGAGGCCAGGAGGTATTTTCAGTTAAAATGCCCATCTTATCCTAGAATTCCTGACACGTGGGGGAGGGGGGGGAGAGACCTTTGAATATCTATATACTAATTCCCAGAGGGTTTTTTTTCTGTGTGGATACTTATATCTGCCAAAAGAGAGCTCAATCTCCCCCAGTAGCTTTTCCTACATAGTCAGGGCCTTCCTTGAGCTGCAGAAAAATGCAAAAAGTTTTTAAAAAACCAACTTTAGGGACAGTTGAATTCTCCCCAATACCTTTTGAAATGGCATCAACTCTAGACATCAACTGTGAGAGATTAGAATGTTTGATTAGAATGTTCTGTCAGTAAAAGCAGGGTTTTTACTGGCAGCAGTCTAGGATTGCCAAGTACCCCCCCCCCCCGGCCACTGGCAGCGAATCCAGATCCAGGCTGGGAAACTCCTAGAGATTTGGGGATGGAACCTGGGGAGGACAGGGACCTCAGTGAGGTACAATGCCATAAACTCCGCCCTCCAAAGCATCCATTTTATCTCTGTAGTCTGGAGATGAGCAGAAATTCCAGGGGATCCCCAAGTCCCAACTGGAGGCTGTGTGACTTGATACCATCTGATTTGCATGACTTAATTAGGCCCAGCTTCTTTACTACTGTGCATCAGCAGCCACCCTATGAAAACCATTGTGATGCAACAGTTAGAGCTTCAGACTGGGATCTGCGAGACCCAGGTTCAGATCCCCATCTAGTGGTGGAAGCTGACTGGGAGACTTTGGACCAGTCACATACTTTCAGCCTAACCAACATCACAGGGTTGTTGTGCAGATAACAAGGAGGAAATAATAATGTAAGCTGCTGTAGTTCCCACTGTGGAGAAAGACTGTAATTTTCCTTGGTAGAGGCTGTGGGGGAGGAGGGTGGAGATGGAAAGCTGAAGATAGAGAAAGGTAGGTTTGCTGTTGGGTGGGAAGGAAATAGGGTTGTGAAAAGTATTGGAGTCGGAAGTCCATGGAATAGTGAAACAGCTAGATCTTTATTGCTGGTCCGGATGAAGCATACAACCCAGGGCTCGAAGCCCTCCTTTTATGCTGGTCAGGGATAATCCCCTGACCTCACCCAACTGGCCTGATAGGCTATTATAAGTCTATTTACATCTCATAGGTTCCCTGGGAGAAACCTAGGTACATGATTGGTGGCCGGTTTGAATCCACTTGGCCTTTGTTCTACCTGGCTGAAGCTCAGGTAGTTTCTTGGCCATGTGCTCTGGCCACATGGCGGTCGCCATTACAGGAGCACATGGCGACCGCATGATCAATACATAACAGGTTGCCAACTCCAGGTTGGGAAATTTCTGGACATTTGAGGGGTGAAGCCTGGGAAGGGTGGGATTTAAGGATTGACTACAGACCAGTATAATGCCATAGACTCCACCCTCCAAACCAGCAAATTCCTTCCCATGAACTACCATTGTCAGCCTGCAGACAAGTGCTGGAGAGCACCCAGAATTACAACTGTTGTCCAGGTGACAGAAATCAGTTCCCCTGGATAAAATGTCTGCTTTGGAGGGTTGCTGAAGCTGCTTGCCTCCCCAAGCCTCACTGTCCCAAGGCTCCACCCCCAAATCTCCAGGAATTTCCCAACTTGGAGCTGGCAGCTCTAAGGCGAGTTGACTTCTGCAGCTGGGAGATCCATCGTGATTCCCAGAGCACTACCACTGCTTCTGTGGGGGGAGAGGAAAGAGGCAGGAGGTTGGGAGAGTGATGGGGGCAGAAAGAAAGAGTGATGGAGGGGGGCAGAAAGAGAGAGAAAGAGTGATCAGGTGGGAAGGCAGAAAAACAAAGAGAATGATGGCGGGTCCGAAAGAGAGAGGAAGTAACATACATGGGAGAGAGAGAGAGGAAGAAGGGGGGGCAGAAGGGAGAAAGAGTGTGAGAGAGGTAGGGGGAGAAGGGAGGAAGCAAAGGTGTGAGGAATGGGATAACCATCCCGCAAATTTCTTGCGGGTCTCCACTTGTCTATATACTAATAGCCAAGCCCCCCCCCCCCCCCGTGCGGATATCTAAATCTGCACATTGGGGGGCACTTGAGGGGCAAAGAGATTTTCCTGCACACTTGGGGTATTCCCCAGGTGTGCAGAAAAATTTGAAAAGTTTTAAAAACTACACAGGGGATACTTAAATCCCTCCAAAAGTAAAAGAGCGTTCCTGCACATGCACTGAAAATGCTCTGAAAACTCTGCAGTGGTCCCGGCGGCTGGAATCCACTCAGGCCTCACTGCTGGTGCCCAGGAGAGGAGGCTCGGTAGGCCCAGCAGCTGGGAGCCACTCAGACCTTGCTGCCAGTGCTGGGGGGGTGAGAAGGTTTGGCAGGACCGGCAGCTGAGAGCCACGTGGGCCTCACCATTGGTGCAGTGGGAAGGATTGGTGGGCCCAGCAGCTGAAAGCTGCACAGGCCCCACCGTTGGTGTGGGGATGGGGGAAAAGAGTTGGCGGGCATGGGCCTTGCCAATAGTGGGGGGGCAGGGGAGAAGGATTGGTGGGCCCAGGCCTCGCCCTCAGTGCTGGGGGGGTGGGGAAAAGGCTCACCTTCCTCCTCTTCCACATGTTCCTTCCCCCCCCCCCCCGCAAGTATCATGGGTCAGAAGGAGCTCTATCGTACTTCTCCTTTTGCCTGCTCCCTGCAGGCATGCTGTTGCCCTGACAAATGTCCACATTCACCTACGGTCCATTCTGCATCTGGCATTCACTTCACATTTTATCAGCACTTGACCTGGTTCCCCCTTGCCTTGGAATATCTGTTTTCATTGCATTGTGTCAGATCCTGGTTTCTGCGCTGGTGAGTGTCAGCTTGCCATCTATTTTGTTTTCAACACTGGTTCCAGCATTGGTATGCAGATTATCCTGTGTCAGTACTTGCCTCAGCAGTCATTAGCTGCCTGAACCAAGTAATTCATGGTGAGGTGATAAATACAGAGGGGGAAATAGAGGTGGGGGAACTGATAGAGATCAGTGAAGCCGTGTCAAGTTGTCTGCTTATTGTTCACTTCAAATTGGAAGCGGAGGAAGGAAAAGGTGCCACTCAAAACCACATCCTGATGCCCTGGGGCAATGCTGTACTGACTGCGAGGTCAGCCCTGAATGGCCATAAATCTATGCAGAAGGTACAATAAAACTCAATGAACAAAGAACTGCAGCCTGCAGTGTAGAGGGAGATTAACCTCCTACTATGGCTGTGAAAAAACTGCGAGGAAACAGATGAGTGCAGAATCAGGTAAAGTCACAGTGCACATACTAGGCTGTGTTGGGTAGAGGCATCTTCAGGAGAAGATCCATGGATAAGTCTCAGCAGACAATCTCTCCGTATTATATAATTCTTTTGAGTGGCAACGTTTGATGCACTCCCGAATCAGTTGGCTCCCTAAACTGCCACTTAAAGGGGTCCTGGCCACTGGCTGTGTTGCAGCAGTCCCACCCACAGAAGCACTGCTCGCCAAAATTTGCCTCACAACACAGTTTCACCTGAGGAAAGAGGACACCGTTTGCCTCTGGAGCCTTTCTTCAGCAAGGGAGCCTTCTTACGCGGAGCCTTCCAGCAGCGGCAGCCCTGCTCTGGCAGTCCGCGTTTGTGCCTTCTGAGGGCACTGGTAGGGTTCCAGGAGGGGTGGGTCGTGTGGGGCCTCCTGTTCAGCACAGCAGTGTCCATTTGGTGCCCATCTTTGCCCCCTCTAGCTTCAGGTGGTGGCCCAGGGTGCTCCAGAGCAAGAAGTCCCACGGGGAGTTGAAGGGCAGCATGGCAGAGTAGGAGCCGATGTAGGCGTCGTCGTGGTGTGAGTAGGCAGGTGCCTGCAAGCTGAGCCCTGGTCCGGGAAGAGCTCGTGGCCCACCGCTTCCCCCCCACTCTTCAGGCCCAGAGTGCTCTGGGACAAGAAATCCCATGGGGAGTTGAACAATGGCATGGCAGAGTCGAAGCCAACATGGGTCGTGGTGTGGTGCGGGTAGGTGGGCGCCTGCGAGCTGAAGGCTGAGCTCTGGCCCAGGGAGGGCTCCCAGTCTGCTACTTTGCCCTCACACTTCAGGCGGCGGCCCAAGGTGCTCTGGGACAAGAAGTTCTGTGGGGAGTTGAAGGCCAGCATGGCAGAGTCAAAGCTGACATGGGCAGCAGTGTGGTGTGGGTAGGTGGGTGCCTGCAAGCTGAATGCTGAGCCCTGGCCCAGGGAGAGCTTGTAAGCCACAGCCGCATTGAATTTGAAGGCACACAGGAGGGCCGCCGCTGAGTCCACGAAGCTGTTCTGCAGGCTCAGTTTGCACTCCTGCATCTCTGCCGCCGACCTGGGAGCATGCCGGCTGAATGAGCCCAAGCCCAGCACCAGGAACTGCACCCCCACATCCAGCAGCATATCACCACTGCCGAGAAATGCCTGACCAAACCAACAGGCAGCATGAAGCCAGCAGGTTCCAGACAGGCTCACGGCCACGTACTTCAGGCCTGTGTTGGGTCTATCCAGGATTGGTGTGCTCTTCCCCATGCCACAGGCCCTTCGGGACCAGGGAGCCAACCCCCCAAGGCACCGTGGGCCCAGCAGCCACTGCCAGACGCTGCTCCTCACAATTTGTTTCCTGCATGGGGCTGGGATTGTGGCGACCGGCTGCCACCAGTAAGACCCCTTCCTCCATACCAGAGGGGCTTGGGATGCTGTGAGACCAGCCCTCCAAGCCAGTGTGGGCCCAGCAACCAGGGAAGGGCGCTGCTCTCAAGGGTTTCTTTCTTGCCCGCGGCTGGGACCATGGCAGCCGGTGCAAGTGAGGCCCCTTCCCCCATGCCGGAGGGGCTTGCAAGGCTGTGAGGCCAGCTCCGGCCCTGGTTGCCTCGGCCCACTGGTAGTTGCTTCAACAGGCATGGCAGCAGGTCGGGGGGGGGGGGGTGCAGGGCCATGAACACCATCACCCCACGCTCCTTGTCACACAGAGGCCATCAGTAAAGCTGTAGCATCGGGGCCAGGGGTCTGATTCTGTCTTGGCCAGCTGCACGTGTTCTCACACAAAGGGGCTCGGGGTCTGATTCAGTATACACCGGCTCCATGTGTTCTCTCCCTACAGGCCCAGGGTCTGATCAGTGGACTGAAGTTCTGGCCATGCAGTTCAATAGCGCAGACCATCCTGCTGGACTGTGGATCAAACCCAGTTAGCTCTGCAAACCCAAAAAACTTGATACACACCTCGGCCGCAGACTGCTAGTATCTACTTGACCTCCTTCCAGCCTATGCATTTGTTACACGTCACATCTTTCTAGAGCCCACTGTATTGCTTTCACAATGGGCTTTACTGCTAGTTCTACATATAATGGAGAATTCCTCCCCACACACACCAACAGCATTTGAAAGTATTTCACTGCCAACATTCTAAGACTGGAAATAAGTCAATAAAACCACTGTTGGAGGGGGGAAATTGCAAGAGGAAATCTAGGTGCACTTGTAATGAATTGTGGGCATAGATTACATAGATTTTCCCTATTTTTGATTACTTTCCTGGCCCCCTGGCCCCCCACTGGAAAGGGACACTTTGGTTGATCCCTCCCAGTCTAATCCACTCCCCTCTGCTTCCAGACACCTGATGATCAGTTCTTGCCTGCAAACGCCTCACCTCCGCCTTCGTATTATGTCAGAAGTGTTGGGTTCAGAACATGCATTTAAGAAACTTGTTTAAGAAACGTGTTCAGTCTCATAGCAGAGTCATTGTCCATCTCTGTGTGAAACAGGCACAGGCAGTTAAAATCCTGCTTTTTGGTGCCTCAAAGTGATCCTCAGGTCCAAGTGTATTGAGAATAAGGCTGAGATTCAGAGAAGCAGGGCAAGCATTTGTAATCATTTCAGACACTATCATAACATCAAGCTATTACATCACTAAATGATACCTTACAATAATAGGTTGAACCAACATCACCCTAGAAACCTATGGTACTAGGTGCTATATAAAACGTTACCTGACATAGCATTTGGCCTGCCTAATGGAAATCCCAAACTTTTAAGCTACTGGGATTTTCGACTGAATAAACATGTTAGGGACCAAGCTATATAGAAATTATTAAGACGTCATGTGTTTTCGCTATAAAAGTGTCATTCCCCCCCCCCCCCCCTTATATTATCTGTGTTTAGGCTCATGCTGTTTGTCATTCAGAACAATTTGCTAGTCTCCTTTTTCCCTTTGTAATCTGCGCAACCAAAATAATATCAGTGCAGGGCAATAATATTTTTGGAAACAATTCTGATCCTCTTTAAAGCAGCCAAGATATTGCTTACCACTATTTTCATTTTGCAGTGGTTTTTGGTGACCGGAAAAAAGCCCACTGGAAAAACCCCATAGGAAAAAAGCCCACAGAAAAAAACCCACTGACATAAATGCTCACAAGAGAAAAGCCCATGTGGGAGAATGCCCACATGGAAAAATGCCCACATGGAAATAAGCCCACAAGGAAAAAAGCCCATAGATACAAAAGTCCACATGGGAAAAAGCCCACATGGAAAAATACCATGTAAAGTGCCATAGATATTTATAATTGTGGATAACCATTCATCTTCATTTATGAGAATGAACAGGTATTACCTATAATCCTATATATATAATTGTCTTACCGGTTAGCCATTTCCAGCTCTCCCATTGGCTGTGCTATGCACTCCATGAGCCATTGGCCATTCAACCAGCACTCAAGAGTACTTGCATGCCATTGGCTGGCTGCTGGATCCACTCATGTGGGACTAACTCATCCCTCAGTGGCTGTTGCTAGGCAACTAAGCTTGGTTTTGTCAGTAAAAAGACAAAGGAAGGAAACCCTTTCCAGGCCTCTATGAGGAACTCATTGGGGCCAGTCCTGACTAAGGTTGCCAGCTCCAGTTTGGGAAATTCCTGGATATTTTGTGATGGAGTCTACAGAAGCCAGTTTGGGGAGGGGAGAGGACTCAGCTGAATAGAATGCCATAGAGCTTACCCTCCAAAGCAGTTATTTTCTTGGGGGGGGGAAGAGATCTGTTGTCTGGAGTTCAGTTGTGATATCTGGTGATCTTCAGGCTCCACCTGTGGGTTGGCTACTCTAGGTGTGGTAGTTAGCACTTCAGAGCAGGGTGTGCTAGATCCAGGTTCTTGCTGTAGAAGCTGAGAAGGTGATTTTGGACCAGTCACAGACTTTCAGCCTAACAGTCTTGTTGTGCAGATCAAAAGGGGGAGAGGAGAATGATGCAATCTGCTTTGATCTCCACTGTGGAGAGACTGTACTTTTCCTCCTGGGGAATTGTTGCTGCCAATCTCCAGGTGAGGGCTGGAGATCACTCAGAATTAAAATTGCTCTCCAGATGGCAGAGATTGGGGCAGATAACAGTAGATTGATGATTGGCTGGGAAGGAGATTGGGTTGCCAACTCCGGGTTGGGAAATTCCTGGAGATTTGAGGGATGGAGCCTGGAGAGGGTGCGGTTTGTGGAGGGGTGGGACCTCAGAGGTACAATGCCATAGACTCCACCCTCCAAACCAGCCATTTCCTCCTGGGAAACCATTGTTGCCAAACTCCAGGTGAAGGCTGGAGGTCACTCAGAATTACAACTGCTCTTCAGTAAGCTCTGTGTCATTATGGAAAGCTGAAGTCAGAGGGGTAGATAACGGTATGTTGATGTATGGCTGGGAAGGAGGTAGGGTTGCTACCTCCAAGACAGGTACAATGCCATAGACTCTCCCCTCAAAACCAGCCATTTCCTCCCTGGGAACCATTGTTGCCAATCTCCAGGGGAGGGCTGGAGGTCACTCAGAATTACAACTGCTCTTCAGTAAGCTCTGTTTCATTATACCCTGCTGAGGTTGCCACAGCAAATTGACGCTGAGTGCCCAAAGCCAGGGCACCCACCCAGAGCCTCTTTCTAGAACCCGTTGTATTTATTTCCACAATGGGCCTTATTCCTAGTTAATAATTTCGCTATGTTATTAGTAAATTACTTCATTACTATACAAAAGTGGCCTTATGAAGGGAGATTTAATGCTCTTGAGTGTAAAGGCTTGGAAGGGAAAATAAAAGGCCTGGGCTACACCAGGCTAATCCTTTTAAAACTCTGGTCCCATTGTGAAACCTGAAGATCAGTCCCTCCCAACTGCAGGGACTGGTGTGATCCATCAGGGTTCTTCTTATGTTACCCAGTCTCCTCAGCTGCTGCCACTGCCGAGTCCTCCTCTTTCTCTTTCCTAAATAGTAGAAGTAGTTAAGGCCTCATAGATCTATGAAGCTGAGCTTAAGAGAACAAAACCATAAGACAACATTAAATAACAAATAACAACAGAAGTGGCCACTATGTCCAGTAGTGCTCTTAATTTCCTATCCCACAGCAGTCATCCCAGTGTGTGGCAATACTCCCTCTAAGGTGTGGAGTCCTGTGAGCAAAAATTCTATGTGTGGAATCTTGTGAGCAAAAATTCTACATTGTGAGCTACTGGCATTAAAGTTGTGAGCAAGCAATCTGGCTACTGCATACATTAGTCTGCTCTGGAGCCATCCTTCCTGAGCTAAGACAAAAATCTGTGAGGTGGAAGCTAAAAAACTGTGAGCTAGCTAGCTCACACTAACTCAGCTCAGAGGGTACATTGGTGTGTAGTCTCTGTATGATGGACTGAAGAGGGACCTCACTTGCCACAAATGAACACTGGCTAATGCACAGGCAGGTTGCCTAATAACATAGCGAAATCATTATTTAATTATACTTGATAAAATCACAACACAAATTGTTGCATGTGAATATAGGTAATACCTGTTCATTCGCATAAATGGAGATGAATAGTTATCCACAATTATAAATATCTATGGTGCTTTACATGGTATTTTTCCATGTGGGTTTCTTTCCATGCGGGCTTTTTTCCATATAGGCTTTTATGTCTATGGGCTTTTTCCCTTGTGGGCTTATTTCCATGTGGGCATTTTCCACATGGGCTTTTTTCCTGTGAGCATTTATGTCAGTGTGTGGGGGGGGGTTTCCATGGGCTTTTTTCCTGTGGGTTTTTTTTCCAGTGGGCTTTTTTCCTAGAACCGATTAAATCAGATACATAGTCTCCAGCTTGTCAATATAAGAATACAATTGGAATAGATTTTTTTTCAGTATTTTTGAAGACATTTTAGTAAAGTGCTTCTATAGTTTGATTATTTCCACTTCTAAAATTTAAGTTCATTGTACTCACATCTTTTGTTCAAAAATATACAAACGCAAAATAAACTATCCTATGGAAAATGAATAACAGCAAATAGATTTTAGTATCCTGCATATGACAGCATAAAACTCTGCCCAAGAGATGAGCCTATATAATTCTAGTTCAAGACCACCAAGCTTGCATATCTGTTTTCCAAAACCATTGCACCATTAGATATAAAGGTATGATATAAGATTCACAATAACCTGTTCCCCTGTGGTGTTGATCTTGTGAAATATAAAACCTGTGGTCTACTTAATGGCCTGTCAAAGGATAGCCAACCGATGGTGGTGTGTCAACAAACTAAACAATACATGAAATGCATATAGACCATCACAGTAATACAGAAGAAGAAAAATCATGCTATATTCAAATAGCTGCACTAATACCCTATAATTCTTCATTGCTTGTCAATGAGCCCCATTCATTTTAGTACTATGATTCACTGTAACAGTGGTCTTTACCTTTCCAGATCTGGTACCCACTGATCTGCAAGCATGTGACAGACAGCCACCTCAGAATCATGTGACAAGAAAAAGGGAAGCCCAAGTCATAACCTCACTGGTGTCAAAGTCAGGACCATGGACAGCAGACCAAAAGAGCTCAGCATCAGAAACGCGAGGAAGTGTACCATACTGGGAAACAGGGGTCTTTTTTTATTATTTATTTATTTATACTTCCGACTTCGAGGCCGCTCTCCCCGCTATTGCAGGCCCAGAGCGGCTAACACAGCTTGGTAACCCAAGGTACATAAATACAGTAAGAGCTCTTCTTACAGGGGCGACTGTAAGCTCTTGGAGGATTGGCTACATCAGGGGTGCGTCGCCTAATATGCAAAGGAGCTCCTGCTAGAAAAAGGAGCCCTGCTGGGAAATAAGCCACAGAACAATCCTCTCCATCACTGAGTTACTTTACCTCATTATCCTGATGCTTGTCTCAGCATGCCTGCAAAGAGAGGCAGGAGGCCCGGCATCTTTGCTTTCGATGCACGAGCTCTATCCCAAAGACAGCAAAAAATTAGGTAGCTCAGTAAGGCTCACAACTAAGCAGGAGGGGTTCCATTATCCACCGTAACCCATGGATTGAAGATGACTGATATGACTGAACATCCTCTTCTCTGCATAAACCACAGTACATGGTAGCAGGACCTCAGCTCTTGACCTGGCCGTCTGCCTTGGACCTCTGCATATTATTCTCTTGCAATCTATCTAGCTACATGCTGGAACCCTATAAACAAGCTAGACTTACACTACATATTATATTATTAGTTCTTTGAGCCATCTGTTACCAGGGAAATATTTTTAGCCAACAGAGCTTGTGCAAAATCATCTGCTCTGGTTCTGTTCCATTTCCTTGCTACATGAATTTTCAAGCATTACATAGAGAGATCTCAGGCTGCAAAGAATATTGTTCCCTTAAGTCTTCAAACAGAGAGGCAACATTGTACAAAATACTTTGGATTTTCCTGAAAAACATATTATGTTTTTTATAAATAGCTCTTTTTTGCATACAACACTGTTGTGGCATCAGCTTGGAGTTTAATTAGATCACATTTTCATATGGATTTCAAATGTCACATTGCACCAAAACATACTTCAGCATCTATTTACAGAGCGATTTCATGAAGTACTCACTTCTATAAATGTAGAGGTTCAGTTGTCATCGCTAATATAATCCATTATTTATCTACTTCCATGTTTTTACAAACCAGCCGGGCTGTTTGTTCATTACAAATCCAACAAAAAGTTTCATTATCTTTTAAGCGGACTAGCAAATAGATTCATTTAAGACATAATGGGATCGGGTATTATGTTGTTGAACTTTTTAATGAATAAGAGGCATAGCTGATTTGTTGGAAAGTAACAGTGAATAAATAATGGATTTGAGGCCAAATTTGCACTCTTCATTTATACTTTTTCATGTACTCTGTCACAAGGTATGCAGATTATTCTAACAGCATCAAAAATCTTTTGAGATTTTTGTCTTCTATAGGAAATAATAATAAACAAACCATTACTCAACAAAAAGAAATCTACGAGACAGATGTTGTCAAAAGTGCCATTCATTCACAGTCTAGACAGAGAACTACCACTCTATCACCACTTTTCCGTCTTATGGAAGAGACAACACACACACTTGGGGAATGACTCCTTCAGTGTGATAAAGAAAGAACGGCCAGGTTTTTTTTCAGAAGCCTTCATTCAGAGAACAGGAAAAGGAAGTAAAGATCAGTAAAGACGTATCATACAAGGCATTTGTTTTTTTTCAAATTACACAGCCATTTTAATTCATGGATCGTGAAAGTGTATAGTATGTCACTCATATGTCACAAAGAATATAACAATACCTGACAGGGATGCCAGCCTCCAGGTGGGATCCGGGGATCCTCTGGAATTACAGCTCATCTCCAGACTACAGAGATCAGTTCACCTAGAGAAAAGAAATGCTTTGGAGGGTGGATTCTGTATGGCATTGTATACCACTGAGGTCCCGCACTGAGGAGCCCAGGCTCCATCCCCAAATCTCCAGGAGTTTCCCGACATGGATGTAGCAATCCTATCCCCACATCCCCCACTAGTGGCCAGCGGGGACCTGGTAACCCTAATACCTGATTATTTGGGGGCAATACATGCAGACCCAGTACCTCCAGATTCTGGATTCCTATGGAGTAGACAGTTTTCACTGATTTGGAATCACCTGTAGGTTATATGATGTTGAACCAATATCAGTGGCAGTTGAAAGCTGAAGGAAGGAAGCTCTCAGCTGGACCTGGATCCAAGGACAATGGGGAGCTGCCTGCCTTCTTCTTGTTCTCCTTTCATTAGCCTCCTTAGTGGAGTAAGGGACTCTCGGCTAGAGCTAGATGTAAACACAGTTGAAGGCCACATCAATGACAGTTAGATGCTTCTTTACGTAGCCTGCGATATACCTAAAATGATATTACTACTCAACATGAAACTTGCCACAGAAATACTTCTTACAGTCTTTGAACTCTCTACGTTATTTTTATTTCTCTACAGGAAAAAAAAAAGTTTCTCGCGTGCCAGAGTTCCCAGCAATAACTAGCATTAGACTGGTCTTTTACGCATCCCGATCTTCATGAACATCCTTTTAAAAAACAATCTGCAGTGGGGTTGTACAGAACCTGGAGGGAAAGTCTCTGCTGAAATTCATTGTCTTCAGCAGCCCTTACTGCAACTTCTGAAGGTAACAACAGCCACTAAGGAGCTATCTTACTCTGGCTCCTATTCTACTGGCAACCCAAAATGAAAAGCTATTACTGTGTTCCTTAAAAGAGTTAAAAACACAGTCCATGGGGCATTGGCACTGAAGGTGATGGTTGCATAGAGGATCTGCTCCACACACCCCTTTGTCTTTAAACCTCGTAGATCAGGCTAAAATCTCAAACCAGTTATCACGCATTACGGGCAAACAAGAGGCAAATAAACCATCAACTTCCTTGTCAGTGCAAAAAGCTATCCAAGTCTTTTCCCCAAGATCTATTGGCACCAAGAGCTCTCTTGAGGGCCCTGCAGAAGCCGACAAAATGGCGATGGAAGAAACCACAAGTGTCCTGCCTAATCCATCTCAGTCAGACAATGCAATGATGATTATGTTTTCCAATACAGAAGCGAAAATCCTGGCTAGTATGTCAGCACTTACCACCCCTCTTACTGAACAATTTGCTGACTTCAAACTCTCCCTTCAAAAAGTAAGTCAAACTGCGGAACACAGCAACTCTCTACAAGATGAAGTAAGTTCACTTCGCACTGAAAATGGTGGCCTCTGAGACAGGGTCTTAGAAGCATCCTCCCATCAAAATAATTTGAAATTTCGGGGATTTGCCGAGCAAACTCCTGACAACAATGAGCTCCAGATCTTTCTTGTGGATTGGCTTGCACATGAGCTCCAACTAGAAGATGGTGTGGCTCCCCTGATCTCTTCTGCATTCCAATGAGGCTCGCCTGATATCCCAAATTGCCACAGCCCCAGAGACATCATAGCTTGCATTCCAGACCAGTGAACTCGCCGAAAAATCCTGGATCTAGCTATATCGTGCGGTTCAGTCAACTTTCACAACATCCCAATTCAGGCTCTGCCCACAGAGGTTCTCTCTCAACACTGTGGTCTGAAGCCGAAGTCCTGAGACAAGCATGCATTTGTTATAAGTGGATCAACCTGACAAGACTGCAAGTCTTTCATACTGATGGCCATCTCTATGTGGAAGACATCAAAAGCAGCAGCAAAATTTTGCAATTTCTCCACATCCCTATTCCAATGGACTTTAGTAAACAATCCCAGAAAAGGAAGTGACCAACATCCCCCAACAAGGACAGTAAGATCGCTGCTAGACATACTCCAGTGATTTCAGTTGCAGCTCTTATTTACAATCTTGCTTGATATTTCAATGTTTTAGAACCTGGCTTGACTTTAAAATTGTTTTAAGCTGTTATATTTGCAGATTCAAGCACTGGAGGTTGGGGGGGGGGATTTTCTCTGCCTAGCACCCTGTTACTGTGATAGTCCCTGTTAGTTGGAGTTCTCTCCTTTAGCCTGCACGAAGTTTCCACCGAGTGGGGTTAAGTGGAATATTCCCCTCTAGTTATTCTCTCAGCACTAATCATTGCTCTGTTTGAAGCATCCTTTATAAAGTGTTCCTGCTAAATAATTGATTTTATTAATTCATTATTACTCTCTAAGAGCTGATATTAAATCATAATTGTAACCTAATAATTCATCTATTTTTTATATTTGATATTAACTGATCATGTTTATTGAAGCAACATTACTACCATTACTTTTTATTTTATTTTATTTAAAAAGCACCTAAAAACTATAGTAATCAATTTATATATCTGATTCTAGTGTTATATTGCATAATTAATTCATTCTGATTTATTGTAATTGATTTTTAAATTTCTGTGTTTGCACTCTATTATCAGTACTGTGCTACTTCTAAAAAAGGAATATTTGGCATCACTTGACCCATAGTTATCACTACAAACAGATATCCACATGTAAACAAATATATAAAACAACACATCCATTAGAACACGCATGCTCACACTTATAAGCGCAACCAGTCGAGGGAGAACAAGGGAGTGACTTCAATCAGGCTATCAACTACTTAGATATCCTGCTGAATTATATACTTGGCATTCCTCATCCCTGACCTCATAGATTAGCTATATTGAATTTACACGCACCATTGTGCTTCTTTGTCAGCTGGGCACCTAACTACAACAATAGCATAATCCACCAAAGTAACAAGTGGACAACAGTTCTTGGGCAGATCTGACAAGTCTCTTCTCATGGTCCAGAACATCGTTTATGCTCTAAGATTATCTCCTGTTGGAATGTACTATCTCTTAATGTCCAAGGATTTAACAATCCTATCAAAAGGAAACATGTACTGACCAATCTAGCCAAATCCAAAGCCGATGTGATACTACTTCAAGAAACCCATATTCATGCAACATCCCACCCCCTTCTGAAGGCTCGCTGGATTCAGTGCCAATTTCACACAAAGGGTAACTCCAAGTCCAGGGGAGTCTCAATTCTAATTTCCAAAAATATTCGTTTTCAACACCAAGCAATGAAGCTGGACCCTCGTGGATGCTACATCTTTGTTAAGGGTCTCATTGATGACCAAAAAGTTACCATTGTGTCTGTTTATGCTCCCAACAGTGGTCAATTACAATTCATAGAAGAAACCCTGATTGTGCTGCATGATTTCCAGGATGGTACCATGATCCTGGGTGGAGACTTCAATCACATTGCGAACAATGAACTTGACCGGTCATATCTACCCATGAGGAAACATAAAAAGAAGAAATGAAACACAAAACTAGCTGCTTTGTTTGATCAATACCATTTATTGGATGCATGGAGACACACTCATTCCACAGATAGAGACTTCACATATTTCTCCCCAAGGCACAACATCCACACGAGGATCGATTTCATCCTTCTCTCAAACTCCTTAGCCAACAGGGTGCGTTCATCAGATAAAGGCCCCAACATCTGGTCTGATCACGCTCTGGTGAGCTGTTCCATCTTGTCCTCCTCAATCACAGAACACACAAGATCCTGGTCTTTGAAAAAGTTGATCCTATACAACAAACATTGCACTGATAAGATAGAACTACTCATTCAAGAATATCTGAAGCACAACAACAACAATGAGACCTCCCCAGCCATGATTTGGGATGCCTTAAAAGCAGTACTGCATGGTCAACTAATATCGATGTCATCTCACTTGAAGAAGGAGAAAGAAACTATTAAATTTGAGCTGATTCTTAAAATAACTCACTTAGAAAAATTACACAAGGAACGTGGAAGCAAAAAAACCTTTTGTCAACTTCTAGCAAAACACAAACTACTGGAAACGCTAGAGAGTTCACAGATCCAAAAGCGACTCTTATACTTAAAGCAAAAATATTGGATAAATTCACCCGCTCTCTAAAACTGCTTTCATGGAGAGTGAAAGACAAACAAAACTCTAGACTTGTTAAAGCTACACGAGACGCCACAGGTGCACTACATACTGACTCTGCGTCCATAAATCGTCTCTTTGCAAACTTTTACCAATCTCTCTGTACATCCTCAAACCCATTTCTTATTGACATTAATGAGTATCTTGCCTAGCACTCTAACATTAGAAAGATAGCTGAAATTCATTGCGAAACCCTTGAGAAGCGAATCGCTGCACAGGAAATACTAGAAGTCATCAAACTTTTGAAAAACAACTAATCAGCAGGTCCTGACGGATATCCCCCTGAATTCTATTAAAAAATTGCACTTACCCTGACTGAGGCTTGCAATGGGATCCTACAATCTGGCACATTACCACCTTCCTGGAACTTAACTGCGATCATAGTGATTCTGAAACAAGGGAAGGATCTAACTAATCCTGCATCCTTCTGACCTATCTCGCTATTGAACCAGGATTACAAGGTTTTTGCGGTGATCCTAGCCAAACGACTAAACTCCTTTATACTGAATTACATACACAAGAATCAGTCAGGTTTTATGCCAGAAGGGACCTCACCAACAATGTGTACAAGATGCTAAACATTCTCTCCTCATGTGAAATGACACACTCCAAGGCACTTCTATCCTGACATCGAGAAGGCCTTTGATTCCCTTGAGACAACCTACCTGATTGCTCTGCTTAGACACATGGGTTTCGGAGATTCTTTTCTTTGTGCAATTGAGGCAAAATATGAGAATCCAGTGGCACAAATCAAAATTAATGGTGTTACTTCTGAACCCTTTACGCTACAAAGGGGAACCAGGCAGGGTTGCCCACTGTCCCCAGTCCTGTTTGCCTTGGCCTTAGAACCTTTGGCAGAGTCAATACATAACAACACTAAAATACATGTCATTCACATACATCTTCACACCTTCAAATTGAGCATGTTTGTGGATGACATGGTGCTTTACATATCCCATCTGGAAGGATCCCTACTACAACTACAAGAACTACTTCAACCTTTTAGTCAAATCTTGGGACTCAAAGTAAACCAAGCCAAGTCTTGTCTGATGCCACTAAATCTTTCTGTTGAATCCACTACTTATATCCATCAAAACTTCAATTACCATTGGACAGATAAATCTTTAACTTATCTGGGGGTCAACATTCCAAATAAATTGGACGACATTTTCAAAATCAACCACCAGAGCAAATTCAAGAACATTACAGAGGACCTCCACAAATGGGATAAAGTAAATCTCTCCCTCATAGATACACTGCAGCTTATAAAATCATTTGCTTTCCCAAAAATGCTGTTTCTCTTTCCCACCATACCAGTCAGCATTCGTCTTGCAACTCTCCAAAGATGGCAAGCTACTCTCAACTCATTTTTAATGACAACACAAAAATTGAAGGATCAGTTTCACAACCATTCAATGTCGCAATCATCTAGGGGGCCTAAACTTTCCAGATCTTATCATTTAACAAAAAACGAAGCTTCTAACAACCCTAATTAAAATGATATGGAAAGGCAACCAATTAGACTGGGTTAAACCACTGTCCTCATTTGTGCAGCCTAAAAGCATCCAAGAGGCCATATGAAATGAACCTGGAATGCATCCTGCTGGGGCAAAATTGAATGTTTTCATCTCCACCAGCCTGAAAAAATGAGATGATCTCAGAGCTAAGGTCTCTCCTAAGCTATCCAGGTACTCCTCTCTTCTATATCAACCATGGTTTCCTCCAGGCCTTCACCAACTCATGGAGACAAGCCAAGATATCCAGAATAATAGATATCATATCTAGCTTGGGTCTACATGCAAAATCTTCTTTGCAACAAAAGTTAGGTAAATCTATACCTTGGTACCTCTACCTTCAACTAAATCACGTGGTGAACAAACTCAAACTCTCATAAATTTTGAAAGACCCACCTACGCCATTTGAAAAACTTGCAGGGTCTGTTGACCAAGACAATAAAGGTCTTATCTCCAAAACCTATGATATTTTGATTCAACTTGATGGAGAAGAAGAGAAGAGAAGAGGAAATTGGATTTATACCCCGCCCTTCACTTGTAGTCTCAGAATGGCTTACAAACCCCTTTCCCTTCCCCTCCCCACAACAGACACCCTGTGAGGTAGGTGGGGCTGAGAGAGCTCTGAGACAACAGAGAAGTCTCTGCAATATCAACAGAAATGGCAACAAGTTTGCAGCACTCTCTTCACAAATTAACAATGGCTCTACATCTGGTCCTCAAAGCTGTTTTGTTCCCCTGTCTTCACTATGAAAATTCAATCATATAAAATACTTAATTGATGGTATTTGACCCCCATGAAACTAGCCAGCATGTCATCTTCGCACTCCCCCCTGTGCTGGAGAAAATGTGGGGAACCAGGATCATTCGTGCACTGCTGGTGGAAATGCAAACATTCAGAATCATATTGAAAAGACATCCTACAGCAGATATACGTCATTACAGGATATCAGATTCCATTCTCTCCGGAATTTATTTTCCTTGGCATCTGGCACGGTCTTGCTATCTCTCATACTGGAAAAGAGCTAATCACAATTCTCCTGGAAGCGGCAAAAGGTGCAATTGCTTTCAATTGGAAATCATCTAAGGCTCCCACTCAATTCTGTTGGCTCGACAAAGTTTGGGAACATTTTGTCATGGAAAAGATCACCGATCGAATTCGACAATTGGAAATATATCCCAAAGAATCCTTCTTTTTAGAAAAATGGTTCCCGTTCCTGGAAAATATAGCACAATCCAATAGTCAACCCCTCAGTCATTCATAGCTACAAATGTTAAACCTCTAAAACACATACCTTGTTTGCCACCTTATGTATCACTTTGTTATGGGGCTTCACTAGGTCAACCCCTGTCTTACATGCAATAGCTAAGTGCACATTCAAGGTGTCACCAGACACCTTTTTTCATTAGAGCATGAATCAGGTTGCTTGATGTTATATTTTGATTCCCTTATATTACATGTTTGTCCTAGGACTGCTTGTTTGAACTGAAATCTTATAATGTTACACTACTTGTATGTTTGTTTACTACAGTTATTTCAATTATGCTATTTTTGCTGAAGATCTTATGATTGTTGCATATTAACTTTTACAAACTTAATTAAAAAAAATTAAAAACCCACAATCCCTGAATTCTTTTTTCACAGTATAAATTCAATGAATACAGTTAATCACAGTTAATTGCAATCCAATTAACTCATGGACTCTTTTCTTCTTAGCAGACTAGGTGACAAGTTGGCAAGCTTGGATATGTAAGAAAGAACAACAAATCCTATTTTAAATTTTTTTATTCAGGTCCTCTGTGCACAATGGAAAACAACGTGAGGTTCAAAAGCTAGCAAAAAAACCACCCCAAAACAAACCAAAGCCCCTAGTACTGAAAGATAAATGAAAGACATTATATTTATCTAATTTCTGTAAAACTAAACACAGCAATGAAACAATGATCTCGGGAAACAGTTGCACAGTTACCACCCACAATAATTCAATGGTGGCATTTCTATTATTTCCAAGCCATGATGTATCTGATTCAGTGTCAAGTCCTGATATAGTCATCTTAGCATGGACCAAAGTTCCTGCCAAATTATACATTCCCCCAGATGCTTAAGGGTCTGAGTTTTAACAGCATCTGAGAGACAACATGGTAATTCTCCAGTAAAAAAAAAAAATCACCTTTTATGAAACTCTTTTCATTTCTGTGGAACAAAACTAGTCTTCAGGGTAGATACCCTGCTCCATCTGTTCTGAAAATAAACCTGTTTGTTCCAATCAATGCACCTCTCCTGATATTTTCTAGTCATCAACTGCTCCTTGCTTTTTGAAAAGGAATAAAAAAAGGCTAGTGGGAAAGATGAGGGCCTCAGTAAAACTTGATAGTTCTTAATATCACCAAAAGGAAAGGGATGCAGGCAAGCTACCCTATAAATATTAAATCAAATAGCCAAGTGTCTTTCTCTACACTCCAAAGAGTTTCTTCTAAAAACGAAACTGCCAGGATTGACTATAAATGTTTGTTTATTCTTGATCATTTGGGAACTGCAGGTCTCATGAGGAACTAGACACTGCAAATTCTCTGTCTGGCAAGGAAGATTCTTATAGCAAAAGAGGAGAATCTTTTTAAAAACCTGATCCTTATTTGATCATTTCTTGTTCATCAGAGTTTATTTCTGAAGGTTTTTCCCCTCACTCTCTCTGTATCTGGCATTAAGGAAACTTTTATGCCGGGTATGCTCCTGCAATAGGAGATATAAATTCACACATGAAATTTAGGGGTCCTCCCCTTACATTGTACAAAAGTGTAGTCTATGAAATTATGACTGGAATTCTGAAGTGAGAAGAGAACATCCCAGTAAAATTCTCATAGCTGAGTTAAATAGCAGAGTGGAGCAAGCCACTTGTCATGAATATCATGCCAAATTTGGAAAGTTATGTTCTACATGACATGCATTTAGAAATAAACTGCTGAAATGTTATGTTGAGGGCACACCCAGAGGATTTTGTTTTTGTGTGAGATTGTCCCAAAAGATGCAGTCTGCAACAGGTCTTCTTAACCAGAAAGTCCTTTATTTGCAAAAGAGGTTCTTACTGGAATGGTTACACTTTTCCTGTTAGTAATGACTTTATTGTAAATAAACAGTTAGTATTATACTAAGCAACTGGAATCCCCCCCCCCCATTGCATCCACACCAATCATAAAACGTAAAAAGTTATTCCAGCCCCCTGAACAGGTTTCACACAGAAATGGCAGCAAATAGGTTATTGTGCTTTTTGTTCCCAAGAGCTTCTACTAAATGTTTTCGAGAGCAGCTGCAAAAAGAATAACATGGTAGGTGAGGATTTATCCCAGACCTTGAGCAAGCTGGGAGCGAAGCAGGCAAGCTGGGAGTGTAGCAAACAAAAGCGGAGCGTGATAAGGAAGCCAGACAGCTAAACAGCACATGAGCACATTCCAGCGGGTGGGGTCACTGGTCGAGTCCCAACCCCCGGGCAGGAGATGGCAGCGTAGCTGACATTTGCTGCATTCTTTGAGGAAGCCAGAGGCTTTTCAGTAAATGCACCACTACAGCTAAAGCCTGTCACATGACCCTCCTGTTTGGGAAAGGGTATTTTCTTCCCAGCTATGTTTCTTTTAGAAGATAAAGCATAAGAACATATATGAAGATGTCTGAAAACACTCCATTTAGACCAGTATCAGCTACTACTGCAACTGGCAATGCTTCTTCAGTGTCTCAGTGGAGGGGGGTTTTCCAACTCCACTGCACTGCAAAATCCCTTTTTAATTCAAAATCCTTCAGGGACCCTGCTTATGCAGAATATAGCCACAGATTTCCACAAATGGAGCATTTGTATTACACACACACATGCACACACATATATGACAAACTGAATCATTTGTCAAGACTGCAAAGTATGATGTAACATACCACCATAAAGCTTAGTTGCATCTGATAAAATCACAGCATATGAAAAATGAATGATTCAAAAGACACATTTTTCCAGAAGGGCCGAACTACAACCACTGCCTGCATAAGAGTCTGTTAAGCGCCAATTGCACAGGATACACAAGGAAGTGCTTTTCATTGACTTCTACTTTACTACCATCATGTTTAAGTAAGTCTCAACATTATAGAACAGTATATCTAAAAGGAATTTTTGCCAGTCTTTACTTCCAAGCCAGAGATACCATAACAGCAAACAAATTACACTACATATATATTATTTATTATAAATAGGAAGAATAGCCCCATGATCTCTGTCATTCCAGTCTACATAATCTCCCTCACCCAGAAGCTTCTTATACATCTAAGATACAAGCATATCTTCTAACTTAATGGTCATTAAAAGAAAGATATTTCTTGGTTCAGTCTCTTACAACCATTCAGAACTACAATGATAATTCTCCAACTGTAATCCCACCCCATCTTGTTTCTTCTGCCAGAGTAACTGATTCTAAGCACTGAAGTTTAACCATACATTCGAGCACTCGTATATGTCATATTGTTATTATTCTGAAGTTACTATTTTAGTATCACCTTTAAAGGACATGGTTTCAACAGACACTTTAACTGACAAAGAGCTCTGAAAATCAAGTAGAATAATTGCAAATTAAAGATTTAAAAAAAAAACACATATCGCATTGTAAACCTATTAGAGTTTGACAGCTCAAAATATTAAAATAGTATTTATGGAAACACAATGACACATGCAGTTAATAACTGCAAACCAAATAACAACATTAAAATCCCATTAGCTCTAAGCCACAGGCCAAAGGCCAGTGAATTGAAGAGGTTCAGCTTTAATTCATATGCACTTGTTATTTTCATTAAAGTTGCTATGGTTTCATTTTTCTTGTAGAGTTTTCTGTCTTTTGCCAGAATATCATAATTTCCAGAGTAGCCCACATGGCAGCTGATGGGAGTCATGGTCATACCACAGTTCACTGTGAGGTCTGCAAGGCTGACTTCCAGCACTGAGTACTTTAAGTAGGGAAGGGCTTTGTGCCTATCATTGGGACTGTTCCCATACTTCCGTGCTACAGCAGCCAGTCAGGAACATGGGAAATTGCCATCTGGAAGTGTCCTACAAATAGTTCATTCTTTCTCTGTGTGTGTATGTCATACAAAATCCCTTTTATAATCTGAGGGTTTTCAGTGAAACATTTGAAGCAGTAGAAAGAAGGCCTTGAGAGAGAGAGCTCCAAGTCAGCTGTTATAGTTTTGAGGTAAATACTGAAAGGGACAGATGGTGGCGTCAACCTTTGGTCTAGAGAAATGTTGCTCTTCAAGTGGAAAATGTTCCCATGAAAATGTTCTACCCCTGAGCTGGAGAAAACTTCATCCAAGGACGTTTGCATAGGCCTTGAACTTATTCCAAAATTGAATAAATATTAATGGATGTGTCTTACTTTTAAGACTGAGTCAAATCTATTTGTAAACTCATAAACTTTGTCACCCATAAAGGCCAGCTGAAATTAATTAGAGTTGACATGAGCACAGCTGTGATCTTGTGCAACTCCAACTCATTCCAATAGGAGCTACAGAAGAGACCTGTAAAATTGCTCAAAGTAGAGCCTTGTTTTGACAAATAACAAAATACCAGCAGATATAGTAAAACAGATCACTAGTATACCTACCTGCAAATAAACAAGGTTCTTGCAGCACCTTAAAGACAAATAAATTCTTATTCCAGTTTTTATAGATGAAAACCCATGTCTATGCTAGGATGAAATTTTGTTAGTCTTTAAGGTGCCACAAGACTCCCTTTTTTTTCTTCCACAGCTATCCCTCTGTGATTAACAGGAATGTATATCTGATAGTTTCTAGATCCGGGTACTCGTTCAAGAAAATAAATCCTCACCCTGGTACAAATTGATCAAATCAGATCATCGAAGGGCCCAATACTTAATAAAGATCTCATTCAGCAAATTACGTTCTGCGCTAACTTCAATCCATTTCCAATCAATGCTGTCAGCAATGCTGGAAGGCCGTTATACCAACATACCTGTTGCCCAGCATCTCTGCTCGTGTGGAGATCTAGTGCCAGAAGATCTGTGCCATTAACTGTTATTCTGTCCACTCTACCAATCCCCTAGGAAGAAAGTTCCCATCACAACATAAAAAAAACTGGGAATTTTTATCAGTCACTCTTGAAACCCTAATTTGTCATTACCCCAATGCCCAGCTTATTCTTTGCGGTGATTTTAATCCTAGGATTGGTCCTGGTTCCAGTGATCTACCAGATGGAGTCAAGACTCTGATTGCAGAACAAGCTTGTTTTCTTGACTGATCTTCACAAGATTCAGTTATTAACAAGTCAGGGCTTTTCTTCCTGGACATGCTCTCTCTCATCAATTTGTGTATTTTACATGGTACTACATTTGAGATTTCCAGTGGTACCTTTTTACTTACTTGTCTCCATATTGGGCCAGTACAGTTGATTATATAACTGTCTCTCCCTCTTTATTATATCTTGTGGATTGCTTCCAAGTAGGCAATAGAGTCGAGAGTGATCATTGTCCCCTAAGACTTCTCCTTAGCTTTACGCAGGACAGTCATTTAAGGCCTGCTCCAGGTTCTTTAGCAGATACTCTCCCTGGGGCCAGGAGGATCAAATGGTCTTACCAATTATTTACAGTCCTGGCTCAGATCCTGACAAGCGATGCTCTGTGGTCCCAGCACCAGTTATTATTGCAGCCCGGCAGTGACTCTATCAAACTCTTTGAAGAGATTATTAGCTCTGTGAAACTCATTATTTCAAATAACAGATCTTTACTATCCAAAACTCTTGGCAGCAGTGGATGGTTTGACCAGGAGTGCAAACTAGCTAAGCAAATGTATGTGTTTAACTTGCTATTACAAAGATGAAGCATCAGCAGCACAACTCATACTTTCTAGATCTAAATATAAAAACCTTAAAAAAAACCCTAGATCATGCCAAATGTTTGTGGCATGAGCTGGATTTGGCAGTCACAGTGCAAAGAGAGAAGCACTTCTGGGAACTTGTTTCCTTTGGGTTTGGCAAGCCTCCCCTTCAGCTTGAAGCCCAAATACCAGGAAAAGATTGGTTTGTGCACTTTAACAACATATTTGGACTTCCCCCGTCCTCATCCTGGGCCGATGGAGTACAGAGGCAGATATCCCCTTCTGAACTCACTACATTGCCTGACTGGCCACTGGTTACTGACTCTGAGGTTAAAGGTCTTATTGCCTTTCTAGCCTTGGGAAAATCTCCAGGGGAGGATTTTATTCCTCCAGAACTGTTCAAGTCTTTTCCTGATTGGTGGTCAGCGGTGCTTGCAAAAGTTTTCACCCAGATTAATGAAACTGGTGTGTTTCCCTCTGGTTGGAAACTGAGTATTGTAGTCCCAATCCACAAGAAAGGTGATAATGCTAATACAAAAAATTACCACCCTATAAGCCTGTTGAATATAGCTGCAAAACTTTATAGTAAGTATCTTCTACATAAATTGGAGGATTGGGAAACTTCTAACCATGTAATCCATTCCAACAAGCTGGGTTTAGAAAAGGACAGAATCCAATTGAGCACTGTCAAAATCTTTACCATCTAGTCCTTTTGGGCATCAATGGCCCCACCAAAGCCCTCTTTGTAGCATTTATAGATCTAGCTGCAGCATTCGATTCCATAGATAGGAATCTTCTTTGGGAAAAGCTAGTCAGTACAAACATCGACAAACGTTTGCTGTTTCTTCTCCAGGAACTGCATATGGATATCTTTGCCAAGATTAGAGTGGGTACATCAGGCTCCCTAACAAATGAAATCCCAATTTTCAGGGGGGTTAAGCAGGAATGTGTGTTTGCTCCCATACTTTTTAATTTATACCTAAATGACATTGTGTACAGGTTGTCAGGGGCAGAGTTTGTTGCTCCCTCATTTGGTCATCAGAAAATTTTGATTTTATTATATGCAGATGACATGGTCCTAGTTTCTCTTACCCAAATTGGATTTAAAAGGTTGCTGTATTAATTAGGGGAGTACTGTAAAGAGGAGGCCCTTAACATAAATTATAACAAGACCAAGGTTATGGTCTTTAGAAAACAGCCTAGAAAATTCTCCTGGAATATCCATGGAATTTCTATTGAACAGTGCAGCTCCTTCAAGTATTTGGGAGTGACCTTTAGCAAGACTTTAGATTAGAACCCACACCTGGATATTATTAAATCCTCCACCATAAAAATAATAGGAGCAATCCTAAGGTTCTATCACACTAAGGGTGGATTTCTTGTAGATCCAGCAGTAAAAATATTTATACACAAGGCAATCCCCCATCTTCTTTATGGTGTTGAGGTATGGGGCTGGAAGGAACACATAATTTCCAGTCTGGAATCAATCAAAAATTCATTCATAAGGCGACTTCTCACTTTGCCCAAGGGGATCCGAGCAGCCCTTATGAGGGCTGTCATCAGTTGGGGCCCGAGTCCATCTCATCTTACTCAAATTTTGGAGCAAAAGTAATACCATTATCACCAACTCACCCAGTAATCAGTGTTTTCGATCAATGTCACGAAATGATTCAATTTGGTCTCTATGCTATAACAACATACTCATTATTCTATCCCAGATAACTTGTTGGGAGCTTTGAACAATGGTTACAACCTGCGAAACTGGGTGTACAAATGTGATGCCCTATTGGACAGCTTTGCCATCTCTCAGTCTAAGTTTAAGCTGATCAAGAGAGATCACACCAGAGCATCTTATTTGGTAAACATTTCATCTCCAAACCTTAGAAAGGCAGTCACTTTCCTATGTTTCCAGACAATGCTGATGGCATTGCTCATGGGAAGATATTCTTAAACACCATTGACTCTATGTGTCTGTATATGTGGTGCTCCAGTTCCAGAGGATATATTCCATTATCTGCTATTTTGTCCTATGTATACACACATCAGAATTAAATTTCTCAACAATTTGTTAAAGGGAAAAAAATATCCTCTCTGATTTGGATAAATTAGTCTTTCTATTATCTGACACCAATCCGTTTGTTACCTATAGAGTCTCACTTTTCGCCCTGGCTGCAAGGAAAATTAGGACCAGGATCACTGCTTCAGGAAATGAATCTGACTAACCGGGGAGGGCGGGATATAAATGTGAAATAATAAATAAATAAATAAATAAATAAATAAATTCAAGATTTGTAATTTTACTGTATGTAATTAATTGCATTTTATTCCTAACAATTTTTAAAACCACTCTTGTAATCATGTTTGACCCTTTACCTCTATATTCTTAATTTTCTTTTGTGATGGCCTTTGGCTACATGCAATAAATATGTCTGCGTGTATGTATGTCTAAGTTTGAGTTTTGTATATGTGTGTACTGATTTGATTCCCCATCCCTCTTTGTTGAATTAAACCCTATTTCTATTTTGAGTTCTATTTGTGTTTAGATAAAGATGACTGGAGGCTCTGGGAGTTGTGTTTGAAAGTTTTTCTTTTTTTTTTGCCTACTGGCCATGCCTCCGGTTAGGAAATGGATGCCAGTGGGCTAGAGGCACTGCTACTTTCTTTTTTGTCATCCCCCCCTTAACAAATCCAGGTCCCATAATTTCTTCCTTCATCTGAGATTGGTGTGAGAAACTGGGAGTTACACTTGGAATCAGGGCAACCACAGATAGCAACCAGTTTGATATGGCAGTTTGAGAGGGGGCTTAGTGTTCTTCTTAACTCTAATCAGTTAAACTAGAGGGAGCTTTTGTTACTGTTGTTCCTCCAGTGTTTTGCCCCAAGTGAGAGCTTTGCTCTTTCAGTGCCTTAAAATGCCTTCTGCAGTTTCCTGTGGAAAGCTTAAATTGCTGATTTTAACTCAAAGGACAATGCAGTGATATATTCTCTCTCGAAGGAACTATTTAAAGTATCTAAAAGTGAATACATTTTTCTTCTTACTTTTGTCATAACCTTTGTGTACGCATCAAAACTTTCTGTAGTGTTACCTCAGAGCTTCCATTCTTTAGGGGCCTTATGGTGCCACAACTCTGCAGCTCCCTACATTCCTCACAATAGTTTCTTTGGCATCATCTTTTGTCCTACTGAACTACAATAGATTAAAGTAGATCTAGTTGTCAAATTAAACTGGTTCTGTTACAAGATCTGACTGCTGTAAAGCTGGAACATGCTGGAACCTTCTCTCTATGTGAGCATCAGTTATACTTCTTAAAGACACAATTTATTATCCTATTACCAATCCTTCCTTTCCCCTCAAGATCAGTGGGAATTTGAAACTTCTTTTCTGTAACTGTGTGCAGGTCAAAGAGTTGAAAGTTCCACATACTGAATGCAACTGAAAAAAATTAGAATTCTGACTTTTTAAAAATATTATTTTTTCCAGTATAGGCTTTGGGCTTTAACAATGTAAATAGGCAACACAAAATCACTAATAAATGTCAAAACAGCTGCCTTTGTGCTGGAGCAACAAGTAACTTTGACCTGGGCTCATACCCTTCACTCCTACCATCCTCCCTCTTCCTGTCAGACATTTAGAGCTGTTCTGAACAACTGGCAATAAAACAGGAGCTCAGCTTGGTGCTGCAGACATCTTATAGCCAAACTTTAGGTACCTCACCAGTTGTTTCCCTCTCCTGGCCTACGTAGCCTCCACTTAATTAAACAGCTCAATGGACGACCTCATGCAATACAATCTGCTGATTCCTTTGTTCTTTCCTCATACTGAAGGCACCAATTAATAACTGTGTTCCATAAATATCACTGATCAGAATTTGTCACAAAGGCCGCATTGAATTTTATAAGGAGCTTTTGCTTGGCTAGAAGACTGTCAAACCTGATTTCATTTCCATTTGCTCCCTGTTTTTGCCATAGCATGCCATTGCTTGATTTTGGCTTGACATTTGTTTACTTTTATATCTATGGCACTTTTTTTGTCTCTATAGACACTCATGGCTCCATAGCACACTACTGGAGTTTCATGTAATTATCAACCAGTTAGATAGCACTACTGATGTTATAAATAGGCATTTCAAAACCAGTATGAAATTATCTATATTCAAGAGAGACACCTGCTGGCAAGAAAGTGGAAGTTTGGCCATCTTGAGCCATCATGGAAACTTAAAACATTTAATTACACTGATAGCCACTTAACCATGAAAATGAACTATCCAAGGCTAATTAGAAATACCCAATCTGCTAAAATCATTTGTTTGTTTTTATTTCTCCATCTTCCAGATGCATTCTGTTCCCTTTATGATGTGTAGCATCCAGGGGACATTTTGTAGAAAAAGAGGTGCAGGAGCTCATTAGCATAACTCATTAGCATAACTTATTTGCATATGCTACACCACCTGACATCACTGGAAGTATGTCAGAAGGCAACAAGGAAAAAAGGGAGGGAGGGAGGAAGGGAGGGAGAGAGGGAGGGAGGAAGGAAGGGCAGAGAGGGCAGAGAGGGGACTGCTACTAATCCAAGCCTCAGAAATACCACTATTCTGGGAGGATAGCTTCAGTGGTGGCTGAAGCCTTCAGAAGGCTGGTTGGAGGGACAAGGACCTTTCAAGGGGATGGGGTCATTTTGCTGCAGCCATGACACAAGCAGGCATTCCCCCATGGGGGGGGGGGGGGCTGGCACTAACTCCCGGATCTGAGCTCCCCTGAGCTCCTGCTCGAAATGACCCCTGGTAGCATCTGTTTATGAAGCCTTTGATTTGTTACATCATGGCGCTTTGCAAATGTTTGCAGTGCAGGAAGCATACAAACTATACAGATTAAGTGTTAATTCTAAAAAGTCAACCTATACTGCCAATGGAGTATATTACTCTGTCTATATTCATAAGATCTTAACTCATTTTAGTACAATTGCACATGCCAGTGACTTCATACATTAACCAATATGAAACCAGATGCTTAACTCCTTGCATTGGTGTAAATCCAAAATTAATATAACATTTCAAATTTCTACTGGTGCAAATGAACACAAGCATTCATACGGTGTTCATTTCCGTGTATTTAGAACAAGGTTCCCAACTTGAAATAGCGGACAACTCCCAAGTGGTTACATTCAAAAGCAAAACTGAGGCTATTCTATGATCACTGGGCCAGAGATTGTTTTAAATATTCAAACATCAGAAACTCACCATTTTTTTAAAAAACTCCACCCAAAATAATCTGTCAAAGAAATAGTATGCTTTATGGATTTCTATCAAAATAATAATCCTTGTGACATATCATTCTTGTTCCAAATGACTAAGTCACCAAATCTGAGAGGGTGTTCTCTTCTTGGGCATCTGAAAGACCAGGGGTCCGTTGGAGCGGGAGTGCACAGGAGCACAGCTCCGGGAGTGAGGAGCCCGGGGGGGGGCACATGACCAAGCCCCACCCCCTCCTCGGCTTCCCCGAGCAGTGCAGAGGCGCAGCGCCCCGGGAAAAGCCCTGCTAGGGTCTTTATTGTTTTTAATGTTTTGTTTTAATATTGATAATTTTATCATTGTTCCTTTTATGACTGTGTGCTGCTTTTCCAGAGACTTGCTCAAAGTGGCATATAAATTTTCTAAGTATACCATTTTTTATCTGGGCACATGGCACATAAGTACTGGAGAAATTTCACCAACCCTTCAGCAGCTTCCACCCCATCAGTTTGGTGTAGTGGTCAGGAGTTGGACTCTAATCTGGGAGAACTGGGTTTGATTCCCCACTCCTCCACATGCAGCTGCTGGTGTGACCTTGGGCCAGTCACAAGTTCTCTCAGAGCTGTTCTCTCATGAGCAGTTCTCAAAAGACCTCTCTCAGCCCCACCTACCTCACAGGGTGTCTTGTTGTGGGGAGGGGAAGGAGAAGGGATGGGTGGTGCACATGTCCTGGGTATCTCAAGTCTACTTGAAACCTGGTGGTTTTGAGGGAGCAGGAAGAGAATGAGGGTGTGTTCTTTACGCTTATTTTTATTGCACAAAGTATTGGATGGGGAAGGGAATGGAGGAAGAGCAGGTCAGTTTCACTCACCTGTGGAGTGGAGCCTGAGGGGTGGGTGTTGCCTTCTGACACACTTCCAGCATGTTAGGGGGTGTGGCATATGCAAATGAGTTATGCTAATGAGCTCCTGCACCTCTTTTTCTACGAAATAACCCCTGTGAAAGATTACAGCTCTGCAGGGATGTTATACATTAAACATATAATCAATTAAACAATAAGGATTCATTTACTGTTTATATATTGTCAAAAATGTTTTCCACAGCTTAGGCAACCGCACCTTCCAAGATCCTCTGTGCCTGCAGAATAATTTTTATTCCAGTTGAGGCTTCCTTGTTAAGTGTCTGTGCCCAAAACCAACATGTTAATTTTTCTTTAAAATAATCAGTAACAGAGCTGATAAATGTAAGAATATGTCTGTAAGATGGTGAGCTTATTGATATTTAAACAATAACATTGCTGATAGCTTAAATGGATGCTTTATTAAACAAAATCTACACTCCTACAGCTCTGTTATTCTTGTACATATCTCTGTGTCTAGTAGTGATATGTGGCCCCCTTTGGTGGATATCTAAATCTGTGGATTGGGACCACACCAACACTAAACAAATTTTCCTGCAAACTTTCAGACACCCCCCCCCCCCCCGATTTGCAGAAAAATCTGAAGTCTTTAAAAAATACATTGGTGGGTTTAATTCCCCCCAAAATAAAAAAGCATTTGCACACGCACAGACAACTCACCTTTAATCTTCAGTGATGGTGACAAGTGAAGCCAGGAACCACTCTGGGCCTGGCCTCGATAGCAGGTGAAGTTGGGAGCCACTCTGGGGCTGGCTGTGGCAGCAGGTGAAGCCAGAAGCTGCTCCAGGCCTAGCTGCAGTGGCAGGTGTTCTGGGCCCAGCCATAGTGGTGGGTGAAGCTGGAAGCTGCTCTGGGCCTGGCTACAGCAGTGGTGGTGAATGCTGAGGGGGGTGCTCTGGGCCCAGAAGTAGCAGTGGTTCAAAGGTAGGTGGTGGGGAATGGAGCCGTGCTGGGATCAGCAATGGGAAAAAGATGGGATTCCCCCTGGAGTCTTGTGGGGCCCCCTCTACTGCTACTTTGTGCTAGCAAAGATTTTCAAGATGGGTAGCTATGTTTGTCTGTCTGTAGCAGTAGAAGAGCAAGAGTCCAGTAGCACCTTAAAGACTAACAAATTTTGTGACAGGGTATGAGCTTTCGTAGGTGTAGAACTTTGGGGATATATGCTGTTGAGTGGAGCAATGAAACACTTAATTTGCATATTGGGAGGAGATGTGTAGTGAGTGACTGGAAACAATCAACCTGAGGAGGGGATGGGGCAAAGGGAGGCCCTACAAGGCCCTACAAGGAGGACTCATCTACAGAGGCAGCTGAGGAGACCCACCCCTGCGATCCCAAATTGCTTGGCAGATCTGCAGTGGCCCAACCCAAAGGGGTTGAGGGCGGGGCGGATGGGAAACCAGCCAGGTGTGGAAAGGACACCCTTTCCCGGCTAAGAGTAGGGCTTGAGAGGGTTAATCAGGGAGGCAGGATGGCTGAAAGCAGTGAGGGAATAAAAGAGAGGACTGAGAGAGACACAGGAGGATGAGCCGAGAAACCTATGTGAGAGGCGGACAGAGTGATGACGGGAGAAACCCTACGACCCGGGGGCAGAGAGAAAGAGACAGAGAGATGAAGCCGGGGTGCAAGGGTGACTCCCTAAACTCCAGAAACCTGAATAGGTACCTCGGGGGAGCAGGGGCTGTGACGCAACAAACCCTTAGAGCTCCAGGTCTGAGGTCTCTTCTCCGCCTCTGCGACCTTCCCTCGAAGCTGGACTGCCGGCCCTTTCCCCTTCCCAGTTAAAGGGGGCGACCCACGGGACCCACAAGCCGGGGACTTCCCACAGTGAGCCCCCAGACATTTCTGACTTTGAACTGATGCTGATTCCTGCTCTCAGATGGTGAAGAGAGAGGCCCTAAGAACTTTCATTCTCCTTGGAGGCCTGCTGCTGAGGGATTGTGACTGGACCAATTCCAACAAGAGAACTGTACACTGCCTACTCGACCTTTGGTTTGGGAAAGGAAAGGCGTTTGGGGGTGGGAAGTACAATACTCTATGTGCAGAACTGTATTTTCCTTGTTGCAATAAATAGTTGTGTTGCTTAAGCCAAGGTGTGTGAGTGGGAGGGGGCTTTAAGAAAGGAGGCCCTAAACTTTGCCCTTATTTCCAGCACCTGGGTTACATAAGTATCTGAAAAAGTGAGCAGTGACTCATGAAAGCTCATACCCTGCCACAAATTTTGTTAGTCTTTAAGGTGCTACTGGACTCTTGTTTTCTATAGCAAAGATGTTGCCATTTCTATATTTTGCTTTATTTTGAACCATGTCAAAAGTCCCTGTGTGACAGGGGAGCCAGTCTGGTGTAATGGTTAAGTGTGCGGACTCTAATCTGGGAGAACCGGGTTTGATTCCCCACTCCTCCCCTTGCACCTGCTGGATAACCTTGGGCAAGCCATAGTTCTGACAAGAGCTGTTCTCTCAAGGACTGTTGTCTCAGAGCTCTCTCAGCCCCACCTACCTCACAGGGTGTCTGTTGTAGGGAGGGGAAGGGAAAGGAGTTTGTAAGCTGCTCTGAGACTCCCTGGGGTAGTGGAGGGTGGGGTATAAATCCAATCTCCTCCTCCTCCTCCTCCTCCTCCTCCTCTTCTTCTTCCACATTCGTTTGTACCTAGTGAATGGCAAAAGGTGTTTCATAGCTAGTGGATCACTAAGAAGTGGTGGGACTGAGTTGTTACTGGACCCCTGTCACCTGGATTGTGCCGGGCACATCACGCAGGGGACAGTCTTTCAGATGAATCTGCTGTGCCGCATCTTGAGGAACGCTGGGACTTCGTTTCCCAGGGCACAACATGGTGCTGTCCCTTGGACACACTGGAAAGAACATACAGGAGGCCGGGGAAATGGCAGAAAAGAGATTCTCACCTGTGGTGGCTGGTCACATTCCATCTAGGTTGGATCAGGAGCAGAAGCCACAGCTTTGGCCCCAGCAGAACAGTGGGAGCAAGCACCATTGAATAGGATTTAATAGGATTCTGAGTATATTTGCTTAAGATTGCACAGCTAATGTTCTGCATGCACAGTAAGATTTTGTGGGACCACTAGGAGAAATATATAGATTTCACAACAGATATAATAATAGGGTATCTCCAAAAAAACTAGCCAGTAAAGTCAGCTTTTGGGGCATAATAAGGTCATGGCAGCTAGAGATGGAGCTGCACAGAATTCACTGAAACTATGATATACTATCAACATGGTCTATAAATCTTTCAGGCAGTTAAATTGGCACGTCTCAGTGAGAAGTGGGAAAATATCAGAGATTCGGGTCTTTCCAAGCACTAGAAGGCATAGCTGAAACATAAGGTCATGATTTTTGTTAAGGCCAATAGCTGCTGTACCATAAATCTGGTTTTCGACCATGCAATTTAAGCTATTTAAAAGAAAAAGATCAATGTGCTGTATGCGGTATATATTTATGATGCTGTTACAGAATCAGCATTATCCTCCAATTTAGTTATTATTCATGAGGAGACGCAAGCAGAGAGCAAAGTGGCACAGGATGGCTTCATTACATCACCTCTGTGAAAAACAAAGCTTTCTTATAAATAGCACATTTCTTATTGACAGAGCTTTATTTTAGTGGTACAGTGGTTGATTAAGTTCTCATCAACAAGGAAGTTGGGGTACATAACACTTGGAATGGTGTCACCTGAAAATCATGGAGGAATCAGGGAAGACAAGATGTACAGGTGTAGACTAAAACTATAGATCCTGTGGGTCATAGCATATAGACACAGGCCTGGAAGAGAAATAATCTTATAGTGATATCAATATAGCAATATATTTGTATGGCAAATTAAACAAAAACAATAATACTTCGAAAACATGTAAGAAAATAAAAACCCAAATTTCCAGGTTGGGGTGGAGCACAGTGGGGAGTTGTCCCACATTCACAATGGTCCAGTCAGCTAAAAGTGGGCTAGAAGTGAATGGAACAAATAAAAGCACAGGAAATGTTAACCATGGGAACAAACACAACTCAAAATTGGTTTTAGAAAAAGACTAGGAATAAGGACCATTGTGGAAATAAATACAACAGGCTCTAGAAAGAGGCTCTGGGAGAGTGCCCCGGCCTTGGGCACTCAGCGTCAATTTGCTGTGGTGATCTCAGAAAGGTATAATGACACAGAGTCCACCATTTTCTCCAGAGGAACTGATCTCTGCTACCTGAAGAGCAGTTGTAATTTTGACTGCTCTCCAGCCCTCACCTGGAGATTGGCAACAATTGTTACCCAGGAGGAAATGGCTGGTTTGGAGGTTGGAGTCTATGGCATTGTACCTGTCTGTGGTCCAACCCCTTCTCAAATCCCACCCTCTCCAGGCTCCACCTTTCAAATCCTCAGGAATTTCCCAACCTGGAGCTGGCAACCCCATCTCCTCCCCAGCTAACCATCAACCTACCATTATCTGCCCCTCTGACTGCAGCTAACTTCTGCCCTCCATCCTGGAGATCAGTTGTAATTCTGAGTGATCTCCACCCCTCACCTGGAGATTGGCAACAATGATTCCCCAGGAGAAAATGGCTGGTTTGGAGGGTGGAGTCTATGGCATTGTGCCCATCTGAGGACCTACCCCTCCTCAAACCTCACCCTCTCTAGGTTCCATCCCTCAAATCTCCAGGAATTTCCCACCTGGAGTTGGCAACTCAATCTTCTTCCCAGCCAAGCACCTTTATTTCCCCCTCACTCTTCAGCTTTCCATCTCCCCCTCACACCTGCAGCCTCTACCATGCTCTGAAGCCCTGACTGCCACATCACACTGGCTGTCATTGGGGGGGGGGTGGCATCTCAGCAAGGTATAAGGACACAGAGGCCCCGTCCACACTGTCACTTTTGCTGCTCATTTCTCCCTATTGCTTTGGGTTCCTCCCCCTTTTTCACATGTGTTTTGCTCCCACTGGGACTACTAGAAAGAACGAAACATATGGGGGGTGGCAGAACCTGAAGCAATGGGGAGAAATGAGTGACAAAAGTGACAGTGTGGACGGGGCCAGAGTCTAGCATTTTCTCCAGGGGAACTGATCTCTGCCATCTGGAGAGCAGTTGTAATTCTGAGTGATCTCCAGCCCTCACCTGGAGATTGGCAACAATGGTTTCACAAGAGGAAAAGTAGTCTTTCTCTGCAATGGGGACCAAAGCAGCTTACATCATTCTCCTCTCCCCCTTTTGACTTGCACAACTCTGTGAGGTAGGTTAGGCTGAAAGTCTGTAACTGGTCCAAATTCACCCACTCAGCTTCTATAGCAAGAACCTGGATCTAGCAGATCCTGCTCTGAAGCACTGACTGCTATACCTAGGATAGTCAACCTCCAGGTGGAGCCTGAAGTTCACCAGGTGTCATAACTGAACTCCAGACCACAGAACTCCCCCCCCCTCGAAGAAAATAACTGCTTTGGAAGGTGGGCTTTATGGTATTCTGTTTAACTGAGGCCTCTCCCCTCCCCAAACCCTGGCTTCCATGGACTCTACTAGAAAATCTCCAGGAATCTCCCTACCTGGAGCTGGCAACCCTAGTCAGGACTGGCCCCAATAAGTTCCTCACAAAGGCCTGCGAAGGGTTTCCTTCCTTTGTCTGAACCAAGCTTGGTTGCCTATTATGGCAAAATGGGCTCCAGTTTACAACTCAGCTGTTTGCTTCCCACCCTCGTCCTGTGGGTGTATCTCACTCCTTAAGTTCACTGCCACCACTCACTGAATTGTCACTGGCTTTTTAGAGGGACAGTGAGACCCCTGTGGCCGAATCTCCCAATTTGGAGATGAAATCCCCAATCTTTGGGAGATCCCTGGAAAGTTGGCAACCCAAGGTCCTGACCTTTCCTTGCTTCCCTGGGCTACCCCCTCCCTTTGGTATTGTGCAGAGTGAGAGAGATTAAGTGGTCAAAGCACAACACAGATTATTAGCCCAAATAAAAGAATTCATTTAACTATTTACACAGTTATGGAGCACACACACACTAAACGAATAAGGCACAACTGTAGGAGTAAGCACACACTATGAACCAACAGGGCATAAATCAACAGTGGTTAAATGCAGTCCTCTTTCCCTACACACAATACCCTCTCTACCTCTGGAGGTTGTGGGCTCAGGATAGGATCTCTCCTTGGATCGACCTCTAGTTCTGCTTCAGCCTTTCTCTTTTTTTTGCCCAAGAGAACAGGGAAACTTCCATTCATTCCCCAAACCAGCCGACTGTGGAGTAGTTGAATCTCTGCTGCCTCCCAGGATTCCTCCACGTCTTTGGCTTGTAGCCTGGATCAGCACAGGCAGCAGGAGCCTTTCCTAAGCTCCTGTAGGATGAAGACTGCCTCCTCCCTGGATGGGCTGGACTCTGTATTGATGGTGCCACGCCCTTTGGGATGGTCCCTCTTTCCCCGCACTTTTTGGCCTTGGGGCAGCAGGGAACTGTAGGCCAGCAGATGAGAAAGCCCTATTCAACCCAGTGAGTGATACCCCTGTAGGCCCCTCTCTGGAACTACAGCTCAACTGAACCTTATGGGGGAACATTTTAAACAAACAACCACAGACGGCAGCCATCTTACAAACAGAGGTAACTGCCATTTTGTTACACCTACCAACAGCCATTGAGGGGAAAATTAGTCCCACACAAGAGGCAAGCAGGAGAAGTGTCTTCGTCAAGAGAGAAAGCTGTTTGCCAGTAATTCTGATGGCACAGTGGCTGAAGGAGTGGGCAAGGAAGAGGAGCAGACCCAGCACTCGGCCCATGGCATGCGAGTACTCTTGAGTACTGGCTGGGTGGGACTCAGGCAATGCAGCCAGTGGATAGGGGACACCTTCTGAGTGACACATCACAGAGCCAACTGATTTTATGTGAAACGTTCAGAAAAGTGCCACCCCAAATGACAACCTACTCCAGTATCTTTGCCAAGAAAACCCCATGGACAGTAACAAAAGACTAAAAGATATGACGCCGGAAGATGAGCCCCTCAGGTCAGAAGGTGTCCAATATGCTACTGGGGAAGAGCAGAGGGCAAGTACAAGTAACACGAGAAAGAATGAAGTGGCTGGGCCAAAGACAAAAGGATGTTCAGCTGTGGATGTGTCCGACGGTGAAAGGAAAGTCCAATGCTGCAAAGAACTATACTGCATAGGAACCTGGAATGTAAAATCTATGAATCAAGGTAAGCTGAACGTGGTCAAAAATGAGATGGCAAGACTGAACATCGACATCTTGGGAATCAGTGTACTAAAGTGGATGGGAATGGGTGAATTTAACTCAGAGGGCCATTATACCTACTACTGTGGCCACGAATCCTGTAGAAAAAAATGGTGTGGCCTTTATAAACAAGAGAGCAGGAAAGGCAGTAATGGAATACAATCTCAAAAACGACTGAATGATCTCGGACCAAATTCAAGGCAAACGATTCAATATCACAGTAATCCCAAGTCTATGCCCCAACCACTGACGCAAAAGAGGCGGAAGTAGACTGATTCTATGAAGACCTACAACACCTCCTAAAAACTAACACCAAAAAAAGATGTCCTCATCAACATAGGAGACTGGAAGTCAAAAGGTAACTGGAATAGTGGACAAGTTTGGCCTTGGACAACAAAATGAAGCCGGGCAAAGGCTAACAGAGTTTTGTCAAGAAAACACACTGGTCATAGCGAACACCCTCTTCCAACAACCTAAGAGGCGAGTCTACACATGGACATCACCAGATAGGCTACATCGAAATCAGATTGATTGTATCATTTGCAGTCAAAGATGGAAAAGCAGTCAGTAAAAACAAGACCTGGAGCTGACTGTGGCTCAGATCACGAGCTACTCATTGCAAAATTCAGGCTTAAACTGAAGAAAGTTGGGAAAACCACTAGGCCACTCAGGTTTGATCTAGATCACATTCCTTATGGATATACAGCGGAGATGAAGAATAGGTGTCAGCTATGCTGCCATTGCAGGTGGGTGGAGGCAGGAGGCTGCTGGGTAAACTCCTTAATGTGCTGGAATGTTAAGTTTCATTTCTTTCACTGTGCCTCATCTTCTAGCCTGGCTTGTGACCTTGGTACCTAGCTCCGCTTCTTCCCTGGGAATGTGAACCTATTAGTTTAGGCGCACTTCAGTGCACCCTCTGATTGGCTCAGATCCATCAAGGGACCCCACTTTGAAACCTGTATATCTTTTCCTCTCCCACCTCTAGAGTTAATCCTAGCACAGAATGTATGCACAGATGACCTGCTTTTCCTGTACTCAATAAACTTGATCCTTCTGAAGGAACGTTGTTGGGACTGATTGCCGTGGGACTCTGACATAGGTTTCAGGGACTAGATTTGATAGACAGAGTGCCTGAAGAACTATAGATGGAGGCTTGTGACATTGTACAGGAGGCAGCAATCAGCACCATCCCAAAGAAAAAGAAATGCAAGAAAGTGAAGTGGCTGTCTGATGAAGTTCTACAAATAGTTGAGGAAAGAAGGAAAGCAAAAGGCAAAGGTGAAATGAAAAGATTTACACAACTGGACACAGATTTCCAGAGAACAGCAAGGATGAATGAGCAATGTGAAGTAATAGAGGAAAACAAGAAAATGGGAAGGACTAGAGATCTCTTCAAGAAAATTGGAGAAATCAAGGAAATGTTTCATGCAAAGATGGCCATGATAATGGACAAAAACAGTAGGAACCTAACTGAAGCAGAAGAGATTAGGAAGAGGTGGCAAGAATATCCAGAAGAACTATACAAGAATAATCTCACTGTCCTTGACAATCATGATGGTGTGATCACTGACCTCAAGCCAGAAATCCTGGAGTGCAAAGTCAAATGGGCCTTAGAAAGCATTACTAACAACATAGCTGGTGGAGATGATGGTATCCCAGCTGAGCTATTCAAAGTCCTAAAAGATGATGCTGTTAAGATGCTGTACTCCATATGCCAGCAAATTTGGAAAATGCAGCAGTGGCCACAGGATTGGAAAAGGTCAGTTTACATTCCAGTGCCAAAGAAGGGCAATGCCAAGGAATGTTCAAACTATCACACAATTGCACTCATTTACTATACTAGCAAGGTCATGCTCCATGCTCAAGATCCCACAAGCTAGGCTTCAGCAGTACGTGGATAGAGAACTACCAGAAATACAAGAGTGTTCTCTGTCAGTCAGGTTCAATCATACTATGGAGACACAGCAGCTACACTCCTCAAACCATTCCAGTATAGACAATGTTCTTCACTCTTTATCTTCTCAATCTGTATACCTATCAATATCTTTTGGCCTTAGGAGCATGGCATTTAATACTTAGAACATCTGTGAAGAAATATGAAAGACATTTTTAATAAACTGTTGGATGATATGAAGCTACAGCATTTAAAACTAGTGACCCTGTTTTCACAACTAATCTTCAGATTTGAACTAAGTAAGGTAACGGAGTGTTCAAAGAGTTGCCTTCTATTTCCCCCACACTTTTCAATAAGAAATTAAAACAACTTCTTGGTAAACTCTGAGAGGATAGAATTCATAGTTACATGAAGCCTGCCATCGATGTTGGTTCCCATGATCAATAGGTAGTGCACTTGTGTAAATAACTGGCTGCTCACACAAGCGGTTTATTTACATGAGCCGTCTAATGTCAGAGCTCTCAGCTCCTCTTCAGTGAGCAGGAAAATCATTGCAAGTCAGCTATCCATCCGGAGAACCAATAAGTCATGACTTTATGGCCTGGATGCTGAAAAGCATTACTGTCTTTTTCATATGCAAATGCTGGCAAGGACCGCTCTCGTTTCAAAGTGGTAGCCTGGTGTCTTTGAAGGCAGAAGTGGGCCAACAATCACCCCTCCCCTTTCTTTGGGGGTGGGGGGCATTTCTAGCAACAGCCCAGCAGGAATTCCTAGTCGTAAGTCTTATGAAAGAACTCTGCTTTTTCTTAAACTAAAACCGTTCAGAAACCTTAAATATACCATCTATATCTAATAAATGCTTAGATGTGACATCTCACACACGTACTGTGAGGCTGTAACTCTGAGTTCAAAGATTTCCTTTTGTTGGTGTGTTTTAATCCTTGTTACTGCCAATTACTGAGATTTGCATGATATTTTTCAAAAGACTCTCAGCTAGAGCTTTTTGATGATACTTCTTATTATTTTTCACTCATCTCGTTTTTGAAACTTCTATTTGTATACTGGGTTTTCTAACCCAATTAAAGATGTATTTCAATTAAAGATGTATTTTTTAAATCTGCTTTTAATTAGCTTTCGTTTCAACTAGTATAATTTTAATTAGTTCCTTGCTGCTGATTTTAAGTTCACTGGCACTGTGCTTGGCGACTTCATAAATAGCCTTAACTGCAGTTCTTCATATTGTTCTTTTCTAGCATAGAAGGGCCACAATCCTCAACTAGCTTGCTGGCAACAAGCAATTTTAAAAATAATAATAATAATCTTCCTGATTGGGGACCCAAAGCAGTTTTTTTCACATCATTCTTGCCAGTTTGGTGTAGTGGTTAAGTGCGCGGACTCTAATCTGGAAGAACCGGGCTTGATTCCCCACTCTTCCACTTGCACCTGGCTGGATGACCTTGGGCAAGCCATAGCTCTGTACCAGCTGTTCTCTCAAGGACAGCTTGGGAAAGAGCTCTCTCAGCCCCACCTACCTCACAGGGTGTCTGTTGTGGGGAGGGGAAGGGAAAGGAGTTTGTAAGCCGCTCTGAGACTCTTAAGTGAGTGAAGGGCGGGATATAAATCCAATCTCTTCTTCTCTTCTTCTTCTTCTCCTCTACTTAGTCCTGATGACAACAGCCTTGTAAGGATCTACATTAGACTGGGAGATGGTGGCAGGCCCATGGTCACCTGGCCAGCTTCCGTGGTTGAGCAAGGGATTTGAACCCCATTGTCCTAAGTCCTAGTCTGACACTCTAACCACGACACCAGCTGAGGATTGCTGCCCATGGTGTAGTTGTTGCACAGTGCTGCAGATCTACTGATAGATGCATGAATATGAATCCACTGATCGCATGCGTGTGCTGCAAGACGACTGTGTGCATGGTAGCCTTATTTGAACACATAAAGAAACAAGGATGCAGTCTCAGGGATGACAGTCTTTTTCCTGAAGAACCAAAAGAATAATTAAATACCAAAGACAAGAGAAAGTTGGCTTCAGTATCTTCAGATAGAGCATGAGGGGAAAGGAATGACCCAACATGCTCTATCTGTGCACTATTGAAGTGGACTGCAGAAATAGTGCATGCACTACATCAAAATGATGACAAAATTGTAGTGCTCTCACTTTCACCAATACAAATCATAATAACCAATCATAAACATGACTGTTATTCTCCTCAGAGCAGGGACTCCAACAGACAATGACAAGGTTTTGTGATGTATTAGACAGGGTCTCTGCAGTAAAAATCAAGAATGCCAGTAAAGTTTCCCAAATCTCATTTACCAATTCAAAAAACCAGGTTTTGTCTTATAAAGCTCTACAATCCTGTACCAATGATAATAACAACTGCCGTGTTTACACAGCATCATCTCTGTATATGTTGCTTCACAGAATAAAAATGGCCTGGGTCCAACCTACCTAAGGGACCGCCTTTCCCTGTATGTACCCCAGAGAGCACTTCGGTCTGGGGCCCAACATCGCCTGGCTATACCTGGCCCAAGAGAAGCCAGGCTCACTGCCACCAGGGGGAGGGCTTTTTCGGTGGCGGCCCCTGGCTGGTGGAATGAGCTCCCAGAGGAGATCAGAGCCCTGCGGGACCTGATGCAGTTACGCAGGGCCTTTAAGATGGAGCTCTTCCGCCAGGCATCTGAATAGGGGCCGCTGCCTCTCTGTCCCCCCCCCCCCGCCATCCAGTGATTACCATCGTGCAACCCATATTACCAACTAGTCGCTGATGACCCTGAGTGCTCCCAATATTAGTATGTATATTAACATCAGATTTTATGCCATCAACAGCATTGAGCACTTTAATAATTGTATTGTTGAATTAATGATTAATTTTAACTGTTTTAACTGTTTTATTGTTAACATGGTTCACCTAACTGTGTAAGCCGCTTTGAGCCTGCTGGGTGGGGAGAGCGGCCTAGAAATTGAAATAAATAAATAACTAGAAATAAAGAAGCCCAGTGAGCCAAAATGTCATACAATGGAGCAATAAAATAGTTTATGCTGGATATTCACTGGAATGAGATTATACTTATTTTAAAGTCCCATATCGACATCCAGCATTTGCTTTGAACTGCTGGTGAACCATTCATTTCCCCATTTTACAAAGCAGCGAAAAGAGGCAAAGAAAAGGCAATACAGGACCCTGCCACCAGGAACAAACATAGTACATTCTGGCCCTGGGGGAAGAGACTTGCCACGGGCCTGCCTCCAGCGGAGAAATCAACACCCTTCGCCCCAGTCCCCCACTTTCAGGAAACTGAGCGAAATGGCTGGGAAATGGTGGAAGAGTTGGTGGTGGAAAGGGCCATCAAGTTGCAGCTGACTCATGATGACCCCAGAGGGTTTTCAAGGCCAGAGGTGAACAGAGGTGGTTGTCACTGCCTGCTGTGCATAGCAATCTTGGGCGTCCTTGGTGGTCTCCTATCCAGGTACTAACCCGGGCTGACTCTGCTTAGCAACCAAGATCTGAAAAGATCAGGCTAGTCCTCCACAAGGCTTTTCTAAATTTCCTTTCTGGTCTTTACCATGAAGATTAGGGGAAATCCCTACTGCATCGCCCTGAAGTGATGTGACATCCTTCCCAAAAACCCCACCATCACCAGGCAGTGTCCCCCCCAATTCTCCCAGTATTTGCCTAGGCAGTGCTAGTAATCCTATGGGAGAGGGAACATACGGCCCACCCTCCTTTCTACAAGCAACTCTCAACAGTGCTAACAATTCCTTTCCCCAGCTTCCATTTACTGCCTGACACCTAAACATTAGCTTCCCAAAACACACACACACACACAATTGTTTAGATTCACTGGGGCTGTAATTTTCAAACCACACAATCAGTTCAAAGAGAGCTGGCGGAAACACCTAGCAGCTAAACTCTTACAATGTTGGGAATACTCTGTGGGAGATTCTTGCCTTGGAAACCACAATTAAGTTCAATGCAATCCTTCCTTGTCAAAAGGGTATAATAACAAGACAGTGAGGATTACTCTGTGAGCCTTTTTAATGGCAGTCAGCACAACAAGCTTACCATTTCTGCCCACAGATGCTTGCTGAAAGAAGAAGAAGAAGAAGAAGAGATTGGATTTATACCCCGCCCTTCACTCACTTAAGAGTCTCAGAGCGGCTTACAAACTCCTTTTCCCTTCCCCTCCCCACAACAGACTGAGAGAACTCTTTCCCAAGCTGTCCTTGAGGGAACAGCTGGTCCAGAGCTATGGCTTGCCCAAGGTCATCCAGCCAGGTGCAAGTGGAGGAGGAGTGGAGGAGTGCAAGTGGAGGAGTGGGGAATCAAACCCGGTTCTCCCAGATTAGAGTCCGCGCACTTAACCACTACACCAAACTGGCTCTTGTAAACATCCCCAGTCCCCTGGAGAGCAGGAAGCCAATCATCAGCTACAACTGAAATATGCAGAAGCCGAGTTCCATATGTATGTGTGCAAAGTCATCATGGCTTGCAACTCATGTTCAGTTTTCTCTGATATGGAAGTTTGCCTGGAACTTTGTTGTTCTGAGTCATGTTACGAAAAATCTTATCTGCTCCACTGAAGTGTTTGCAGATTATTTAACATTTACCAATTAACACTGCCCAACCTTCCTCTTTCCCTAAAATAAGACTTTGCTGTACTGGCAGTCACTGAGGAAGGGGGAGCAACCTCACACATATTTCAGACCAGAAAGTATTGTTTTCTAGGAGCAGCTCTAGTAGGGTTGCCAAGTGTTGAAAACTCACCGGTGGGGAGGAGTCCTCCTCTCACTGGGAGTTTTTTCTGGCGCGTGCGCTTTGCGCGCGCGCCCATCGACATCACCAGAAGGGACGCAGCACGTTGGGGGCGTTGCCAGAGCGTCGCCCTGGCAACGCCCCCAACGTGCTGCATCACTTCCGGTGACATCATTACATCGTCCTCGCTGGACGACGTCGGGGGTGGGGTTCCCCCTGCCAGCCAAATGCTGGCCGGCAGATCGGGAACCCCTTTAGCAGGGGATCCCCCCGCCCCCAGGGCTGACTTGGCAGCCCTAAGCTCTAGTATTGGGAGGCATTAAAAACTAACTCCAAAAATGTTTCCAAAATATACTTCAATTTGTGCAACTTATTCTTGAATATATCCAAAAGTGAGTCTTTAAAATTTGCTGATATTGCTCCCCTTACTTAAATCTCTTCTCCCCACTCCCTGAAATTGTTCCTGAACTGAGTTTCAGGGCCTGTGCTTCCCAAGCTATAAGTATTCCCATACTCTTATCAAATATTCTAGGGATGGATACTAACAGTACAAAATAAATTTCAGGTGGGGAATTAAAGCTTTGCCTACTAAGTTTCTCCTCACAGTTTGTCCAAATCTGCACACTTACTTCTTGCTAAGTTGCAATATCACAACCTTACTTCCAGTGTAATGTATCACCCAGCCGGTATGCAGCAATTTCTTTCCAAATAGTAATCCAGCAATTTCTTTCCAAATAGTAATCCTGATATAATTGCCCTACATATTGGTACTTTCTGGCTCTCCCATTGGCTGTGCTGTGCACTGAGCCCAGGGACTGGCCTTGCAGTGGCTTGCTTCCTTTCTCCAAAGGGGACAAAGAGTGGCATTGGGTGAACAGCTATCCCGAAGGCACCCACTGGTTTGTAGAGTGCCCCAAGGGACAGTGCTGTCCCCAGTGCTTTTTAACATCTATTTGTGCCCCCTTGCCCAGATTGCCCAGAGGCATGGGCTGGGATGTCACCAGTATGTAGATGACACCCAGCTCTATCTGTTGTTGGGCAGCCAGTCTGACTCCAAACTGGAAGATCTGGATCGGGCATTACGAGCCATGGCTGGTTGGCTTAGACTGAGCCGACTGAATCTGCATCCGATGAAGACGGAGGTCCTGTGTCTAAATTGGGGCAGTCCGAGGGTAGGGATCCCACTCCTGACCTTCGATGGGGCTCCTTTCATGCCAGCGCCAGAGGTTAGGAGCTTGGGAGTGCTCCTAGATGCCTCCTTAACAATGGAGGCCCAGGTAGCAGCCACTGCCAAATTGGCCTTTAATCATCTTCGGCTGATCAGGCAGCTGGTTCCCTTCCTTGAATGCAACGACTTACTAGCAGTGATTTATGCGATAGTCACCTCAAAATTTGAGTTACTTTGGTCCCCACTCCTAGGTAGAGGCTGCAGGGAGGGGGGAGGAGATGGAAAGCTGAAGTCAGAGGGGCAGATAACAATATGTTGATGGTTGGCTGGGAAGGAGATAGGGTTGGAAACTCCAGGTTGGGAAATTCCTGGATATTTGAGGGGTGGAGCCTAGAGAGGGTGGGGTTTGAGGAGGGGTGGGACCTCAGAAAGGTACAATGCCATGGACTCCACCCTCCAAACCAGCCGGTACCTCCTGAGGAACCATTGTTGCCAATCTCCAGGTGAGGGCTGGAGATCAATCAGAATTATAGCTGCTCTTCAGACGGCAGAGATCAGTTCCCCTGGAGAAAATGGTGGGCTCTGTGTCATTATACCCTGCTGAGGTCACCACAGCAAATTGACGCTGAGTGCTCAGAGCTGGGGCACCCTCCCAGAGCCTCTTTCTAGACCCTTTTATATTATTTCCACAATGGGCCTTATTTTATTTATTTATTTATTTATTTTTTCACATTTATATCCCGCCCTCCCCGCAAGCGGGCTCAGGGCGGCTTACATGGGCCTGTGGCCTAATTATTACAATAACCTATAAAATCAGTTAAAACATTATAATAAATATCATTAAAACATAAATAATCATAAAAAGCTTCCATCATACAGCATTGGATGGCAACCAAATGGCAGGTTTGGGCCCCACCCCCTCGGCCGTGGCCGAGGTTGTGTTGGACCAGGGTACATCATGATGTTTACGATGTCAGATGGTATCCCCAATATCATCGGCGGCGGCTCCTATTGATAAGCCTGGCGGAAGAGCTCCGTCTTGCAGGCCCTGCGGAACTGCATCAGGTCCAGCAGGGCCCTGATCTCCTCCGGGAGCTCGTTCCACCAGACAGGAGCCACCACCGAGAAGGCCCTGGTCCTAGTTCTGGCCAGCCTGGCATCCCTGGGGCCAGGCACACGTAGTCTGTGTTCCGACCCCGACCGTAGTGCTCTCTGGGGTTGATACGGAGAAAGGCGGTTCCTAAGGTATGTTGGACCCTGGCCATATAGGGCTTTATAGGTAAGAACCAGCACTTTGAAGCAAACTTGGTATGCTATAGGCAGCCAGTGCAGCGCTGCCAGCACAGGCCTGATGTGGTCCCGCCTTGCGAATCCCATCAGCAGCCTGGCCGCGGCATTCTGCACCAGCTGCAGCTTCCGGGTTTGCACCAAAGGCAGCCCCATGTAGAGAGCGTTGCAGTAGTCCAACCTCGAGGTGACCGTCGCATGGATCACTGTGGCAAGGTCATCCCGGTCAAGGTAAGGAACCAACTGCCTCGCCAGCCGTAGGTGGTAAAAGGCTGACTTGGCAGTGGCTGCTACCTGGGCCTCCATTGACAATGAAGGCTCCAGGAGCACTCCCAGACTCCTCGCCCTCGGCGCAGGCACCAACGGCGCCCCGTCGAAGCTCGGGAGCGGGACCCCCCACTCTGGACCGCAACGACCCAGGCACAGGACCTCCGTCTTCGCCAGGTTCAATTTCAACCTGCTAGACCTGAGCCAGTCAGCCACAGCGTGCAATGCCCGGTCAAGATAGTCTGGGCCGGAGTCCGACCAGCCGCCCAACATCAGATAGAGCTGGGTGTCATCCGCATACTGATGACATCCCAGCCCAAACCTCCGGACAATCTGGGCAAGGGGGCGCATATAAATATTAAACAGCATCGGGGAGAGCACTGCCCCCTGAGGCACACCGCACTCAAGCGGGTGCCTCGAGGATTGCTGCTCCCCTAGCACCACCCTTTGTCCCCGACCCTGGAGAAATGAGACGAGCCACTGTAAGGCCCGCCCTCCTATTCCCACGTCGGCAAGGCGGCGGGACAGCAGCCGGTGATCGACTGTGTCGAACGCTGCCGACAAGTCGAGCAACAGCAATACCGCCCCACCGCCCTGATCCAGATGTCGTCGGAGGTCGTCCGTTAGAGCGACCAATGCGGTCTCCGTCCCATAACCCGGGCGAAAGCCGGACTGAAAGGGGTCAAGAACCGAAGCGTCATCCAGATACCTCTGTAACTGTAACGCCACCGCCTAGTTATATCTAAAACAGCAGCCTTCTTTCCACCCTCATTGATAGCTCCATTCCATCTTAGTATGCCAGAAAGTGCCACTTAATATGTGTGTGTTAAGAAGCATGGAGAGCCAGTTTGGTGTAGTGGTTAAGTGTGCGGTGGTTAAGTGTGCGGACTCTAATCTGGGAGAACCGGGTTTGATTCCCCACTCCTCCACTTGCAGCTGCTGGATGACCTTGGGGAAGCCATAGTTCTGTCAGAGCTGCTCTTGAAAGAGCAGTTCTTGAAAGAGCTCTCTCAGCCCCACCTACCTCACAGGGTGTCTGTAGTGGGGAGGGGAAGGGAAAGGAGTTTGTAAGCCGCTCTGAGACTCCTTCAGGTAGTGAAGGGCGGGGTATAAATCCAATCTCCTCTTCTTTTTCTATACTAGACACCTGCAAAAACCAAGGGCAGATGACAAGTGACAATATGATAGCTTCATTTGTCTTGTTGGCAATTGAAATAGAAGTAGGCAAAATTAGGCACTTTGCTTTATACATATCAAATTTATAAGTTCTTAAATAGATGAGCCCTTTGAGAATTAACTCCTAATTACCCCAAAATGCTTTAGAAATCATATGACGTTTTATAAACATTGATAACGTAGTTCCTTAATATCAGTAGCTTGAATCCACCAGTAATGTCTGCAGATGGAAGAGAGTTCCATCTGTGGATGATATCCCACATGTGTGGGAGCCAGGACAGCCAGGGAAACAACACAGAGGGGATTCAGATGTATGTCACAGGGAGGGGAAATCAGCAAAAAAAAAAAAACCCTCACCCCACCTTTTATCCACAGAAATTTTCCATGGGCTCCAACTAGGGTTGCCATGTCTTGCTTGGAAAATTCCTGGGGACTTTGGGGGTGGAGCCAGGAGAGGGTGGGGTTTGGGGAGGGGAGGAGCCTCAGCATGGTACAATGCCATAGAGTCCACCTCCAAAGCAGCCATTTTCTCCAGGGAAGCTGATCTCTGTCAGCTGGGGATCAGTTGTAAAAGCGGGAGATCCCCAGGCCCCACCGGGAGGCTGGCAGCTCTAGCTCCAACCCAATTATTTATATAGTAATACACTTTGGTCTCAAACTAAAATGTCAACTGAAAGGCATATGGATGAGAATAAACCAGGCAATATGTATAAAAAACTTCAAAAAGAGCAGAGATGGGACTTATCACCACTGTTCCCCTAAAACAAGGAGCAATTGCACCTCCTTTGCACATCCAACCCAGCTTGGAGACAGAATCTGATCAGGAGAATGGCGGACTCTAATCTGGAGAACTGGGTTTGATTCCCCACTCCTCCACATGAAGCTTGCTGGGTGACCTTGGGTCAGTCACCGTTCTCTCAGAGCTCTCTCAGTTCCACCTATCACACATGGTACCTGTGTTGGGGAGAGGAAGGGAAGGCAATTGTAAGCCGCTCTGACACTCCTTCGAGTAGTGAAGAGTGGGGTATAAAACCAACTCCTCTTATTCTCACCATAACCTAAGCTTTTTTAAAAAGGTTCCCCATGCAAAGTATGATGGTTTTCTATTTCATAGTGTTTTCAGAACAGCTTAAATATTCAAGTTGTTCAAGCTTTGTGACATGGCCTTGCAAACAAAGATTACCCACCAAAGGAATACAACAAAAATAAACTACGTGTAAAAAATGTTTCCTGTCAAGCTACATTCTAAAGCAAAATTCTAGTAATAATGAAGGGCCTGTCACAAGACAGTCTTTTACCATGTTCACATTATGTCTTTACTGGAACACCATAATGCCTGAAAAGAGACATGCTGATCTTACATATATAGCTGGGGGGGGGGGGGGGGGGGACTGTGGTTCAGTGGAAAAGCTTCTTTTTTGTATGCAGAAGGTCCCAGGTTCAGTCCCCAGCATCTCCAGGAACGAGGTGATATGGAAGACCTCTGCCCGAGACCCTGGAGAGCTTCTGCCCGTCTGAGTAGACAAGACTGATATTGGTGGACCAATGGTTTGATTCAGTATAAGGCAGCTTCATGTGACTTATGTGTGACCACTGCATGTCCATGTTGTTTTTACAGAGATGTTTTGTCCTTCCCGTATCACTATGTCTTTTTAGAATATGGTGAACAATGATTGTCATGTGAGGTATCTCTAAATATCAAAGGTAGCATAATATTATGTGGCCTTTGTGGTCTGGATTCTGTCCTAAGAAGTCAGACCACAAAGGCCACATAATATTATGCTACCTTTGATTAAAAAAACATAACTAGATCACCCAACATTTTCATTTTTACCTTAAAGCAGCTATAGGTTGTAATTGTTACTAGAGCAGCAACAGTGGAAGAGACGGCCATTACACAATGTATTTCCAGTAAATCATCCTGTGCCCAAAGATTCTGTTAGCTCCAGATGGGGGAAAATGGATTGGATCTTAGAACATAAGAACATAAGAGAAGCCAATGTTGGATCAGGCCAGTGGCCCATCCAGTCCAACACTCTGTCACACAGTGGCCAAAAACACCAGGTGCCCTCAGGAGGTCCAGCAGTGGGGGCAGGAAGCCCTTCCACTGTTGCCCCCCAAACACCAAGAATACAGAGCATCACTTGCCCCAGACTGAGAGTTCCTATCTATACTTTGTGGCTAATAGCCACTGATGGACCTCTGCGCCATAGGTTTATCTAATTCCCTCTTGAAGCCGTCCGTGCTCATAGCCGCCACCACCTCCTGTGGCAGTGAATTCCACGTGTTAATCACTCTTTGTGTGAAGAAGTACTTCCTTTTATCTGTTCTAACCCGACTGCTCAGCAATTTCATGGAGTACCCACGAGTTCTTGTATTGTGAGAAAGGGAGAAAAGGACTTCTTTCTCTACCTGCTCTATCCCATGCATAATCTCATAAACCTCGATCATGTCACCCCTCAGCTGCCGTTTCTCCAAGCTAAAGAGCCCCAAGCACTTCAACCTTTCTTCATAGGGAAAGTGTTCCAATCCTTTTATCATTCTAGTTGCCCTTTTGTGCACTTTTTCCAATGCTATAATATCTTTTTTGAGGTGTGGCAACCAGAACTGTACACAGTACTCCAAATGAGGTTTCACCATCGATTTATACAGGGGCATTATGATACTGGCTGATTTGTTTTCAATTCCCTTCCTAATAACCCCCAGCATAGCATTGGCCTTTTTCATTGTAGTCGCACACTGTCTCAACATTTTCATTGAGTTATCCACGACGCCAAGATCTCTCTCTTGGTCAGTGTCCGCCAGTTTGGACCCCGTCAATGTGTATTTATAGTTAGGATTTTTGGCTCCAATGGGCATCACTTTGTATTTAGCCACATTAAACCCCATTTGCCATATTGATGCCCACTCGCCCATCCTCGACAGACCCCTTTGGAGTGCCTCACAATCCTCCCTGCTTCTCACCACCCTGAACAACTTCATGTCATCTGCAAATTTAGCCACTTCACTGCTTACTCCCAACTCCAAATCATTAATAAACAAGTTAAAAAGCATCGGACCGAGTACTGATCCCTGCAGTACCCAACTGCTTACCTCCCTCTACTGAGAAAATTGCCCATTTATACTCACTCTCTGTTTCCTCTTAATTAGCCAGTTTTTGATCCACAAAAGGACTTGTCTTTTTATCCCATGACTATTGAGCTTACTTAGGAGCCTTTGATGAGGAACTTTATCAAAAGCTTTCTGGAAGTCAAGGTAAAAAACATCTATTGGGTCCCCCTTGTCCACATGTTTGTTTACTCCCTCAAAGAACACTAACAGGTTAGTGAGATGAGATCTTCTCATGCTGAGTCTTCCTCAATAGATTTTGTTCATCAATGTGCCTACTAATTTTTTCCTTAATAACATTTTCCACCAACTTACCCAGTATTGACTTCTGACTGACTGGCCTGTAATTTCCCGGATCTTTTCTGGAACCCTTTTTAAAGATAGGAGTGACATTTGCTACCTTCCAGTCCTCAGGAATGGAGGCAGATTTTAAGGAAAGATTAAATATTTTTGTCAGGAGATCCACAAGTTCACATTTGAGTTCTTTCAGAACTCTCGGATATATGCCATCCGGGCCCAGTGATTCATTTGTTTTTAAGTTGTCTATCAGACGTAGGACCTCCTCTCTTGTCACCTCAATCTGACTCAGGTCTTTCAACACCCCTCCCAAAATCAGTGGTTCTGGAGTGGGCAGGCAATTCTCATCTTCCACAGTGAAGACAGAGGCAAAAAATGCATTTAGCTTCTCAGCCATTTCCCTATCATCATTCATTACACCTTTTACCCCTTGGTCACCCACTGCTTCCCTGGCTGGCTTCCTACTTCTAATGTATTTGAAGAGAATTTTATTGTTGGTCTTTATGTTTTTTGCGATATGCTCCTCATATTCCCTTTTTGCCTGCCTGATCACAGACTTCCATTTCATTTGCCACAGCCTGTGTTCCCTTTTATCAGCCTCACTGAGACTAGCTTTCCACGGCTTAAAAGAATCCTTCTTACCTTTTACAGCCTCCATTACTTTGTTTGTTAACCATGCAGGCTTTTTTCTATCCCTATTTGTGCCTTTCCTAACCCGTGGTATATATTTTCTCTGAGCCTCTAGGATTGTAATTTTAAATACTCTCCAAGCTTCCCCAATGGTTTTGACCCTTTCTACTTTTCCTTTCAGTTTTCTCCTCACATATCCCCTCATATCAGAGAATTTACTCCTTTTAAAGTTAAAAGTGGTTGTGTCAGTCTTTACGGGCAACTCCCTATTTATACAAATGTTGAACTCAATAACATTACGGTCACTGTGCTCAAGCAGTGCAATCACTTTAACATCTCTCACCAGGTCTTGGGCGTTAGTTAGGACCAAATCCAGGATCGCCTCTCCCCTGGTTGGTTCTGTAACCTGCTCCATAGCACAGTCACTGAGAGTGTCTAAAAACTCAATCTCTTTTCCCCGACCTGAACACATATTGACCCAATCAATGTGTGGGTAGTTAAAATCACCCATTACAACACAGTTATTTTGTCTAGTCGCTATCTTGAATTCATTCATCATTTTATAATCCTCCTCTACCTTTTGATTTGGTGGGCAATAACAAACTCCCAATGTTAAGCTTCCTTTTGGGCCCACTAATTCAACCTACAGCATTTCCAGAAGCGAATCCAATACTCCTACCCTCTCAGTCTTACTGGACTGTATACCCTCTCTGACATAAAGAGCCATTCCCCCTCCAACTTTCTCCCCCCTATCCTTCCGATATAATTTATAACAGGAATCACCATATCCCACTGATTTTACTCATCCCACCAAGTTTTTGAAATACCGACAATGTCTATGTTTTCCCCCAACACCAAGCATTCCAACTCCCCAATTTTACCTTGGACACTTCTAGCATTAGTATATAAACGTGTATATTTTCCCATAGATGTTAAGCCCACAACCTTCCTCTTGCTGCCTCAAGACCTTGCCAGGCAGTCCCTATCTTGAGAGACTTAAGGTCAAATCCCACTTTGTCAAGAAGCTCAGACACTCTCTCTCAGCCTAGCCTACCATAGAGAATGCTGTGACGATAAAATAGGCCAAGGAAAGCTATATGTGCTGCATGGGTGCCCTGAGCTCCTTGGGAAAACAGGCTTGGTAAAAAGTAATTTTTTAAAAAAAAAGTGTCTTAGGGGGAAATGATATAACCCGGGAAAATGACTTGCAAAATAAAGTTAAATAGCCTGGTCCCAGGAACAATGCTGTTATCAAAATCACAGCCCCATATAACAGCTTTAAATTAAAAATGACAAACTTTGGAGATGGTGGATGGCTTGGCTCTCTGTTAACGAGAGCTAGATGACAAGTGCTTTAGAGCGGCTTTGGACAGGCTCTCTTTTTCTCTGCATCTTACGAGTCCACTTAGTTAATACATCACAGTCCAACTTGAACAAAAGCACCACTCACCTGAGCAGTCTACTCATGTGAGCAGTGTAACATAGCAATAATAAATTTATATGACAGCTCCAGATCCCTTCTGCAAACTGAAAAATTACAAGGTGCAATTTTCCAGTTCACTGAAGAGAGCCAAAGAGTCTGCTGCCCCCGTATTATACTCCTCACAGGAATTAAACTGCTTGCGTGAGCGGCATTTTTGCACAAGACGGCGTCTGTCCCTGGAACAAATTCTCTTCTTAAACAGAATGTTCTCATATTTCCCCTGCTGGAGATGCACAAGTTGTCCCTTCACCATGAGCTTGTAAATGGCTCTGCAGGTGAGTCACAAAAGTTTTCTCTCACAGGACACAGGATGAGCAGGAGCAGGAAACTGAAGACGTTTTCATGTCTCGTTCCTTGCACAGTCCCTTCAGTTGGGAGAAGGTCAGACCTTCCAGAACAGACTGAAGGTTGCTTCAAGCTAAGGCTTTCAACCAACTAAAGAATTTTATTTGCTTAATCCAGGTGGTGTCTAGTAAAATATTTTATTTTACAGTGTGTTTTCAAATGCACATAGAGTGGCAGTGATCACATTAAAAGCAGCACTAGTTCTCCAGAAACATACCTCAGGCCCCCAAGGCTATTTCCCCACAGCTCAAAAGTTCAGACATCTACAAAAGTCACTCGCTGCATTCAAATGGCCTGTGGTTTTCCCCTCACTCATTCCCAAGCGGTGGGGCAAGGTGGAGAGAGAGTGGAGTGAGAATCCACTGATCACAGGACCCTGCAGGTGACCCTGCCGATCTTGCTCTGGGAATACCAACATTATCTGTTAATACAAGGTGGGCTTATATTGCAGTTCAAGGAACCCACTAAACTCCTGCCAATACTCTGACAGACAAATAGGACATAAAACGTTCTCATATTGTGTACTTGAAGTCTCCTTCATATTACACATGCGCCAAACAACAAATCCAGAGCCTACTTTCAGGTATGCATTATTTCTGGCCTTCTTTACCTCCCTATATCTCCCCAAGGTCCCACTTTGCTCAGTTACTTTCCTAACTATGTCTCCTTTCCTCCATAAACTATGTCTCCTTTCCTCCTTACTATATACTGTTTCCCCTCAAGTCCTAGGCATAAATACAAACATGTTTCTCTATTCTTTCCCCCCAAAGGCTGCCATAACTTTCTTCCACCTGTCCCTCCCTTTATTAAATTTCCAAATACTTCTAGTGCTTTCATTCCCCCACCCACCATCAGTGTGCATCAGGATGCACACACCCCTGTTGGTGTTTGTGGCGTGCTCGACAGCACCAGCTAAGGAGACTCCAGTCCATGAGACCAGACAACTGAACAACACCATATACAGTGTATATACAGTTTTATTATATAAATGAGGTATATTCTGGCTCACACCAGCAAAGTGCTTCTCCAGACACATATTACAGAGAGAAGAAAAAGTTTGCACTACATACGTACAGCTATATACATATCAGAGCAGCCCATTGTCCAATGAGCTTGCTGCTGAGTCATCCAGTGCTGAGTCATTGTCACTCCTTCTGAGCATGCTCATACTTGTCCTTGTATAGGGTCACCAGCTGAGTCATATGACCCACGGCTCTTTGTTACCTGTCATCTAGATTAACAGCTCCATGTGCTCACAGGCTGGGAGTCTTATTATGCTAACAACCCCATCCTTCATATCAGCATTTCTGCATAAATTTCTGCATAACTCTGCTCCTACCAAAAAGTTGTCTTTGGCTGCAGTCAGACACGCCACTCATAATTTCATCCATTGTTATTTGACATGGAGATGTTTGATCAGACATCCCAGCATAATCCATTTTGCTGCGGGCTCAGCCCATCACTGAACAATCAGATGTGTGGGGGTTTTGCTGTCTTTTACACATGTGCATAACCAAGAAATCAAATCCCTGTGCAGAGATGTCTCCATGCAGGTTTTTTGCACATGCACTTTTCCACTTCCTAGAGTCAAGTCTCTGCTTTGACAGCTCACTAATCCTTCTGCAAAGCACTTTGATCTCTTTGGTTCACAATGAGCCATGGTTGCCTGACAGAGATCACTCCCTTTCCTGCTCATTTTCAAATCTAGCCTAGAGATGGAGACAATTATGCGGTTATGCGCATATCACCAAGCAAACAAAAAAAATGTGCCAAGTTGGAATGGAATAAGCAGACCATCCCGACAGCTTGAGAGCATGTTTGAGTGATCAGACAGTGAAAAATCCATCTGTGGCCCGTCAGCAAGCATTAGAACTGGACTTTCTCTGGTGTCTTTTAACTCCATCTCAGGGGCAGGGCTGAGTGGGTTACTGCCGACTGTGGAAACTTTCACAGATGTTGCTGTTTGATCGTGCACTTTAGATCTGTCAGGCATCAGCAACTATATCATATCTAAACTTACATCTGACCATAGGCTTCTACACAACTGTTTAAGTCACAGAAGACAGCCACCGGGAGGAGCACCAGTCACCACTGTCCAATAAATAATGAAACTAACAGAGCACAGCATGGTACCATTCTGTATTGTGTTAACATATCAGAGTCAAAGTAGTCTAAAACAAATGCATATGTGCTTTAAGTCATGAGTCCACTAACTAAAATTCATTTTCCAAAACTTTATTCTCTAAAGATTATGGCTCAATTTCCTATATCACATTTCCCCCTAAAGAGATATAAACTCTATACTAAAATATTTACTGCTGCAGTCATCAGCTGTCTAGTCCCTGAACTCAAGGTGGGGAAAACATCCTGAACATCAGACATAATAGTATACATATTTTATTTTCTACACTGATGTAACATTATTATAGGAAACATGTAATACATGAAGTCATCTATATTTATTTATTTATTTATTTCAATTTTTACCCCGCCCTCCCCACGAATGGGCTCAGGGCGGCTTACAATGAGGCACTCAGTGCCAGGTCACGATAAAACAGTTAAAACAATTTAAATAAATTAAAACAGTCATTACAATAACAGTACAGTTTGCAACCGTTGCAAATAAGTGCTCGCTGTGATGTTGATGTCAAGCTTTATGATGGCATCTGACTGACTCCCTTAGTGCTAGCATCAGGGTCATATTCCAGCCCTCCGCCCGGCCTGGGCCTCGCCAGCCCTCATCGCTGATGTCACATCGCTAGATGATGGTAAATGATGGTAGATGGTGGCGACTCCTAACCAAAGGCCTGGTGGAAGAGCTCCGTCTTGCAGGCCCTGTGGAACTGCATAAGATCCCACAGGGCCCTGATCTCCTCTCAGAGCTCATTCCACCAGGCAGGAGCTGCCACTGAAAAGGCCCTGGCCCTGGTTTTTGCTAGCCTGGTCTCCCTGGGGCCCAAAACCTGAAGTCAATGTTGCGACCCTAACCAAAGTGCTTGCTGGGGTATGTGTGGGGAAAGGTGGTCCCTCAGGTATATTGGACCCTGGCCATATAGGGCTTTATAGGTAAGCACCAGATCCTTGAAGCAAATTCGGTATGCTATAGGCAGCCAGTGCAGCACCACCAGCACAGGCCAGATGTGGTCCCGTTTAGAGAGATCCATCAAAAGCCTGGCCGCAGCGTTTTGCACCAGCTGCAGCTTCCGGATTTGCGCCAAGGGCAGCCCCATGTAGAGAGCATTACAGTAGTCTAGCCTCAAGGTGACCGTCACATGGATCATTGTAGCCAGATCCTCATGGCTGAGGAAGGGAACCAGCTGCCGAGCCAGCCGAAGATGGTAAAAGGCCGACTTGGCAGTGGCTGCTACCTGGGCCTCCATAGTTAAGGAGGGATCCAGGAGCACTCCCAGACTCCTAACCCTTGGCGCCAGTACCAATGGCACCCCGTCGAAGGCCGGGAGTTGGACCCCCCTCCCCAGACCACCCCAACTCAGGCACAGGACCTCCGTCTTTGCTGGGTTCAATTTCAGCCGGCTCAGCCTAAGCCAACCAGCCATGGCGTGCAATGCCCGGTCCAGATCTTTTGCGTTGGAGTCCAACCGGCCGTCCAACATCAGATAGAGCTGGGTGTCATCAGCATACTGGCAACATCCCAGCCCATACCTCCAGGCAATCTGGGCAAGGGGGCACCTGTATATGTTGAACAGCATCGGGGAAAGCAACACCCCCTGAGGCACACCACAGTCAAGTGGGTGCCTCATGAATTGCTGCTCCCCTAGCACCACCCTGTGTTCCCGACCCTGGAGGAAGGAAGCGAGCCATTGCAAGGCCCGTTCCTGTATCCCCACATCAGTGAGGCGGCAGGTCAGCAGCTGATGACTGACCGCGTCAAACAACACCGACAGGTCCAGCAACAGCAATACTGCCACACCGCCTCGATCCAGATGCCTCTGGAGGTTATCAGTAAGAGCGACCAGTGCAGTCTCCATCCCATGTCCCAGGCAGAAACTGGACTGGAAGGGGTCCAAGACCGAAACGTCATCCAGATAGCCTTGTAACTGTATCGCCACTGCCCTCTCTATTATCTATATGGCAAGTTGGAGACTGGCTAATAGTTAGCCAATTCGGCCGGATCCAGAGATGGTTTTTTCAGGAGAGGGCGGACCATTGCCTCCCTGAGTGCCCCCTGGAACCGCCCTTCAAGGAGGGACTTGTTGATAATCTCCCGGACGGCACCTCGAAACCCCTCATGGCCTGCTTTGATCAGCCTGGAGGAAGTTGACAGATTGTTCATGACCGTATGCCCAATCTCTTGCATCCTTGATCCGTGCCCCTCCTGGCTGAGGACCGAATCGTTCTAAACAATTGGGCCGGGCGTGAGCTCACGGACGCAATCGAGACAGCAAAAAATTCTCTCTTAGCTGCCTTGGTCGCCATCTCATAGGCTTTCATAAACGTCCTATAAGATGTTCTTGTAGCTTCATCCCGAGTATGGTGCCACTGTCTCTCCAGCCGTCGCAGCTCTCACTTCATAAGCCGCAACTCTTGGATATACCAGGGTGCATGCCTACTGCGAGAGCATAGAGGGCGCCGGGGAGCGATCTCATCAATGGCCATGGAGAGTCGTCTGTGCCAGTCCTCCCCTAACTTCTCCAATGAGCCGCCAGGGGTCATCAGATCCTGCAGAGCCATCTGGAGCCACGTGAGGTCCATTTGGCTCCGCGGGCAAGCTAAAATAAGCTCACCGCCAAAGGGTCAGGGTGGAGCATTCAGATGGGCCCCCAGGGCATAGTGGTCCCACCATGGTACTGCTGAAGCAGTAATCTGGTCCACTGTAACCCCTGCAGCAAAGTTCAAATCGAGCGTGTGCCCAGCCTGGTGTGGGGGGGCTGAGATGTATTGGGAGAGTCCCAGTGCCGCCATGGTCGACACCAGGTCCACTGCCTGAGTGGAGGCTGTGTCATCAGCATGGACGCTGAAGTCACCCAAGACCATTAGCTTGGGATATTCCAACGCCCAGCCTGATACAGCCTCCATCAGGGACAGCAGGCTGCTGGCCGGTGCATTAGGTGGTCGGTACACCAGCCACACAGCCAAACTCTCTACAGCCTCCCACACCAGACCGACACATTCCAAGCCCATGATCTCCACTGGCGGGAGCGCCCTGAAGGAGTAAGCCTCCCGAATGAAGGTTGCCATGCCTCCCCCCCACCCCCTAGTCCACGACTGGTATAAGACTGAGAATCTCAGGGAGGCAAGTTGGGAGAGAGCTACAGTCTCCCTGTCCCGCACCAAGGTCTCGGGCACGCATGCCAATTATAAGGTCTAAAATCTCTTCAGAGTGAACTGGATCCAATACATATACACTTACTCCCACAAAACTAAAGGTGTTTGATTCCCTCTACTGGATGAAAATCAGACCTGCAGGATTATCAGGTAACAGAACAATTTCTGGAGCAAAAGCTTTTATTATCAATAATAATAACAAAACATAGTTTGAGTGCAGTCGCACCTTTAAGACCATCAAAGTTTAATTCTGGGTATAAGCTTTCATGCGCATGCATAATTCATTAGATAATACATGCAATGGTCACCTCCAGGCTGGACTACTGTAATTCGCTATACGCGGGCCTGTCCTTGCACCTGACCCAGAAGCTTCAACTGGTCCAAAATGCAGCCACATAAGTCCCTTGAACAGCACATATTCAACCAGTGCTGCATGAGCTGCACTGGCTTCCAGTGGAGCACCGGATCAGGTTCAAGGTTTTTGGTTTTGACCTTTAAGGCCCTTAGCAGTCAGGGACCTACATATCTTTGGGACCACCTCTCCCAGTATGCCCCTGGAAGAGCATTACGCTCAGGGTCCCTGAGCATTATGATGTGGTCCCCAGCCTGAGAGAAGTCCAGCTGTCCTCGAACAGAGCCAGGGCCTTTTCAGCCCTGTCTGGTGGAACGCTCTGCTAGAAGACATCCATGCCCTGTGGGAGCTGCTACCTTTCTGCAGGGCATGTAAGGCAGAGATGTTCTGCCGGGCTTTTGGCTGAAGACAGCAATGGGACTTCTGGCACTCCCATATAACTCCCCATTCCTCATAGCCCCTCCCCCCAGGGAGGCAGGGAGCTAGGATTTTCCACCATCTTAAGTATTGTACTGTACATATACTGTTTTTATCTACTGTTATTTATCAGACTGTTTTAATATAGTTGTGTGAGATTGCATATTACTTGTTGTAAGCCCCCCTGAGCCCTACTTGTAGGGAAGGGTGGCCTAGTAAATCTAAATAAATAAAACATGTATCTGATAAACTGTGCCTGCACATAAAAGGTTATACCAAAAATTAAGCTCTGTTGGTCTTGAACTCTGAACACTGGACTCAAACTTTGTTCAGTTGCTACAGACCAACATGGCTACCCACCTGAAACTAATAACCAAACACCTCCCACTATGGGGGAGGCCTCCCACTAGCACCATTTGTTGCCTGCTGCTACTCAAGCAGTGGTAGGAGAAAACAAACAATTCTGGGGGAAACCTGGAAGAGATCTCGTGTAGCTCTAGGAATTGTCAGAAACCCTGTGGTTTTATGACAGAGTTTCCAGTGATTCCTAGAGAGACATGACATTGCTTCCAGACATGATGCCATACACCTCCCACCCCATGTCCCTGTCCCCCATATTCTTGCCAGTTGTTAGGCACAATGAGGCAACACTGCATCATTATAATGGGTTGAGTTTATATGAAAGGAGGATTGGTATATTGCATATGGACCTCTGGCACGGTGGAGCACAGTACTGTTCTGCATGGGTGTACGTCCCCCCCCCCCCCCGAAGTGTATTGAACGCACTGTGGGATCCCCTTCAACAAAGGCTGAGCTGTATTAGCTCCTCTTAAACCATGTCTCATGCTTATGCATGTTTCTGCATTAATAGTTTCAGATGCTGGAATTCTAGTTATAAAATAGTATAGATACAATCTCTCTATATTATAAAACTGATTTGGAGTGGCCACGTATGATGCGCTCCCTCAGGCGTAGGCTGAACGAGCCGCCACTCAGCCTGGGGAACCTGGCCACTGGCTGACGCGGCACCGCCCCGAATGTGCTCCGCGATTCGTCCACATCATAGTCCTGCTCACCCACCCACAGAACCACCACCCAGCCTCAGTAGGCTACAAACCCATGGGGCACATGCTCTGCCAGTGGCTGAAAGGGGTGGCCGCTGATGCCTTGATGTTGCAGGACGATGGTGCCATCCGGCCACCAAGCCTCTGCCCGCTCCTGCCGTCACCACAGCCATCACTGCGGGGACCTGCCGGTGCGCACAGGCAGCTGCACGCGGGGCCTCAGGCCACTCCTGACGGTGCCACAACTGATGCCCACAGATACCTGGGTAGGCAGCTGCAGGGGGAACACCAACGGGTGCAGGCGGGGGGGTGCACGAGCCCTGATGGCAGCTAGAGCCCACTGTATTGCTCTACAATGGGCCTTGCTCCTAGTAATATATAAAGCAGTAGCACAGCCACTGGCTCACTGTTACTGTCTAATGCAGGGATCCCTAATGTGGTGTACATGGGCAACATGGGACCCACCAACACCTTTCCTGGTGCCCATCAATTGCTATTAGAAAGTGGGCATTGTACCCTACTGAAGTCCCTGTCCTCTCCAGGCTCCATCCCCAAACCTCCAGGAATTTTCCCACCTGGGTCTGGCAATCCTACCCCCCCCATACCCCACCAGTGGCCAGGGAGGACCTGGCAACCCTAGTTTTCAATATGTGACTGAAGGTAAGCTGCAGCAGCCATTTTGTAGCTGGCTCAGCCTCCTGCAGCAGCTGTGTGGCAGCCATTTTGTGGCTGTACCCACCACGCTGTGTCAGAATCTCAAAGTGTCCGGTGCCGTACTTCAGCCAAGGCAACTGCAGCAAGATTGGGGATTTCCTCAACTTTGCAGGAGCCAAGTGGAACCCACTCACCTCCCTCCGACCTCAGGGAACTACTGTCAACTTGGCCAGAACACACAGGGCAGGACCCTGGGCAGCAGGTAGCTGCAGCAGCTGGACATGGGCATCACCTCCTGGGAACTGGCCAGTGAAAGAAAGGGGGAGGGCCAGCAAGGATGGGGCAGGAGACTGGGAGGGAGTGATGCTGCAGCCCCTGGCCCAGATAATGGCTCAGGCCCTAGGGGCGGAGCCAGGGGTTGTGCTAGGAATGATTGGCAGGGACAGGAAGAAGTATAAATGGAAGCTCCATAACCAGCCTGGGGAGGAGAGAGGGGGCATTATTATTGCCCAGATTAGGGCAATGCTTTAGGAACAAGAGGATGAACTTGAGTGATGTAACCCTTCCTGGTACGTTTTGAATTCATTCTGTACATTTTGGTTTAGCCATGGGTTCACAATTCCCCCATTCCGATTGGCTGCACAATAAAGACCAGCTAGGGTTGCCAAGTCAGTTAAACTTACCGGTGGGGGAGAGTCCTCTGCTGGCCGGGAGCTTCCCCGGCGCGCGCGGGGTGACATCACCGGAAGTGACGTCAGCACGTTGGGGGCATTGCCAGGGCGACACTCTGGCAACGCCCCCAATGTGATGGCGTCACTTCCGGGTGACGTCATTACATGGGGTAAGTTGTCCAAGCTGGACGACTTCGGGGGTGGGGTTTCCCCCGCCGGCCGAATGCTGGCCGGCAGATCGGGAACCCCTGTAGCAGGGGATCCCCCGCCCCCCGGGCTGACTTGGCAGCCCTAAGACCAACCATTGGTCCTGAAGCCACCCCAGAGAGCCAGTCATAGAGCCCGGCTTAGGTCCAATAGGACTTGGCGTATATCATTATATTGTATATAGTGTACTGTTGAGAACGTATAAGTTTGTATGCCGCTCTGCTGGAGCTGAGTGATGTTCAGAATAAAAGCCTTGTTATGATTTATCATCTCCTGACTCTCAATGCTTAAAACTTTCCTCCTTCCTATTCTGAGGCCCGGGGAGACCCCAGGGGATGAAGGCAGTACAGCAGCTAAGGGTGGTACCAGTGAGGGAGGAGTCTAACACGAAGGTGCCTGGAGGCTCAAAAAGGTTGAGGACCCCTGATCTAATGTTTCCTCATTCTATAATGGGAAGGCCTGCTTATGAAGGAAGGAGGAGAACGTGTAATATGTATAGATTAATATTTCTGTTGCTCCATATCCCTAACGAAACTTTCAGTGCTGAATGACATACTGATGTTTCAAAGCCCTCACAGTTAAGAGGGAGGGGAGGCTTAACAACTGATTTCACACAGGGGCGTCAACTTTCTAAATCCCCAGGGGGGCAGGTGCTCTCTTGTGTGTGCGCGATTTGCGCGTGCGCACGCACGGGACCATGTCTCTGCCGCTCCCCCCCGGCCCAGGGAGGCAGACCCGCGGCGGCGGCAGCCAGCTGGCCGGCTGACTGCCGCCCGCGCGCACGCGACTATGTCTTCGCCGCTCCGTCCCCCCCCGGCCCAGGGAGGCAGACCCGCGGCGGCGGTGGCAGCCAGCTGGCCGGCTGACTGCCGCCTCTCTCCCCCTCCACCACCCCAGGGAGGCAGGAGGGCAAGCCGGGGGTGGGGGGGAAGGAGAGGCGGCGACGGTCGGCTGGGCGAGCATTTTGCTGGGGGGTGGCTGAGCCCCCCCCGGGAAATTTCGGGGGAGGCTCGAGCCCTCGAGCCCCCCCGTAGTTGACGCCCATGATTTCACATAGGTGAAGGCCTGTTCAGATTACTTACTAAGCCAGGACAACAGCAGCCACAATTTCTACTGTGCATGTACTGACTTTGAAAGCTGTACTTCTATCCACACTGCTGTGGGCTGAGCAGCTCACATGCATGGTGATGCCACGTGTTAACACTGCTCCTGGGCTGGCTTTTAGCTCCTGGCTGCAACTGAAGCTTATCTGGGCATCACAGAACAAACTGTGCTGAAGCTATGCAGAAAACAGCAGCTCTGGCCTCACTGTGTACATAATGGCCCAGTCTGCATCTAGCATTCGCTCCGTTGTTTTACCAAACCCACACTGGAACAGAAAGAGATGCGGCTCAAAACCACATTCATATACCCCAGGCCAGTGCCATACTGACGGCAGAGTCACCCCTGAATGGCCATAAAATGCAGACAGCCACCATAAAACTGAGAGATGAACGAAGTGAAAGCGGCATGCAGTCTGGACACTGCCACAAAATTCTACAATCAATCAAAGTGAAAGCGGCACGCAATGCAGAGGGGCATTTCTGTTCCCGTGTGGGTTTGGTAAGACAGCAGAGCAAATGCTAGATGTGTGAGACTTCTGGATCGAATCAATAAGCCAGACCTTTGATGAAGCAAAGAGTTCTTTATTCTTAATGATGGTCCAGGTACTTCATGTTTGTTAGAGATACTTGGTTACAGGCAACAGGGATTAATATACCCCACACAGTCAGGTAAGGGCAGGCAAAGGGCCAATCAGAACAAATACAAAAAAAAGCGCGAAAACCCCCAACCGTTGGTTCTCACAGAAAAGGCGCAAAAGCACTAAAAATTCCCCCCATTCCCCTTAGTGACCCCTACTTGCGATTCACAGGCCAGACACCTGGCTAGAAACAGTTCAACAGTTCTCCAAGGTTATAAAAGCAAGATAAAACATTCTAGGCTCCAGAGAGAAAAAGGGAGGTGACGAGTAGAGATAGCAGGACTGTTTACGTGACGCGATGGAATGCGGCAAGCCATCCTCCCGGGAAGGAAAAAGACACATTAAGCAGAGCATGCAATAAACCCCAAGGCTAGTCGTAAATTACAGATAGAGACCCCAGGCCTGAATAATTAATGGCAGAGATTCTGACAGATGCAGATTGGGCCAGTGTCATTGTGTCAGATGATGGGGTGGGTCTTCTGAATGTGAATGTGGCTGTTTCAGTTAATGTAAACCCATCTTCCTGGGGGAGGCAGAAAGAGCGTCACCCATGCTACTGAAGCATGTAATTACAAATCAGATCTTCCCAGACTGGAAAGACTTTCTGCTATATACGGGTAGAACCAGGGTTGCCCCACTGACATTTAGCAGAAAGCCCCCACAATTTTGGTTAACACAAGCCACCCCTGTCCTATTATCATAATGCCAACTGAACACCATTTACCCATACAACTGGTAAGCGAACTGGCTGTTCACCAAGTAAAGGATTGTTCCGTTTTTTTCTGAGCCTTCTAGTACTCCTGAGAAGCAGGAATGAAGGACAAACATTCAGTTTCTTCTTTGTCCTTGACTTTAAAATGTAACACTTTAATGTGCTTGACTTGGAGGTATTTATGCTGGTGAACACAATGTACAGATTTGGCAGCCTCTCTGAGCGCTCGGCAGTCCAGTAGCCAAAGGAGCTGCAGTCGTCGTGGGTGGATTTCCCCCTCAGCCCCAGACGTTTGTGTTTTAGTGGCTACAAATGCTACAACACACTTTCATTCAATATCATTTTTGCTTTACTGAAACCAGATTCTAGCCTTCTAATTTTTTTGCTGTTTATGTTTAAGACCTCCTACATGTAAAAGATTCTTTTCTTTAAAGCGGCAGGTACACTTTATGAAGTAGTACTCTCTGTAGAACACGATAACTGCATGGATTCTTCCAGGTTCCACTGTTTCCAAGGCGGCAGCAGTGGTTGCTGAGCCATCAGGTAGAGCCCCATGAACCATGAGCCACCACCAGCAGCCCCACCCACCCCCTCGACCACCACCCCCTCTATACTTCCCCTCCCTCTATGACCGAACAGCATCAAGCACCACTCTAGCTGACTGCAGTCTCTGGCGAAAACTTTTTGTGCCATTGAAAGGGGGTGAAGCAGCACCAGCTGGGCCTCAGAGACCGCCACCTGGACTAGGACTTCTGCCACCTACCAGTGAACGCTACTGCCCGCCTCCCTGGCCAGCTGGCCTGGCCCCCATTCCCTATGAGCCACTGCGCTTCTTCTGCCCTGCTGCAGAGGGTGCCGTCCAGGGTGGAGCAGGGGCACAGCAGCAGCTACAGCCAGATGGGGAGATTTGTGAGCTAGGCATTCGTCTGAAGGAGCTAGAATTGCTGGCACTCACTGGGGATGGCTCGGACCCACAGCAGTGTGAGTACCACAAACATGAGGGGAGCCTGAAGTAGCTGTTCCAAAACTTCTTGGCACAGGGCTCCCATATTGCTCTGTGAATCTCGTCGTCTTGTACATACTCTAAGAGTTCTCTTCAATGTTGTTGTGAAACTGCCTCAGATATAATATGGGACTTAACATCTTTAGCATGACATGCCAAACAAGTATATTAATGGTGTAATACAATTCTACATCCAGTACAGGACTTCATCCAGTCTATGTTCCACGACAGCACCCCAGCAATTAATCACAAGACCCTGAGTCCTCTGCCCTGACCACAAACATCTTTTAAAATCCTTCCAGACAGGCCCAACAGGCCTCAGAAAAGCCTTTCCCACAAGCTCCACTAGGTTCTCTTTGAAGCATGTTTCTATAATTGCATAGCTGCACAGCTGAGAAAATTCTCTGCTTCTGACATAAGCACTAGGACAGGATGTGCCAAAAATGTCACCTCTATACAAATGACTAAAAGACCATTTTCTTAAAGGAATCTGGTAACTTTAATATTGGTGCCCACGTGCACCGAGTTTCTAGACCCTCAACTCATTTCAATAATTCCCATAAAGAAGCTAATGTGGCCCTGCCAGCTGTGTTGCCAAATCACACCCTGCGTTCCAGTTAATGCTATATTAGATTTTCTCAATGTACCAAAGATTAAGCAGTTGTAGTTTTTCTGTCCACTCCTCCTCTGATCCTGCTCTCCAGTGCTAATGACGTGTGCTGTGCTGCAGGTAGGGGTGGGAGACTGATGTCAGGATCAGCAAAGGAATCAGTAGGAGAACTTGTGGCTACTCTGTTAATTCAAAGAGGATTTTAAAGATACCATTCAGATCTCTGGTTTGCATGCTGGCAACCCAATATGATAGGTTTCATTTAAGGCTTATATACCTGATACACACAGCTTCCAAGGATCAGTACAGTCAGTTGACACAAGCCCTCTCCACTAAACGTATTAACAACAAATTCTGGTCTGGATTTTTAAGGCCCTGCATATCAAATATTTGGAAAGCCTTTAAGGGAAAGAGGCTGAATCATCAGCTCACAAAATCTAAAAGCTAGTTGTTTGAAACCTGAGGAAAAGGGCTTTCTTATGGCAAAGGAAGACTGCATAATACCTAACAATTATTTTTAAAATAAATTACAAGAACTTTGGAATCAGATATCTTTCAAAAGCCTGGAAAGAAGCTAGAAATAGTGGATCATTACGTTACTGGGTGTGGTGCTGTAGTGAATTTTAATTGTCAAAACGTAATCATAAGGACAAATCTGTTCTTCATTGAATTAAAAGAAAAGAAGCGTCCTTTGCTACAGCATTAAGGAATTGGACAGCTGTTCTAGGGCTAGAAGCCTGGGAACCAATGCATGGAGTTCCAGGGGCCCATATCATAAACTGCAGAAAGTTAGTGGGAGCCCCAGGTTTTTTAAAAAAGACATTGTGTTCAGAGGTTCCCATCTGCACTGAAGCAGCAGGCTGACCACGGCTGCTGCTTGGGTACAGGGAAATGCTGGCTCCCTGCCTAGGAGCGAATTGGTGAGGCGTGAGTTTGCATTCCTGCTTGAAGGCAACCCTGTGCTGTGCTGCAGCGCATAAGATTAGACTCAATAAGGTTATTCACTAAATAGAAATCCATTCCGAATATTATCATCTTGCTATATGATTGTCCCAAAGACTATATTGTATATTTTTCAATTCTTTAATAAGATGATGTTAACTTGATTGGCAAGCTGCGAGCTAATAGTTTATATTCTTTCCCCAAAATAACTGTACACTTATATTCATCTTTGTTGATCAACTAGCATCATCATCTGTTTTTTTCTAGATAAGCATCTAAAGGCACTAAAAGACGAAAAGACGCACAATGTAATGACAGGCCTGCCTCCGAAGAAACATTCACCTGCATCATGAGAGCTCTTTCAGTCTGACTTTAAAAGCTTGCATTCTAGCAGTGGACTCCTTTGTACCATATCAATGACTAGACAGTTTTCTCCTTTGCTGCTCCGCTGGAAATGGACAATTCATTCTTCAGCTAGCATTTTGTACATTGTTTCATCTAAGACTGTAGATTTCAAATACAAAGCAACCTGACATTTCAGCCTTGTAATTCTTCGACAGTTGTCGGAATATGCGCTCACCACAGAACAGTTGCATCCTATTTGGCTTAAATGCGTATATTTCAAGGCTCGGTGCTCTCATTTTACATAAAAGATTGGCAGTAGAAGGGCTGATAAATGTATCTGTTACTTATTTCTCAGCCCTAGATGACTATGTGGCACGATGATGGCCAGATGACCATGTGAACTGTATCGTGTCTGAGGTGACAGGAAAGGTCTGTGGGCTGCTCATATGTGCAGTTAACACTTGGTGGCCGCAATCGCCATTTATTTATTTATTTTTGAGATTTATACCCCGCCCTCCCCACCTTACAGCAGGCTCAGGGCGGCTATCAACAAATTGTTACGCATTAAAACCATGAAAACATAAAAACTTACAATGCACAACAAATCACACAGCAAGGTGGCATACTTCGTCAGCTAAATCTGAACAGCATCACAGATGGGAACCAGTTCTAGTCAGTGCAGACGGGTCTAGGTTGGCAGGTTCCAATAGTGGGGCCAGGCTATAAGATCGAGGTGGCCCCTACTTGAAAGCCTGGTGGAAGAGCTCTGTCTTGCAGACCCCGCGGAACTGTAAGAGGTCCTGCAGGGCCCTGATGTTCTCTGGGAGCTCATTCCACCAGTGTGGGGCTGCCACCAAAAAAGCTCTGGCCCTCGTAACCGCCAACCGGGCCTCCCTTGGCCCTGGGACAACCAGGCGATTTTGGGACCCTGACCGCAGCTCTTGCTGGGGTACATAAGGGGAGAGACGGTCCCTCAGGTAGATAGGTCCCTGGCCATATTTCACATTTCACAAGTCTGGATGCAGAGTTTATTCTAAGCTTTGTCTTCACACTGTGCAGTCAGCCAAGACAGGGCTTCTTCTTGCAGATGACCACACACAATATGCATAAACCAAAAGGAATGATGGATAAATGGGTAAAAAGTCAGATAAATGGAAGGGAAGTGCCAAAGACAGTGTCCCCCTTCATTTTCTTTTTCCCATCTATTTACTTTTACGAAACAACCTAGCTCCTGCATAGACCCCATAAATGCTTATGTGCAAAAAGCTTAGTCCCCACCACTCTGCACAAACTCTATCCAAATGTGTGATGGAATATCCTCTACCTGAGTGGCCCATCACAGGTAGAGGATATTCCATCTCCACATCATAACAAGTTTTACCGTTGCCTCCACTCACAAGTTCAGCTGCCAGGCATCAACTGGATAGTTAACTAGTGAAGTACATCAAGTAATGGAGGTACCAGTTCATCTGTGGCATTGCATTCATGATGTTCCATCTGCACCTGCTAGTCATCTGTTGATGCTGCATGTGAACCATCTCATAGGTTTGGTTTATATACTGAAGAGGTAGATGGAGGGAAGGCCTCCTACAGTAGCTGAGGGTTCTGAGATGGGGAAGAAGCTCTCCATCAGCATTTAGATTAGTCAACCAGGGCAAAGGGCCAGTGGGAGAAAGGGTAGCTTATACTGCCTGGTCTCCTACTCTTGGGAAAGAGAATGGATCAGCAGTACTGCTGCCACTACAACCTGACCTTTCTTCTCTTCACAACGGCTGTCTCTGTCTTAAAGCAGCCCTTCCTGCATTGGCTAGTCAGGGGACATCAGACACTTGTGGAGCAAATGAGGAACTGCTGTTTAAAGAAGACAGGCACAGCTGCTGAGAACAAGAGATAAGGAAAATACAAGGAAACACAGCATACAATATGCAACAAAAATGAAAACTATTGTGCATATACCAATGCTATAATGAATCCTATATATATATAATTGCCCTAACACATTGGCCATTTCCAGTTCTTACATTGGCTGTGCTGTGCACTCCATCAGCCATTGGCCCATCAACCACCACTCAAGAGTACTCACATGCCATTTTGGCTGGATGCTGGGTCCGCTTCTCTCCCCCACCCATTGCCAACCTAGACACTCTTCCCTCACAGAATAAACTGCCAAAATAGCTCTCTCTCCTGATGAAGATACCTCTCCTGCTTGGCTCCTGTGGGACTAAGTATTCCCTCAGTAGCTGTTGCTAGGTAGCCAAGCTTGGTTCTGTCAGTAAAAAAGCAAAGGCAGGAGGCCCTTTTCAGGCCTTTGTGGGGAACTCATTGGGGCCAGTCCTGACTATGGTTGCCAGCTCCAGGTTGGGAAATTCCTGAATATTCTGTGGTGGAGTCTACGGAAGCCAGAGTTTGGGGAGGGGAGAGGCCTCGGCTGAACAGAATGCCATAGAGCCCATGCTCCAAAGCAGTTATTTTCTCCGGGGGGGGGGGGGCGATCTGTTGTCTGGAGTTCAGTTGTGATACCCAGCGATTTTCAGACTCTTCCTGGAGGTTGGCTACCCTAGGCATAGCAGTTAGCGCTTCAGAGCAGGGTCTGCCAGACCCAGGTTCTTGCTGTGGAAGATGAGTGGGTGATTTCAGACCTGTCACAGACTTTCAGCCTAAATTACCTTACAGGGTTGTTGTGCAGATCAAAAGGAGGAGATGAGAATAATGTAAGCTGCTTTGGTCTCCACTGTGGAGAAAGACTGCACTTTTCCTCCTGGGGAACCATTGCTACAAATCTCCAGGTGAGGGCTGAAGAGGTCTCAAAATTAAAACTGCTCTCCAAATAGCAGAGATCAGCTCCCCTGGAAAAAACAGCTGCTTTGCAGGGTGGACTCTGTGTCATTATACCCTGCTGAGGTCACTTCCCTTTTGCTTGAGTCCCCACTGTGGAGAAAGACTGTAGTTTTCCTAGGTAGAGGCTGCAGGTGTGTGTGGGGGAGATGAAATCTGAAGCCAGAAGGGCAGATAATGGTATGTTGATGGTTGGCTGGGAAGGAGATATGGTTGACACCTCCAAGTTGGGAAATTCCTGGATATTTGAGGGGTGGAGCCTGGAGAGGGTGGGGTTTGAGGAGGGGTGGGACCTCAGACAGGTACAATGCCATAGACTCCACTCTCCAAGCCAGCCATTTCCTCCTGGGGGACCATTGCTACCAATCTCCAGGTGAAGGCTGGAGATTACTCAGAATTACAACTGCTCTTCAAATGGCAGAGATCAGTTCCTCTGGAAAAAATGGTGGGCTCTGTGTCATTATACCCTGCTGAGGTGCCCCCCCCCAAGACAACCAGTGTGACATAGCAGTTAGCAGTTCAGAGCAGGGTCTCCCAGACCCAGGTTCTTCCTGTGGAAGCTGATTGGGTAATTTCAGACCACTCACAGACTTTCAGCCTAACCTACCTCACAGGGTTGTTGTGCACCTCAAAAAGGAAAGAGGAGAATGATGTGAGCTGCTTTGGTCCCCAATGTGGAGAAAGACTGTACTTTTCCTAAGTAGAAGTTATGGGGAAGAGGGGAGGAGATGGTAACCTAAAGTCAGAGGGGCAGATAACAGTACACTGATGGTTGGCTGGGAAGGAAATTAGCCAGTTTTTGATCCACAAAAGGACTTGTCCTTTTATCCCATGACTATTGAGCTTACTTAGGAACCTTTGATGAGGAACTTTATCAAAAGCTTTCTGGAAGTCAAGGTAAACAACATCTATTGGGTCCCCCTTGTCCACATGTTTGTTTACTCCCTCAAAGAACACTAACAGGTTAGTGAGACAAGAGCTTCCCTTACAGAACCCATGCTGAGTCTTCCTCAAGAGATTTTGTTCATCTATATGCCTACTAATTTTTTCCTTAATGACAGTTTCCACCAACTTACCCAGTATCGACATCAGACTGACTGGCCTGTAATTTCCTGGATCTCCTCTGGAACCCTTTTTAAAGATAGGAGTGACATTCACTACCTTCCAGTCCTCAGGAATGGAGGCAGATTTTAAGGAAAGATTACATATTTTTATCAGGAGATCCACAAGTTCACATTTGAGTTCTCGGATGTATGACATCCAGGCCCGGTGATTTGTTTTTAAGTTGTCTATCAGATGTAGGACCTCCTCTCTTGTCACCTCAATCTGACTCAGGTCAACACCCCTCCTGAAATCAGTGGTTCTGGAGTGGGCAGACAGTTCTCATCTTCCACAGTGAAGACAGAGGCAAAAAATGCATTTAGCTTCTCAGCCATTTCCCTATCATCCTTCACTACACCTTTTACCCCAAGGTCATCCAAGAGCCCCACTGCTTCCCTGGCTGGTTTCCTACTTCTAATGTATTTGAAGAAAGTTTTATTGTTGGTCTTTATGTTTTTTGCGATATGCTCCTCATATTCACTTTTTGCCTGCCTGATCACAGACTTCCATTTCATTTGCCACAGCCTATGTTCCTTTTTGTCAGCCTCACTGCGACTAGCTTTCCACGGCTTAAAAGAATCCTTCTTACCTTTTACAGCTTCCATTACTTTGTTTGTTAATCATGCAGGCTTTTTTCTATACCTATTTGTGCCTTTCCTAACCCACGGTATATATTTTCTCTGAGCCTCTAGGATTGTAATTTTAAATAGTCTCCAAGCTTCCCCAATGGTTTTGACCCTTTCTACTTTTCCTTTCAGTTTTCTCCTCACATATCCCCCCATATCAGAGAAGTTACCCCTTTTAAAGTTAAAAGTGGTTGTGTCAGTCTTTATGGGCAACTCCCTATTTATACAAATGTTGAATTCAGTAACATTATGGTCACTGTTCCCAAGTGGTGCAATCACTTTAACATCTCTCACCAGGTCTTGGGCGTTACTTAGGACCAAATCTAGGATCACCTCTCCCCTGGTTGGTTCTGTAACCATCTGCTCCATAGCACAGTCATTGAGAGTGTCTAGAAACTCAATATCTTTTCCTGACCTGAACACATATTGACCCAATCAATGTGTTGGTAGTTAAAGTCACCCATTACAACACAGTTATTTCTTCTAGCCACTATCTTGAATTCATTCATCATTTTATAATCCTCCTCTGTCTTTTGATTTGGTGGGCGATAACAAACTCCCAATGTTAAGCTTCCTTTTGGGCCCACTAATTCAACCCACAGCATTTCTAGAAGCGAATCCAATTCTCCTACCCTCTCAATCTTACTGGACTGTATACCCTCTCTGACATAAAGAGCCATTCCCCGTCCAACTTTCTCCCCCCTATCCTTCCAATATAATTTATAACCAGGAATCACCATATCCCACTGATTTTCCTCATCCCACCAAGTTTCTTAAATACGCACAATGTCTATGTTTCCCCCCAACACCAAGCATTCCAAATCCCCAATTTTACCTTGGACACTTCTAGCATTAGTATATAAACATATAGAGTTTCCCATACATGTTAAGCCCACATGTTAACCCTTCCTCTTGCTGCCTCGAGACCTTGCCAGGCAGTTCCTATCATTTGCCACATTCTCAGAGAACAATTCTAATCCCTTTCTTTGCAGGAAAGTAACAGCTACCCGTTCGTCTCTTTGAGATGAACCATCCCGAACCAGAGATTTTTCATCCCCAGTTGGCTTTTCCCCAATATTCAGTTTAAAAACTGCTCTGCCACCTTGTTGATTTTAAGCGCCAGCAGCCTGGTTCCTTCCCGGGACAAGTGGAGACCGTCTCTCTTGTACAGCTCCCTCTTGTTCCAAAAAGCATCCCAGTGCCTAACAAACTTGAACCCTTCCCCCCTACACCATCGCCTCATCCACGCATTAAGGCTCTTGATCTGTGCCTGTCTGTCCGGCCCTGTGCGTGGAACAGGTAGCACTTTCGAGAAGGCTACCTTGGAGGTCCTGGCCTTGAATCTCCTACCTAGCAGCCTAAATTTTTCCTCCAGGACCCCACAACTACATTTCCCCACATCGTTGGTGCCAACATGTACCATGACCACTGGCTCCTCCCCAGCACTATCTACCAGCCTATCTAAAACATGCGTAATGTCGGCTACCTTCGCACCAGGCAGGCAAGTCACCATACGGTCAATACGCAGTTTTGCCACCCAGCTGTCTACCTGCCTAAGGATCAAATCACCAACTACCAGAAGCCCCCCTCCCTCCCTGCCCAGGGATGGTTCCTTGGTACAAAAGGATACCTGTTTACCAGCTGAAGAAGAGGTCCCTTCTGAGGGCCCATTCCCCTTATCCACAGCACTGTGCCCTGTTCCCTCTCGACCCTCATGCTCCCTGACAGCAGCAGGGCTGCCAGATACAGAGTGGGACATACCTAACAAGTCCCCGAGAGTCTTCTCCACGTGCCTAACTGACTGTTTCTGCTTCTCCAGGTCAGCCACCTTGGCCTCAAGGGAGCAAACTCGTTCCCTGAGAACCAGGAGCTCATTGCAGATGTATGAAGGGAATAGCAAAGATGATGGAAATAGATATCTATGTCAATCAAGCAGTGTGGAGTTGTAGTTAGAGTACTGGCCTAGGATCTCAGAGACCCAGCTTCAAATCACCACTCTACCTCACAGGTTGCTATTCTGATGATAACAGGGAGGACAGAACAGTGTTGAAAGCTTCTTTCCCCACCGGAAATGAAAGTAGGATACACACACACACTATATGGACAGTGCAGGGGAGGGAAGAGTCTGTTAGACATTTAGAACTTTATTTCAATGGGATTTGTGGGGACTGGACTATGTAACAGCAATGTCCCCCAAGAAATAGTATTTAGAATTAAGTATTCAGCATTACAGGCTATTTGTAAAAATATTTAGTCATTATTTGACAAAATCATTGTTTTCACAGGCACAAAGGAATTAGCTAAGTGCAATAATGCTCATTGCATTTCTCACATTCTTGTCAGTATATATTTGTGCTGAGTTTGTGTTATAGAGCTTATGCATGACGGTTCTTGATTTCTGGGCACTTTGCATCCCATGCATTTGCTGTCTGCTGTGCTGAAGGAGCAACAGCAAAAAGTTCTGTGGAACGCTGAAAAGGTTAATAGGACTGAACAGAATAAAGTTTGAGTCCAGTCGCAGCTTTAAGACCAACAAAGTTTAATTCTGGATATAAGCTTCTGTGTCCATGCCCACTTCATCAGATACATTGAAACACTTTTCCTCAAGCCTTACATATAGATAGAGAGAGGGTAGTGGGGTTAGTTGCCAGGAAGGGCTAGTTAGAACAGAACGGAGACAGAGTTCTGTGTTGTAGTTGTTTTTTTAAAAATCTGGTTGCTCCACTAGATGGCAGTATGTAACAATACTTCTACCTGTGGAGTTTTGCCACTCAGAATAATTGCTTCCCAAAAATGGAACTTGTAATACCTGTCACTGTAACACACACAAACACACACCAAAAAATTAGGTATTTGGTATCAACATTTTAGAAATACCATGTGCTCCTGGAACTATAGCTGATCTTCAGGGTACAGTGGCAGCCTCTATAGTATCACATCCCTGTTGAACTCGGGGCCCTCCCTAGACTCCGTCCACTTTCCCAGCAATTTCCCAAACTGGAGCTGGCTATCCTGTGTTAATGTTGCCAGTGAAAGACTGCTAAAGACTTAGGGCATGTAAGGGAGTTTTGATTGGTCATCTAGGGTGGCTATCTCTAGGGTGGGAGATTAGAAACTGCCTAAATGTGTGCTTGCACTGAAACACCCAAGTGACAGAGAGAGAGAGAGCCCAAGGCCAGAAGGTAAGGTCCTCTCACTCCAAACTCTAGGAAACAATGTTCCATTTAGGCTCTTCAGTTTACTTGAGTAAAAAAGGCAGCAAAGAAGACTCCTAAAAATTAGACTGCAATAAATAAGCACAAAACAAACAATGTTTGAGTATGAAAGAACAATCCAAATATAGATTGGGGGTGGGTGGGGGAGAACCAAGATAAGAAAAAAGCATGGATCCTTGAAAGAACTGCCAAAAAACCCTGAAATCCTAAATGGGGGCCCTGGTCTCCCCTGTCCCTCCCAGAAATATCAAAGTGTGCTCCACTTGGATAGTATTGAATAGTATCTTCAATATAATATTGAGTACTGGGTAATATTTGTAATGGAAAGTTAGCCAAATATATCTTTGATTCATTAATCCTGCTGGAAAATGAATGATGTTAAGCAACCATCTCAATTAATCACGTAGACACAATATTTTTCTCCATGACCAAACAAATGCTTGGAGATGGTGATGCGGTGGATGAGGGGCAATATACACTGATGCTTTGTCCAGACATGATTGAAGCACTGTTGGTCAATAAGAAAGCCATTTGAGTACTGAGTCAACCTGGGTTGAGCTCCTTAACCATCTGTGGCCTGGGTACTGAGGGACAATATTCTCTCACATATTCTCTCATAGTTATCACAAGCCCTGCTAACAATACCCCCTCTCCTGCAGAAGCTCGGCAAGTGGCAACTAAGGACATGGCTTTCTCAGTGGGAGCTTACTGTTGTACAATGTTATCCCCCTTGAAGCTCATCTGGTGCCCATCTTGTTGGTTTATGATCACATGAAGATGTCTTATGCTGAAGTTGACCCTTGGTCCATCAAGGTCAGTTTTGTCTACTCAGACTGGCAGCAGCTTATCACAGTGTCAGGCAAAGGTCTTTCACATCACCTGCTACCTGGTCCTTTTAGCTGGAGATACCAGGGACTGAAGCTGAAACCTTCTCAATGACAGGCAGATGTTCTTCTACTGAACCACAGGCTTTCCCTGAGCCCAATGAAGATATAACCTGAGGGTTTCCCCCACCTTTAGTATTTACCCTTTCTCTATGGCTTGTCCTCAGTTCGAACTTTTTTTACTGTTTGATTTTACTGATCATTGGTGTATTGCAGAACATTTTATTGTTGGATTTGTATTTTTTAAATTAAGTAATTCTGTCATTTATTGCTTTTTTTGTTTGTTGGCGAGATGAGGTGGATGGACCAATTGACAGAGGGGCTGCAGGTATGAGCAGGGTGCTTGAGATGGTTGTGTTCTTACATACTGGGAAGGCATAATGGGAGCTGACTGATTGAGACTTGCACTGATTTCTGCCTTAGAAGTACTGCTTGGTACTGGTTCTACCTGTTTTTGCTGAATCTGCTTCTGCTCGTGAAGGTGGCAGAGGGAACTGAGAGGCAGTCCTAATGGCAAAAAGGGGGACAGGTCACCAGCATGGCTGGCACAGATCTGCATCCTCTGACCACCATCACCAAGTGCTGGGGAAGAAATTGTCTTTAGTCATATCAGGAAATTGTCTTTAGTCATATCAGGAACAGTGAAAATGTTCACCAGCCAGATACCTTTTTCTAACTCCCTCTTGATGGGTTTATTTCAATACTAGCAATAAGGCCCATTGTGGAAATAAATACAATGGGCTCTAGAAAGAGGCTCTGGGAGAGTGCCAATTCAATTTGCTGCGGCAACCTCCTCAAACTCCACCCTCTCCAGGCTCCACCCCTGAAATCCCCAGGAATTTCCCAATCTGGAGTTAGCAACCCCATACCCTTCCCAGCTAACCATCAACCTACCGTTATCTGCTCCTCTGACTACCACTGACTTCTGCCCTCCCTCCTGGAGATCAATTGAATTTCTGAGTGATCTCCATCCCACACCTGGAGATTGGCAACAGTGGTTCCCCAGGAGGGAAGGCTGGTTGGGAGGGTAGAGTCTATGGCATTGTATCTGTCTGAGGTGCCACCCCTGTTCAAACCTCACCATCTCTGGTTCCATCCCTCAAATATCCAGGAATTCCCCACCTGGAATTAGCAGCCCCATCTCCCTTTCAGCCAGTCATCAACCTAACTTTATCTCCTTCTCATTATTCAGCTTTCCATCTCCCCCCCCCCCACCTGCAGCCTGTATCCAGGAGGGAAAGTAGCCTTTTTCTGCAATGGGGACCAAAGCAGCTTACATCATTCTCCTCTCCCGCTTTTGATCTGCACAACAACCCTGTGAGGTAGGTTAGCTTAAAGTCTGTGACTGGCCCAAAATCACCCACTAAGCTTCTACAGCAAGAACCTGGATCTAGCAGACCCTGCTCTGAAGCACTGACTGCTACCCTAGGGTAGCCAATCTCCAGGTGGAGCCTGAAGATCAGCAGGTATCACACCTGACGTCCAGACAACAGAACTCCCCCCCCCCCCCGAGGAAATAAGTGCTTTGGAAGGTGGGCTTTCTGGCATTCTTTTCAGCCAAGGCCTCTTCCCTCCCCAAACCCTGGCTTCCATAGACTCTATCAGAAAATCTCCAGGAATCTCCCTTCCTGGAGCTGGCAACCCTAGTCAGGACTGGTCCCAATGAGTTCCTCACAATGGCCTGCAAAGGGTTTCCTTCCTTTGTCTGAACCAAGTTTGGTTGCCTACTGTGGTGAAATGGGCTCCAGTTTACAACTCAGCTGGATGGGCTGGAGTCTATATTGATGCTGCCCCACCCCTTGGGACAGTTCCTCTTTCCCTGCACTTTTTGGCCTTGGGGCAGCTTTGAACTGTGGGCCAGCAGATGAGGAAGCCTCTTTCAACCCAGTGAGTGATACACCTGCAGGCCCCTCTTTGGAACCACAGCTCAGTTAAACCTTATGGAGGAACATTTTAAACAACCAACCACAGACGGCAACCATCTTATAAACCCAGGTAATTTCGTTACACCTACCAACAGCCACTGAGGGAAGAGTTAGTCCCACGCAGGTGTCAAGCAGGAGAAGCATCTTCATCAAGAGAGAAAGCCATTTGCCAGTAATTCTGACAGGGCAAAGTGACTGAAGGGGGAGTGGGCAGGGAAGAGGAGCAGACCCAGCACCTGGCCAATGGCATACGAGTACTCTTGAGTGGCAGCTGATGGGCCAATGGCTGAGGGAGTGCATTGCACTACCAATGGGAGAGCTGCAAAGGGCCATTCCAAAACACAATTATATATAATGATGATGATGATGATTCCTTAACAAAGTAAATCACAAGCACAGTAGGCACCTGGTTACTGCAAATGGCAGCTGCCTGCCCAGCATGTGAACTAACCCTTCTCAGTTCCCAGAGACAAATCAGTATCCCCTGGGTGTTATGGTCCTTCAGGCCGTTAAACTGCTTAACTTCTATAAATAATCCCTTCACCTGGAGGGATGTATGCCTTAAATAACAGGCATTGGAGACTTTGTACTGCTTGCATTTTGCATATGTGCATCCATCCAAGAAGTGATTGCAAGAACTATCAAAGCCTCATTTGAAGTTTGTATCGGAGGAGAAGAGGGCGTTAAAGAGCCCGTCACCTGCATCTTGTAGTAAGCAGGTAAGATGGGGGGAGACCTGTCAAAGCACCTGATGCCTTTCACATTGCCTTGAAATGAGACTGTGCCCTTCTGCTGTCCTGTCATGGAGGGAAGCAGCAGCTGGGGGAGGGGGGGGCTTAGAATGGAAGGCTAAGGAAGGGGCAGATGGCAAGCCCCATGGGTTCAGACTGAGCCTCCAAGGCTAGCTTATCTAGCCACACTTCAGAGAGGCATTTACAATTCCTCATAATAACTGAGAATAAAGCACCAGCTCTCTTCCCACATTTTTCAATTATGCATGCCAGACAGTAATTGTCAGGTGCAATTTATCCCCATTCTGAAAAGCAGCCTTCTGAATTAATCCATCCATCTGCACTGTAATCAGGGAGGCAGCCCTTCCAGAGAGAAATATCTGGACTTCTGCACAACATTTAAAAATGCTAACAAGCCACATGCTTTCATTTCAGGTTTCTTAACCATTCTTTTTTTTTAAAAAAAATCCTTTGTGGGTTTTCATCACTGCACACATCCTAAGCATGATAAGACAGTTGCTTCCAACACACCTATAGAGATCTTCATGTCCTCCCTGCTGGAATGCAGCACAGTCTTCCACTTCAGAAACTAGATGCTGCTTTGGCTTTTTAGTGATGGGAAGTTGGACATGAAACCCTTTCAAAACAAGGAAGTGTTTGAGGTTTGTTTCATTTTGTTGCAAGAGAAATCCTTGAGCTTCATAATCGGTTTGTGCTAATGACTCTACTTCTGTTTTTCAACCCAACAATTCAGATCTAGGCTTTTAAAGTCACACTTGTGAAGTATTAAATTGTGCGACAATATTGAATTGGAACTACCTTTATTCCCCTCACATAAGCCATGTCAGAAAATATGCTTACAAGTAAATGTAGGTAGTTATGTTGAACTTATATATTCTCTGTGTTGTGTTTCTTCCTTTTGGAGAAACAGGATAACAAATACAGAAGACAATCATATTGCCATGGGTCCATTGGGGCCGGAGCAAGGCGGAGCAAAGCTCCACCAGCTCAGGAGTGGCCACTAGGGCAGCCACGGGCCAAATCAGATTCTCTAATCTGATTCAGCCTGCCGCCGAATTTCGGCGGCAACTTTAAAAGCCACTGGAAAGGAGGGGGTTTGAGGGAGAGGCTCCAAACTTGCAGGATAGCTGCTGGGGCCTCTCCTCAAAATACCCACCAGGGGGTCCAATTCTACAGGCCCCCAAACAGGTTGCCCCCATTCCCTCCATTGTTCTCTATGGGAGGAAAAAAGCTAACATTTTTTCCCACCATAGAGAACAATGGAGGGGATGGGACAACCTGTTTGGGGACCCATAGAATTGGACCCCCTGGTCCAATCTTCTTGAACCTTGGTGGGTATTTCGAGGAGAGGCCCCAGCAGCTATCCTGCAAGTTTGGAGCCTCTCCCTCAAACCCCCTTTCCTCCAGCCCCTCATATACCCTATGAGTTTTTGCCATTGATTTCAATGGCCCATAGGGTATAATGGGGCTGAAACTGACATTCCCTTTCTGACACACTTCTGGTGATGTCAGGGGATGTGGCATATGCTAATGAGTTATGCTAATGAGTTATGCTAATGAGCTCCTACAGCTCTTTTTCTGCGAAAGGACCCCTGCATATTGCAAAAGGAGACAAAGCTTATCTCTGGGCTTTTCCCTATGGTGTGTGGGGGGTGTTTCTCAGTCAGTTCTGCCTCCATATTGCTTCAGTTTATCCCCTGATTTCCACATGCATTTCCACAGAGAACCTGCTTAAACTATGATAGATGACTGGTTTATCATCATATGAAGCTCCTACATGTCTCACTGTGGCCAGGTCTGGCACTAGGCGAATTCTCTGATCCCCCTAACAAAGCCTGCACAGCAAAACATGTAGGGGCTTTGTATGGTAATAAACCTGTCACCCATCACCTGGCATTTCCCCCCTTTTGTTCTGCTGGCACATTGCTGGGTGTAGTTCAGTTTTTTTCATCCTTAGACTATCATTACAATACTCCATTGATACACTGGAATGTTAAGGGCCTTTAAAGGGGGTGGTGTTGTGACCACACTGATGACAACAGCACCTTCCCTTGAACACCCTCACCATTAAAGGCATGTGCAGAAGAAAATAAACTGACTTCACAACTGTGAAAATGCACAGGGAGGGCAGACCCATGAAAGAACCGTGCTCAGACTGATTCTGGTGCTTGTGGGTCCACTGTCAAGAAAATCTGGAGTAAGTCAAATGTGTGGGGAAAGTTCCCAGTTTAAAAACTCCCAGGAAGCCAAATGTTCCGGAAATGCTGAGATGCCACCACCCTGTGACAGTGACCAGCATCAGGGTCCGCACTGTGGGGTGGCTGATGAAGTCACAGCACATCAGAGGGCTCCCCACCACCACCCCTGATCCACTGTGGCACAGGAGTAGTAGTCGCAGCAGCCCCCACTGCCTGCTGTCTTGGGCAGCGTGTAGCAATGGCCAGACTGAACCCTTTTAACCTTCCTGAGCAAGTGAGCCATGATGGCGGTCAAGAAGAGGGACAGGACAGTAGGAACCCTCCCCAACTGGGCTCCCTTGCCAGATTCCTGGCTGTGGCCATTGCTGCTTGCCTGTTAAGCAAATAACAACAGCAGCAGCATTAAGCACAACTGCTGACTGTTTGCCTCCTCTGCCTGATTGAGGTCACCCGAGGCGCTGGAAGAAAACGCCATAGTGGCCAGGCCCGTAACCAGGATTTTGTGGCTTGTGGGGCAATTTTTTTTCTGGTGGGGCTGAAGTTCTCAGTGCAGAAAGAAAAGCCATTTAGCCAATAGAAAGCTGTGGCCAGGATAGATCTCTAAATTGCAAGCTGTCAACCACTTCCAATGACAGTTCTCAGCTGCTGCAAATTAATCACTCCTGCCAGCCTAAGCAACAGTTCTGATAACAAGCCAGCAGGTGGGAGTGATGACTGCTATAGTCAAGAAAGCTAACACTTAGGAGGCAGGAAAACTCTCTTAAAGGAGACCAGTTTCTTGACACAGAATCGATCCTAGCGGTCACCTACTCCAACCCCCTTGCTCAGTGTGGGAATTAGTCAAGTACAGCACCCCACTCCACTTAAAGGAGCACACACCTTTAAAAATGTTTTAAAATGATTTTTAAAAGCATTTACAGGAGAAATTCTTGTGGGGCTGTGCCTTTAAGAAAGAGGGCAGAGCCCCCCAAAGCCCCACCATAGCTACAATCCTGGTAGTGGCAGTAGTGCATTTAAGCTCTAGGGCCTCCCAAAACACAAAGCTGGTCCAGGGGAATTCTGCATCTATCTTCCTATCACATCTTTATTTCTCTAAGGTGCTGCTGGACTCTATTTCTTCTTTCTCCATGGGGCTAAAGGCAGCAGATATTGTTAGTCCCTCCTCCATTTCATCTTTGCAACCACCCTGTTGTTGGAGAAATGAGTATGAAATACAAGACCTGGGATTTCGGTCATTATAGGGTTAACCTATGCAACTTGTTGTGTTTCTTAGTTTAACCTGGAAGTGCCTAGCAGCTGGCCAATTAACTCTAAGCCCAGGAAACCTGAAGGTGTACTGTCTTGCTAATTGGTCAGTGATATCAGGTGTTTCCTTTCAGGGGTCAAGAAGAAGGAGAGATCCTCCACTGTAATCTCTCTCACTCTGTAGCAGGATGTCTTAGTGTGCAGACGCAGCACAATGCTGCTTAGTAAGCATGTTTTGTTTATTTGTAGCTAATCCCGTTTCCCTTTTTCCTTTAGTAGTAAAGTTTCTTTTAAACTAAAAGAAGCCATCTCTTCTTTCCAGAAAAGCAAGATCCATTACCCTGAATTTTCTTGAATATTGGACAAAAGTCCTAACACCTGTGAGGTAGGCCATGCTGAAAAAGTGGAATTGGCCCAAGTGAGCATCAGTGTTAAGTGAGGATTTGAACTCAGCTCTCCCAACTCCTGTTCCTGCACTCCAGCCGTGACCCTACGCCACACGAAGGACATGGCCCATGCTTTTGGAATGAGCCCCCCAGTCGGAGGCACATGTTGGGTAAGTTAACAACATTTTGGATTCATTTCCAAATGAGTGAATAGTTCAATATTTTGGAAGGCACAAGTTTATATTGCTACATGTGCCAGTTGGCAAAAAGTTCAGAGCAGGGCTTCCTGAGCTGATTCCCTGTGGAGGAAAAAGGGCTGGAAACTTGTGGGTTGTGTATGCTTTATTTACAGATAAACAAGTTGAGCTCAGGTGGAAGCAAAGAGCGTACAGGGCAGCAAATCCGCTATTTCATGTTACAGAGACCCAGCTAGATCCTGCAGCCTGACGTGTTTCAGTCAGTTCACAGCCGTGTCTGTCTGCTTCTCTCTCACTGATGAAAGTGACATGTTTTGATGCGCTCCATGTCATAACATCATGTAACGTCATATTCTGTGCTCATTTTAAAATGATAAAATGTATTGTTGATGCTCTTCGAAGAATTTCTGGGATTCTGTATCTGTTCATTCTGACTCATTTTCACTCCTGAACGTAAGTCCACAACGAGGAATAAGGAGGCCACATCTTCTTAACTGCTGCAGAGGAACCTGGCGGGGGGCCTGTCCTTTCTGTGGCTCTTTGATTTACACCCAGTGGGGGAGAATCTCAGCTTACAAGCAGATACGTATCCAATGCAGATGTGCCATTCTTGAAAATGCACTCAAGTCCAAGACAAGGTTTCCTAATCCTTTGCACAATCACATTTGAAGAAAATTGGTTTTACTAGCTTGCAGCAACAGTCAACCGCACATTGGGGATTGCCTGGCATTTACAACATCTGCACCAATTTTAAAAGATCTTGGAAAGGGTAACTTAATTTTAACTTGTGGTTGTTCAGATGTCCAAATTAAAAGAAAAGGAGAGTCTGCCTGAAGCATGGGCAGGGACATGATCAAGGGTCCTTTCGAGCAGGAGCTCGGGGGAGCGCAGCTCCAGGAGTTGGTGCCAGCCCCCCCTCCCCGCGGGGGAATGCCTGCTTGTGTCACGGCTGCAGCAAAATGACCCCGTCCCCTGGAAAGGTCCTTGTTCCTCCGACCAGCCTTCTGAAGGCTTCAGCCACCTCTGAAGCTATCCTCCCAGAACAGTGGTATTTCTGAGGTGTGGATTAGTAGCTCTCTCTCTCTCTCCCCCCCCCTCCCTCCTTTCTTGCCTTCTGACATACTTCCAGTGATTTCAGGTGGTGTCACACATGTAAGTAAGTTATGCTAATAAGCTCCTGCACCTCTTTTTCTACAAAATGACCCCTGGACATGATCAATGCTCCCTCTAAGCTGTGGAGTCTTGTGAGCAAAAATTCTACTTTGTGAGCGACTGGCATTAAAGATGTGAGCGAGCGATTTGGCTGCTGCATGAATTAGTTTGCTCTGGACTGGAACCATCCTTCCTGGGCTAAGACAAAAATGTGTGAGCCAGAGGCTAAAAAACTGTGCGCTAGTTCACATTAACTCAGCTTAGAGGGAACATTGGACGTGATTAATACCAGCATCCACCAAGACCTCTTAGAGAACCCTCCCAGGCAGGTCAATCCTACTCAGATCTATTCAGTGGGATCTGGTCTTAGGGAAGTGTTTTTAGGATTGAACTATTAGGTAGGGAGACACCTCAGGAGTCCATTCCTCTTTCTGGAGGGGGGGGGGGGCAGCAGGCGAATGAGAGAGGAAAGTGTACAACAACAGAGGACACTTGGAAAAAAAAGATAACTAGGGGTTGGTGAAAATGTTTTATTACTGTTTTCATCAAGTAAAGTTTAAAATGGTGAATTAAGCGTGACCACACAGTCGTCTCTAATACAGGCCAGGGACATTGTAGATGCTGTGAGAGAGAGAGAAAAGAACCTTATTAGAGTTATGCTGTGGAAAGGCACACAGTGTTAATGATTGCTGCTCCTCCCGTGGTAATAACCTGGCTTGCTATACTTGCTGTTTAAGCTTCCACACACATGACCTAGTGTGCTAGCTGGACTAGTGGGGTCCAAATATTATTACAAATCCATGAGGAGAAGCCACCAAACAGCAGCCACACCAGCAGCCTGCTCTTGAATCAGGGGGGGTCTGTTGCAAGTGAAGCTGAGGGACAGAGAGACATGGGTGGGATGGCAATCGGGCATTCAGGATTCCTAACAAATGTGTATCTGATTCCCTCCAAGACGGTGTACTCCATAGTGCACGCTAAGTTTTATTGATTTCTTATCACTCCTGCCGGTGATCTGGACAGTAAAACAGGCAGCTCATATGCAAAGAATTCCCTCAGGAATGGGAAATATGTAACTTTCTAAGTTAAAGAACAAACAGGCCAAGATGGCTTTATCAATACTGCTTATCACCTCCAAGTGACACAGAATTTTGAGGGAAGTTTAGTATCAGTTAAAGAGGGAGGAGAAAAACATGGGAAAATTAAGGGAAAAGGCATTTCCCTTAATCCTAGTTCGGAAGCTACTAACTGAGCCCTGGAACTGAGGAGGGGGTCCTTAGTACCTATACTTGTGAATCTTCAAAACTTATTAGTGTAACACTGCAGCTATTTTAATACACTTAATTACAGTGCACTTAAACTAATCTTGCTGGACCATGGCCAATGTCATCTTGTGAAAAATGAGTCCTTTGATACAAATAATGCTACCTGATGATATTCCGGCAGAGCAGGACTTGACACTCTATGTAATACTCTGAAGCGTCTTTCCATTAGTTGCACTGTTGTCAAGGTTCAAAACTGTTTTCTTCAGAAATCAGGCAGAAACTCTGACACGGTCATATTTACAGAACAGACCCAGCTTGAGCTTTGCAATGACACAATATTGAAAAGGGCACCCAAATATTTACCTTTTGTCCAAATCTCAACCTGATGGTGTTTGTCTGGTAGACAGAGCATTTGTGAGTTCAGAGGCTTAGTGGGCAATAAGTTCAAGCAGAAAAGGGTATATATTGATTACCTTTGAAGGTCTCTTGCCTTGAAAACCCCACCGGGTCACCGTAACCTTGACTACACTTTCTATTGCCACACTTCCTGAATAGTTTGTATCTGGTGGACTGTAATGTACAGAAGTTAATGGTGAACAAGCTAGACCATAAACAACAAAATATTACTGCTATTAACAGGTGTGGGAAAACAGTTCACTGAGTTTGTAAATGAAATGTTTCTATGGGTGACTTTTAACAATAACAATAGCAATACCTTTATTGGCATAAAAACGATACAATGCACCCGGCAATATACCACAAAATAGCCAGGTAAAGCAAGATTTCCAGTCCAACCTAATACAAGGCTCTCCTCCTAGAGACCTCATATAAAAAACTTGCTACAGTCTCAAGAATCCCAGCTCTCTGAGATGACAACAAGGTATCAATAATGAACTCCTCGGATTGATCCCAGAGGGGGCGATCACCGCTTCAATATAAGCGAGACGAATATCGTTATGAAAACTACAGTGTAAAAGCACATGACCAATAGATTCGATTTCCCCCATCCCACATGGGCAAAATCTCTCTCTGTAGGGGATTTTTTGGAATCTTCCCGAAAGTACAGCTGAGGGCAAGACGTCAAACCGAGCTAGCATAAAAGCCCTATGGAGGTGGGGCTGAAACAAGGTAGTCAGGTAACCTGTAGAGATGAGACTAAAGGAAAGTCCCAAACTCAAAGGGGAACAATGTCTATGCGCAAGCCTTCTCAGCTCTTGCCCCTCTATCTCCAGGAGTCTTTGTTTAAGTAAATAGAAAGCTTTCTGCTCAGGCAAAGGTAACAGATCATCAAACTTGCAGCCCATTGCAGAGATTTTTTTCTCTATTTATGGGTGACTTCTGAAGAGTATGGAGAAAATTATAAGCAGGTGTTTAAGATGCCTCAGAGGTGGCAGACAGACTCGAGAGATAAACTTAAGTATGATGACAATAATGAGGACATCATCAGGCTTGATTAGCACAGATAACCTCTGGAAGAATTTTTGACTACTGAGTCAAGCTGTAAGAAAACATCTGCTATGGAAGATGTTGCTCCTGAGAACTGCATGCCAAATGGGGAAGAAAGGAATATCTAGAAACTATAGGATTAATTTACAACTATAACTAGCTTTAATTCTAATTTTAAAGAATCTCACGGAAGTTTTAAAATGAAAATGACCTGAATCTGACCTCAGTCCCCCCCCCCCCCCTTGTACAAAGCTGGCTATCATACTTGGTTTGGGGGGAAGAGGTAGCAACTACAAAGTCTCCATTCATGGCAGTGTCATTGAGAACTGTGACTCCTGGTTCCGTAAGTATAGAACAATAGATGTAGGAGACTGAGCAATCCTAAGCAGCTCTACTCAGAAGCAAGACCTATTTTATTCAATGGGCCTTATTCTCAGCACAGTGTTCATAGGATTGCAGCCTGAATGAAGGAATGGTGTGTCTGCCGCTCTTTTATATCCAGACACATAGTAATTATAGACGGCTCAAGAGGTTTTGGAGCTCTAGACAATCTATGGCTTTGGTGTCCTCCTCATTCAATATTGAGGAAAATGAGACAGCACATTATTTCTAAAGTGAGAAAAGATTCAGTTCTGTCCAGTTTGGTGGCCCTTAAAGCTTGGTGCCCTAGGCAACTGCCTAACTTGCCTATATGGTCAGTCCAGCCTTGATGGTGACACATTAGCAGCTGTCATCAAATATTTTATAGATACAACAGGCTAAAACTGGCTGTTTCCATCCTTCTTAGCAATTTGCTGGGAGTCTATGATGTCATAAATATTTGCTTACTGAAGAGGAAGGATCAGTCATGGAATATCCTGCTGTTAGAAGGAAGAACAGGTCACTGGGGCTGGAAGAAAAATCTTACAGAAGGCTTGAAGATATAAAGGGCCATATAGTACAAGAAGGCTGGGAAGAAAGCAGTTTGAGAAGCATGTCAGCTGAGAGTGCAAAGGGGGAGTATGGATGTTCCAGACATCTATATGAACAGCATTTATTACACGCTACATGACTGTTGGTGTGATGGGATGAAGGGGTTGGCGGGCTGGAGGCAAAGTGAGAACAAGGCTTGGGGCAAGAGATGATGGACTGATGGTTATTCAAGGGTGGCATAGTGTCCTGTTAGGACAGAGAAGTTGCTGCAGATTTCAGTAGGCATGGAATTCATGTACTGCAATTGGCATCTATGGAAAACTGGTAATGTTCACAAACGTCACATTTCTGTTAATGACCATTATTGTGCAGATAATTTTAGTCCTTTTCTGATTTTCATTAACTAATGTTCACAGCATCTTTAGCATTTTGTGTTTTAAAAAAAATGTTTGAGGAATATACTTCCAAACAGGTTATCCAAAGTATGTTCTGCTGCAACCTGTCCTTGCATCAAGAATGTTTCATATTATGTTCTTCAAAATTTTGCACTACAAACTATATTGCAACTACTGTCACAAAATGTTTAATATATGTCAGGTTTATACACCATATTTTCACTTCATAAATGCATTTAGCTCACAGATACTATATGCTGGAATGTAATTTATCGTTCCAAAAAGCTCCCCCTTAATTTTAAAACAAGGAGCCTACAGTTCACCTACATTGCACCAATTTCTTACCAACAAAATTATTCACTTATTGAATTTGTCGATTAATACAACTTCATCAGTCAAGTGGACCTCAGGGAACATTTTTATAAAGTGATGCATTGCAGAACTTTTCAATAGAAACTAATACTTAAGTTTAAAATATGTAGATTCTACCTGTCTAGAAGAATAATGATTCATCATTAATCATTTCCCTTACAAGCAAATCATGGACCCAAAACCCAAATACAATTATGTGTACTTTAAATCCTAATAAAATTAATGGACCTTAGTCATGCAAGGCTCTGCAGGGGACCTTGTTCACTAAAGAGAAGTTATTTATTTTCTGTATTTACAAAAGCCATCTGATAATTCAATCTCTGAATCTCGAGCTTCTAAAATATTTATGAATGTAATATAAGTATTTGAAAAGGAAGTTAAAGACTCAAAAATGAGTTAATTCCTACCAACTTTGCAGTGACACAAGTGGAACATTCTCCAATCTCTATCTTTACTTTTCCCCAACCATCCCTTTTGACTAAAAAAAAAGACTATGCCATAGGTCAAGGTCAGGACTAAGCAGGGAGATTGCAATGAGTAGGGAAATGGGGCAAGATCACACTCCTTCCCTCTTGCACCAACTGAAAGCTGGCAGGATCTAATCCCACGTGTGAGAGTTCCTTGAGAAATCACAGGGGAGGGGGCATAGGAAATTCCCCTCCCCATATGCAGTAGCAAAATACTGCAGAATTCTGGGCCTGGTTAAATAACTTCCAGCTCACCTAGACCTTATTCTCAGTCGTCTTGTACTATTGCTCTAATTGCTGAAGATCCACTAGGAAGATGTTGGAGGAGAAACTAGGAGGAAGTTGCTCAACTAGTCCTGAACCAATGTAGTACAACACAAGTGGGACACATATGTACTTCTCTCTAGCCATGATGGATAAAAGAATTTTGGAGAAACAAAAGGGTTGGGGAATGCTTCCTTGTAGCATACATCTACCAACACTAGTTTCACTCTTCCCCCATCCCAGGATATTATAAATTGTTGGGAATTTTATCCACTTTGCAGCCTAAAGGGTTCATGGCTTTGTGTGATTGGCAGAAGTGTTTTTTCTCCAGTCTTTGTTCACCTCCTCCCTGAACAGGCCCTGAACAGGATACTTTTAGCTTCAAAGTGGTTACAGTCCTTTAAAGCCCTTAGAAAACTGGAGAGACTTCAGGCATACATCCCCCAATCTCTCCCCACATCATCAGTACACATAAATTTCAACATGGTCAAACCTGTGGATACTTAAATCAAGAGACTGGACCCATGGACAGAAAAGACACATCTTTCTACAAACCTGAAAAACATCTGGTTTGCAGAAAAATCAAAATAATTTCTGGTGGGAGTTTAAAAAACCCAAAGTGATAAAAGCAGCAGCTCTAGCTATAATAAATGAATGCTCTCAGTGGCCATTGCTAAGCAAGCACAGCAGTATCATCAGCCTTCAAGGTCCTTTTCAGGGCTGCTTCGGCATTTGAGGGAGGGCTCGTTGGGGCCAGACTGGGCCCCGGCTGCCTGGTGCTGCTGAAGGGAGGCCTGGGCCATGGCCTCTTGGCTGGCCAGTTCTCCTGCCTGCCCTGGCCCTGCCCCTCGTGCCCCATCCAGGGAGAGCGGGTTGGGCTTGCAGGCTCAACCACCAGCTAGCAGTTAGGTGTGGAAGGACCAGCCAGCTCATCCAGGAACTCTCAGTCTGAGGCAAATGATGCACTATATTCTTGGTGCTTGGGGGGGGGGGACAGTGGGAGGGATTCCAGTGTCCTGGCTTCAACAGGAAATTAGATAAACATCTGGAGCAGAGGTCCATCAGCGGCTATTAGCCACAAGGTATAGATAGGATCTCTCAGTCTGTGGTAAGTGATGCACTATATTCTTGTTGCTGGGGGGGGAACAGTGGGAGCGCTTCTAGTGTCTTGGCTTCAAGAGGGAATTAGATAAACATCTGGAGCAGAGGACTATCAGTGGCTATTAGCCACAAGGTATAGATAGGATCTCTCAGTCTGAGGCAAGTCATGCTCTGTATTTTTGGTGCTTGGGGGGGCAACAGTGGGAGGGCTTCTAATGTCCTGGCCCCAGTGGTGGACCTCCTGATGGCACCTGGTATTTTTGGCCACTGTGTGACATAATTTTGGACTGGATGGGCCATTAGCCTGATCCAACATGGCTTCTCTTATGTTCTTATCTGGCCAGCCAGCAGTAGCTGTTCCGCAGCAGTTCTCCCCACCTTCCAGGAAGCACGTCAGTTGGGCAGGGAAAGGCTGGCTGGGATCAGTACACTTGTAGAAAATGGCCACTTCAGAAGGTGGACTCTATAGCATTATATCCCATTGAAGTCCTTTCCCTCCTCAGGCATTGTACAAATATCCAGGTATTTCCCAACCTGGAGTTGGCAACCCTAGTGAATGTTCCCCTAGGTATACAGCCCAGGGGCATAGAGTTTTGGAAATCTGGGGGGGGGGGCAGGGGCTCCTTAGTGTGCACACTTTGCACGTGCGCTCGCTGGGATGATGTTCTCCCCCCCCTCCAGTAAACCGCCCCGCCTCCCCGGGCCCTTCTGAGGCCCACCAGCCACTGCTGCCGGTGCCTCTCCCCCCCCCCCCGCCACCCCTTCCCTCTCCCTCTCCAGCAGCGGCCGCTGGGCCTCGGAAGGCGTGGTGGCAGGCACTCCATTTTCCCGGGGGTGGCTGAGCCCTCCCCGGGAAATTTCAGGGGTGGCTCGAGCCCCCCCGTACTCTACGCCTATGATACAGCCCATTCTACTCCCTCAGAATTCTACCAGATCATTCAGATTAGACAAGGCAATTGGCTGTCTTTTCCTGTCCAAAGAAATTTGGGTATTCCAACTTCACAGTGCTCCTCTGCCAGCTCTGCCTTGTTGAATTCCTGGAGATTTGGGGGGTTGGAGCCTGCGAAGAGCAGGGGGGACCTCACTGGGTTATAATGTCACCGAGGCTGCAGTCATACACACACATTAAATAATGTTTGAGAGAGAGAATCAGAGATTGTATTACTTGTTCTCACAATTAAAAAAAAAGAAATTAGCAATTTCAAATTTTGGGTTTTTCAGTTTTCCTAAAATGCATTTATGTTTGAAAATTGGTGGGCGCGCGGGTGTGTGTCTGTGTGTGCCAGAAGGTAGCCTTGCCTAGTGTGCAAAAAAACCTGGCACTGGCCCTGGAAGCAGGGAAAGGTGAGGGTATGTCCTTGCCTCAATTCACAAACAGGTGTTTTTATGCAAAAATGGAATCCCCGGCCTCAAATACAGAACTCTTAGTTTTTTTGAGGGCAAACTATTGCCATAATAATAGGCACTGGACATTCAAAGAGAAGGGTTCTACTTAAAACCTTACATCACAGAGGTTAAAGATCCTGAAATGTGGTAATCCTTCTATTGACTAACATCACCATTCTTAACTAAATTAATCTGAAAGCTATGTAAATTATTTATATTTTAAACAAACTTATATTTGATTAATAATATTAAATTGCATAATTTAAAAAAAAATAAGAGTCATCATAAAGGAATTTAGTTCCATTTAACTGAAATACATTAACAGTCAACTTAATATTAAACTAATATGCACAGCATTGGTCGCTGGTTATAGGGCAACCATGCACAGCCATGATCCAGTACCATTTTCATTCTTACCTTGTGCTGTCTATGCCACCACTCCCAGGTGCAGGGTACTGAAACAAAAGGTTCTTGGACTATTGGTGGCACTAGTGGTCACAGGAAAAGTTTGCTCTTTCCACCTGCTCTTTAGGATAACCAGTTCCGATTATTCATCGGTTTCACGTGGACAGGGCTGAATAAGCCAAAGAAGATTTAAGTGGCAGCAAATCCCATCAGGCTCCCTCATAAATCTTCTGATATTGTCAAAGACGGTAAACCAAAACTGACGGCAACCGAGCACATTAAAATGTGGATCATTTTAGAATGGACTGGTTGAGTGGAGATTATTATTTTATTAGACTCGTTTTTATGGGAGACCTGAGTTCCTTTGTTTTGTTTTTAAAGTCTCACTACCTATTTATACAGAAGTTTCACCCAGATTGCTAATTTCTTTACTAATTGTTGCTATTAATTTAAGGTCATTTACTGTTTTTAGTTGGTAGATCAGTTTGGTGTAGTGGTTAAGTGCGCGGACTCTAATCTGGGAGAACCAGGTTTGATTCCCCACTCCTCCACTTGCACCTGCTGGATGACCTTGGGCAAGCCATAGCTCAGTACCAGCTGTTCTCTCAAGGACAGTTGTCTCAGAGCTCTCAGCCCCACCTGCCTCACAGGGTGTCTGTTGTGGGGAGGGAAGGGAAAAGGAGTTTGTAAGTCACTCTGAGACACTGAGTGAAGGGCGGGATATAAATCCAATCTCTTCTTCTCTTCTTCTTCTATAAACATATTTATATAGAACGTATTTAAAATGCTTTTTATTTATATGTGGATTTCTTAAATAATAAGTAAATAATTATACTAAAAAGTTTTGCAGTTATTACAGTTTTTGAAGAGGTTTCTGTCTGTACCATGATAAGTAGTAGACTTGGGAATGGGGTTTACAATTTTTAAAAAATTGGGTTGATTTGAAAAAAATTGTGCTTATAACCACGTTGAGTTTCCCTGTTTGGTGTTACGTTCAAGCAGATGTTGTGGCTAGAAATCTCACTGTAGTTCCTTCTTCATTTTTGTCAATAAAGATCAAAGAAACCCTTGAAAGACATTAACAGCACATCCAACCTGTGCTGAGGACACTGCACTGGCTGCCAATAGCATACCGAATTCACTTCAAGGTGCTGGTACTTACCTTTAAAGCCCTATATGGCCAGGGTCTGGCATACCTGAAGGACCGCCTTTCCCCGTATATACCCTAGAGAGCACTACGGTCGGGGTCTCAGCACTGGTTGACCCTCCCTGGCCCTAAGGTTGCCAGGCTCGCTGTCACCAGGGCTAAGGCCTTTTCAGTGGTGGCTCCATACCGGTGGAATGAGCTCTCAGAGATCAGGACCCTGTGGGATCTATTGCAGTTCTGCAGGGCCTGCAAGATGGAGCTCTTCCACCAGGCGTTCAAGTAGGAGCTGCTCCACTATTACCACCATCGAACTCCGGCCTAGATAGTTGGCCCGAGTGTAGAACGTTGTGATATCGAGAAATGTATAACACTGCGTGCCATCTCTGAAATTTGTGAAACATCAACAGTACTATCATTCTTATTTGTGTGTGTTTAATTTTTTAGGATGATTTTATTGGGTTTTAAATTGTTATTTAAATGTATTTATATGCTCTGCAACATGTTTTATGAACGTGAGCCGCCCTGAGCCTGCTTTGCAGGGAGAGCGGGATAGAAGTGGAACAATAAATAAAATAAATAAAGGGCATAAATAACCTTGTACTCCAATGGATACTGACATAACCAGTACGATGCAACACAAGCGAATGCAGTTCCTTCCAAAGTTACATTATGAAGACTGGTTTCTATAGTTCTCCACCAGTTATGTGTGAGTCAGCACAGAGGCTCATTCTGCTATAGTTTTCTTTAGTAAAGGTTGTATTTGCATGATAATGCCGTAGAACAAGGAATGACATTCATCTTTCAGAATCTACAGAATCTATGGTTTCAGCAAAATACTACCCCCAACCTTTTCAAACCAAAAACTGTTTTGTTTAATCCATGTACATGTTTACTTATTCACACTTTAATATAATCATCAGGTTGTAGTCCAACAAATGGAAATATGGTGGTTTCTTAAAGATCTCTTTGAGTAGTCTTTGTTCCAGTGTAATCCAAGTTAAGTCACGGCTCTGGGGAGCTGTTTCTGGCATCCCTTTACCTAGGTGGCATTGTTTATAAGAGAGAAAGGGATGCACTCTATTAAACAGAGGTTCTCTTGTAAAAGCAGGGGTATTCACTATCCCAAGCAGAGTGGCTCAAGGTTCTCAAATTTACTAGGGTGACCATGTGTTCAGAATGAAGGTCTTTTGAATGCAGGACAAACTCAAATAATAGGTTTTCACTGGTAGGTTTCAGGAAGCTTTTAACACCAATTTACTTTGTCAATCCCCCCCCCCCCCCAAATTTCACAATGAAAAGAAACCAACTATTGAAACCGTTTCCGTGTAACTCACCAGTAACATTAAACCCCAATTATGTTAGTATGCCTCTTCACAGTTTTCTTCGGGCTTTCAGATTATGAACAATGACCATGGGTTCAGGGGTATTTACAAAGGACTCTACAAGGTTCATTCACATCAAATTGGTACTGTTCAAATGTGGCCTTTAGGCAGCAACAACTGAGCTCTATTGCTTTGCTGCGGTTTGTCTTACAGCACTTCCAAAATGCAACAATTCAAATACTAAAATATGACTATGTGGCTCTTAATTTTTCTATTACTGGTTTTTTTCTTGATCCAGAAAGGTAAGATTTACTTTTGACATGCACAACTTGCTTCAGGATGATGTACTTCCCAAGCTCTTAATATATTGGAACATTAGGCAGACATATGGTTCAGTAATGTTTCCAACAACAAAGGCTTCAGAGAACAAGGAGGTATGTGACAGACAGTTGCATACCATAAATATATCAATATTTAACAAAGAGTTGCTTGGGACTGGGAATACTTGTCTTAGTGGGCAGAGAGCTGGTTTTCAGACGGACTGTTCTATTTACTTTCATTTCATGAAAATCCAGAATTGACTGTTTCAGAAAAATAGGGGGAAAAATGCATCATTTTGGCACAAGCCATGAAAAATCTGATCTGAAAGCCAGAGGCTTGCAAAGTGTGTGATACAAACATTCAGCGCAAGAAGCCATCAGACCTGAAACTCAAACATGTCTGTTTGTTTCTTGGCTAGCTTAGCAACTTCCTCTCTTATTGCCTTCACCAGAGCAGCTGTAGAAAGGTTGGTGAGAGGGCTATCAGATGGGTCATTTTCTGACAGACTCTGTTGAGAAGTAGTAGTTGAAGGCAGCGGGGCTTGTTCTAAGCTGGGATGCATATTTGATGGCTGGCTGTATTGATGAAGAAGTCTTGAAGGGGAGTTGTGCTGATAGTGTGACCGGGAATAAGCGTCTATATAGCCAGGGAGCGGGACCTGTAAAAGATAGAAAGTAGACAAATAAAAAAGGCTCTCAGACCTACACACAGGATTCCAGCAGTGGTAGTCATGTGGCAGTCAAAGCAATGAAACTGAGATTTGAGTGACTGTCTGCGAGGTGAGTCCAGTTAAATCTAGTTAAAATAAACCACAATTTCACATTCTGTCTGAACCAAGCATCTCTCACTTATCTACTGTCACTGCTTGAAGGGCATGCACTATGATGGTCGAGAGGCTACCTGGCACATGGATGGGGTAGTGGAGAATGTGCATTAATTCCCTCCCTCAGTCTGCAGGGCTGCTTGCCTGCCTGCCTGTTATGTGCAAGGGAATCTTTTTGTCCTTTTGCCTAGTGGGCCCAAACAGAGTAGCAATGGCTTCTGTTTGCCTGCTTATCAAATTAAAGCCCACTTGAAGCTAGGGAGCCAGCCAGCAACTGGGATTGGCGTAAACCTCATTTTGGAAAGACAGACCTCTCACGAGGATCCTCTTCTGTGACAAGGTCTGAGTGAATATAGAACTCGTTTGAAAATATCCCTGTCAGTTCTGTGATACTCCAACGTGCTGCCATACTATTTCAATATATGGTTTAAACTGGAATATCCCAAGTACAAAGGATTTGCTTGGCTAACAGTCTAATCAATAAAACCAGCTGTGAAATGTCAATAGAATATTACGAAGTTTTGAATGTGTAGGGAAAGCTAAAGTACTGTACTGGTTAGAGGACCAGACTAGGATCTGTGAGATTTGGGTTCCGACCCCCATTCTACCATGCTGGGTAGAATGTCACACACTCTCAGCCTCACCCACCTCACAGGGTTGATGTAAAGATAAAATGGGGAACTGCCTTTCATTTGGTGCATGTTTTATGTGCGCTTTATTTAGACAAAGTAATTCTCAGAAAACAGAATAACCAGGACGAAAATGAAAAGCAAGTTAATTGATTTTTCAAGTTTCAAATAATTAGAACTATGTAATTATATTTACTGGTACAATTATCAGTTAAAGGCATATCCATAGAAATTGTAATTATTCTTGCAAATTGGTAGCATGAATGTCTTTAACAGCATCACTCCCAGGGAACATGCTAGATGTCAAGTTTTGTTGTGTCGTTTGGTAACTTGCTCCTGCCCATTAACTGCAGGACTCTTATGACCTAATCTGTGTCAAGAAGATCATCAGAATCTAAGGGGCAATACAATGTAAATTACAATAAAATGCAAATTTTCCAGCTGGCTAAGGGAAATATGATAGAAGTTTGTAAAATTATGCATGGGGTGGAGAAAGTGGAAAGAGGGAGCTCCCTCTCCCATAATACTAGAATTCAGTGGCACCAAATGGTATTATTGGGAAACTAGGAATAAGGCCCATTGTGGAAATAAATACAACAGGCTCTAGAAAGAGGCTCTGGGAGAGTGCCCCGGCCTTGGGCACTCAGTGCCAATTTGCTGTGGTGATCTCAGTAGGGTATAATGACACAGAGTCCACCATTTTCTACAGAGGAAGTGATCTCTGCTACCTGAAGAGCAGTTGTGATTCTGAGTGATCTCCAGCCCTCACCTGGAGACTGGCAACAATGCTTCCCCAGGTGAAAATGGCTGGTTTGGAGGGTGACGTCTATGACATTGTACCTGTCTGAGGTCCCACCTCTTTTCAAACCTTACCCTCAAACCTCCACCCCTCAAATCTCTAGGAATTTCCCAACCTGGAGTTGGCAACCCTATCTCCCTCCCAGCCAACCATCAACCTACTGTTATCTGCCCCCTGACTTCAGCTTTCCATCTCCTTCCTCCTTGAAAGCAGTTGTAATTCTGAGTGATTTCCAGCCCCCAGCTGGAGATATGCAATAGTGGTTCCCCAGGAGGAAATGGCTGGTTTGGAGGGTGAAGACATTGTATTTATTTATTTCATTTTTATCCCACCTTTCCAGCAAGCTGGCTCAGGCCTTGTCTGAGGTCCCACCCCTCCTCAAACCTCACCCTCTCCAGGCTCCACCTATCAAATCTACAGGAATTTCCCAACCTGGAGTTGGTAACCCTATCTCCTTCCCAGCCAATCATCAGTCTTCCTTTATTTTCCCCTCACTCTTCAGCTTTCCATCTCCTCCCCACTACCTGCAGCCTCTACCGTGCTCTGAAACCCTGACTGTTACGTCACATTGGCTATCATGGGGGGCCACCTCAGTGGGGTATAAGGACACAGAGCCCACCATTTTCTTCAGGGGAACTTATTTCTGCCATCTAGAGAGCAGTTGTAATTCTGAGTGATCGCCAGTCCTCACCTGGAGATTGGCAACAATGGTTTTCCTGGAGAAAAAGCAGTCTTTTTCTGCAATGGGGACCAAAGCAGCTTACATCATTCTCCTCTCCCCCTTTTGACTTGCACAACATCCCTGCGAGGTAGGTTAGGCTGAAAGTCTGTGACTGGTCCAAAATCACCCACTCAGCTTCTACAGCAGACCCTGCTCTGAAATGCTGACTAGCCATTCATGAGCATTTTGCCTTTTGGAAATCGGTGTGGAGGCTTTTGTGTCCCAAAGAACCTTTTTTGAAGTCTTGGAGACAGCATTCTACAGCTGAATTAATTGGTCTGTGTGCCTGAGGAAACCATTGTGAAACTGGCAAATAGTTGACTGCTGGTCGCACATGCAAATATGCAAGTATTCTACTATCAAACAAGCAACAAGACAGGAGTCTGGAAAACAGTTTATTTTCAGAGATGGTTCTGCATATTAAGAGACTTTATAGTCTTATGAACAAGAGAATTATTGTATTCTTGTTTCCACACAACTATGGTGTTTTGGTACAATATGGTGAATTATGTACAGTAATAGTATTTTGTAATCTTATCACAATAGCTTATGCTTCCTTTGATATTAACCTCCAGGTGGAGCCTGAAGATCACCAGGTATCACAACTGAACTCCAGACAACAGATCTCTTTCTCCTCCTGGAGAAAATATCTGCTTTGAACATAACATAAGAACCTAAGAGAAGCCAATGTTGATCAGGCCAGTGGCCCATCCAGTCCAACAGTGGCCAAAAACACCACACAATGGCCAAAAACACCAGGTGCCCTCAGAAGGTCCAGCAATGGGGGCAGGAAGCCCCACCCACTGTTGCCCCCCCAAACACCAAGAATACAGAGCATCACTTGCCCCATACTGAGAGTTCCTATCTATACTTTGTGGCTAATAGCCACTGATGGACCTCTGCTCCCTATGTTTATCTAATTCCCTCTTGAAGCCGTCCATGCTTGTAGCCGCCACCACCTCCTGTGGCAGTGAATTCCAGGTGTTAATCACTCTTTGGGTGAAGAAGTACTTCCTTTTATCTGTTCTAACCCGACTGCCCAGCAATTTCATGGAGTGCCCATGAGTTCCTGTATTGTGAGAAAGGGAAAAAAGGACTTTTCTCTACCTGCTCTATCCCATGCATTATCTTATAAACCTCGATCATATCACCCCTCAGCCATCGTTTCTCCAAGCTAAAGAGCCCCAAGCGCTTCAACCTTTCTTCATAGGGAAAGTGTTCCAACTCTTTTATCATTCTAGTTGCCCTTTTGTGCACTTTTCCCAACGTTATAATATCTTTTTTGAGGCGTGGCAACCAGAACTGTACACAGTACTCCAAATGAGGTTGCACCATTGATTTATACAGGGGCATTATGATACTGGCTGATTTGTTATCTATTCCCTTCCTAATAACCCCCAGCATAGCATTGGCTTTTTTCATTGCAGTTGCACACTGTCTTGTCATTTTCATTGAGTTATCTACTACGATGCCAAGATCTCGCTCTTGGTCAGTCTCCGCCAGTTCAGACCCCATCAACATGTCTGGTGTAGTGGTTAAGTGCGCGGACTCTAATCTGGGAGAACCAGGTTTGATTCCCCACTCCTCCACTTGCACCTGGCTGGATGACCTTGGGCAAGCCATAGCTCTGTACCAGCTGTTCCCTCAAGGACAGCGTGGGAAAGAGCTCTCTCAGCCCCACCTACCTCACAGGGTGTCTGTTGTGGGGAGGGGAGGGGAAAAGAGTTTGTAAGCCGCTCTGAAACTCTTAAGTGAGTGAAGGGCAGGATATAAATCCAATCTCTTCTTCTTCTTCTTCTATTTATAGTTAGGATTTTTGGCTCCAATGGGCATCACTTTGTACTTGGCCACATTAAACCCTGTTTGCCACGTTGATGCCCACTTGCCCATCCTTTTCCCCTTTAATGTCCAGTCTTCGGCTCCAGACTTTTGGTAGATTTAAAACCTGTGGAATTATTTGTTCTTTGTATTGAGACTATTTTCTTTTCTTTCTCCTTTTGGTTTTTTGAATCCTGGCCATGGAATATTGGTGACTTGCATTTTTGCATTTTGAAGGGTTTTTTAATCTCTTATATTTGGAATATTTGGTGGCTTGCATTTTTGCATTTCGAAGGGGTTTTCCTTTATTTTTAATCTCTATCATCCAGGACTATTGGTTTTTCATGTTAGCTGGAACTTTATTTTACCTTTGGATTACTCATCTTACTACAGAAGCTACTTTAAATCTCCTTCAGTACTTATAACTAATTAAAGGTGGACTATACAGTGAACTACTTCTGAATTATACTTGCCTTGGGAAGAGAATTTCAATGACTTCATCTCTGTTTAGCTGTTTTAGAAACATTACTGTTTACTCTTTATGGTTGCCTGAGTTCCCTGCCATTTTCGATGGCACCCTCGGTTGATATATGGGCTCTACTGTCTCCCTACAACTTGACCCATTGATGCGGCCCATCTGTCTGAAGGCCTGCTGGGTCCCGTTTGCCCTGAAACCAAAGACAGACAAGGAACTGGACTGCCTTGTGGCACAAGGGGTTTTGGAGCCCATACAGCATGTTCTCTGGGAAACCCCTATCATGACCCTGATCAAGCCCAATGGTGACATCTGCATCTGTACAGACTGCAAGTGCACCATCAACAAGGCCCTACAGGACCACGCCTATCCAGTCCCGGTGGTCAGCCATGTCTTGGCATCCCTAGTGGGTGCAAAAGTTTTTGGAAAGCTGGACTCAGTAGACAATGTGACAGCCAAGGCACAGACGATCGTGATGCACAGGTGCATTCCGGGTGTGGTGGCTACAGTTCGGGGTCAGCGTGGCCCTGGGAATCTTTCAGAATCTGATGGACTCGCTCCTTCAAGGTATTCCTGGGGTCCAGCCCTTCTTCGATGATGTTCTAATCGCTGCGCCCATGGCCGAGGACTTCGCCAAGAGACTACGCGCTGTCCTACAATGTTTTCACGCCGCTGGCCTCAAGGTAAAGTGAGAAAAATGTCTCCTGAGGGTCCCGCAGGTCGGGTTCTCCATGGATGCCCAGGGCATTCATCCGGCCGCCAATAAAGTCCGTGCCATCACCAACACTCCTACCTCCACTTCGAAGTTGGAACTTCAGGACTTCTAGGGGTTGCTGAACTTCTACCATTCCTTCCTGCCCCACAAGGCTGTGCTAGCCAAGCCCCTGCACTGGCTGCTGGATAAAAAGGCCCCCTGGGCCTGGGGCCAGAAGCAAGCTGCCACTTTGAAATCAGCAGTTCTGGAGTAAAGTGTGATGAGTAAAGTGTGGAATTCACTGCCAGCGGCTACAAGTACAGGTAGCTTTAAAGGGGGGTTAGACAGATTTATGGAGAAGAGGTCCATCAGTGGCTACTAGCCAGGTGACTGAACGGAGCCTTCGTCCACAGATGCAGCAAGCCTCTGAATGCCAGTGCTGGGGGCAGCAGCAGGGCAAAGCCTTAGCCTCTGTGCCCTTTAACTGGCTCTTCAGGGCAACTTGTTGCTCATTGCGTGAAATAGTGCACTGGACTAGATGAAGCAGCAGTCTGATTCAGGAGGCTCTACTTAGCTTCTGACGTTCTTAACACAACAAAGCTCACAATTTAGCAAAGAGCTGCACTACGGAACAACACTAGAGGTCACCTTTTCATCATTTAACTCAAGGCAAGCTTTACAGTAGACCTTCAGATTTAAGAACTACAGAGATGAAAACACAGACTAGCCAAATGACGGATCATTCACAGTTTCATCCATCCACAGGAATGCTTTCTGTCAATACCAAAGCAGCCCATGGGAAACATTGCGTGCGCACGGGGTGACATGCTTTCCATTGCACAGTTTCAAGGGAAACGTTCATATGTGTATTTACAAGATGAGACATGTTCAAATATATGTGGGAAAAAGGTTGGTCAAAGTAGGTTTATGTGGAAGACAAGAATTTAGAGATAGAAAGCACTTTTATTTCTATTTTCTATTTGTTATCTGTTTTTATGCTATTTTTAGTAAAGGTAAAGGTTTCCCTTGCTCGAAAGCCAGTCGAATACAGGGATGCAGTGCTCATCTCTGTTTCTAAGCCGAAGAGCCAGCACTGTCCAAGGACACTTCTGTGGTCATGTGGCTGGCATGATTAGCTGCCGAGGCACATGGAATGAGGTTATCTTCCCACCGAAGTGGCACCTATTTATCTACTTGCAATTCCTTGCTTTCAAACTGCTAGGTTGGCAGGAGCTGGGACCAGAGACGGGAGCTCACTCCATCAGGCAGCACTCGGATCTCGAACTGCTAAACTACTGACCTTCCGGTCTGCATTTCAGCATCTTAACCACTTGAGCCACTGCAGCCCAATACTGTTTTTACCTTATTATAAATAAGGTTTTAAAGATGCAAGTCGACATGAGACCCTTTGGGTGAGCAGCGACTAAAAAATCTAATTAATAAACTTATATATCTGCTTATACCGGAGAATAACAAAACCCTGTGTTACTTTAATTGTTACCGTTAACTCTGTCAATAGAGATAAATCTTAAAGAATCCTTTAGAAATGTATGGATAGATTAATCTCCTGTGGCAGGCAAGAACCCCTGAAAGCCATGACTGTGGAATTTTCTGGATTCTGCTCATTTTCCTGAAGACCTTATGCAACCATAGCAAACTTTTGCTTCTCTTCATTACAAAATGTAGAAGTCACTTCCATGTAGGGAATTATAGAACTTGTATGAAATTTATCTCATGTGAGGAATGTACACATGTCCATTATCTGCTTGGTGGGAAGCCAGTATGGGCATTATATAATTGCCTTCACAGAAGTGCAGGAAATTAACCTTATATGAAGTAGCTTTAAAAATAAGCCTTTCTTTAATCCTTTTTTGCCTTCATCACAAAGGCTATACTGCTTCCTTTAGCAACAAGTCCCCACATCTCACTTTTCCAAGTCATATACCTTGTTGCTACTGCAATCAGTCACCTCCTGGGTTTTTCTGTCTTAACTCATTAAATTAGAAGAGGCTCAGTATACCATTAAATCAAATGTTTACTATTAGCTGAGACAAAATTAAGTAGTTTTAGTGGCATAAATCCTGTCAGACCAGATTAAACCAGTAGGAGACTACATTCCTACTTTTCAGGAAGAAGGATGTGGATAAGAGCCGGGGGTAAAGTGTGAACCATTTTATTTAGAGGGATTAACCTTTCCCATGCTATCTTTGTTCAGGGACGAAATCTTAATCGTATCCATAACACTCTTTGATTTGCATTGTCTTCATGCAACCATTACAAATAATCTGGGAAACCATTCAAAAGTTCTGACTTGCAATTTGGAAAACCCAGCTTCAAAATATGCAGAACACTGTTTATGTATGAGTAGGGCTTCTGATGATTGGGCAAGAACGTTTCTGGGTTTTGATTTCTCTGCATGATGTATATACACTTCATAATGCTAGTGTTCTCTTGCACCCAAAATGTGGTTAGGCAATTGACACTAACAAAATATTTAACAGCAAGGTCCCACTTTTCAAAAACTTGTATGAAATGTTCAATATAGACTTTACATAATAAAAATTTCCCTTTCCCCCATGCAGCCAAGTTTCTTTTAGCACTTTCCCTCACCCTCTCATTTTATTTTAGGATCCTGAAAGCCAAGTAGTAAAACTGGCAATGGTACATCTCGCTCCAATACCTAGGACAATAAATATACCATCTGTGGAAATTTCCCCTTCCAAACACCTGGCCTGAATGAGTTCACTATTATTCCATATATAAGTCATAGAAAGTAAAATCTGCTCAATTACCGAGTCAGCCCATTGCCCTGGCAATCTGTTCTCTCCGGCACAGGACATCCAGGCCGGGTTCCTGTGTGCCGCAGGTGGTGTTGGGATGAAATAGCCTGTGAACCCAGGTCGGCTTGCTGCTGGGATGGCAAACACTGCCGGAACTGTGTTTCCTATCGAGAGACAGGGAAGATGATTAGTAATCAAAAAGCACTGCAAAGGGCACTTGATATGTTCCAGCTAGAAGACGCCATTTTGCACTGGCAACAGAGCACTTGCCAAAGACAGAGCCTGGATGTTTGTATCTGCACGCGGTGCCTTGTTGCTACTGTTGTAGGGGGATGAATTATCCCACAACAGAATATACCTGTTTGAAGAAGTCAAGCCAGACCTGAAACTGCTCCTGACACTGTGGGCACACCGACACCATGATCGATCGCACTCCAGTGATCATACTGGTCTATATAGCACGAATGAACATCAGTTGTTAAGCCAATGTACATATCCACCATAGGCACAGTAAAGCTTCAGACTCCTGGGATCTATGCTCGTGTAGAAAGCGCTTAAAATAAGTCAAGGTTAAAATGTTGGTGGTCAGGATTCTAGCCGGTGCGTGAGGTCATGTAAAACAGCATATATGGAATTTACAAAAATTGATTCTAGCGTAGCTAGAGATTGTAGCTTCTTTGGTACAATATACTGGGTGAAATGCCAGTACAGCATTATTTTCAAATATGCAAATGAATAGGAAGGCTTTTATTACCCCAAGGCAACGTAGTCCTTCTGAGCAGTCGGCCACAGAGTTTGGGGGTTCTGAAGAGAACGACAACTGCCTATTGCTACACTGCAGTCTGATGTTTGTGTATACATAGTACTTTGTACATTTCCTGAAGGGGATATATCATCTGAAAAATACTCCAGTATGCAACATCACTTTTTTCAGTCAACATGACATATGAAAAACCACTGAATTATAGGGACAAAAGGAGGGTATAAACTAGAATATAGCTGTGACGTGGTCCCTTTTGTTGTGTAGATCGATCTTTGGATCATGTTGTCCCAACCACCACTTACTTAATGTCATTTCAGTTGTTCAGAGTTCCATATGCCTGCACCATTTTACATTAACACATATTGTTACATGACCATTATGTAACCCGTTATGTTTTTTCCCCCTGATGCTTTCTAGCATGTTAGTTTTAAACAGTTTGTTTGTCCACTGTGATACTCTTCTTCATCAATTGGTAAATTGCTGGTTTCTTCTGTCAGTCACTCCTGCTCCTTTCAGCTTGTATACCTCACTGGTATCTTCTGGAAGAGATTTGCTACTTGCAGGCAACACATGACTGCTTTCAGGTTGAATGATGTTGCAAAGTGTTAGAAAAAGAATCCATCTTTATCTTCTGTTCAGTGAAGCATATCTCCTATGTGCTGAAGGCATCCGCTAATATGTGTGTTAAGTGCAACAAGTATTCATACTACATACTGTAGCTTTCTGCTCCCCTAAATCTTAAGCAACAAAGAGCATTACTTGATATGTGTGAAAATAATGGCTTTCATTATTTTGTTAATTCCTGAAGAGAAATATCCTTTCTGGCCCATACTTTTTTCTTGAGCTCAACACTTATTGTTGTCAGCATCAAACACCACAATTTGTGTTTTGTGGGCTTAAAGACAACCATTTGGCCATTGCTTCGGCACACAGAGGTTAGTTCTATGATTTCTAGGCGTAGACTGTATTGATCTTTGAACCTGATCCTATGCATGTTTACCAAGAAGAAAAGCCCAGTGGATTCACTGGGACTTTAGTGTGCATACAACTGCAGCCTATATAACTTTTTCCTAGGAGGCTCCCGTAGAATTATATTAAATTCTAAAACGTCATTGTTTGTGCTATATGTGAATTTTCCCAAGCATGATGAAGGTATATTCTACAAAAATAAATCTTTTATTTTCAGATTTAAATAGAAATAATCCATTTAATCCTCCTGTGCAAAAATGCTCTGAGCAAAGGGCAGGTCAAAAAAGAGTTAGGCACACAGTAATCTTTAATTTGGTGTTATCGATACCTGTATCAACATAGCAAGTAAACTTTCTTTTATTAGCTCATAGCATTCAGGGTGCCAGTACGATTTCTTGTAAGGGTTCCCTGCTGAATTCCAAAATATCTGGATTCTGTACCTCCCACTTCCAATCCGTTTCTATGTATGGATGTCAAGTCATTGAAGAGCAATTAAAACCTGACAAGACTGTTCCATTAACTGTCAGTTGTAAGGAGTGGTCAATGCCTTTCAAGACACCTGTCTGTTAAAAAGACAAAAAAAACCTACCCCATTTGTCATTATACTGACAAATGTACCTGAGCAACTTGAAACAAAACACTTCACACACGAGATGTTAAACAGAAACAATATATTTAATAAGACAGTTCCATTTTTCCATTTCAGTTTACAGCACAGTTTCCAGCCTCCGTTGTCTACAATGGGCTTGTCAGAATTGCATAAATGTTGCGTATGAAGTTACACGGGATGAACAGAACCAAGGAGAGAAACCAAGCACCCTTTATTTTGGAGGGGTGTGTGTGTGTGTGTGTGTGTGTTAGAGGCTCGCCACGTGTTTGCTTGGAGTCATGTTCCTCCAGTGACCTAAAACCGCCCTGACGTGTTATCTCAAAATCTGAATTCAAAAGATTTCAGAGGATTGTACTCCTGCTGACGAGTACCCTTGTGAGTAGGAATGGTGTAGGGTGCATTGATTCTGATGGGAACAACAATTCCAAAAAACGTCAATCCCCAAAACAAAACAAAAAAAACCCAATTAAGAAACAGAGACATCATATAACAAACAGAGTCTCTTAAATTCATAGACTTGGCTGACTGTAGAAATAACAAAAGAAGTTTAAATTTGGAAGGCATTTTTACTTCTTAAAGCCATTTCCATTACCAATATTTATACCACGGCTGTATATTTACACCACACTTTACAATCACAGAAAGGGGGCTTGTGATGTTAAAACCAGGCTGAAGGGAATGAGGAGCTGCTGTATACTGCTGATACAATTATGACCTTCACTCAAGTAGCCACAATTATCTGCAGACAGCTCCCAGAGCCATTCTTAATTCTTACCTGTTTTGATTTTTTTGGGTAGTTTTTCAGTGCTTTCCCCCTTCACACACATTATCTTTAATCCATGAGACATAAAAAGGGACATAAAAATGATCACTTTTTCTCCACATTCACAACCATTTGATCCTGACCCGAAGAGGAGTACCAAGGTTGTTGTTTTTTTACCCCCTCGAATTTTTTTTAAAAGGTCAGTTGCTCCAAGGCAAACACAAAATGTGACTGATCAGGATCCTGGCCAACCTCATATTGCCACACAAGGACCACTCCAAATCAGGGCCTAACTGGAAATGACTGCACTAGCATTACACATTTTAAGTTTTTTTTAAAAAAAACCTTTGCATTTACAATACTTTACATTTCAATCTGTTTCTGCTGTGGAATGGAAGGGTTGTGGTCATGCACCAAACCTATATGACCACAGGAAGCCCTCCAGTCGAGGGGGAAAGGGGTGGCAAATGTCTTTTTTAGAACTGCAGAGCTGGGGGTAGAATTTCTGGTCTCACTAGCATAAGACAATGGCTGAAAATTTCTTATACTTTTAGAATTCCCCAGCTGTCATTCACAGTCACTGGTGTTTAGACATGTCTGAGGAGGCACAGAGGGCGGGCAACCCCATCCTAGTCAAGTTTCATCTGTGTCTTGACTAGTTTACGCATCAGAGTTTTTTAATCATCTATCTAATATAACAAGGTAGGCCTGTGGGCCACCAGCCTGCAAATGCCTCTTGCCTAGTCTGAAGGCCCATCAGTAACTGAAGTCTAATGGCTTTTTGTATCCCTGGGTTCTTTTTTCTGAGGTAGTCAAAGCATGCTGAAAACCTGTACCAAGTCTGAACTTCCCACTGAGTGGTACTAAATGAACACTTATATTTGTTTTACCCTCATTGCATATGGAGGGATGAAGCTTTTGGGGGGTGGTTTCATGACATTAGTTACAGCAAAATTTGAAGACCTCTGGTGAAATGTACTGTTGCAGATGTGTAGACTCAGAAACCCTATAAAACCCAGTGTGACGACTCGCAAGTAATTATTTATGAAAGGTAGACTTGCAGCTTCTTAAAAGTTAATGCCAGTATCCTGAATATTTCTTTATCACAGCTTTGCCTTGATATTTTCTCAGTAAAGACTGCCTTCTTCACTATCATTCTCATTCTTAGACAGCCATTCAGTGTCTCCAATTACAGATTCACACCTGTAAAAGCCTTGAATTTCAAAACACCAACAAAACTAAAAATACATGTGTTGAGAGGGAAGAAATCCCTTTTTCTTCTTCACCTACCACCTTCCTTAAACTGCAACTAAGCTCAAGGTTTTCATAAAAATATATGTTCATAGCAAGCACTGCATGACATTACAACATTATCTTCCTTTGTTTTATTCCATGCAGTATCTTGAGAACAATGTCCCCATGTGAGCAGTGCCATCTTATTGCAAAACCAGTCTATCTTACTTCCTGTTCAGTTTATGCACTTTAATTCTATCGTCTGATTTAAATAAAGCAAAACTAAAAAACTGAGAACTGACAATAACATTTCAGAAGGTCACAATATTCTACTCCTTTTCCAGAAAACAAACAAGCTGGAACATTTTCTGAGACAGAGTGTTCTTTTAAGTCCATGCATGTGATTTATGGTAATAATTGCTAAGGAATCTCAGTGACAGTGGGTACAATTAAAGACTTGACAGGATGATGGAAGTGGTAGAAGTCCTTAAAAGGTCATCAGAAAGGGACATGTATGTCAGGGTCACATCTGAGCTTTGATCAAGGACATGTAAATCTTTTTCCTGACAAACAGGGGAATGTTTCATGATATCGTTTTAACAGCATCTTGAATTCCACCCAGAGACCCTGAAAAAAGTTACCCCAAATCCTTCCAGAGAAGGAGAGAAGATTATCTTTTGTTCCACAACAAGTACACTACTGGTAGCAAATAAATGTGCCACAAGAGTAATACTTTACCCATTACTGAAATGTGGATGCCTCTCTTCTGAAGACTCAGTATTCCAATCCTAAACTGACCAATTTTTAATACATGTGTCTGTTTGCAGGATTTAATACAAGATATTTATAATTTCTTTCAGGGTTCTCCTTTAACCCAAATAAAGCTAGCAGAATGATTTCCTACTTTTAAGCAAGGACCAAACAGGAATCTTTTGTATGAAATCACTTTAGGCTCTGGGAATAAGATGGTGGAGAAGAATAAGGAAACACAGAATGGAGTGCCCAGTTAGAGGCTGGGACAAAAAAGACGTATGTTCAGTTCCATTGGCAAGTCTTCTTAAGCATCAGGAACCACGACATTAGGTAATGAGGCACTCTCAGAGCCATGTCCTATAACGAAATTGATACATCCAGTTCTACTATAGATCAGTTCCAGAAACGCTCAGCTAAACTGTGCTTTTCAGACACAGCTCATGAGAGAAAAGCTAACGGCAGCAGTGGACTGCCCATCAGAGTCTCCTGGATTACTGTGCTTCAGACTAGCGAAGAAGAGCCTTTGAGCCACTGGGAGCGGTGAATGGAGGAACACAGCATAACCCTTGACAACATGCAAACTGTGCTAAATGGTCCCACTAGGCCTATTTACATGCTTTAAAATGAAGTAACATCCTTCAGCGCTCCACTGGATCACAGCCTAAGGCAACATAGTGAAATTTCTACAAGCCCTTTATTTCCAATCTGATGCCAAAAGAAAACACCGAAATAAAAACCCATCATTTATAACCCAGTCATAAAAATAATTACATGGAAACAAACCCCAATGGTTTCCATGAAACCTGCTTGTATGCAAGTGTACTTTGGACCGTGGCCTTTGAAACCACTTTGTTAGGAAGCAAGGCCTTTATTGGCTGTTGCAATATTAAATATTAATTTTATGAAAAAATAAGGGGGTTCTGTACTTTTCAGAATAACATTATTCTATTGTTTAATAACTTAGCCATTCATAGCCATTTATATTCAGAAAAATAAGGGAAGCTTAAGGCCAATAACTCATTTAGCCCAGTATCATTTCTTTTATTCAAACGTTTTAGAAACTTCGGCAATAAATATAGTATTCCATCCTGTGTAGTCCGTATCATAAGCACTTGTGGTGTAAATTGTACTTAACCATTAGAATGTCCTTTTCCTAAACTTCATGAATGAACTGACCTCATATGATACAGGGTTGACTACTACTTCTTTTGGGATCAAGCAGAAGTCAATTTAATCACTAGAGATAGAACTTTATTCAACTGACAATTTACCGCTATTTGTAACTTTCAAGGTACAAATGCAGCAGCAAGGGAAAGGATGTTAATTTACTTTTGCTCTGGGTGGGAAAGGGTTACAACAGCCAATGGCAGAGGCCGGTAGCTGTCCAGACATGGATGAATGATCAGGACAGGAACACAGAGAGTGTTAAATCACAGATCATAAGAGGTGAAAGCTGCAGAAGAGACAGTCAGATAAGTAAGCATTGGCATTCTTTCTCCTTTCAGGTTTCATTAAGCTCCAGGCTTCTTTCAGTAGCCTCTGAGACCAGTGCAGTGAAAACCCTTGTTCTGAGCCTTTCATTTAGAAATGAATGACTTGTCTTCAACAGGCTCTCCCTCTTCAGAGAACTATGTGAACTTATGTCAAGTTTTTACCACTCACTGTGTATTGATGAGACTAAAAGCAGAACAGGGAACTTCCAAAGTAAAATGACAATGGCAGACAAATCTTATTTTGCTTTTAGAAAAGGAGAGACACCCCCCCCCCCACAACCCTCCCTCCCGCTCAGGCTTTTGACACAAGCAGAACAGCTACTCTGCCTCTGCTCACCTTTAATGTACATGCTTTTCCTGTTAGTTTAAGACAATTGTTGTGTAAATAGCAAGCAATTAGCGTTATTCCAGCAAGTTCCAGAAGCTCAGAAAATCATTTGCTCTCTCCAGACCATCCATGGTCCAGTGAACACAAGAGGTCCTTCCATAAATGCTGGCAATTGCCTTTCCTACTCCACTGTGCCAGATGCCCAACCATCCCTCCTTTGAAGGACACACACATCTCAGTGGCCTCCTAAACAATCTCAGTTATCTTTTTCAATGGTCTTAGATGACATAGGCTTCAACAACTGGAAGCTTTATTTAGTGAACACAGAAACACTAACAAAATGGCAGATCAAAAATGGCAGTTACAATGTAAAGTAGAAGATGAGCCCAACTCATTCACACAGAGGCTTATACAAATATTTAGAGTGTATAAGTCCAATGTGCCTAAGGAGTTATGCAATGTCTGTCATGTTTCCTTAATACCAAAGTGATTTGACTGGTTGGTGTAATCAAAGAGATTTGCTGGGGCCATAGCAAAATGGCAGAGTACATCCGTTCCATGTATAAGGTCCCATGTCCAATTCCCAGCACCTCCAGCTAGAAGGGTCTTAGGTAGAAGTTGCTGGAAAAGTTTTCTGGCTAAGACCCTGAAGATCCCCTCTGACTTAGAGTAAATAGCACTAGGCTAGATGGACCAATGGTCTGACTTGTATACAGAAGCTTCTTACGTCCATGTAAGTTCATGTTCTTTGCTGAAGCTCCTCATTGCAAGTACAATCTACTGGCTTTCTAGCCACCAAACAAAAGCCCTATAGATGTGACCATATTCAGCTTATTAATTATGTGGTGAAGTCAATCTGAGTTGAATGGCCACATTGGACGACGCCTCAGTCACAAATCAAGATATCCTCACACAACCCATTTTGGAATGGTTTGCAAGGACCTGCTGGCTTGCAATGAAACAATAGTATCATGTGTTTACTATCAATTCAGGATGGCTTCACTACACTGAGTTAAAAGTGGTCATTTGCGCTGGTTGTTTCCAAAGATAACATGTGGCCCCTGGATCAATGCAAAGTGGCCCTCACTCCAGAATAAGTAGCCATTGCAATGGAAACTGACTACCTTACATGGACATCAGTTCTCTGTACTGCAGTACACCTTCAGTTCCAAGATCCTGCCTCAGAAAGATGACAATTCCAGGTGCTTCAAAGAGAATGACCATGTCCTTCTTCCCCATTCTTTCCCACATTAGAAAAGCTTTTATCCTTTTATTGATCCTCCTCCTCAAGCCTTCAAGAAAGCCATTTAATACAGTTCTACCCAAGGGTGTCTGAAACATCTCACACGCTCGTCTCTATGCCATACAGACTTAGATGTGGTCTCTGTTTGTACCGCATGCGTTTTTCACCTGAGTAATTCAAAGCTGATTGATCCAATGGAGCCACAGATACTGGGGCTCTTGATACTGGGACAAAAGGGGCATGATCATGTGGCTGTATCTGTTCAGTCCCACTGGACTCTGAAATTCTTGTCTTGCTGCCAATATCAGATGTCGACCTGCATGATATATAGTGAAAATATCAGTCATTCCAACATCAAGCAAACATCAGTTGTGCTCTACAACCAATTTACACTGGAGCAGGCTATTTAAGAGTACTCTGGTTTGCAAGCATTGTCGAAAAAACAACTTCAGCCCTATAGTAAACATGTGGAAAGTGGTAGAGAGAGAATCTTGCTTTTTGCTTTGATACTTCTGCAGAGCTCAGTCATTATCTTACAGCTCATGGACTATAGCTGGGATACAGGGCTTTCCCCCCAAATTCCCTCAAAATACATCCGGATATGACAGCACAAATATTACAAAATACACATGTAGTGAAGATATGACATTGGTCACGTAGAGCATCCTGCCTTCATTGGTCTCAAAGAAAATCTACATATACCGGTATATAAAAAGACCGTGATCTCAGCGTATGGTTTCTGTTTCTTAGACACAATCTATTTTAGCTCACTACCAACTATCAGTTCTACCTTACAGTGAAGGACAAGCATGGCTGCCAGTTCTCCATGGTTCCTTGATATTTCTGCATGTCTGTCATGACATCACCAGCAGCCAATCAGGACAGCTCAGCTATTTCTGTATTCTTCTGCCAAAACACAGCAAACGACCACGTACGTGCCAAGCTTGGGCTTTGCAGACTGCCCAGTGTGTTATTTTTGTAAAGCAAGTGAACGGTGCAACAGCTAGTCATAAATGCATGGGGTGAGGTACTCTATAAATTAGCTACCTGTGAGGAAACAGAATTTTAAAAATGCTGTCCACTAGCTTCTGTTCCTACTCAGATTGAAATGAATGGAGGCTGCTCAACAGCAGTGCCTGGAGAATTTAGACCAAATATTGAAATTGACTTTTAGAGGTGATTTATTAAGCATTTTAACTGCTGATACGAGATCTTACACAAACCCTTTAGGTGAGTCCAGAGAGCCAAAACCAATTTTAAGAGGCAGTCCATCTATTTTGTGCTCCCTATAGTAGGGTCATCTTTGAATAGAAAAACAGGAAAGTTTATAAGTCATTTGCTTATTTTACAGCACAGCTAATCTGACATTTATGCCTTAATAATCGAGGACTTAAACCACAGTTTAAGTGATACTAGAATGTACATTTTGGTATACGCATTAGGCATCTTAGTGAGTTTACTGCTGAACTAAATAAATATCCTTTTCTTGCTGTCATTTGCTTGCTTTTAAATAAATACAAAAACTACATGAAAATCTAACATTTTAAAATGATGTTGCGTGATAATAATTGTGCAAATTTATTTGCATTACTAGGCATATGGCCTTCTGTGTGTGTATATAAGATGTTCCTTATTACAGCAAGGGACATTTAAATTTCTCAGCCGAAACATATAACAGCATAGTACCTCCTAAGAGAGGTGACAGCAACAGGTCCCGTTCTGGGAGGCACAGGAGGAGGTGGAGAACCCATCACCATTTCAGGGAGTGGAGAAAACCTATAAGCCTGTTGAGAAGGGAAGGAACAATGAATAGTTGCTCAAAAAGCTACCCTGCCTTTCATCAGGAAAACTGACTAAAATCCGTGCCATTGGATGTCAGTTCCCTCCAAGCGAACATTTTAGTACCTCCTAAAATTGCAAAATCACAATGTTCATCCCTGCCTGGATCCCCCCCAAGGCAAAGTCAGACTTGTTTTTGTCCCACAGAACATGAAATGTTTTGATGTCAGAACACCTGGAGGCCTCAAACCCCATCACACAGGAAACGAAACTAACAGCAAGCATTCATTTATATTTCAGCTTTCCTTTTGTGCCTTTACAGGGAGGATCTTTTCATATTGCCCTAGGCATGAAAAACAAGGGACTTTCTTATGACAATATAATAATGCCAATTAAAAAACACACACAACAGCAGAGCAAAGTAAACCTGAAGATCAGAGGTCGTCAGATCAGTTACCTTGCCTCTGTCAAGGCCAGCTTTATAGAGCCTGGGAAGGGGGAGGATTAGCACAATAACCAAGTTAAAGATTCTGCTGTGTTATATGCATGTAGGAAAACTTCCCTGACTTTTTGGATCAATAGCTTATGGCCAGACACATGAGAAGTTACTCTTGAAACCTTTGTAGTGGGATGGATTTGCTTGGGAATAAAATGACACTTACTGACTCTGCTTAGCAGCTAGACTAAGGTCAAATCTACATCTGACTTTCCTGCTGGAATCATTCTAGTTTCAAAAAAACCCCGTCTATACCTGTTTCTAGTTTCAAACCATACTTGTTCTAGTTTAAAAATCACCGTCTACATTCATTAATTGCCCTTTTGTGGTCAAGCTAGTATCATACTGCTTTAAACAGATCCTGTTGCTTACTGCTCTTCAGACCCAGGGGGGAAATAAGAGTGAAATTTGAAACCAGTGTGAAATGAGTGTAGGAAAAGACAGCGACCCAACTCCCCCCACCAAAGCAGAGCTGCTGGAGAGGAAAACTTGAAGTCATGTCATGCTTCCGGGTCCCTCGCTGCAGGGCCCACCCTCCAAGGTCTCCCTATGTCTCTCCTCACCTGGGGCGCTCCTTAACACTACCTACCTCAAAGCATGCCACTGTCAGTTGTAATCACCCAACTACCCTCCCCCCCAAGTGGGGCTGCTGGAGAGGAAAACCTGAAGTCATGTCATGCTTCCGGGTCCCTCGCCGCAGGGCCCACCCTCCCAGGTCTCTTCACGTCTCTCCACATCTCTCCTCCCCCTCCTCACCTGGGGCACTCCTTAATCCTACCTACCTCAAAGCATGTCACCGTCGGTCGTCATCACCCAACCCCCCCCCCCCAAAGTGGGGCTGCTGGAGGGGAAAACTTGAAGTCACGTCGCACTCCCAGGTTCCTTGCTGCAGAGCAAGGGCCCACCCTCCTAGGTCTCCTTACGTCTCTCCTGCACACTTCCTTGCCCTGGGTTCACCTTAACACTACCTACCTCAAAGCATGTTACCGTCAGTCGTCGTCACCCAACCTCCTCCCCCCCCCCAAAGCAGGGCTGCTGGAGGGAAAAACTTGAAGTCACGTTGTGCTCCTGGGTCCAGTAAATGCCCAGCCTGTGTGAGGCCACATTCTCCTTCAGCCTTTGATCTAGGCCAGTATCCTTTCTCCAGGGTGTTTCCCCGTGCACCCATGACTCCAGCCTTCTGTATAACACAGCAGGCATAGGCACAGGCATAGACAGTTTTAATAGGGGATTAATGGAGAATAGGTCTATCAATGGCTACTAGCCATGGCGACTAAAGGGAACCTCCATGTTCAGAGTCAGTAAACCTCTGAATAGCAGTGAAGAAGCAATATCAGGGGACGGCCTCAGCCTCTATGCCCTGTTGTTGGCCCTCCAGAAAAACTGGTTGGCCACTGTTTGAGACAGAGGCTGGACTAGACAGACCATTGGTTTGAGCCAGCAGGGCTCTTCTGGTGTTCTTATCTACCATCAGTTCTTATAACAACCCTGTTGTAGATAAGGGGAATCTGTATTGGGGTTTTTTTTTTAACCCTTTCCCTATCACATCATTTTTCTCATGTCAGTCCTCACTCCCTCACTGTGCTACTTGCCCCACAGGGGAAAACGACAAGTACTTTGGGGGGAAATGTGGAACATCCAGTAAAAATTTCCTGCTAATATATTCCATGTGGCTCTTAGCCTGTGATTGTAAGTACTCTTAGGACCTGCTCGCAAAACTAGCTCTTAGTGTTATCAGCTATGGGAAGTGAAAGCAAATCGTCCCTTCAGCATGAGTGCAACTGATTTCCAAATGTTCACTAAGTTTAGCATATGATGCCCAAGAACTGCAAACTGCAAACTGAAACTATATGTGCAAAGTGCAGATATGGTCGATCGTATTATAGCAGATATATAACAATGAAAATTAATGAAATAGCAAGAATGTTGATTGAAAGCAATTTTTGTTTGCTCCTGTCCTATTTTCGTTTGAATGCACTTCTGTTAGATTTTCATCATGAGTGTTTAAAATACCACTGAAAGGGTCAGGTTTCTCCGTGCAGCTGATAACGGTATCCAGGAGATTAAGAGGGGCAGTTCTACTGAACAAACGAAGATTTCTGAATTCAGAAGTCACCAGAAATTGCAGTTAATACTTACAGGCTGTTAAGACAGGGGTACAACCTGTGGTTTAGAACCCCAGTTTATCACCCACCAACATGCCTATATCCAGACACTAACAGTTTCAATCAAACCATGGCTTTCCACAACGCCTGAATGCAGCCCTAGTGCCCTTCCACACACATTAATTTGGCCCTTTTAACTTCCTTTTAGAAAGATCTGATAAAACCGGACAGTAATTTGGTTATCATTAGGTGCCCAGCACAATCTCTGGTTAGATTTCAGTCATAAAATCTGATCACAAACTGTGCATGTGGAACAGTGCAGCAATGTCAAAGCAACACGGGGCCATCTTTCGCAAGATTTTATCAGTGGCAGCCTGGCCCTGGTCCTTGACTTTTAAATAAGCTACAAGGGATGCATCAGAAACAACCCCACTCCTGGTTTCTTCCTATAAAGGTAATCACAGAGGTGGCAAATGATAAACCTTGACAAGTTCCTTCTATTTTCATATCGTGACCACAATAATAACAGTACTTTTCTAACCATTCATACAGATATACTATTCCCATTATGAAATGTGAAATGTCGTCTTCAATACATGAACAAAACTGTCTACAATACATCAAAGAAAAATAGAACGAATTTACTGTTAACCCCTCCCCACCACCACTGCCAGTCACAAAGCAAATTCTAGGCCGTACTATTTCACAGAAAAATATTTCACAGACCTTTTTTTAAAAAAATGTTTCGCCAGTTTCCAAACTATCAATTCCCCTTTGTCACACATGAATCAAGTCTAATATATATTTGAAAATAAAATTAAATATTTTGGTAAAACATTTCTTTTTAAAGATTAGTGCTAAAGAATCCAGGATCTTTGTATTCAGTACTAGGGATGGGCAGGAACCAAACCACAAAGCAAAATCCTTCACGAATTTTGCCCCGTTCGTGGTTCATGAACCGAAATTCATGACAGGTCTACTATCCCAAACTTGAGAGCCAGTTTGGTGTAGTGGTTAAGTGCGCAGACTCTAATCTGGGAGAACCGGGTTTGATTCCTCACTCCTCCACTTGCACCTGGCTGGATGACCTTGAGCAAGCCATAGCTCTGTACCAGCTGTTCTCTCAAGGACAGCTTGGGAAAGAGCTCTCTCAGCCCCACCTGCCTCACAGGGTGTCTGTTGTGGTGAGGGGAAGGGACAGGAGATTGTAAGCCACTCTGAGACTCCAAGTGAGTGAAGGGCAGGATATAAATCCCATCTCTTCTTCTTCCACGAACATTTAAAACAGTTAATGGTGGTTCGTGGATAAAGCAGAAAGCAGGGGTTTAAAGGGACTCTTGTCTCTTTAAACCCCTGCTTTCTGTTCCCTGCAAAAGCCACAAAAACAGCTAAGCAGTGGGACTGCACTAGAAAGTTTAAAGGGACTGCACTAGAAAGCCTGAAACAGCTGAGTGGTCACCGCTCAGCTGTTTTTGCAGCTTTCTGCAAACCCCATTTAAAGGGACTACGGTCCTTTTCAATGGGGTTTGCGGGGCCACAAACCATGCACTGGTTTGGTTCACAAACAAACTTCCAGGTTCTATTTGGTTTGTGGTTCAGCCATGAACCACAAACTGACAAGAACCACATTCTTCTGGTTCATGCCCATCCCTATTCAATACCAGAGGAAGCAAGTTTGCATGTATATAACATACAGCATGCTTTTATTCCATCCTTTCTCCAAGGAGCTCGGGGCAGTGTACATAGTTCTCTCTCCCCCCACACACATTTTCCACACAACTCTGCAGTGAAGTAGGTTAGGCTCAGGGCTGGTGCTACCATAAGACGAGGTTAGGCGACCGCCTAGGGGCGCAGAGGCCAACAAGCGGGGTGAGGACGATGGGGAGAGCAGTCCTGACTACAAGCAGGAATCCTCATCTTTGTGTTCTTCATTCTTCCTAAAATGCATTTATGTTTGAAACTTGGTGAGCACACGGTGGGGGGGGGGGCGCCAGAAGGTAGCCTAGTGTGCAAAAAAGCCTGGCATTGGCCCTGGTTAGGCCAACAGTGATTGACCCAAGGTCACCCAACAAGCTTCATGACAAGTGGGAAAGCAGAGACAGAGTCAGGGGTCAGCAGGTTAGGAACAGGGAGGGAGGAAGAGCAGCCAGAGGCAAAGAGGGAGAAGTACAGGGGACAAGGTGGAATTTCTCCTCTCTGTGAGTCCTTGTGTGTAATATATTAGTAGAGCCCTCTCCCAGTTAGGAAACATGTTACGACATCTAAGGTCCAAAAGATAATTGACATGCCTTCTACACTGGTCTTCAGTACAGGCATTAACAAACTTTTGTGTTCGTTATCTGACACTTTGAAAATGCGGGGAGCGTTACCAGCTGCTTCACTTCTCTCTGGCATTATTATTCTATTTGTTTCCTTACATATTTCTACCCTAATAACTTTTAGTTTCTTTTTAAAATAATAGCCATAATTAGTCTGTTGACCTTGGATGGGTCTGTTTCTTTTTTCTGTTTGTCTTGATCCAGCTGTTGTTTTTAAGGTTTCTCAGCTAGCTAAGAATCAGGGAGGGAGTGTGGAGGGACTCAAGCCTTTTTCTTTCTTAGTTGCATTACAGCTAATCCCTGTTAGCCGTTCAAACTTTATTCAACTCTTACTTCTCTCCCTTGATTGAAGAGTTTAATTGATCTTATTAGGGCTTATTTTACAGTTGGTGTAGTAGCTGGACTTATTTTATAGCTAACATAGTAGTTTATTAGTTTACATAGCTCATACCATTTAATTTATTCTTTATTTTGCTCAGTTTTGTTTTTGTTGCTGGTTTTAAAAATTTGTTTTGGGTATATTTTTCTTTTATGCCATGTTGGGGTGGGGGTAGGGTTGCCAGCCTCCAGGTGGGGCCTGGGGATCTTCCGCTTTTACAACTGATCTCCAGCTGACAGACAGCAGCTCCCCCGGAGAAAATGGCTGCTTTGAAGGGTGGACTCTATGGCACTGTACCACGCTGAGGCCCCTCCCCTCCCCAAACCCCACCTTCTCCTGGCTCCACCCCCAAAGTCCCCAGGTATTTCCCAACCTGGACTTGGCAACCCTAGGCGGGGGTCTTTGAAATATTTATGATATTCAAGAGCTGGAGTTGTAGTACTATCTGTGAGAGGGGGTGTAAAGTTTCCATAGCTGCACTATGGGCAAGAAAAGGTCTCAGTTGATGAGGCAACACTAAGACGGATCATTTTATAGATCCCCGTGAGTCTCTTGAATATTACTGGCATTCAAATAGTTTTAGTCAGCTTCAAGAGGAAGAACCACCAGTGACTTCTACACAACATATACAACCTCCTAAGAATTAGACAGCCAGGCAGACTGATACCCAAGACCTTTTTGTGTTGGCTAATGCATTACAAAAGATATATACTAACACTGCATATCTCACAGTTAAGATGCAGTCCTTTGAATCAGCCTATCTACCCCTGCTAAGTAGAACAGATGCCCAGACAGGCATCTGAAGAAAATATGAGCGGGCAGATTTTAGTAGAATGCAACAATTTTTGCAGTCAGTTCCCTGTCAGGTGATGCTAGTGGTCCACCCCTACAGGGTAGGTTTCCCCATTGGAATAACAAGCATCAAATTAAACAAAGGCTTTGCAAACTTATGTAGTTTGATCGTGGCAAAACTGATCTAAGATTCTGTGGGGTTTTGCCACTAAAATCGGTCTTTAGTAGATAAGAACATAAGAGTGGCCCATCCAGTCCAACACTCTGTGTCACACAGTGGCCAAAAACACCAGGTGCCACCAGGAGGTCCAGCAGTGGGGCCAGATAATTAATGTTTCAAACAAAAAAATTGCCTGATATGTGGTGTGTGGGGGGGGGGGGGTTGAAGGTCCCAGCCCCACCCCACACACACAAACCTTGACGGGAGCCAGACATTTGCTGACAGAAAAAACAGGAAGCAGCACATTCTAGCTCCGAGAGGCCTCCCTGGCGTCTCTCAGCCTCGTGGCTGGATTGCAGGAGGGACTTTCCTCAGGGGAAGGAGAGGCAGGCTGCAGAGACAGGGAAACAGTGGGTGGGAGCTCAGGTAGCAAAGGGGGTTGGGAAACAGATGGGTCAGCCTCACCCCATGCCAAGGGCAAGGCGAGGGGGTGGGTCCAAGGAGGGAGTGAGAACAGCCCACTGGGAGCAAGCAAGGGATGACTTGTCAGGAAGCTCCTCATGGGGGAGGAGAGGGATTGGACGTCTCGGTGGGGCCTTGCCCAGAAGGGGAAGACTTAAGCAGGGAGCTCAAGGCCAGCCAGGAAGGAAGAGCACGGGAGAGACCAAGAAGGCTATAGAAGAAGAAAAGAAGAAGGGGATTTATAACCCCACCCTTCACTACCTGAAGGAGTCTCAGAGCAGCTTACAAACTCCTTTCCCTTCCCCTCCCCACAACAGACACCCTGTGAGGTAGGTGGGGCTGAGAGAGCTCTTTCCAGACCCGTCCTTGAGGGAACAGCTGGTACAGAGCTATGGCTTGCCCAAGGTCATCCAGCCAGGTGCAAGTGGAGGAGTGGGGAATCAAACCCGGTTCCCCCAGATTAGAGTCTGTGCACTTAACCACTACATCAGACTGGCTCTAGAAAGAGCAACGGGAGACACACAAGCAGGAGAGAGGGACTGAGGTGTCTACCAACCTTCCTCCCTCCTGCATCATCTGAGGCCACTGCCAAGCTCCCAAGCCTAAAAGTTGCAGCCTGGAGGACTCTGATGCACCCAGCCAGCACCCTGAAGACCCAGGACTTGACAATATGTTATGGAAACTGGCAGGGTAACTTAGAAAATATGGTAGTAGCTAACATTAAACAACTTTTGGGCACAATTTTTCAGTAATTTGTTTTTATTCCCATAGCGGCAAGATACCTTTTAAAAGTTCTTCATTTCTAGGTTGTCTTATTGATCAGGAAAACCCATACACAAGATGAAGAACAGAATCACTGGGATGCAGAAAGGCTTCTTCTGTTTAAGCATGCCTGTCATCTGGGTGAGCTAACACAGACTCTGAGTCCAGTAACGTTTTGCCTCCTGCAATACGTAAGACCACTGGCCTTCAGGCTATTATCCTGCATTGCAACTCCAACCTGCTTGGCCTGCTTGACCAAGACCTGGGTGAGGGAGGGTGGGTGTCAGAATCTGACAATAGTGTGCTTGTTTGCTGTTACTTTCTGTTTCTGTGATCTCCATTGTAACCATCTGTTATTTACTGCTTGCCTTGAAGTATATTATCTGCTCTGTTCAATGTAACTGTCCTCACCGGGAGGGTGGTGTCTCACATTCCTGAACGTCACATAAACAACAAGGACTATCGCATCCATCCACTCCCCCCTAGCCTTTGAGGCTGGAGTATTTTATCTTGCTGTTCTAACCTTGGAGACTCTCGAATTGTTGCTAACCAAATGTTTAGCCTATCGTTCACACATTTGGGTCACATAGGGCAGAAAGGGAATTTTTACTACTTTCCCACCTCTCCTGTGGGAACCAAACGGTTGCCATTTTTTCCCGCTTCTTTGTGTCCCTTCTGATTGGTCTATTACCTGTATTCGATTGTGACTGAAGGTATAATAATCACTGTTGCTTGCTGTCATGTATCTCTAACAAACATCGAGAACCTGAACCATTATTGGAATAAAAGAACTTTGCGTTAAACAAAGGTCTGGTCTGATAGTGTCAGCTCAGAAGCCTCACAGTGAGACAGTTTCTCTCTCTCAGTTGGTTCCTCCCAGTCTCACAGTCCTACATCAACCTTGAACTGGAAGACAGGGAAGTAGAGTTGCGATTCTTATCTGAGATGGTTTCTCCTTCCGGAGGATCTCTGCCCCAGAGATAACTAGCATTGAATGTGTGGGCCTCATGTGGGATGTTGGGGGGAAGTTGGCTATATTGCTGGTCCATCCAGCGCACCAGTGAATACCCTGCTGAAGCTGGCAGAGGCGATCTCTGACTGGGTATTGTGTTTCCCCCATTTGGTGGTTTGGGGGGATTTCAGTATCTATCCACCACTCTCACTGGAGCCACTTCAGACTTTACGTCTGCCATGGCGACATTGGGCCTCTCCCAGGTTGTTTTGACTCTCACACATGAAGCAAGCGGCATGCTGGATTTTATCTTCTGCGTAGGTCTAGATCTGAATAACCTGGCCCATGCTGAGCCGGTGCCATGGTCAGAACATTTCCTTCTGAAGGTCGGTTTGAGATTCACTACCCCGCCTGTGCAAGGGTGGCAAGCAAGTTTATGCTCAACCACAGAGACTTATGGATCCTGTTGGATTCCAGAATCCTCTGCAGGATTTCTCCAACTCGGCTGGCGATTCTCTGACACCCTGAGTCCCAACTCTTCCCCTACCCCTTGGTTTACCAAGGAGTTGAGACGGCACTTGAATGACTAGGGCAGCTCTGGCAATGCACTTGTGACAAGGCTTCCAGAATACTTTAAACAGACCACTTGAAAACCTGTCTGCACGTCCATGTCCAGCACAAGTATTTAGGACAGTTCAGAATGTGACCTCCCTGAATGTGAGGTCCCAAAATACTAGAAATTTGGTCTTTAACTGTGAAAATTTTGCAACTTTCTCCAAAGACAAGATTCTGAAGCTCCTCCATTACCTCGCTGCCAGTTTTGTCCCCACCCTGTGCTACAGGCTCCGTGTCATCAATGCCCTTTTCTGGATCACTTCAGCAAGCTCTCGTCTGCTGATGTTGACAGGATCATGTCACCTGTAAAGCTGACAAGCTGCTTCTGGGATCCCTGGCCTTCGTGGCTGGTTAAATCCTGCCATGAAGTTGTTGGAGGCTCCCTGAGGTTATTAATCTCTCTCTCTCCAAAGGTTGCTTCCCTAGGAATGCAGTCCAGGATGCAGCCGCAAGATTCCTGATGGGTTCTCCCTGGAGAGATCCTATCTTGAAACAGCTGCACTGGCTGCCAATTGAGTCCTGGATCATATTCGAAGCGCTGGTGATTACCTTCAAAGCCCTGAATAGTCTGGGACCTTCACACCTGGTGGACTGCCTCTTCTGACATCTCCCCCCTGAAACTTGTGGTACTTGGTTCCCAAGATATTCATCTGGCATCCACCAGGATGAGGACCTTCTTCGTTGTGACCTCATCCTGGTGGAATCAGCTGTCAGATGATACACAGGCCCTGTGGGACTTATCTAAGTTTTGCAGGGCCTGCAAAGCAAAGCTCTTCCACTTGGCTTTTAGTAAGTTTGGCTTGATTTATGTGGGCTGCTTTCTAGTTTTATTTGGATTATTTTTAAAAAACTGAGATTTGTTAAATGTTTTAACTGTTATTAGCTGCCTCGAGACCGCTTGGCGGTGTGAGGCACCATATACATTTAATGAATAAATAAAATTAAACCTACATATCTATTTCTCAAGTGTGGCCAAATCTGCAGATACCTAAATTTGCAGATTGGGCCCACATTGAGAGAAAGGAAACCCCCAGGTTTGCAGAAGAAACTTAATTTGTAAAAAATATACTGGGAGTTTAACTCTCTCTCCCCGCCCCCCCAAACAGTAGATTGTTCTCTGTGCAAGAGCAGACAAGGCCCTCTCACCCTGCTGCGTGGCTGTCGCTGGATGCCAGCTCAGGAGCTGCCCTGGGCCCAGCAGCGGAGCCTGAAAGCCACGCCGGGCCTGGTGGCAGTGGAGCCCGGGAGCCTTACGGGGTCCAGCGGAAGCAGAGCCTGCAAGCCATGGCAGGCCCAGTAGCTGTTGCTGCGATGGAGCATGAGAACCACGGTAGGCCCAGTGAGAAAGGGGGGAGATGGGATCCCCCCCCCCCCCATGAATCTCACAGGTCCACACTTGCTACTTGGGGCCCTGCTGCAGCCACAACCACTGCAGTTCTTAAAGCAGGGAAAAAGAAGAGGGAGGGTTGTCTGAGGGAGAGGGGAGAGAAGGAGAAAGAATAGGAGGGAGATTGTAGGGGGGAAGAAATAGAAGGAAGGAGGGGAGAGAAAGGGGGCAGATTGAGAAAGGTGGGGGAAGAGGGGGGATAATGTCTGAGAAGGGCTTGGGGGCAAGAGGGGGGGAGAGGATTACTAGAAAAGGGGGTGGGGAAGAAAGGGGGAAACTAACAGAAGGGGTAAAGAGAGAAGGGAGTAAGGGAAGATTGGTAGATAAGTGGTGGGGGCAGAAAGAGATGGGGAACTTTGACAGAGGAGCAGGGAAATGGAAAGGAGCCAAGGCAGGGGAATGCCCCCTCTCCACAAGTTTTTTGCAGGTCCCCATTTGTATATATATAATTGTCAATGCAGTCACATCCTTCCAGACATTGAAACATTCTGTTCTGAAAAACAAAGGTGATATTTTCCTGTGCTCATGTTAAGAAGCACAGAAACATCACTAAATCTTTACTTGGTAAAGTTAATATTTATGATCATCTCAAAACAGTTGTCTGTATCCAGCCATGCCATGCTGTAGACTTAAGGGAGCTTAGAACAAGGCAGAGATTTCTTCTGATTCCCCACTCCGCTTCAGGCCACTGATTCCCCAGATTTTGTTCCTAGAGGTTAGGGGCACAAAAGTGGGGGTCTGTCATGGGACGAGGGGAAATCAGCAGAAATCATCTCTCTCTAGGGCTGCCAAGTCCCGCTATAGGCGTTCCCGATCCGCCGGCTGGCATTCGGCCGGCGGGGGGAACCCCGCCCCAGAAGTCATCCAGTGAGGACGACTTCCCCCGTGTAACGACGTCACCCGGAGGTGACGTCATCACGTTGGGGGCGTTGCCAGAGCGTTGCCCTGGCAACGCCCCCAACGTGATGACGTCACCTCCGGGTGACGTCATTACGTTGCTGTGGCGCGCGCGCAAAGCGCACGCACCAGAAGAGCTCCTGGGGGGAGAACAACTCCCCCCCGCCGGTAAGTCGTCGGGACTTGGCAGCCCTATCTCTCTCTCTCTTTAAAAAACTGAAGTGCCCTTAAATCTCCCAAACTGTTTGGTTGGATGCAGGCCACTAATCAACCCAGAAACACTCAGGTAATCCAGCACAAATCTGGAGTAATTACATTAAATACACTACGTGAATGGCAAAAAGAGGCGCTCCCTTCATAGACAAGAAGGTAGAGAATTTATATACAAATAAATTATACCAATACGGTCTTTTCCTTGAAACTTTTTTTTTTAATCACATGGGAGAATACTAGAATTGCCACAACCCTTTTGTATATCACACAAACATTCACTTACGGGTCTTGGCAAACTGTACTGATACACCTCTGGTCTATATGTGGGTACCCACTGAATTCCCCCTCTGGGTCGAGAGATGGTACCAGGAGCACTGGTCACAACTTCAGAGTAGGGCAAGTGCTGTGCAGAACTGAAAGCATCCTGTTGCCGGCCTTGGCCTCCATGGCCGGCAGAGGCCAGGCTGAAGGCTTCTTCCAACAACATGTGCATCTGCTGCCTGACTTCATCGATGGACGGCTGAGAACTCAGGGTTGATGTTTCTGAATGGCCTTTTGCTTGATGGGGCCTAGTATAATTCCGAGACTCGTTAACGTGGTCCACATTGGTCTCTTCTATCATTTCAGGTTCAGTCTGTTGGGTAAAGTAAGAACATTTAATGGAAACATCCGAACCACCTTTGAATGCATCTTTTTTCTAGATAGCATAAGAGTTTATACACTGTTTTCATTTATGTTTTGAAACACTGTGATTTTTCTTTTCTTTCGAAGTACTCTTTCACCAGCCTTTTGAGCATATCCATAATTGATTGCTGTGTCGGTACCTATAGAGTTACAATCTGGATCCTTCTTTGCCATCTGGGTACCAAGGGCAGAAAAACTGGGCTGCTTCTTCTGTCCAAACAGTGTACTTCACAGCCTTAAGAGGATAGATTGGAATGAGAAGATAAAGCAATTCACTGTGTCTGGGTTCTTCCCTCTTTGATCCAAATCCTCACAAACCTGCTCTGAGCATGAATTTGTTTATTTAGTACATTTTTAGTCTGCCCTTACTGCAATGTGTCAAGACACCATACATGGTTCTCCCCTCCTCCATCTTATCCTTATAACGACCCTGTGGAGTATGTTAAGATGAGAGTGATTTACTGGCCCAAGGTCACTCAGGAGACTTCATGGTGAGTGTGAATTTGAACCAGGTCTCCCAAGGCCTGTTCAGCACTCTCAGCTATTATGCCACACTGGCTCTCCTATATAATGACAATTGTTTTCATTCACTGTTTAATTCACCACCTTGAGTTAGATAGATCATAAATCTGAGGAAATGTAGCCTAATTCGCTTGGAGAGACCTATTACAGAGATTTTGAACAAGAAGGTTGATGCGCTGTTATTATAAAGGTGAAACTGGGTTACATGTTTAGGATGAGAAGATGTTCTAAGAAAGCAGATGAACAGCAGGTTCAGAAGATATGGTAGTTGAATAAAGAGTAGGTAGGCCTACCCAGGAGCTTGATCCGGAACCTCCAGCGGGTACAAAATGTGGCAGCATGCCTGCTGTCTGGGACGCCTGTGAGGGCACACATTCTGCCAGTGCTGCGCCAGCTGTATTGGCTGCCAGTTGAATACTGGATCAGGTTCAAGGTCATGGTGTTAACCTTTAAGGCCCTTCATGGCTAGGGACCAGCATACCGGTGGGACCATCTCTCCCCGTATACGCCCTGCAGAGCCTTGCACTCTGCTGACCAGCACTGGCTGGGAGTCTCCAGCCTAAGAGATGTCCATCTGGCCTCAACCAGGGCCAGGGCTTTTTTGGCCCTGGCTCCTGCTTGGTGGAACATGCTCCCCATTGAGATCAGGGCCCTGCTGGACTTGTTAGAATTCTGCAAGGCCTGTAAAATGGAGCTGTCCCACCAGGCCTTTGGTTAAGGCAGCAGATGTCCAATAACATTGGTCTCCCCTACATTGGTCTCCTAGTAATGTATGGCTGCAAGAGTTGGACTATAAGGAAGGTTGAGCACTGAAGAATAGATTCTTTTGAATTATGGGGCTGGAGAAGACTCTTGAGAGTCCCTTGGACTCCAAGGAGATCAAACCAGCCAATCCTGAAAGAAATCAACTCTGACTGTTCCCTGGAAGGACAGATACTGAAGCTGAAGCTCCAATACTTTGGCCACCCAATGAGAAGGGAGCACTCACTGGAGAAGACCCTGATGCTGGGAAAGACTGAAGGTCAAAGAAGAAGGGGACAACAAAGGATGACATGGTTCGACAGTGTCATTGATGCAATGAACATGAAATTAAGCAAACTCCGGAGCACAACAGGAGGGCCTGGCGTGATGTGGTCCATGGGGTCGCGAAGAGTCGGACTTGACTGTGCGACTTGGACAAATGTAGAGATTCGACAAATATATGGTCCAAGTTTTATACTTGGTTGGATCAATCTAAAGGCTCATAACCATGTACTGACAGAAGGACTGTAACTTTTACTTTGGTGGAAAATGAATAAAGTATTTCAAAAACAAAAGAGTCGGACTTGACTGTGCGACTGAACAACAACAACAACCCCTGCATCAGCCGTCCATGGCACTCATATATCAACTGTTGCTGGGAGCAATCGACCTGATCCATCTTGATTCAGTGCCCCTTCTAGCATGGGATCAGCATACTCTAGTATGTAATCAACTGCTGAACTGTCGATTAGAAAACTCAAATTAATTTGTGGATTACTTAATGTTTTTACTTATTTAATATTTCACTTCTTAATTATTATTTAATGTTTTCAACTGCCGCTGTATTCTGATACGAGGTGAGCAGTGTTCCCATTAAGCTGCGCCACGTGCACTGGGCACCCCAACTTTTAGCACCCAGCACATGGGTATCTGCCTCAGCACAGGACTGGAAGAGAACTGCCACAGTGGCTTTTCTGTCTGTGGCCGAATGGGGAGGGGGAGAAGGGGAGAAGAAGGGCGGGAGGAGTGCCAAGGACTCTTCAGCACTCCTCCTTCCCACCCTCCTTCCCCTCTTGGCTGTGGTCAGCAAGCGGGAGGGAGGGAGCAAGGAAGGGCACGCAAGCCCAATAGGACCAAGCCCAATAGGAAGAAAGAGAGTGTGGTGCCTTTAAGGAGGAAATAAGTGGTGATTGGACAGGAGCTGAAGGGCAGGGCAGACTGTGAGCAAGAACACAAAGACTTGAGCTTCTTTTACTGGTAGCTAATTTTTCCTATACCTGCTTTGGAAGGAATAGAAAAAAAATGTGGGCAGAAAAGCCCCCTCAGACCCCCAAACTCTGACCACTGTTTCTGCAAGAAGGCAATGGAGGTGCGAAGGGGTGAAAGGAGACGACGGTCTTGCAGGTAGATCTGCTTTCAGGAGGCTGGCTGGCTCTTTCTGGTGAGCTCTTGTGTCGGAAATGTGGAAATTGGCGGGGAACAGGGTGAGTTCCCCCAGTCCTGTCGCTGCCCCTTCCCTTTTATTTCAAACACCAAAGCGGAAAGGAAGGTGGGGTGTTTGTGCATGTGTGTATGGAGAGAGAGAGAAAGAGAGAGGAGCAGAAGAAACGACAAATTAAAAACAGTATATCTTCTTCTAATCAGGCTTCTTACTATTCATAGCACCCAAAAAGTTGTCATGAAAATGTGGGTTCCATTTTCCCCTCCCCCCAGCAGAGCGCCTTTGCCAGAGTTCGATTCCACCAGCCTCCTCCCCCCCCCCCCCCCGGGCGTCCTCTTTGGATTTCTCCTGCTTTCCCGCTCTTTGTTTCTTCAAAGCCTTTATTTTTTAAAAGAAAAGAAAGGTAACACACTTTTTGCTTTTGCGTTTCGTTTTCTGAATGCTCATGCCAGGAAGCCAGACCCTCCTCTCGTGCTCAGCTCCGGTGAACCAGAAGTTGAGGTGAGCCCGGGAAGAGTGTTGCGGTGAGACTCTTGTTAGAGAGGCGCTCACCTCCAAGACCCCACCCCCATGTGAGTGTGTGGGGGTGAGATTGGATGCCTGGCTGCCCTGGACCGTATAGATGTGTGGTGGGGTTGAAGGGCAGCGCAGCATAGTTGAGAGGGACTCCGCCCCTGGCCCTGCTCCCTCCACCTCCTGCTCCTCCACCACCACTCCATGCGAGGCTCTCGCTTGAAGAAAATTTTCACCTCAAATAACTTAAAAAAAAAAAAGTATAGCAGGTAAATATACACGTGGCTACGCCTTTACTGCTCCCTTTTTGTGGCATAATACAGACTGCATTTCTCTTAATCCCCCCCCCCGGTTCCTCCCTGTTCTCCCCCCACACCATGCTAGAGAGTCTCCTGACGAATTTCTCCAGATCGTGGTGGGGAGGGAGATTTCAGGTGGGTGTGTGCAGGGAGGGGATTGGAGAGTGTTATGTCCTGGACTCAGTTCCACAGACAAGCAGGCTATGATTCTCTATGTGTACACTTGTATGATTCTTTGATGTGACCAAACATGTAATGGCGCCCGCCATGCAGTCTGACTGCATGGCCTGGAAAAGGTACACGCTTGAGGTAAAAGAACAATAGCACCCAGGCTCCTAAAGATCCACCTATCAGGGGTTTAGCATATTCAAATGAACCAATGTAAATCTATGGTGGGAAGATTAACCTATCCTGCAGTGAGGGTGTGGATGGGGGCGAGGCTTTTCTGTGCATATAAGATGACCCCCGGGCCACCTCAGGTATGCTTGTTCCTGACCTACAATAAACTTGATCATGCTGAAACTCACTCCACCGGCCTCCAGACTCCAGTACTTTTTAGAGAGAAATACTCGAAAGAAATCAACGTTTGATTTTTCCCCTTGCTAGGGAAAAAAATGCACTTTAAAAAGGCAGAGAGAAAACTAGAATGGTACAAGACAGTGGCTGGCTGTGTGATCCACTGAAGAGAGGAGGAGTTTTGAAGCCCAGGATGTCAGGCGGGGGCAAAAGAAAGAAAGAAAACTAAGATTTAAGGAGGAGGGGGAGCAGGGGAAATCAAAGGAGGAGTGAAAAAGTTGCCTCTGATGCTGTGCCTCTGGACCAGTCTTTCTGGTTCAGTTTAGGTTTCGGCAGCCTCTCTCTCTCTCTGCCACTGAAATAGGATAAGAACAGCTGCTTCCATGTTCTCTCTCTCTCACCCCTTAAAAGGAAGGAGCGCAGGAAAGAGATGCCATTCCATAAAAAGCCCCCTACCCACATAATAACAGTACAGACTACATGTCCCAGAATTCTCGGCGTCAGGAGGAGCAGAATAACCCAAGATGCTACGTGGATGGGTCTTGTTTTTCCTGCACTAAGTTCCTTATGATTTCTCAGTTTCCTTTTAATTAGCCAGTTTTTGATCCACAAAAGGACTTGTCCTTTTATCCCATGACTATTGAGCTTACTTAGGAGCCTTTGATGAGGAACTTTATCAAAAGCTTTCTGGAAGTCAAGGTAAACAACATCTACTGGGTCCCCCTTGTCCACATGTTTGTTTACTCCCTCAAAGAACACTAACAGGTTAGTGAGACAAGATCTTCCCTTACAGAACCCATGCTGAACCTTCCTCAAGAGATTTTGTTCATCAATATGCCTACTAATTTTTTCCTTAATGACAGTTTCCACCAACGTACCCGGTATCGATGTCAGACTGACTGGCCTGTAATTTCCTGGATCTCCTCTGGAACCCTTTTTAAAGATAGGAGTGACATTTGCTACCTTCCAGTCCTCAGGAATGGAGGCAGATTTTAAGGAAAGATGATATATTTTTGTCAGGAGATCCACAAGTTCACATTTGAGTTCTTTCAGAACTCTCGGATGTATGCCATCCGGGCCTGGTGATTTATTAGTTTTTAAGTTGTCTATCAGACGTAGGACCTCCTCTCTTGTCACCTCAATCTGACTCAGGTCATTCAACCCCCACTCCCGAAATCAATGGTTCTGGAGTGGGCAGGCACTTCTCATCTTCTACAGTGAAGACAGATTGCTTTCTTGATACCAGTGTTGAACCAATGGGCCCTTGTGGAGTGTGTGTGATGCTGAGAGAGACTGCCTCCGTGCATAAGATACTCTGGGCCACAGAGACTTGCAGTCAAACAATCTCTCCTGGGCTTCCAGCTAAGAAACTTAGGCTATGTGGCAAGTCCTTGTTGAGTCTTCGTGAGACCCTTAACTAATTCACACAATTATCAAATGTATGTTCACTCACAACAAAATGCAGGCTCACTCACAAAGTAGAATTTTTGCTCACAAGACTCAACAGCTCAGGGGGAACATTGGATGTGAGCCGCCCTGAGCCGGCTTGTGGGGGAGGGCAGGATATTATAAACCTCAAAAAAATAAGAACGAAAAGAGCGGGCCCATATATTATAACTATAACTAAATATAAACTATTACAAATGCTCTGCAAATCTTTTTTCTAAAACTGAACTTTTCTCCAAGAAACTCATCTTGGCATCGCCACATCCTGGACTAATATTAGAGGACGGTCCATTTCTCTGACCTCTCTTTAGATCAGTCAGATTACCTTACAAGTCAATAAAAACCAACCGTAAATAGTATCTCATTAATCTCAACCTGCAGAAATTGACTTGTTTATAAAAACCTTTATACTAAAATCTTGGACATGAAACAATGGCACCAGCAGTGAAATACAAGACCCTGAAACAAGAAGAAATCTTCCACACAAGAGAAAAACTAATTCAGAATCATATAACGGGGGGGGGGGGGGGGGGGGGGAGGTACAGCCAGAAAAAATTTGCACATGAACAGCAACAGAAAGGCCAGTTCTATCAGTCATATAATTTAACTAGTTACAATACTTTTCTAAAGAGCTGTTTTCTCCTCTATTGTCAACAACTGGATGAGACCAGATGAGCTTTAGTTGACCCTGAACTTCAGAGTGGTATCGCCGTCCTGTAGAAAGCACAGCCCTGGGCCCACGCAGCCCCCACCCTTGCAAAAAGCAGCACGCCATGTTTTATTCACCAATCTAAGAGAAGAAGAGATTGGATTTATACCCCGCCCTTCACTCACTTGGAGTCTCAGAGCGGCTTACAAACTCCTTTTCCCTTCCCCTCCCCACAACAGACACCCTGTGAGGTAGGTGGGGCTGAGAGAGCTCTTTCCCAAGCTGTCCTTGAGGGAACAACTGGTACAGAGCTATGGCTTGCCCAAGGTCATCCAGCCAGGTGCAAGTGGAGGAGTGGGGAATCAAACCCGGTTCTCCCAGATTAGAGTCCGCGCACTTAACCACTACACCAAACTGGCTCTCAGTGGGGGGGGGGGGCACACATGGAAGGAGTGGGGGGGGCACCCAGGCGAAAACCACTTGAGATTCTGTACACATACATATGAAAGGGAGGAAACACTGGTCAGTGGCAGGCAATTCCATAGGTTCATAGATCAAGCACCAGATTACAGTATGCAGCACTATGCAAATTGCTCTCCTGATTAACCAGATTTTTTTCTTCGGTGCCCCCAGCATTGCCATCTATGGTAAGGTGATATGCGTACTCATACGTATATCTCGGTGATTGTTCCCCACTTTGCAACTTGGCCCAAATTCACACTGCGCTAGCCTGACCAAATGAAAGAACCATGGTTTCTGCTGCCTTTCACTCCTGGGAGCCGCTGACCCGGAATACACCCAGTCTTGGCAAAGACCCGTACAAATGGCAAACAAGGGACTGTCGCTAACATAAGGCTCCTAAAGCCAGTTTGGAAGAAGTACTGAGAAACCTGAACATGCTGTGGCTATGGGGTCACTGAGAGAAATAATCAGCACCCTCAAGCCGTCAGGTGTGAATCCCCACTCGGCCACGGAGGCCTGCTGGGTGACCCGGGGCCAGTCACACCCTCGCAGCCTAGCCTACCTCACAGGGTTGTTGTGAGGATAGAAGGGAGGAGAGGAGAATGATGCATGCTACTTCAGGTCCCCCACTGGGGAAGTAAGTCAGGGTATATTTTGGTAAGTAAGTAAGGCATACAGCAACAGTATCATCAGTTTGAATGCCCATGTTAAAATGCTGATATTTTAAAAGCCTACACTCCCACTGTGTATTACTCAACAAGGATATGGGAAAAGTAAAAGAGGTAAAGTGGAGGGTAAAGCAAAACTGATTACAGGAACTTATTTGTGCATATTCTGGAAAACACCCAAACCAAAACCGAGATTCAAAATATCTGAGCTGCCAGTAATACAAAAGGTTAAATCCCAAGGCAGGGTGAAATCCATGTGATATCTTGGCAGATGGCAGCTTAAGTCCCTGCACAGACACATTTTTATAGCAGATCAGAAGAATTCTTTGGGAACAGAGTCAGGCTCCAGTTATACAGCTTGAAGCTCACATTAAAACATATTATTTCCTATCACTCCAACCATAGGTTGATAGGACTTGGAAAAAGAAAAACAGATCAGTGAACCACTGAATATAACACCTATTTAAAAACATGACATGTGCAACAGCTTCTAACCAGTCCAAAACAGCAATTTCAAGATAATTATTAGATCACTGAACATCAGAACTGCATCTTGCTAATAAAATCAAACGTTTATATTTAGGGTTTTGAATAGTGATCAGATACTTGGCAACTGTAAAACAAGTAGTGGGAATATACTCATAATACAGAGGAAAACTGTTATGTTCTGTGATTAAATCTGAGTATTCAATCACCTTGAGACTTATCCAATTACCTTGAGACTTATCCAATTACCTTGAGACTTATCCGATTACCTTTGAACTTATTCAATTACCTTATCCAATTGCTTTGTTTGGGCAATGTCAGGGGTGCGGCTTACCTATGTATATAAGCAGGCCCTCGACCTCTGTTTTTATGCCATCTGAACCAGCTTAATAAAATGCTTGCTGATTTCACTGCAACCGGACACTGCTTCCAGTACTTTTCAGTGGTGACGAGGATGGGATCCCGATGAGCGAGGCTCTGGCCTACTCCAGCACTGCATCGAGCCCAGGTCAAGTTTTGGGAGGCCTGGGCCGACCAGCTCGGCTTCTTCTTCGATGTCTAGGGGATCACGGATGCCGGGAAGTGCAAGTCATGGTTGCTGAGCACCTGCAGGATCGCCACCCTCCTGTTGGTAAGAAGCCTGATTCCTCCCCACACTCCCACAGAGGTGTCTTCGACGAGATCATGGGGGCCCTCAATGACTACTTCACCCCCAAGCCCTCGAAACTCACCCAGCAAGTGATGGTCTTCAGCCGCATCCAGCTAAAGGGTGAGTCCATGGCTATGTTCCTGGCCGACCTCCACCAGCACGCTGTCGGCTGTGAGTTTGTGGTGGTGGAGGACACCCTCCTCTCTGCCTTTATATGTGGGGTCTGGGACCCCAAAATACTCAGAAAACTCATGGCCATTGCCAACACCACCCTGACCAAGGTTTTACAAACAGCATGTGCTTCTGAGATTTCCCAGAAAGACAGGTCCGGCGCTACCATGGCCACCCATCGCACCGCTGCAACTTTGGAATCCGAGGCCTCCGACAGGACGACGCACTCCAGGTCTGCCGCCGTCCTCCAGATACCAACTCCCGAATAGCCCCACCGACACCAGGTCAGCCACCCAAGCCTCTACAACTCCCCAGGCTGGTGCACCATCTTGCACCAACTGCGGTGATTCTCATGACCGCCATAACTGTCAGTTCCGGGATGCAGAGTGCCGGTCATGTGGGAAGAAGGGCCACATCGCCTGGGCCTGCCGTTCCCGGGCCAACCGCCGCTCCTTAGTTGCACATCAAGAATCGGCTGAGCTTCACACAATGTCATCACCCCACCACTAGGTAATGAACTTCCTCTGGGATGCCCCCAATAAGATTAAGGTCCCCGTCCTCATCGAGGGCTCTTGCTGCCGTATGGAACTATTCACAGTGTCATCATACTCAATCATTTTGGAGGTCACGCTCCAGAAACTGTGTCCAGAGGGAGGGCCCTGCTTACGGAAGCCCGTGGGGCTCAGGCTCCGGGACTTCCAGAAAAATCCCATAGCGATCAAGGGGCTGGGCAAGTTCACAGTTTGGTTCAAGGACTTTAAAGGAAAACTGGACCTCCTGGTAGTGGCAGGAAACCTCACAAGCCTCTTGGGACTATCCTGGTTCGGGCCCCTGGGACTGGGTGTAACAGGGGTGAACAGTATCCGCACCTCAGACTTTCAAGATATCTGTGCAGAATTCCCTGCAGTTTTCGACGGAGCACTAGGCTCCTAAACTGGTCCCCCGGTATCTTTGGACCTTGACCCCACAGTTCGGCCCATCTGCATTCCGGCCCACCAGCCTCCATTCGCTGTTTGACAAATTGAACAGGAGCTGGACAAATTAGTTGAGCAAGGAGTTTTAGAGCCCATATCACATGCCCGCTGGGAAACTCTCATCGTAACTCTGCTTAAGCCCAATGGAGACATCCACATCTGTGCGGATTACAAGTGCACATTAAACATGGCACTCCAGCTGCACGCTTACCCGGTGTCCGTAATCAGCCACGTTTTGGCTGCACTGGCTGGCACCAAGGTCTTCGGGAAGCTGGACCTGGCACAGGCCTATCAGCAGCTGACTGTGGATGATACTACTGCCAAGGCCCAGACTATCGTGACCCATAAGGAAGCCTTCAAGGTAAAGCAGCTCCAGTTCGGGGTCAGTGTAGCCCCGGGATTATTCCAAGACTTAATGGACCGGTTGTTGAAAGGGTTGGCAGGTGTCCAGCCCTTTTTCGATGATGTCCTGATTGTGGCCCCGAATGTCCAGACCTTCATGACGTGTCTCTGTGCTGTCCTCCAGCGCTTCCAGGATTCCAGTCTGAAGGTCAAGAGGGAAAAATGTCTGCTCAGCATTCCATCCATGGAGTTTCTCGGCTTCTTCGTGGATGCCCAAGAAATCCACCCCACACTGAACAAGATAAAGGCTATCTCTGAGGCACTGGCCCCTCAGTCCAAGGTGGAGCTCCAGTTGTTTTTGGGGCTCCTGAACTTCTATCACGCATTCCTTCCCCACAAGGCGGCAGTGGCGGAGGCATACACCAGCTCCTGGACAAGAACGCTAAGTGGCCTTGGGGCCCCCACCATGCGGCCACTTTTCGGGCCTTGAAGGACATGCTTACATTTAATGCTGTGGTCGCCCACTTTGACGAGTCCCTCCATGTCATCCTGGCCTACGATGCCTCCCCATATGGGGTGGGAGCAGTTCTGGGGCATTGCTTACCCAACAGCTGGGATGTTCCGATCACTTATTATTCAAGAACTTTGTCGTCTGCAGAGCGCAACTATGCGCAGATCGACAAGGAGGTGCTGGCTATTGTGGCCAGCGTCAAAAAATTTCATGACTATTTGTACGGCTGGGAGTTCACGGTTGCCACCAACCACAAACCTCTCCTGGGCCTCCTCACCCCAGACCGCCAGACCCCCCAGATGCTGTCTTCCCGGGTCCTGCGGTGGTCCATCTTCCTTTCCGGCTACCAGTACTCGCTGGTATATTGCCCTGGCAAGTCCATGGGTCACGCTGATGCCCTGAGTCACCTGCCGCTGCCCACCTGCCGCTGCAAATCAGATCCGGCTCCCGCCTACCATATCACCCTCCTGGAGGACCTTTCGGACTGGCCTGTCCAGGTTGCTGATGACTCCCGGCGCACGACTAGGGATCGCACCCTCTCCCGGGTCCTGGACTGGGTGGGAAGTGGGTGGCCCACCTGCCTGGGGCCAGAATTTGCAACGTTCTCAGCACAGCACAATGAGCTCTCCACCCACAAGGGGTGCCTGCTCTGGGGGTCAAGGGTAGTGATTCCGGAACTGCCCTGCACTCGGGTACTCAGTGCTCTCCACGAGCACCACCCTGGCATTGTGAAAATGAAGGCCCTGGCCTAAAGTTACATCTGGTGGCTGGGGCTGGACAAGGACATAGAGGACCAGGTCTCCTGCTGCAGTAAATGCCAGGAGTCACGCCCTGACCCCCCCATGCTCCGATCCGCCCCTGGGAATCGGCACAAAGGCCCTGGTCCCGGCTTCATGTGGATTTTGCAGTGCCAGTCCAGGGGCAGATCTTTAAAAGAGCTCCAGGCAAGTTTGCAAGCATCTCTTTTAACAGGGCTGAGCCAATTACAGAACAGCTTAACCCAAATAACAACTCAGATTAAAGACATAAATGATAAAATGGAGGATTTCCAAAACCAACTTAAGGAAAACAAACAAGAAACCACCAAACTAGCGAAGACTATCAAAAAACTGATGAAAAAGCAGATAAGACCCAACAGAAAGTAAAAGAACTGCTAGAAGCACAACAGCTGTCAGATGACAGAATGATTAAGCTGGAAATGGTCAGAGTGACCTATATACTAAGGTTCCAGAACTTCCCAGAAGATAAGGAAGAGGACACTTTTATTAGCACAACCACTTGCACTAGAAATGGAGGTTGAAATTGATGATCTTCAAAGAGAGATAGACCTGATTTACGGAGTAAATTCAAGCTATGATAGAAAGAACAAAGTACGAAGAGAGGTTCACATGAAATTTACTAAAAGGGCAGTGCGAGATGCGGTGCTGAGGAGAATGAAAGACAAAGACCTGACTATAAAAGGAAATGTGATTAAAATTTTGAAAGTGGTACCATGGAGGATGAGACAGAAGAGGAAAGAATATGACTCCCTCTCATCAGTATTGAAAGCCAATGACATCTCTTATAGATGGCTAATACCAGAAGGTCTCTTATTCATATGAAGGCCAGAGATACAGAATAAACTCAACATTGAAAGCGCAAGACTCCTTGAAGAAATATGGAAAGAGACTTTCATTTAAAAGGGGAGAATCCAAAGGAGAGGAATCAGAGAAAGAGGAAGATTCAGAGGCTCAGTCAAAGGATAGCTCGAAAGAATCAGAAACGAACTGTTTCTGCACCATGAATGGAAACAAGATGACAGACCAAACATAAACAACCTGATAGTAAAGTAAAAATGTGATGGATAGAGAGCAAATTAGAATCCTTACAATCAATGTGAATGGACTTAATTCACTGCAGAAGAGGAAAAGGACATTTTTACAGCTGCAAAAACTAAATTTGGACATAATCTATTTACCAGAAACTCATATTAGATGAACTGATCAACATTTATTTGAGTGCAACAGACTGGGGAAAATTTGTATAGCTTTGGATCCAAAGAAGAAGAAAAAAGGCGTAGTGACATATATGAAAGAGAAGTTCAACCTTAAACTTATTTTTGCCTCTGAAGATGGTAGAATTTTGATGGTGGAAATTCAAAAAGAGGGAAAGAAAATTTTAGTGACTAATATTTATGCACCAAATGACCACCAAGAAATTTTTTATAAAGATCTGGAACAGGTACTAGCAACTTATGAATATGAAGAACACTGCCTGATTGGAGACTATAATGCAGTTTTTGATAAAGCACAAGATAGAAAAACAGCTAAACTAGGGTTGCTAGCCTCCAGATGGGGCCTGGGGATCTCATGATTTTACAACTGATCTCCAGCTGACAGAGATCAGCTCCCCTGGAGAAAATGGCTGCTTTGAAGGGTGGACTCTATGGCATTGTACCATGCTGAGGCCCCTCCCCACCCCCAAATCCCACCCTCTCCTGGCTCCACCCCCAAAGTCCCCAGGTATTTTCCAACCCTGACTTGGCAACCCTAAGCTAAACAAATTAAAAAACCCAGAACACTCCTGCCAAAGAAGTTTTTACAGTTAGAAGAAGAATATAATTTAGTTGATGCACAGAGAACAAGAAATCCAGTAACAAAGGACTTTACTTTTTATTCTCAAAGGCACAACTCTTGGTCTAGAATCAATATGTGCTGGATCTCAGCAAGTTTGATGAAGAATGTAGGAGAAGCAGATCTTTTACCAAAGACTTCTGCATATCATAATCCTGTATTCTTGAAAATGACTGGTGTTTCTAAGAAATTTAGTTGGAAGCTGAATATACAGCACTTGAAAAATGAGAAGTTTGTGACGGAGACCAAAAAGGAGCTAGAACATTTTTTCAAACAAAATATTCAACCGGCTATCTCCATAAATAGTTTGGGATCTGAGTAACGCCTTCTTCAGAGGAATGGCAATCAAATTTGCAGCGAAGCAAAAGAAAGATAGGTCAAAGAAATTCCAGGAGTTGAAAGATCAAATAATAAAGCAGAAAGAAAAGCTGAAAAAGTAGCCAACAGTTAATGAGTTGAAAATAAAAATACAATTGATAAATAAGAGTTCTACAGGACTGTTGTGAAACACTTTCCTGTCCTCTGCCATTTGCTTTGCTTTCCACCATTTTTATCCTCTCTCTCTCTGCTTTACTTGAACAAAATTTTACTCCCCTCCCCCAGGAGGCTTTTAAAATCAGGAATGTTTAGCCCTGCTAAAGTACTAATTTTGTTCTAGCCAACTGCATAGAGAATTCATTCTTCAAAGATTTATGACAGGATTCACACCATTTAACCTCAACTCCTTCCATTTTTACATAGAAAATTTACACTTGAAAGACATGTGACAGTTTTCACATCAACCTGTAGTGCTGATTGGAGGGGCAGGACAAATGATTGATGGGGCACTGCCCCCTTTTGCACCACCATGGCTACGGGTTGGGCAGGTTCCTCTCAAGGGGGGGCATTTGTTGCCAAAGTTGTTTCCTGGTTCACAATATGACCACTTGCAACTGTATCATATTTTTATCTTACTCTTCTTCCAAGAAATTAAGGAGTATGTGACTCCCTCCTCCTCTATTTTACCCTGAAAGCAATCTCATGCAGTAAATAAGGCTCAGAGCATGACTGGCCCAAAGTCACCCAGTGAGCTTCATAGCAATGTAGGAATTTGACTCTGGTCCCCTAAGTAGTAGCCTGACACTCTAACCACTGCACATACTGGCTTGCCTCCAATCTGAGGCAAGCATTAGGACCAAAGAGTTTTTCTCCAGCTCAGAAAGGAACAATGTAATGTGTGATGCCACAGTTCTGATCACATCAAGGAATAAAAACTGCCTGGAAATAACAGTTCTCTTAGAAGCTGCCATATAACCATGATTCGGTGTTCCGTCTTTACATCCACAAACATCAGAGCAATGAAGAAGAAGAAGAGACGAAGAGGTTGGATTTATACCCTGCCCTTCACTCCCCAAGGGAGTCTCAGAGCAGCTTACAAACTCCTTTCCCTTCCCCTCCCCACAACAGACACCCTGTGAGGCAGGTGGGGCTGAGAGAGCTGTGAGACAACTGTCCTTGAGAGAACAGCTGGTACAGAGCTATGGCTTGCCCAAGGTCATCCAGCAGGTGAAAATGGAGGAGTGGGGAATCAAACCCGGTTCTCCCAGATTGGAGTCCACGCACTTAACCACTACACCAAACTGGCTCTCCCTACACCAAACTGGCTCTCCAATGCACCAAGCGAATCTAAATTTCACCCAGGAAAAAACTAAATTTGTATGCTATTCTAATTATTTCATTTAAGCCCATTTACAAAGTAGTCTGAATAATAGCTTTTGCTTCAGCCAGTTAACAGGGAGGAGAAAGGATTTACATCAGGCAGTGAGGCACAATCCTTTAACAACTTTAAAACCTGATCAGTACCCCACCAACAGCCCTGACATTCACCACGCTATACGCCACATACTTTCCAAACTCTCAATGAAGCCACAATAGTACTAAGAAGTAGTTTATGAAAAAAACTCAGAAAAACAGTAAGGGCTGACGTTTTCAAAATGCAGACTTCCAGACACAATACCAAATCCAAACCATTCAATCCTAATTTTAAAAGCTGCCTTTCCTTGTTTACTATTGAATTCACTCATCTGGATATATCAAAACTTGAATTTGAAGCTTCACCATAAAATGGGCATCATCATGAAGCTACAGTTTTACCTCTGAATATCTAAAGCACTATAAATTCACCTTCACATTCATTGAACATTTGCTTATCTATTTTATATGCCATTCGTTATTCTTATAAAACCATGTATAACCAGGACAATTTGCTCAACAAACAGGATTTGTATACACTTACATCATATCCACTGTTGCGGATACCACGCCTTTGCCTTTCTCGGGTAACTAGAAGATCCATTTCTGTTTCTCCTGGACTAGGGCTGTTTAAAGACTGTCTGCTTCGGTAAACTGAGTTCTTCATCTGCTGCCTGGAGAAGAGCAAATTAAATGTTCAAATGAGATCGTTACAACAAATAAAAACACACAGTTTGATTTTTATGATATTTACTGTTATCGGAAAGTACCATAGTCCTGACCAGGGCAAAGGGGGAAAAGTTTATTGCTTTGGAAAGTAACTGGTTATACCAGATCAATTTTATCACAAATAAAAACTAAAAGCCATATGTATCACACACTGTACGACACTACATGACTGGGAAGCACCCATACACACACAATTGTGTCTTGCAGCGTACATTTGTACCACATATACACATTCAGTAACTGGTGATGATTTGGTTCCTCTTATAAAAAGTACAATTCTCAAGGAATTGTACTGTTTACCAGCAAATTTACAGGAGCTATAGCAAGTACTGGCCTCAACCCTTAAAACCCTGGTCTGGGCTATGGATATCTGAAGTAGCACCTCCATCCATAGATTACCTTCCTGTGTCCTGAGATCTACCAGGAAGCCCTCTTAAAGGCCTCTTGCACCTGAGATATATTGTATGATTGTCAGAAGCAGATTCAGGACTCCATATTATGAAAATCCCTACACTGATACCAATCTTCCCAGTGACCTCGCTGTTAACTAATTTAGAAAACTGAAGGCAGGCCCGTAGATACATTGAACCATTTCGGGGCCCGGCCCCATGACTTTCTATCAGGCCCCCCCAACTTACTACCCTGGTCAGGCAGGCAGGCAACCAGGCGGGCCCTGGATGAGATGTGCTTGCCAGCTGGCCAGTGGGCATAGTGCCCGGTGCCCCAATGCGACCCTCCTCCCTCGCCTCACCTCACCCCATGGTGCTCCACTCTGCCCCCAGCCGGTCTCCTCCTGGCAGCCACCTCACTGTCTCTGGCCCCAGCCGGTCCCTCCCATGCCAGGCATACCGAGTGAGTGCCCCTGCCTGCCTGCCCACCCAGGCGCCGATGGTCGGGATGGGATGGTGAGTGGGCATGGTGGGGGCTGCGGAGTCACCTTCAGACACCCACCCTTTCCCCACTTGCTGCCTTTGGTGCCTGCCCGATGGAGCCTGCAGCGCCACTTCTGAGGGGAAACAGTGGAGAAGGAAGAGGAGGAGGGGGCCTGCCCTCCACTTCCAGGTGGCTCTATTCCTTCCTGTGGTATCCCACTCCCTTCCCAACTCCAAATCTTGTCCACTTTCTTTCACATGACTCCGTTCACACCACATTGTGGCACCGCCATTCGAGCTTTTCTCCCCGCCTCACCAGAGTGCCCAAGGCAGCTGCTCCTGAAGCCCCTACCTCTCTGCAAACCAGCAGATTACAGCTCTTATTTCTTGCAGAAGGCAAGCAGGATCCAAAAAGTGAAACAGTTTATTGATGCCGATGATTCACAGGGGTATTCTAAGCAGTCGCACACCCACCCAAACCCACTGAAATCAACAGGGTTCAGAAGGGTGCAGCTTCAGTGCCCCCTGAATTATTTAAAGGCTCCCCGATTTAAGAAATCCTGGCTACAGGCCTAACTGAAGAAACTCTTATCTTCTTTAAAATAAATCATGACATTTATTCAGGTCTAAAGCACATTATTTAGAGCAAAAATTCTCAGCCTGAAGGCAAGCTAGATGTGAAAGGAGCAGATCCATGTATTTAATCTGGGTCAGAACATCTTGTATGCCTCAGCCATAATAGTCCCCAAAAGAATGGGATTTTACTTTTGTTGTTGTTTTTGTTGATTCAACATGTTTGTCAATTTTCAGTTAAGGATGATTTAGGGAAATGGAAAAATCTTATCACTGATGGGAAGAATAGCCGTAATAAAGATGAATGTATTACCAAGATTTCTATTTCTGGCACAAAATATACCAATTATTTAAAAAATTCAGTATTTCTCAGATCTAGAAAAAACTATTAGACAATTTATATGGCAACACAAAAGAGCAAGAATTAAGTGGAAGTTACTTCAGGATAAAAAAGACAAGGGTGGTCTGGCTATTCCAAACTGGTCTTTGTATTATTCTCCAGCAGCATTAGGCTGGATACGTGATTGGATAAAGCTTGAGAATGTAATAACGCTAAAATTAGAAGGACATGATTTAGTAATGGGCTGGCACGCCTATATATGGTACCAAAAAGACAAAATCCACCCTAATTTTCATAACCATATTTTAAGAAGTGCCTTAATTAAAATTTGAACTAAGTTGAAAGAAAGAGTATATAATAAGACTCCTAGGTGAGTTTCTCCATTGGAAGCCTACATTAAATCCTCCTTGTTAACAAAAAGTAATAAAGAATGTTATGAATATTTGTAAGATAAAAATAATGATTTAAAAACAGAAGATATGCTCTTAAAGCAAAAAATAAAATTGTCTTGGTGGGAAAAATTGCAATTGAACACAAGATTTAAGGAAGATAGTAAATTAGGTTTTTATAGCAACCCAATTGATCTAGATAGAATTTGGCTCCTTAATGATAACAAATTGATTCAGAAACTGTATAGTTGGTTGATTCAAGATTATATGCTCGATGAAAGTATAAAAGTACCCATAATCTCTTGGATGAAAGATATTGGTTATACGTTAGAGACGGACTCATGGTCGAGAATTTGGACCTCGGTAAAATATATGAAGGCAACGTCTTACAAGGAAAATATTTACAAAATGTTTTATAGATGGCATTGGTCGCCAGACAAGATTTCAAAATGTCTTCCTAATGTACCCAACAATTGTTGGAAATGCAAGACAAATATTGGAACGTTCTTTCACATGTGGTGGCAGTGTGGGAAGATTCGAGAATTTTGGAGAAAAGTGCAGGAAATAATCGTAGAAATTTTAAAGATTAAGTTACCAATGTTACCAGAACTGTTCTTATTGAATATTTTTCCAGAAAATATAAAAACAGATAGGGAGGTAATGACTTATATCCTTACAGCAGCTAGAATACTTATAGCTAAGAGCTGGAAATCAGAGAAACTCCCTTCAAGAGAAGATTTAAGATATAAACTGTTAGAAGTTGTAGAAATGGACAGGCTGAGTATGGTTTTGAAAAATAAGCTGGAAGATACGTTTTGGAAGAAATGGGATAAAGTGTACAAATGGCTAGGTATTAAAATTAAGAAAAAGACTCACAAAGCTTAGTGGTAAGGCTTAAGAAAAATTGTGTTAAGTTAATTTAAGTATATCAGCTGTATTGGCTTCATTATATCTTGTGGAATATGTTTATGAAAAACCTAATAAAAATGTTATTTAAAAAAAATTCAGTTCCACATGCTGCTTCCACCTTGGCATTCTATACCTTTGTTCCAAGTGACCATGTTAAAATTTGCACACAAATGACGTATTTCAAAAATGCAAGTCCAAGCTGCAACAGTTATTTGAGACAGTATAGAATATTTCAAGGTAGAATGCTCAGCATCAATTTGTATTTTTACACAAATCTTCACAAGGCTTGCTGTTTCTTTTAAGTTCTAAACCAAGGCTACTGGATCTCAATAATGTTAAATCTCTCTATATTATAAAGCAGATTTGTAATACACTCGATGTGCTCCCTCAGCTGTAGGCTGACAGAGCTGCCACTCACACCACCGACGCTGGCCACTGGCCGCTGTCTCTGGTACCTGCCCACAAAGGCAGCGCCGGGGCAAATGTGCCCTACCACTGGAGGACGCCATGGCGGAGTCCCACCCCATCACCCACGGAACCGCTGTCCAGCCTCAGTAGACTGTAAGGCGAGGGATGCGACATGCACTCTGGTGGCCAACACCAGTCCAGATCCCCGGGCGGGTGGCAAGTGCCATAGGTGCCTAGGTGGGTGGTGGCTGAGGGCAGTGGATAGCCACGCCAGGCACTGGTGGGCCATTCCCCTCAGCCCCAGGCTCTGGGGAGGGCCAACAAAGCAAATTGCCACTGCTGCTGCTGCTGCCCAGTTCCACCAGTGGCTCTGTGGGGCACCCAGTAGCTCTCAGCTCCACTTCTCCCACCCAAAGTGCAGCTGGGAAGCCAGAGTGCCCGGCGCCCTGCTGAGCAGGGATGGGGGGGAAAGAGTCTCTGCCCCGTTGGTCTCCCTCCCCCACAGCTCCTTGCCTGCGGAGGCTCGCTTGCCAACTCCTTCCCTCCTGCCCTGTGCTTCTGCTTCAGATGAGCCAAGACAGAGGGAGGCATTGGTGCCCCTCTCATTCCTACGTGCACTGGCCCCAAAGGAAGAGCAGTGGTTGCTGTGCCTGCCAGGGAATTTCGATGGGGCTGCCAGTAGCGAGGTTGAGGGGGAGGCAGAGGAGGTGGATCGGGCCAGAGCCGGGTGCAGCCAGTGGAGCCGGCCAGACAGCCAGCAAGAAAGGCACTGATGGGCTGTTCCACTGCCCTCAGCCCCGGGGTCTCAGGATTTCTTTCTCTCTCCCTCCCTCCAATTCTCTCTCTCTCTCCCCACAGACTCCAGACCCTCCTCCCAGAGCCCATTGCATTTATTTCCGCAATGGGCCTTATTACTAGTATTATTATTATTATTCAAAACAAGATCCTAAAGAATGTATTGGGACTCAGGGAGCAACTCCATTCAGGTCTACTTTGAACTGAGTCCTGCTTTATTTAATGGGTCTTACTCCCAGGAAAGCGTTCTTAGGATTCAACATACTGCCTAAGTAAACAAGTGAGGATTTTGCATCTTAATCTGAGCCATTTAAACCAAACAACTGAGCGGCAGGGAACTCCCAGCCGCCCAGCTGTTTCTTGTGAAGAACAGAAAGCAGGGGTGCTCTTCGTGAACCGTCACGAACCACCATGAATTGCGCCAAAGGTCATGGTAGTTCATCCCAGTTCTTCAGTTCATGAACAGCTGTTCACAAACCCCAAACAGGCGAAAATTCACGATGAACTTTGGTTCATCAGCTGGTTTGGGCTCATCCTATCTGCAGCCACTCACCCCTTCTATTGCCCTGGCCAGGCTAAAATATTGACAGCTATTGGCAGTGAATGAAGTGGGGCCTTAAAAATCCCATACTGTGATACTGATGTTGCAAACTGCTTCTCATTACCACTGCCTTTGCAAATGCCCCTCATGCTGGCACAGTGGGTTCCCAAGTGAGCATCGTGTGGCTCTGGGGTGAATCCAGAGACAACTTCCAGACAGCTTTCTCTCCCCTCCCCACCAATAACCAGGCAGTCTTCAATTTTAATTAGTGAAATATCCATCACAACAAGCAGGATGCCCATGCAGAGAGGGCAAATACTATGCCTAGCCTGCAAAAAGCTGATTCAGTGCCCCTGCAGGACTAGTAGCTGCTTGGGGCACCAAAGTGACAGACAGTCAGCATGACTGGTGATGGTTGTTGCCTCCCCGTTCCATGGGGGACAGAACCTTCACCTATGTCACTACCACCAGGCCCCAGGATTTGGAGCTTGGAGAGACAGCACAGGATAAACAGTATTATCACCAGTTTCCAAAGCTTGCAGTTTATAAAGATGGCAGAATTTCAGATCTCCCACTTCTGCTGCTGCCAACAAGCTTCAAAATCTGGAGTCTGTAGGGGAATAATTGTGCAGCTAAAGGATGAAGAATAATACAGCACTCCCCCCTCGCTGACTCTGCACTGTAGAACATCCTAAAGGGGAGAGGGAGGGAGGAAACAATGCTTAAAAGCCATTTCCTACTCAAAGATAGAATATTATCACATTAATTCTCATTATGAACACAAAACAATATTTTGGCTCCTCATTGTTAGAGCGATACTGTTGGAGGGATACACTGTTGGAGGGATACTGAGACTTCAGTTGGTCTGTTGCATAGCCTCCAGCACGGATCCTAAAAACAACTAAGCAGTCAACTTCCAGTGGAACACAGATTAACAACTAGGAACAATATATAACAATTTAAAACACTCAGATGTGCAACAGCACTACCCACTGGTAGAGTTGCTTATATAACCATTAAACCTTTTTCATCCTTAATTAAACATATAACCTAATATTTATGAATACACATAATCTGTCAACCAGAGAGGTTTCTCTGTCTGCCTTCCTGCTGAAGTTCTGGATTCAGAAGACAAGCCTGTGTCATTGGAGGATGAGGCTTGGGGTTCAGGGCAGACTAGGTCCAACCTCTTTGCTATGGGAATATTGTCTTTTGCCTGTAGTGTCATGTCAGATTCATTAGAATTTCTTGGCAATTCCGCCTCAAAGGTGAAGCCATGGAGAAGGTACAAGAACCTAATGTGACCACCATGTTTTCTCTGCCACACCCTCTTCAGGATATTGCTCATAATTTTCCATTGATCCCATTTCTTTTCTTTCACGCAATTGATGTATGTACTACAATAGGTCAAGAGTGACCTTTCTTTATCAGCAAGATAGGTTGCTACATTTCTTAACCAACATATAAGACCTGCAAAAAAGGGCATGTTTTGGACATTTTCCAGGGTGTTCTTTTCCAACTATAAAACTACACTTTCTCTCCTTCCTGGACTGCAATAGAGTTTGCTTTATCTCTAGCATCTTGTTTTTGATATTTTGATATTTCTGCCTCATCTGGTTTTCTACTTAATTTAGGCCTGTGCTAAGTCACTCTCCTGTGTTGGTATTGTATGCTTCACAAGTTCTTGCTGCCTGAAGAGTAAGTCACATGGGAGCATGGAGTTACAAAGCCCCCAAATAATTTCCTAAGGTGAGTACTGTATTATTGAATATCTGCTAGTGTTATAAGGGAACATAGCATCTGGAACCTTTGAATCCCAATCTTTCTGGTCTTCACTCACCAGGACTCTAACCATAGAATCTACTGTGTGGTTCACCCTTTCCATTCTTTCATTAGTTGCAGAGTGGGCAACACTTGTCTCTACCTCAGGCCCGTAGTCACAGTGGGACATCTCGGGGCTAGGCCCCCCCAACTTACTGGCAAGGCCCCCCCAATTCCCATCCAGCCCAGGGCGTCACGGCCTTCTCCCCAGGATTAATTTAATTAGCCAGTGCCCCCTAAGAAATGTAAATGCCCCCCTGACTTTAAAAATCCTGGCTATGGGCCTGCTTTACCTTGATTATCTAAAGATGTTGGCATAAATTGTGCAGCAACCATGAGTCGAACTACTTTCCTTGATCACTGCAAACACAGTTTGGTGGGCCAAACTGCAACCTGACGTGCTCTTGAGTGGATCTGTCATAACCTCAGTCCTCTTTATTTTTAAGTGGTTGGGCCACCACATACTTTTAAATACTGATTCTCAGTGTTGTTTCTGGTAGTGAGTTTTTTCTAACCGTTCAACTACCACTGAGGTAAGTTGTTCCTGGAAGGCCACTGACATCATGAAAGAGCTAGTCTAGGGTTTGGAATGAATAGCAGATACCATTAAGGTAACATTCATTTCTACTTCTGCACATGATCTGGGCCATTGGTTGGTCTAAAACACCAACAAGCAGGCTATGACACTCACTGTAAATCCATTTATAAACTGGCTTTTGTTTATTTTATACTTACGGACACTGTACAAGACAGAAATAGCATCTCAGTAAACTAAACAAATAATAAATAAATGAACATACCATACATTATTATGAACCAATGAGGCAGGTAATCAATAAATAATCTAATCTCAAACAAGAGAAAACCTGTAATCCAAGCAAAACCGTACCCATCTTTCCGATTTTCACACAAGGTTTGTTCATGGATTGCCCCGGGATATAACTTCCTTTCTTCACTGCCAGCTCCAAAAGTGGTTGGGCAGGATTAGCTTCATTTGATTTTCCGCAGCACAGGAAACGGCCTGATGTATTCCCAACCGAGTTTCCTGCTAGGTTGCAAACCCCTAATGTTCTTTGTAGACAAGTAAATGGACTCTCCCCCGGGAGAGCGACCACAATGGAGCCCTTCCCTTGTCTGCTAGCTGTTTATAGTCAGCTTTCGCCTTATCCAAAGTTTTCACAAACAGAGGCCATGACTCTTGCAATTTATGCCACCAGTCTCCTGAATCTCCTGAACAGCATTGTTGTAACTGTATTCCGCAAAACGCAACAGGTCTACCCAATCATCTTATTGATAGTTCGAGAAGCATCTGAGAAACTGTTCCAAAACTTGATTAACCCATTTAGTCTGCTCATAGGTCTCAGGGTGACAGGCACTGCTTAGAGCTTGGTCAATCCCTAAAATCCGCATTAACTCCTTCCAAAATTTAGCAACAAACTGGACTTTGCGGTCAGAGACCACCTTGTGGGGGATTGAATGCAATTTTACAATATGACACAAAAACGCATCAGCTAATGCTTTTGCAGTGGGCACCTGCTTAAAGGGAATGAAATGTGCCTGTTTGGAAAACAAATCCACGACCACTCAAATCAAAGTCTTTCCCTTGCTTGAGGGTAAGTCTGTTATAAAATCCAGGGAAATCACCTCCCACGGCCGGCCAGGAGTCTCTAGAGGTTTTAGGAGACCTGGGGGTTTCCTGGGTCTGCGTTTGTACATCAGACAGGTTTGGCATGCTCCCACATAATTAGACACATCCCCCCACATACGTGGCCACCACAATTGTCTTTGCACCAGATGAAGTGTCTTTAGAAACCCAAAATGACCAGCAATCTTGGATTCATGAGCTGAGTGCATGACTCCCCCCCAGGACCTGGGAACGAACAACTGTGCCCCCTTTCTCCAGCAATTGTCCCCCCTTTCTCCAGGCCTGACTCAGACTTTATTTCCTTCAAATCCTCTGCATCAATCGCCTGAGTGAATTTTGTAATCCAAGCCCATTCCATCGAAGGTTCAGCTTGGGCCTTGCTGCGGGTTGTCACAGCTCCCCCCAACTGGGACGGTGTGAACATAGAGTCTATGATGTTTTCGCATAGACTTTCGTGTTGTGGGAGGTGGGACAACGCATCTGCCAGGGAGTTCACTTTTCCCAGGAAATGGTGCAGGGTGAAGTGGAACTTAAAAATTTCGCCCACTGGAGTTGTTTGGCATTAAAGGTGTGCGGGATTTTCAATGCTTCAAGGTTCTTATGATCAGTCCAAACCTCAAATGATGTGCATGCCCCCTCCAGCCAATGCCCCCAGGTGGAAAGAGCGAGCCGAATGGCTGCCGCTTCCTTGTCCCAGACTGACCAATTGTGCTCACCCCGAATTTTTTTTGAAACATAAGCCAATGGATGAAGTTTCCCATCAGACCCCTCTTGTAAAATTGCAGGGGGGGGGCATGGCCACATCTGAAGCATCAACCTGCACAATGAATTTTTTTAAATTCTCATCTGGATGAGCCAAAATGGGCTTGGATGTGAACAAGAGTTTTAGGTGATCAAAAGCCTCCTGGCCTTCTGTACTCCACTCCAGCTGTGCCCCGGGCTTCATGGTGTGGGGCAATACTTTGTTTATTAAGTTCATGAAGACCCCCTGAGCCCCTTGAAGTCCAAATGGCATCACTAAGTACTGAAACTGACCCAGTGGGGTATTGAATGCTGTTTTGGGCTCATCACCTTCTCAAATGAGCACTCGAAAATAAGCATCTCGGATTTTTTTTTGGGAAAAAAATCCCTTTGGCGATCTTTGCCAGCAAGTCTTTTATTAATGGGAGAAAGTAGGCATTTGAGGTAGAAACTTCGTTGAGCCCCCAGTAATTGGTACACAACTGCAGACCCCCATCTTTCTTTTTCTGAAAAAGGATGGGAGCCGCAAAGGGGGAGGAGGCCCGGCGGATGAAACCATGGGCTAAGTTTTTGTCAATAAACTTCCGTAACTCAACCTTTTCTGAGGGGCTCATTGCATACAACTTCCCTTTCGGTATCGTATGCCCTGGCAACAGTTCAATTGTGCAGTCAGTGTTCCGATGGAGGGGTAACTCATCAGCCTCCACTTCTTCAAACACCCAAGCTAAGTCACGGTACTCTTGAGGGATGGAGGCCAACTCCCCCTCGGCCAACCCAGCATGGAGGTCCACCTCTGTCAGCACCCCCCACTCAGGCTTCCATATGTGATCTTTGCATCTTTGCACAAAATACACCTTCCCCTCACTCCACTGTATGTAGGGATCATGCACCCCTAACCAAGGGCTGACTAACACCATGGGGAACTGAGCCAATGGATTTATTATAAAGTCTCATTTTGCCAATGTGACCCCGTACTCACAGTTAGGGACCTGGTCCTGTATTTGCATGGCTCTTTCATGGAGTACCTATCCATTTGAGTGAAAAGCAAAGGTTCCGAGAGTCTGTGGGTCTCCGCCCCCAGTCCTATAACTATGGCCAGACTTATTAGGTCTCGGGCACACCCTGAGTCAATTAATGCCCTGACCCTAATATGAGTTCCCATATCCGGATTCATCATGGATACGATCACAAATAGCAAAGGGGTGGGGTTGCTCACCAATTGTGGCATGGACTGCTCTTGAACCTGCCAGGTTGAGCCCTTTACAGTAGGTCCCGGCCCTTTCCCGCTGGCTGTGCAATCTCCTCTCCTCCTCCACTAGATGATAAGGTTCCCTGCGGTGCTCCTAGCTGAAGGGCACAGGGTCTTGGTCAGCTACTCCCTGTGATTACCAGTGTTGAAATCATCTTGGGGTGGGGTCCAGGACTTGGTGATGCTGGCCCTCCTGCCAGACAGGAAGCCATGTAGTGGCTAGATTCCCCACACCTCAGACACAATCCCTGCCACATATGCAGGTCCCGAAGGGGCTCTTTCAGCTTTGGACAAGCGACAGGTTTCCCAGCGGCTGCTGGGGATTTGGGGTACGTTTTAGGGTTAAGCATGTGGCTTACTTGCAGTCTACTTTCCACATCACCCACTTCCCTCACCCAGGTTGCCAATGTCATGGGGTTCACGGTTCTTAGTACTGAGTCTAAGATATTGTGATTCAAACCAATGCGGTATTGTTCAACTAATGCCACCGAAGGCCATCCCTGGATCTTAGCTGCATACATCTTGAATTCATCTGAGTACTCATGCACTGATTGATTCCCTTGCTTCAAGGCTCGTAGACTGTTGTGGGCCTTTTCTCCTCCCATCAGGTCTTCATACTGCTGCCTCAGTGCCCACATGAAGGCTTCCACACTGCGGAGCTCTGGCCCATTCAGGTTGTGCAAGCTCACGTACCAGCCAGCCACTCATTCCAGCATTTTGGAGCCAATGTAATTGATCTGATGCCCCTCATTAGGGGTGGCCCCAGTTCTGCAGAAACTTCTGAGTTTGCAGCATAAAAAATGATAGCTTGTCCGGATTCCCATAGAGGGTGGTGTCCAACAGTTCTTTGGGGCGCTCCAACACTGGAGCTGCAGGGCCACCCAGGCCAGGTGCTGGTACCTATACAGGTGGCAGTTGTGCCGGGGGGCCCATGGGAACCTGCTGTTGTCCCAGCAGTGGGGCCCCCAGTCTAGGGGGTAGTTGCAGCTGGAGTTTGTGCTGGATTGATGTCACCACCAGCCTCAGGATATCCAGGAACATTTGGTGAACTCCTCTCACATCGTCTCTTGGAAAGTCGCTAACTGTTGCTCCATCTGGGACCACTGGTTCTCTCTTCCACCCATTGCACACATCAGTTGGGACAAATCGCAGCTGGGTAGGAAGTCATGGTGACTGAACATCGATGATTGTGTGGTGGTTGACCAAGTCTCTTGCAGAGTCGTGGAGAACTTGGCCCACAAGTGGGGATCCCTTGGATACTGTGGAAAAGTGTCACCACAGTCATGGGAATCACCTGAGTTTCCTTGGTAATCACCCGAGTCTCTGTCCCCGTGGTTACGGATACACCACCTTGATCCCTGTCTTCCATCATAGGGTACATGGCAAAGGTGATGAAAAGTGGGTTACTGACACTCTGTCAGAGTCCCACAAATGCAATCCCTACAACATTGCTTAAGTAGAAGAAGTTTATTGAAAAAGTAGTAGGTCCTCTGTATACACTCTGTGTCAGTAATGGCACGTGACCCCCAGAAAAGGATAGTTATACAGAATTCAAGAGAAATCCCGCCAACAGTAAACCAATCACATAAAGCTAGCTCTGGCCTAAATTAATGACTATAGGTCCCCAAGGGAAGAAGCGGCTCCAGATACCAAAGTCAGAGCCATGTGGCAAGTGATAAGGCAGCCAGGAGAGAAACGAAACCTACCATTCCACCCAGCCTACATAGTGAGCCAGGAGATGGCAACTCCCACCTGGGAGAAATGGCAGCACTAGCTGACACAGGACAAGGAGGAGCAGGGGAAGAGGAAGGTGCCAGCTATGTTGTTGCCCATTCCTGCCCTCAACCAAAACCCTGGTGGAACATCTCTGCCTTGCAGGCCCTGCAGATTTGCATTAGGTCCCGCAGGCGCACTGTTCCCTCTAAGATGAGTTGGTGTGAGCTAGCTCACAGTTCTTTAGCCTCCAGATCACACATTTTTGTCTTAACTCAGGAAGGATGGCTCCAGAGCAAACTAATTTAAGCAGTAGCCAAATAGCTCACTCACAACCTTAATGCCAGTAGCTCACAAAGTAGGATTTTTGCTCACAGGACTTCATAGCTTAGAGGGAGCATTGCCACAGGGCTCTTTAGTTATTTGGCAGAGAGTTCCACCAGGTCAGAGCCAGGACCAAAAAGGCCCTGGCTCTGGTCTAGGACAGCCAGATGTCTTTATGCAGCCATTACACTACTCTCTATAGAAACATTCTAGCATGTTTGCTAGGCTACTCTGCTTCTCCCCCACAACGCTACTGGTGGCCATGCAAGACAAGAAGGCCCAGGCTGTGTGAAAAACAACAGGTCAACTGCCCACTACCTCTGCCACAGCTCAACAGGGTAGGAATAGCCTGCAGTGCTCCAAGAGGAAGGAGGGTACTTCCTTCTGTACACCTCCCATTTTGCTGCTGTTTGTCAACCACAAAAGTGGTTTGCTAGGAATGTTCCCAGTGACATAAATGGCCAGTTTGCCCCAAATTTCTGTTGAACATCCTAGTAGAAGACACTTCCAACATTTTGCAAGAAACATATGGGGTCAATTCAAAAGTCAAAAGTTTATTACGGTCATAAGACCAGCCACAATAGGTACAGATAAAAAGGATACTTTATAGATTTTTAAATGGAAACACTGAAGAACATGGTAAAATGGTAAAAACCACACTCAGTTCATTAATTTATTTCCCAGCACTTGGCGTTTCCTTCCTTTTAGTGCTATCACACAGAATTTTGCTACTGCATAAGATATAGTTCTCTGGCTATCATCTAATAAGTATACCCGAAGGGTTTCAGGGCTAAAATCTATATACTACTATAGTGGCTTGAATCTATGGAGTAATGGGATAATTAATTGTAGCCTTTCTTCTTGATAAAATTCGCAGAGCAAAAGTATATGTGCGATAGATTCAACCACTTTATTTGAACAAGGACAGCAACACTGCTGCAAGGACAGATGGGAGAATCCCCCATACAAAACTGCAGAAGGGAATGCATCAAACTGATATCTAGAGAAGACCCATCTACATCTTTCATTTGGAATATCTGAAAGGTATGGGGATACAGTGTAGCTCAGTCCTTTTCTTAGATTTTTATAATTTAAAAGAAGTACTGCGTTATTTTGGGATTCTATATCAGTTAGCCTTTGGGTGAATAGAGCTTTTGCATTGTTGGGTCCCATATCAAACAGAGCTACTGGGTCCAAACCAATCAGCTTAATTTTGTCAGCTATCTTTGAGCACCATGTAGGATACAGGTCAGAAGCTAACAACAGGGGGATTAAGCCCTTTGGTTCAAGATGAATTTTTATCCAATAATCAATGGCATGTTCCCAGATTTTTAATTCAACTCTGGGCAAACCAGCTTCCTTCCTAAGAATGACATTAGAAGTACATCTAGGTGCATTAAATAAAGATCTAAGAAATTTTGATTGGACTGTTTCTAGAATCTTAACATTAGCAGTTAGTCCCATTTGTGATCCATATAAGAGTTGAGCTAAAGATTTTGTTTGAAATAGTTTCAGGGCTGCAAGTATAAAGCCCGCACCTTCTCTTCTAAAGGATCTAAGGATGGCATTTGTGCACTTTTCTGCAGCATTTGCTGATGTGATTATATGGGCTTTGAAATTAGCATTAAATGTAAAGATGACTCCCAAATATTGAAAGTTTTTAACTTGGTCTACCATGTTCCCATTTATTTCCCAGTTGGTTTTTTTTGAAGTGTCTACTAAAGTGAATCATTTTAGATTTTGAGTAATTAATTGTCAAGAGCTCTGTATCACATTGATCACTAAAATTTTTAATGGCACATTTTAGACCAATTTTTGTTTGTGACAAGAGAACTGAGTCATCTACATACATGAGAACTGGTACCTTTGTTCTTGCAAGATTCGGGGCATGGACATCTACCTTATGTACACATTCAGGGCTCATTTCGTAGCAGGAGCTCCTTTGCATATTAGGCCACACACCCCTAATGTAGCCAATCCTCTAAGAGCTTACAGAGCTCTTCTTAGAGGGGCTACTGTAAGCTCTTGGAGGATTGGCTACATCAGGGATGTGTGGCCTAATATGCAAAGGAGCTCCTGCTACGAAATGAGCCCTGTATACATTGAATTAGTGTGTTTACATAGATATTGAATAAAAAGGGTGCTAATAAGCAGCCTTGTCTAATACCCTTCTGAACTGGGATTTTCTTGAATAGTTTACTGTCTTGATAGTGTCTTATCTGAAGTTCATTATTCTCATAAGCTTGATCATCAGGTATAACAATCTTCTATCAATGGATGTGTCTCCCAATTTTGCCCATAATCTTCCTCCAGAGATAGTGTCAAAAGCAACCCTGAGATCTATGAATGCTGCATATAAATTTTTCTTGGGAGACACTGCATGTTTGTGGATAATGTAATCCAATACCAAGCAATGATCCATGGTTGAATGGCCTTGGGAAAAACCTGCCTGTTCAATTTCTAACAGGTTCTCTTGGTCTAGCCATTTATATAGTTTCAAACATAGATGTTTAATGTATAATTTACAGATGACATTCAAAAGGCTAATTGGCCTATAATTGGTTGAGTCGTTTTTATTCCCTTTCTTGTATATAGGGACTATGATGGGGTCAATTGAGGACAGAGCCTCTGAAAGTCCCAGCTGTATTTCATTCCAGGTACATATTGGGGCAGAACTGAAGAATGAGTTCTGACACCAGTTCTACACTTCTGTAATTATGCTGTTTTCAGATTATTCAGGCAGATAATACCCTTGACCAATGCTCCCTCTAAGCTGTGGAGTCTTGTGAACAAAAATTCTACTTAGTGAGCTACTGGCATTAAAGTTGTGAGCAAGCAATTTGGCTACTGCATAAATTAGTTTGCTCTGGAGCCATCCAAATGAACAAAAGTGAACAAAAATGTGTGAGCCAGAGGCTAAAAAATTGTGAGCTAGCTCACACTAATTCAGATTAGAGGGAACACTGCCCTTGATCTAATTGCAAGCCACCATGTGGATATTTATGGGGGGGAATGTAGAACAGTGTATATAATGAGCAGGTTTAGAGAAATTGCCCTGAGATTACCAATTAGCTAATTTAAGAAATATTCACTAATGAGAAAGAAGGCCTCAGCATTAACAACTGGCACCATGATATGTTAGTCAAGACTACAGTGAACAACATTTTAAAGCACTGAACATGTGACACAGAATATGCACAGGAATGTACAGGGGGGCTTGGGACCTAGTCCATATATAACCAAAATTATTTAGTACTGATCATTTGTAAAAAAAAATTTGGAGCACAGTAATACAAGAATATGAATTTGTAATGACTAGCCTGAATAATGAATTTAGTGACAGTAATGATACATTATCTCTTCAGCTTCATTTTCAAAGTAGCAAAGGAAAGAGGAGGAACAACTGTCGCTTTGAAAGAGGAATAAGGAACAGACATTCCATCTCAAGACTACTACAAATCTTTATGTACACCCTACATCTGTTTATGGCACAGTTTGAAGAGTAGGTATACAGAGTTTTAAGATCCATCTACCCTATTCAAATCTGAATGCCAGTGCTAAGTAAGCACCACAAAAACCCATAATTGAAAAGCTCTTTTGCAGAACATGTGTCAGCTTTTGTGGCCATTTATTGATTTTTGAATTTTCATTACTTTGCAGTTTTCAGTTTCTCCACAGATGTAAACAGGAAATTTTTTACTATTAGCCTAAAGAGACACTGATCCTGAAAAAAAATTCATGTGAAAAAAATCCTATTGATGTCACTCAGACAATGAATAAATCTTAGGCTACTTGAGAGTGAAGTACTGGTAACTGGATCATTGAGAATACTTTTCTGATCTTCTGAAAATTTGACTTTATTGGCTTTTCTCAAATAATTAGTCAACTGGGAAATGTTTTCTATTTTTTGTTGGTAGAGATCTCTATAAAATTTGTGAGATTGTAGAATCTATTAAAAAACAAAAAAGAAAAAAAACACTAGGGCCGAATGGTTTACCCGCGGAAGTATACCCGCTATTTGAAAATGAAATTACTAAACCGTTTAAAGATTTACTTCAAAAGTTAGGCCAAACAGAAAAGCTACCTGACTCTTGGAACCAGGTGGTAATTACCTTAATACCTAAACCTAACACAGAAAGAATCAAAAACTATAGACCCATCTCTCTATTAAATGCACCTAACACTGGCTAAGTTATCTCATATCTACCCAACTCAATCCCCTCTTTGTTGGAAATGCAGAAAGGCTGTTGGTATGTACTTTTACACATGGTGGGCATGTCTCTTCATTTTATCTTTCTGGAAAGCTGTCCCCAGTGAAATAAAAAAAAATGCTTAAAGTAACTATTCCTCTAGACCCAGCTCTCTTACTTCTGAATCTCTGGCCAAAAACACAAATTAAAGCTGAGATTCAAAATCTAATCTCTGTACTCTTAACTGCAGCTAAATACGCCATTGCAATCCAATGGAAAAGTCTGACCTCTCCCACCATGGCTATGTGGTTAGCCAAAGTCTGGGACTTCTTCATATTTGACAAAATTGCTGATAAGGTACAACACAATGATGAAACAGAAACGGGTAAAAGCCCAATGACTAAATGGACCCCTCTACTTGCGTATAACACAAAAGAAGGTGTAAATTCACTTCCCAAAGCATGGGCAAATACCTCTTCGTTATATCTATTTTTTTAGTCAGCTTGTAATGTAAAGGCTACTAAAGGGGGAAGGGGGGAAACAACTATTAATGTTCGATATTTCAATTTCTTTTGTTTTCACTACTGATGTATATTAATGTATTCTTTCTTAACTCACTCTTCTTATTTCAGCTTCCTGTAGACTTTATAGAAGTTAGTATATACTACCCAAGCCAAAGAATTAATTTCTGTATCACTCTGTACCAGCACTGTTAAATAAAATTTAAAAACTTTTTTTTAAAAAAGCTGATTATAAAATTTTTGCCAGTATTTTGGCAAACAGATTTTAAAAAGTACTAGTCCAAACCATCTACCAAGATCAAACAGGTTTTCTACCAAAAAGACAGATGAAAAGCAATATAAGGACTATCATTGATGTTTTAGAATACTATGAGATACATCCAGAAAAACAATTGACCTTAATGTTTCTTGATGCAGAAAAAGCCTTTGACAACATATCTTGGAACTTTTTGAAATATAAACTTGAATTTTGGGAATGTGTACCACAATTTCAGTCAATGATCAACACTATTTATAAAAAAACAACACACAAAAATCTTGATAAATGGTGATATGACACAAAATACAGAAATACAAAAAGGGACAAGACAAGGGTGCCCTCTATCTCCACTGTTATTTATATTCGCACTGGAAACCTTACACAATCAAGTGAGAGAAAGTAAACAGATAAAAGTATTAAAAATAAAGGAAGAAGAATTTAAAATACTAGCCTTCGCAGATGATTTGTTATTCATTTTGGAAAACCCCTTAACTTCCATTAGAAATCTGTTGGACGATATACAAGAATACAGAGAAGTTGTGGGTCTTAGAATCAATTTTCAGAAAACCAAACTATTAACTAAAAATTTTACAAGCAAAGTGGCTCAGGAAATTCAAAGAATATCAGAAATGGAAATAATAGAAAAAATAAGATATTTAGGTGTTATTCTGTCTAGTAAAATAGTGCTTTAATACACAACAATTATTTTGAAATGTTAAAAGAAGTTAAAAAAGACTTGGACAAATTGAAAGATTTACAACTTTCACTTATGGGTAGAGTAGCAACAATAAAAATGAATGTATTGCCTAGGTTCCTATTTTTGGCACAAACCTTACTAATTCTAAAAAAGAAAAATGTTTTTATGGAATTAGATAAATTAACGAAAAAAATTATCTGGTATCCTAAAAAGGCAAGAATTAAGTGGAAAAGTTTACAAGATAGAAAAGAAAGGGAAGGCCTTGGTATACCCAATTGGGAATTATATTATCAAGCTGCGGCTATGTCTTGGATTAAAGATTGGGTAACACTGGACGACACAAGAATGTTAACTTTAAAAGGTCATGACTTATATATGGGTTGGCATGCCTATGTGTGGTATGGCAAAGATAAGATCCGCTCTAACTAACAACCATTTATTAAGGGATGCTTTATTAAGGATCTGGACTACCATAAAATAGAAATATTACAATTTAACACCCAAATGGGTCTCTCCTTTAGAAGCATTTATAAAACCCACACTGCTTACAAAAAGTAATAAAGGAAGTTATGAGGTTATATTAGATAAATTTAATAATTTTAAATCTGAACAAGCTCTACTTCAACATAATAATATTAAATTATCCTGGTGGGAAATGATACAATTGAAAAAGAGATATGATTTAGATAAAACGGTGGGTTTTCACGATACCAAAACAGACTTGGATAAAATTTGGTTGTCCTCCAATGATGATACAGAAAATGTATAAATTCTTATTAGAAGACTATTTGTTGGATGAAAAAGTGTCAAGTACAATGATATCATGGATGCAAGATATAGGGCATTGCATTGAAACTGATGATTGGTCTAAGATATGGAAATCTATTAAATATATGAGGGCTACTGCATATAAGTAAAATGTTTACAAATTTTTCCATAGGTGGTATTGGTCACCAGACAGAATAGCTATATGTTATGTTAAAGCCTCAAAACTTTGTTGGAAATGTAATGCCAAAGTGGGAACTTTTTATTATATGTGGTGGTGTTGTGCAAAAATTATTATAGAAATACTGGAGATAAATCTGAAGATAACCCCAGAAGTATACCTTCTAAATATGATCCCTGAAGGATATGGATATGATAATACTATAATGTTGATTTATACTTTGACATCTGCTAGGATAATCTTAGCAAAATATTGGAAAACAGAATGTACCTCCACTAGAGAAGAAGTAAGAGAGAAACTGTTGGATTTAGCAGAAATGGACAAACTGACTATGACACTATGAGGAAAAGATGATATGGTATATAAAAATAGATGGTTGAAATTCTATAAATGGATTAAAAAAGATTTGGTTAGATAGGCTCAAACTAATTCTAATGTATTTATATAAATGTATGACAACCTTTTTTTGGTTAAAAAAACCCTTATAAATAAAATATTTTAAAAAGAGAGTGACGTATTGGTGAAAATGGATCGGTATAAGGCAGTTTTTCTAAAATAATCAATAAACCTTAAAAATCATTCCTTTGAAAATATGCTGCATGGCCTCTTTCTACATTGTCCACTAGCTTTTGCTCCCCCAAGTGGGTTGTATGGAAGGACAGCCTCATGGTAACAGGTATGGTTCCCTCCACCCCTGACTTATGTTGATTTGGGGCTATGCACTGGCGGCTAAGGCAGAAAAGCACCTCCCCCTATGCCATGTCTTCTGGCAAGGGTCTGGAAAGTGGTTCCATAGCCAGTTATAGGGTTGCCAACTCTTGGTTGGGAAATACCTGTAGATTTGAGGGGTAGAGCCTGGGGAGGGCAGGGTGTGGGGTGGGGAGGGACCTCAGCAGGGTATAATTCCATAGAGTCCATTGCCCAAAGCAGCCATTTTCTTCAGGAGAACTGATCTTGGAGATTTCCAGGTGCTGCCTGGAGGCTGGCAATACTAAGAGGAGGGCCAGATCTGTAGATTTGAGGGGCAGAGCCTGGAGAGGGCAGGATGTGGGGTGCAGAAAGACCTCAGCAGGGATGTGCTGTGGCTGCAGAATACAGTGATTTCTGGGAGATCTATTGGCCCCACAGGAAGACTGACAACTCCAGTGATCATTTAAGGGAAGATTGGGATATGTATTTTAGCAACTCCAGTGACTGTTTAAGCAAAGACTGGGAGATGTATTTTACCTCAGGACCACATTCAATGACCCAACAGCAACAGCAAACTAATTAGAATGTTAGAGGCAAAAGCCACTCAGGCTGCATATGCAAATGACCTCTGTGTTCCGACTGGCTATTGGGGGGAGTGGAACAACAAACTGTTTAGAATGTTGGTGGCAGGACTCAGTTAATACAGCCAGTGGATAGGGACAGCTTGAGTGACACATCAGGCAACCAACTAATTTTGGCAAGCATAGAATGTTGCCAGATGAAAATGAAATTATATAATAAGGACAGATATGTAACAGGCCTTCTTCACATCCACTGAACAAGGTCCTGATGTTCCAAAGCCTCCAGTATTGACACCAGATATTTTGGATTCTTTGCCAACCCATATCACTCTAAAACTTCTCTATCAAAGTTATTAACAGCTTTGTAACTGTAGCCCCTTGAGCTAGCCAACAAAACCATGATTCCCCCTCCCTTGTATATACTACAAATACAAAGAATAACTGTATTCTGTCTTATTTTCATCATTTGTTCAAACCACTAGAAAATTAGATATTCACCGCCAGCTTTTTGCCAAATAGTTACCAGGTTTGAATCCTGAAAGTCCGTTTTCAACAAGATATTTTCTTGTAAACAGGGAACTCTACTTTTGTCATGATATCCTCTTTCTCCACAAAAAATATGACATAATCCATGCATTCATCTTATGATCACAGACCATGGAAGTATGGGCTCTATCAAGTAAACATAAGTGATAGATAATATCATCAAGTATATGAACATTTAGTTGTAAGACACCCCAAGCAGGTCTCTGGAGAGGTGATGTATAGTTTTTTAAAATAAATATAAGGTATCTCTTTGGTCACCTCAAATACCACTATAAGTTCTGAGAATAAGGAGACATCATCAGCCTGAACGCTACCTTGGGAAAGCTAGAAACCGTGTCTAGAACTATGAACATATTCACCATGTTTTCTTGAAGTGAGAGGCTCAGCTGATTGATCTCAGCAAAAAAAATCTGATAGGGTAGCTTTTAGAGTGAATATATGATCCATCTTCACATAAAATTGTAGGCTATTCTCTCACTTTTGAAAAACGTGGTAATTGCTTCTCACTGTTCCAAAACATGATTTAAGATTTTGCCCTATAACAACTCAGTAACATCGTTAGGGAACAGAGCACAGTAGATTTTGCTCCAGCCCCTTCACACCATCCTCTTTCACACAGTACCTTTCAGGTAACAAGCATACACAAGCAATGGTGTGCAAGAAGCACAACTGAAATACAAATTATGGGCTTGGCTTCATTTCTTCAATCACTAGGTCTGTCCTCCAAGATACCAATTTGTTTTTGAGCCTGATTGATGACAGGAACAATTATTCCTCTTCTCCTGATTTTCAAAGCGCCCAGGACTCACAAGGAACTTAATGTGACCTCCTCAATTCTTCCCCAGATGATATCAGAACCTGGTCATCACTACTTCAAAGAAGGCCTTAAGATGGGCTCATGCCCATGTTTATAACTCTGGCACCATTCTAGGTCATCTCAGATGCTTTGTTTTCCTCAGTTCTTCTGGGAACCAGAAAAAAACAGAGCATGTGAGAAGGCACTTAGAAGCAACTGTGGATATTGTGCACAAGTCTCCAAATTCCAGAGGCACACCTGATTATCAACACAACCTAGGGTTGTCGGGTCTTACCTGGCCGCCAGCACCCAAAAGTGACGTCACCATGCAGGGTACATTGTGGGGGACATTCTATCATTCAAGGAAAAACTCTACGATAAACATAGTGTTTTTTTCTTGAGTGATAGAGTGTTCCCCCCACCACAACATGCCAGGTGCATTGGTGCAAACAGGGCACTTTGGGGTAATGGCAGCCTTAACACAGCCATGTCTGCAGGAAAATCATCCAGGGATGTCAGGAAGCTATTTGAACCCATCTTTCTCTAAGGATGGATCATTTTAATTGGTTACACATTCTATAGACATTTTAAATTTCCTTCAGTTTAAAACCCACCAGGACTGATCATCTCTTCAGGACAACAGAGTTACATTAAATTCCTCCATCTCCAAATCAGCAATCCCATTCTCTAAACAGAACACCAAATTAAATGTCAGCTTTTTCTTGCAGAAACTAAATAATGTGTGGCTCTTAAGTAATAAGGGGACTTTGGAAACCGTGGGCATTTCGTGATTGGTCCATGGGCCATGAACATTTGTATTTTAGGACCTTCCAAATTCTAACTGGCAGTCTGTGCCAGGGGGAACTGGGTGTCTCCTTGGTGAGCCTTACATGGTAAAAGCAAATAACTGTTTGATGTCCAAATAATTTTGCTAATCTTCAGACTTTCTATGCAAAGAAATCTACCAATTATCCTTTAGTCAAAAGCTCATGAAGGAGAACTGCAGGGTGTGGCGACACTGAGGAAGATGGCAGTTGCTTGAAACATGAGCTCCGTCTCCCTCTCCCTCTCTGCTGCTAATCTCTGTTGATAGACAAACCCATCCTCGCTGGATTATGGGCAAAAAGTCTGGGAACTCTCCTGCCACCATGAGCTCCGTTCCAAAATCGGCACAAGCCTTTTTTTCACCCAGAGAAGCTAAAACAATCTCGCCGGCCCTGAAAGATGACACCATGAAGATGGCGATAAATCAAGACCTCTCACAAACAGCCTACGCTGCCCAGCCCCTGACTGATCTCTCAACGCTGCTGGAAAGTATGGAGTGGAGACTCATGGACCATATTCACAGATCAATCCAGCCGGTAAGAGAACAACTGGAAAGTATTCAAGCCTCCTTAAATAAAACATCTCCGACGGCGGAATCCGCCTTAAGTCTGGGCTTGCTTCTAAAAGATGATGTTAAAGAACTTTATGCTAGAGATACTACTTACAGGGATAGACTCCTAATGCTGGAGACACAAATTTGACATTTAAACCTGAAATTTAGGGGGGTCCGGAGGGAGCGGAGAAGGGAATGGATCTAACTACTTTTACTACACAGTGGTTGGATCCGGGTAATCTCAAGTCCCCAGGATCAGCGCCAGCCATCTTGAAAGCTTTTCGTTTGGGGGCACAGAACAATGCAAGAAGGCCAGGCCCCAGAGATATCATGGTCCAATTTGCGAACTGGAACACAAAAAAAGCAATCCTGGATGAGGCAAGACAGAAAGGGCACATCCCGTTAAAAAATCTCCAGATCCAGGTCTTTCCAGATGTCCCCAAAGAAGCCCTCAATGTACGCCAACTACTAAAACCTATCTCTAGCTGTTTGCAAGCAGCAAACATCAGATACAAGTGGCTGGACTCCGGGAAAATGCAGGTCTCCCACAAAGGCACACAGTTTCTGATTAGTGACGAAGAATCGGGGCTAGACCTTTTAGAAACACTTCACATCTCAGAGGAACCGGAAGAGCTACGTCGCTCTCAAAAAAGGAAGGACCGATCCCCTCTGTCACGGGACAAGCAGCCTAAAACTTCACAATGCCGTGAGGGATCCCCAATGCAAGCTGAGGAAGTGACTGCCCGCACATGAACAAAAGCTGACTCTGCAATCAAAGCCGAAGAAACTGCTCCAACGAACTTTGAGAAGCTTTCTCGTGTTACACTTGAGTATTATTCCCACTAAGCCTCTCTGTGCCTTCTTATTCCAGCTATGTATTGTCGTTAGGTTAAGCTAATAAGGTCCTGTTTAATGAAACCAACAGGCGGGGAGGGGGGGGGTTAAGGGTTTTTACAGTCCCAGTTTAGAGGTTATCTGAAAGTTTTGTCTTTGTACCTGACTCGAATGTTTTCTTATTCTTAGAGTACCATCTAGTGGTTACCAAGCAAATTGAACCGGGTATTAAGTTTCCTTTGAATCGGTCTCTTTCTGTCTAGATTTCAATAGGTTTTCCTCACAGCAACACACTCGTTGCTATAGCTTTAGCGTGGTCATCTTAATTTAGTTCATAAGATTCCACAGCTTAGCACCCTGCTAAACTAAATATCTGGGAAGCATACTGTGAATGAGAGTATTTACTGAAAGTCAGCCTCACGTATTGATTTGTCTATTCATTTATTTATTTTTGCCTAAGGGGATACTCAGTTATTAAGCATTATAAGTAAAAGGGATCTGAAGATTGAACCTGTCCTGAATACCTTGAAGTGCACTGACTAGCTGCTCCTTTCAATTTTTGATCCACTAACTGTTTTTGCTGGTTACTGTTGAACCTATTCTACCTCATTTTGAAATAGTTAGTTATTAGTGGCTAAGTCACAAATCTTGTTTCTCTCATACCTCTTCTAGATAGCATAGAATCAACTACTGTGCAGAAGAAGCCTTCTGCCTTAGAGAGCTTACATTGCTTGGTACATACACAACAAAATTAGAACATGCACGGGCTTCTCCCCTTTTACACCTACAACACCATCCCTAAGATTTTGGATCTGAGCTGATCCTACCCCACCTTTTTGTGGGTGTCTTCAGAAAGATCCGGTGCCCACTTATAGACAGAAACACCAAGTGCCTGTGCAGATAGTAAAAATGAATACCCTAAAAATAACATCAGTCAATATTCGTGGTCTGGGCAATTTAATTAAACGAAAAAGAGTGCTGCACCATGTGAGATTGTTACACACCTCCATTCTGTTTCTCCAAGAGACGCACACAAGATCCACCTCAACACCAATTCTCAAAACCCCACTCTTCCCAACACAACTACAAGCGCCAGGAACATCTAAAGTCCGTGGGGTGGCAATCCTGATTTCAAAACACCTTAATTTTGTGGTGAAGGACTACCTAGCAGATCCAGAGGGTAGATTTTTGTTTGCCATAGGAGACCAAATACACATCTTGGTGAATGTGTATGCGCCAAATCACAACCAACTTAATTTTTTGCAGGACCTGTTCTCCACCTTAGATAAATTTAAGCAGAGAGAAATAATCTTGGGCAGTGATTTAAATCTTGCAGCTAACCTTAGACTTGACAAATCTCATATCCCAACCAGAGGCTCCCAGCTAGAAAAAACAGTATCGAGGCTTGCAGACTTGTTCCACAATTTTCACCTATAAGACATTTGGAGGACGCTCTATCCGACAGGAAGAGACTACTCCTTTTTCTTGGCAAAACATAATACTTCCTCAAGAATCGACTACCTGCTAATTTCAGAAGGACTTTTACCATGTCTTAGTTCAGCAAATATCAGCACACGACATCTCACTGATCATGCCTGGATAGACTGCATATTACAAAGCAACCCAAACCCAAAAGAAGACAGACAATGGTTGCTAGACAAGAATCTTTTATTGAGAACTTCAATACGAAACAAACTGGAGGAAGACATCAAAAACTTCATCGCAGAAAACCCTGTCTCAGATACATCCCCGGCCAATACATGGGACACTCTGAAGGCGGTGATCCAAGGCTCCATAAACTCTCTGGCTTCACATCAAAAAAAAAAGAGAAGGAAAAGCTCAGATCAGAAACATCTCAACGTATTATAAAGCTGGAAGCTGAACACAAATGAACCGGGAATGCGAAGACTTGCTCTAAATTGTTGGCTGAACGCAAAATTTTGGAATTGATGGAAACAACACAAATCCAACACAACCTCCTCTATACCAAACAGAGCTTCTGGACGAAATCCCCCCAAACCTTACGCCTTTTAGCCTGGAGGGTGAAGGATAGGAAAAAATCACTGGCAGTTAACTTGATAAAGCATCACGCTGGCAAGAATCTTACTTCCCCTACAGATATTGCTCAAGAGTTCGCATCCTTCTATAAAAAAAACGGTACGAATCCACAAACCCAGACAAGAAGACCATTGAAGAACAATTAGACCAGATCAACCTGCCGAAATGACTGTCTCCAGCACACTATGAACTAATGGAAAGTCCAATATCAGCCCAAGAACTATGTGACACAATCAAAAATCTAAAGATCAACAAAGCACCTGGAATAGATGGCCTCCCAGCTGAATTTTATAAGACATTCAGACTGGAACTATCACCACTGCTGCTCCAAGTTTGCAACAAAGTGCTTGATGAAGGGCAAATACCTACCTCCTGGCTAGAATCATCAATAACAGTGATTCCAAAAGATAAGAAAGATCCGTCTAATCCGGCCTCATATTGTCCAATCACATTGCTCAACAATGATGTGAAAATCTTTACCTCAATTATGGCAAACAGAATAAAAACAGTGATATTGGACTACGTTCATCCAGACCAAACTGGTTTCATCCCAGCCAGACAACTGACAGATAATATCAGGCGCACACTAAACGTTATACACTCTCAGAAGATGCAGAAAACATCAAAGTCATTGATCCTTGCCTTGGATTTCGAAAAAGCATTTGACTCGGTGGAACCAGTATACATAACATCACTTCTACACAAACTGGGATTCGGTCCAAGATTCATGAACACTTTACATCTCCTTCTTACTACGACCAAGATCAATGGCCATAACTCTCCTTTTTTTCATCCATCTCGAGGCACGAGACAGGGTTGCCCTCTCTCCCCCTTGGTTTTTGCACTGGCAATTGAACCTCTGGCAGAAAGGCTGTGTAAGACAACAGATTTTTCTGGAATACATATTAACGGAATTGAACATAAATTGACACTGTAATGCAGACAACCTCACATTATATGTTTCAAATCCACAAAAGTCTCTCCTGGCAATTTGTAATATTCTGTCTGATTTTGAAAGGACCTCGGGTCTCAGAGTCAATACACACAAATTAGAAATTTATCCAATCTCTGTTACTCAACTAGTAAAAGACTCGCTACAGAAACAATTCTCATTTCCATGGGTTACTTCAGCGTGGAGACACCTTGGTATCCAGATTCCTTTGGAGCTTAAAAATCTAACAGCTCATAATTTTCACAAACTATTCGAGGACATCAAACGCCGTATACAGGAATGGAACAAACTTAATCTCTCACTACCAGATCGTCTACACCTCATCCAAAGTTTTGTGTTTCCAAGCTTCTTATTCTTATTCAGAGCAATACCGATCACTCTAATGAACAAAGACCTCAAATCATGGCAAGATATGATCAACTCCTTCATCTAGGCCTTCAAAAAACCAAGAATTGACAGACGCATTCTCACGAGATCCACCACCAAAGGTGGCCTGAATCTACCTAAATTTAAAAAGATATTACCAAGCAGCAGCCATCGCTAACTCTCTGAGGATGCTACACGGTTCCACACCTACAGACTGGATGACCATCGAACAAACCTCTACAGCCCCTTGACTCTGCAAGAAACACTCTGGAGCATGAAAACACAAAGAGCCAAACACACTCTAGATGACCCATTCTTAAAACACACAGTTACAATATGGGATACTCTGAGACAACGCTTAACACCATCTATATCTCCACTCTCAACTTTCACATTTCAGGATTGGTTCCTTCCAGGCCAAGCTCTGGGAGCTTTTCAAACCTGGATATCGGCAGGTGTTACCTGTTTGCAGGATCTCTCCAAACAAGGCAAAATTTTATCAAGAGTACAACTCGAAGAACAAATACAAAAACCAATTTCTTGGCTCAGTTATTACCAACTTGGGAGCTTGATTGCCTGCCTTTCACAAGAAGGAGTTTTCAGACGTCAACTGACAAAATTTGAAGTATTACTGAAAGCCTTCTCAGAACATACAAAACACCTTCTATCAAACATCTATAAAATACTTACAGAACAGGAGAGCAACCCAAGACTACGATACCAACTAGCATGGCACAAAGATTTAGGAAAGGACTTGACAGAACATCAATGGTCCCTCACATGGTCTTCATCTGCTAACAGATCTGGGACCTATAATGTTAAATTTCAATTTTTCAAGCTTGTATCCAGTGGTATTACACACCAGAACACCTTCACCGTATCAATGCACGACACTCTCCTCTTTGCTGGAAAAACTGTGGAGAAACTGGAAATTATATACACTGCTGGTGGGCCTGCACACACATCCAACATTTCTGGAAATCTATAACCACAGAAATATCATGTATAACATCAGACTCTTTCCCAATGGATCTGATAGTTCTTCTCTTCCATCTGAGAGACCCCTCCATGGGGGAGGAACCTCTTTCCCGTCTGACAGCCTTTCTGCTTTCTGCCGCTAAAACCACAATTCCAGCCTCGTGGAAATCGTCAACACCCCCGACACTGGAACAATGGAGGAAGAGCATGTGGGATCAATTTATAATGGATAAAATTACTGATAATTTAAAGGCTACTAGCACTCATACTGATGTTAACTTCTCTAGCTTCGTGCGCGCTTGGTACTCATTTCTTCAATATATGACAGAACACAATTTGCTACCACAGGAACCCAGTTATGCCTCCTGGCTTCACTTTTGACTCTTAGAAATCAAACACACACACCACACAACTTTATTTTAAGTAGTTTCTACTCACTGTTTTCATATATAGACAGTTTCAGGTACTGACTTACTATATATTAACAGTTGATACATTGTATATCTTTGACACACTGTCATCTCACTTGTTATATGAAAGAAGTTATTTTTTTTAAAAAAAAGGAGAACTGCAGAATAAAAATTAAAGGCCAGCAGTGTTCCCTCTAAGCTGAGTTAGTGTGAGCTAGCTCACAGTTTTTTAGCCTCCAGCTCACACATTTTTGTCTTAGCTTCAGGAAGGATGGCTCCAGAGCAAACAAATTTATGCAGCAGCCAAATTGCTCACACACAACTTTAATGCCAGTAACTCACAAAGTAGAATTTTTGTTCACAAGACTCCACTGCTTAGAGGGAACATTGAAGGCCAGTATAAACATTAATGATGCTTGCATATTACAATACTAAGAGATATCAGCACAACTATCCATCCTTATAAAATTACCATATTAGGTGTTGGGAAAGCTATACAGTTTCAGAGAGTATATTAGGAAAAGCTAGAAAACTCTAGCTCTAACAAAGATACTAGATTATTCCTATTAATTCCAGCATATCATACCCCATTTATAGCAAGATGACAAAAGATACCACAGCCTTGCTAAAGCTGAACACCTGTGGATCTGAGCAGTCAGTCTTTATTAACACAGTCATAGATAGATGAACACAAGTTTTAGCAAAATTCCCAACCACCACACTGAGTAAGAGAAAACTTAAAATTAGCTCACACACATAATAATTCAAAGGGAAGTATATGTTAAATAAAATTATAGATAAAATTATTAAAATTCTGTAGATATGAACAGTGCCTGGATAGGAGACCTCTAAAAGTGTACATTGCCTTAAATTCCATAGTAGAAACAAATTAGTATGTTAATAAAATTCCATATTTCCCAGTTCTTATCCCATATCATTATGCCATTTATTTTTATAGTTATTATTTGGTTTACAGTTAAATTTAATCAGTGAATTAGAGATTTTTCAAAGCAGCGCTTTTGTTGGCATTACTAAAACCATCACAATCCTTCCACTTCTTAGCTAGGAAATCAAAAACTTTTTCAGGTGCAGATAATTAAAACCACTCATTTTTTCCTTTTTATAAAAAAATAGTTTCATAAGGAATTGCCTTATCACTATTGATTAGATCGATAAATCTAGCTGAGCCAATTTAATTCTATTTTAAGAACATCTATATATATAAAAGAAAGTTCCCTCCCCATAAAATCAACACCCAGGCCAAACCATTGGACCTAGAAACACCAAATTTGAGGAGAGCGCTCCTGCCATGCTGTAGGTGCTCACTAAGAAGGGATTTTTAGAAATTTGACCCCTAAGTGGGTCAAAAGGGGTAAAATGTGCTCCCCCATTGATTCCTATGTAGCTGTCAGGCTGCTGCCGCCTTGCACCCCCCACTCTCTGACTGGTCGGCTGCAGAGCTCAGTGTTCTAAGGTAAAAACAGTTACAGGAGACTGAAGTAACAGCCGGCATGGCAATTGAGTTTATGAATGTTCATGGGGAAATTGTAAAGGACAATTCTAGGAGCCATTTCGATGCATGGCTCCCTCATGAACCTGAACAAATGTCCACCACATCACCACTCCCTCAGACCAACTCCCCCTCACACCTCTCACTACCCCCAAGAAAGCTCCTGGCAAACACTGATCCAGATACACCAACACTACAAGGAGGAGGCAACTTAGGAAAACGGCAGAGTTCAAGAGGCTGCAGTTTCCCCTCAAGGTCTGCCAGACACTGATAGTGGCAGGAATTGACTTAACAGAGGACTGCTTCTCCCATGGACAGTTCTATGTAATCTGCTCCAGAGTGAGCTCACCAAGCAGCCTGGTGATCCCAGCCCCTGAGGGCAGAGCCTCCAGTATGGTCTACAAAAAGGTCCTTCTGTAGAGAAGGGGGGGGAGTATGTATGTCTCACTTCGTTGTTTACACGACAATCTTCTCCATCAGAATTCCTATGACAAATGTTACATTTCAGACTTCACATCATCAGTATTATAACTGGATTTACGGAACTTAAATATTGTAGCGAAGCACGGGTGTCAGGCTAGTAAGAACATAAGAGAAGCCAATGTTGGATCAGGCCAGTGGCCCATCCAGTCCAACACTCTGTCACACAGTGGCCAAAAACACCAGGTGCCCTCAGGAGGACCAGCAGTGGGGGCAGGACACCAGAAGCCCTCCCACTGTTGTCCCACCTCAAGCACCAAGAATACAGAACATCACTTGCCCCAGACTGAGAGTTCCTATCTATACCTTGTGGCTAACAGCCACTGATGGACCTCTGCTCCATATATTTATCTAATTCCCTCTTGAAGCCATCCATGCTTGTAGCCACCACCATTTCCTGTGCCAGTGAATTCCATGTGTTAATCACACACAAGG